>JASPKZ010001577.1:0-1200000 GCA_030220185.1 Diploptera punctata | reverse complement strand
CCAGAACAATACAATTAAAGAAAAAATCTGCTTAAACTGGGATTTGAACACAAGATCTACAGCTTTACGGATTGGCGAACTAACTAATTGTGCTACTTAGGCAATCGAGGAGTAGACAAAAGTCATTCTCTATTTGAAATCTCGATATACTCATGTCAGAGAACATCTATTGACATTACAACAGGGTCGTAACATTAAAATGGAAGTACTAAGGCTTGCTACTCGCATGCAATAGTTGGAAACTATTTATCTGCAGTTGTGTTAGGCCTAACTATTCCATGCGGACAGCAAGTCTGAGTATACTAATTCCATTAT
Organism: Diploptera punctata; assembly: GCA_030220185.1. Classification (NCBI taxonomy): domain Eukaryota; kingdom Metazoa; phylum Arthropoda; class Insecta; order Blattodea; family Blaberidae; genus Diploptera; species Diploptera punctata. The sequence continues at coordinate 1,199,685 of JASPKZ010001577.1, read as the reverse complement.
TACGTAACTAAAAAAACAAAGAGCCTCTGACTAGATTGATTATGAAATGTTATTTGAAATATTTCTTGGAAGCAAACGAGAAGATCATTTAATTTGATTTTGAAGATGTAACAAAGAATTTTTACCAAGCGAGACGGCTCAAATATTACCGCTTGAGACAACTATACGTGATTATCGATTTCAAGTACCAGTGCCATCCAACCTGAGTTTCTTCAGGTTTTCTCAGTCATCAAAGCAAATGTTGGGTCTTCCTACATTTCTTCGTCCATGTGGTCTGTAGTGAATAATCTGTTTCGGGATTCTATTGTAATAGTCCATTCATTCGTGCCTGCATTGTACAATTTTATCTAATAGCTCGAATATATTATATTTAGTTTGTACATCTACATTTATTCTCCAATCTGCTCTTATGTAGCAGACCACACCTCTCTAAAACGTCATTTTTGAAGCTTCTATGAATCAAGTAAACACATTCAATTATGTGTGAGGCCATAAAACGAAGTCTCAAGGGAACTAGAAAGGAGACACTTTAAAAATGTTATAAAACAATGGCGGTTCCACGCATCGGAACAGTGAGTCTTAGCCAAAAGCCAGTAACGAAGAAAAGAAGCTTTAATTTAAGGAATGCAGCAAGCTACCACTCAACTAGAAAAAAATATAAAGACTGTTCAGGATTGCTTAATGTCCCCCTTAATATTCAACTCAGTGTAACGTACGCAGCGAGATGTGTTTCACACGAATTGAAAACTTTATCTACAAGACAAATTATGTATAAAGCAAAACAAGCCAATAGAATGACATAAAAATTATTAGATTAAGCAAGTGATAGCTACTTAATTTATTATAGGTTCTTTTAAATACACTAGACATATAATTTCTTTAAAACCATGGGTGATCCACTATCGTCTGGCCGTACGCTTTTTTTTTCATCATCATCCAAAGGCGCGACAACTTCAAAGGTTAAAGTTTTGGCCTTCTCAACAATCCTCCTCTATGCCAATCTGTCTCATGCCATATTCAAATCAGTCACTTTCATTTTCTTTAGGTCTTTCATTGTGTCATCCTCCCATCTGATCTTCGGTCTTCTAACTGCTCTGCCTCCTACAGGTTTTCATTTATCGAGCTTCTTAACCAGTCTCTGATCATTCATTCGTATCAAATGTCCAAGCGAACCAATCTGAGAGATCTTCTATGGTTTACTATATTCTGATTTTTGATTAATTTGTTTAGTTCGTTATTTGTTTTGATTCTCCAACAGATATCAGTTCCTCTATTTGGCCCTAATATTCGCTTAAAAATTTCCTATAAAAATTAATAATTTATATTTTATTGTTTCTTTTAGGACCCACGTTTCACTAGCATATGTAACTACTGGTCTAATGAGTGTTTCGTAGGCTTATAACCTTAATTTTGCTCTTTTTGATATTAATTTGCTTTTAAATCATATTCTATTTGCAAAATAAGCTTTATTCCCATTTACCAATCTTTCCTTAATTTCCTCTTCTAATGCATTATGTCCGTTAATTTGGTACCTACGTATTTAAATGATTCTACAGTTAATTTGCATGTCATCAATTTGTAGATTTTGTCGATTTTTTGTTGTGATTACTATATTTTTTATTTTAATTTGTGTATATTTTACATTTTTATGTATATAATTTTGTCTTTGGTATCCATATGCACCTGGCATGGTAATTTAGCGCTTTCAAGTTTAATCGGGCACTTCGCTTCCCATAACGGTTCGAAATCCCTGGGACTGGTCAATACTAGGTACCGCCTTGCACACATTTCTTATTAACTTTCCTTTTGGTTGACACTATATTCATCTTTCTAGCCGTTTTCTGCTTCTAGTTCTAGTTTGGACTGACAATAGTTATGAAGATACAATTTTCCGAAATAATAATGATTCAGATTCCATAATATAATTGGAAGAATTGAACAATAGTTTAAAGAAATTGAAAAATGGGAAGGAAATTGGCACAAATGGCTTGAATTCTGAATTGTACAAATATGCAGGCAAACAGTTATATTAAAGGCTGTTGTTCTTCTTTAATAATGTATTAAAAAATGCAGATGTACCACAAGAATGGAAGACAAACATTATTATACCCCTGTTCAAGAAAGGAGACAAGGGAAAAATTGACAACTATAGGGGAACCAGTTTATTAAGCACATGCTACAAAATTTATGCCGACATTTTAAATGGAAAATTGAAAAGTTTCAGTGAAAAATTCCTTATGGAGTGTCAAAATGGGTTTACGAAAGGACGATCTTGTATTGATTCAACATTTTCTGTTAAACTATTGCTTGAAAAAAGAAGAGAATTCACCTTAGAAACACATTTTGCTTTCATAGATTTTGAAAAAGCATTCGAAACAGTCAAGAGATCAGAACTCTTCAATATATTGGAAGACAGAAATATACCAAATTTACTTCTGCAGAACATTAAATATATTTACAAAGATAACACCATAAAGATTAAATTAAATAACAGATTTTCTGAAGAAGGAATTATAAATCGTGGTATGACACAAGGTTGCCCCCTATCCCCAACACTCTTTGCGATTTATATCAACGAAGTAATATGTTGCTGGAACAAGAAATATAAATTTGGAATAGGAATATCAGAGAATACAAAATTAAACTCCCTATTGCTTGCAGATGACACCAAACAATAATTGCAAATTCAGAAGATAATCTGCATAAAGGTCTGTATAACAAAATTACAGAAGAATATGGATTGAAGATATCTACAGAGAAAACGAAAATTATGGCATTTCAAGGTGTAGATCCTGTCAGAAGTAAAATCGTAATTGACAATAAAATTTTGGAGCAGGTGAATAATGTTACATATGTACGATGTAATATCTCATATGAAGAAGAAAATGATGTAAAAGAAAAAATATATAATTTTTTAAAGAATTTTAGGGTTAATAAATTCTATCTTCAAGCCACAGTTAGTCCAAAAACATTCAAGACTAAAAGTATATAAAACACTGGCTCTTCCAAATCTTTTGTATGGTAGCGAAGTATGAACTTTGAAACAGAAAGATATACAGAGACTTAGATCTAGTGAAATGAGATACCTTCGGAGGACTGCAGGATACACACTACTAGATCACAAAAAATGAACAAATCTTAGAAGAATTAGACATGGAACCTTTAGAAAACAAAATTTCTGATTATAAGTCAAGATGGAAGCAACATGTTCATCGAATGGAAGATCACAGAATACCCAAACAAATGTGAAGATATCAACCTGCAGGAAGAAAAAAGATATGTACGTCCACTCAAAAGACTTCTGGATGGTGTTTCTCTTAAGGCCGAAAAAGGTCAACAAATGGCCTAAATTGGTGAATGTACTATGATGATGATGAGTTCAGTCGTCTTCTTTAATAATGGCAGTGGACTAGTGTTTATGCTCTTTGTCTCTGTTCCCGAGGGTTGCGGGTTCAAACCCGGCCGGGATCATTGGATTTTTTAGGACCGAAAAATCCAAGGAGAAAGTCCTCCGGGAGGGACTTTAAGCCGTGGGTCCCTAGTCTGAAGATTTTCAGGCTCGTAAAAAATCCTTAAGCCTGAATGAAAAGGCCTCTAAGCAAAATTTACCGAATTTTCCCGTCCTAGTGTTACCTTCGTTTCCTAGATGTCAGTATGAGGCGGAACGCTGACCACGGACCACTCAAAATGACATCTATACGAAAACAAGTGTAATTAAATTAGTATGGTTCAAATTCTTCCCTGTAGGGGGGGAGCGCCTAAATCTCTGTAAAGGGATAATATGGGCTTACAATACAATTACAATACAAATGACTGAAGTGAAATTTTTGAATGTTAAATTAACACATTCTAGATAAATTAAATGGTCACCTGTTAACTGTACTTTATTATAAAATATTAGGGCAACGATTCCAAGGCGTCGTATTAGAATAAATAAAGTACTTAAATATTATAGTTACCAGAGGATGGGTCTTTAAGAGAGCATGGACTTATTCTTGTGCCCAGTGATCACGGCTATACAAGAACACATTTAAACTCATCTTTAGCCAAAAAAGTTGCCACCAAATTCACTTAGACATTAATGGTATTTTTTTCTATAGTTTAAAATCCAGATCACCTTGACATACCTACTATTACGTAGACATATGAAGTTTACTTTTTTTCCATATATATAATATAAGATGATAATGTTTTATATATATACATATCATATAAAACAGAGACCCATTTAATAGCAACACTTTCATATCAATTAATTACCATTAACGTTTCAAAGTATCGCAGTATGAAACAGAAGAATAATATGGCAATGTCCCATTTATGGTATCTCCATGATAAGCTACATAGCCGTGGGTCCTCTGTTAACACGAGTATAGAGGATAATGTTATTATATACTGACGAACAGAATACATTGGAACAGGACACGAAGCATCGTTGCTTTTGGCGACTATATCATATACAATGAATATTCAGACTATATCATATACAATGAATATTCAGACTAAGGGGCTTGTCTTGAGGTATTTTAATTAAGTATTTTTGTAGTGAATTATTTACGAGAAATGGATATTGGAATAGTTATAAAGAATAACAATTTTATAGTGTTTTTATATGTGGCTGCTTATACCTAGCTATAGGATGGAAAAAATAATAGCCGCCAGAATATTATGAGATTACAGCATAAATAAAACAAATATAGATAAGGATGACCAGAATAGAGTACATAAAACTCAAGTAATTTGGAAAAAATGATTGCTGAGAAGACAATGATAATAACAATAAAAATAGTCCGTCCCGCAGTAACTACGTAAACTAAGCGAATTGCTCAACAATTTGAATTTATGGTTCCATATTGCTGGCTTTCGGAACACTTATGTATTTTGTTAAATTGGAAAAACAAATTTACTGAAAAGTAATAAAAACAATAATTAATCATTACCTCAGTCAAATATTTAATTAATATTTGGCATAAACAACCCTGGCAAATGTCTTGAAAAGCATCTCGCACAAGGACATTGAAACGTTGGCTTGAATAAATAAAAAATATTTGAATATTTGACTGGCATAATTAATTAAATATTGTTAGTTTTATTATTAACTACTCTCCTAATTAACTAACTCACTGGCTCTATCTAACCCATAGGTTCATGGCCGCGCGGACATGTTTTACAATCATTCCCTGTATAATCTACGTCCCTCAAATAATGGATAATGTTATACCTCATTCTTCGTCTACCAAATGAACGTTTTCCCTCTGGTTTTCCTACAAGAAGCTTCCATGCACCTCTTTCATTCTCCATCCAAACCACATGTCCTGCCCATCACAGTCTACCAGACTAACTGTTTTTATTACATCTGGCTTCCTATACAAACCATTTAGCTCACTATTAAGTAGTTTTCTCCATTCACCTGTCTGTTCATCTCTTTTTATCGAACATTTTTCCTAGGAACTTTACTCTCAAATACTTGTAACATTCTTTCCTCCCTTAAAGTAAGAGGCCATGTTTGGCATCCATATAATATAGCTGGTAGAATAACAGTTTTACATATTTTTAATTAACGTTTTTTTGAAAGGAGTTGGTACGAAAAGAGTCCCTGTAATGCATAATAGCATGCAATTACAGAACTGAGCCTATGTTTAATTTCTTTATGCATCTCATTCTTAATTATAAATACTGTTCCTAGATATTGGAATTTAGCCACTTGTTCAAAATTTTACTCATTTCTCATCAGTTGTCCATTACATAATGCATTTATGTGTGTGAACATATATTTCGTTTTATTGATGTTCGCTTCCAGTCCCATTTGTTTAGTATTACTCAATAGAGTTTGCCTATTAGCCCTTAGATATCTCCTCGCAGTAACTACTCTCAGGGAATAATATTTATAATATTACATAATTATTTAAACGTGTCGGAAGACAGTGAAAACGAATCATGTATTACGTAAGTTATTATCTACTTGCTTATTGTTGTATAATTTAATATCAATTTAAATAATATCTACAAATTAATTTTTTCATTACTTTTTTAAACGTATTAAATGAATTAAACTAATGTATTTTATAGAATATATTTTTAATTTAATATACATTTTCATTTAATTAAATTGTACGGTACACATTACGAAGAAAGAAACATGGTTGTTGCTAGACTCAATTTCTAATGTCGGGTTTCAAGTAAACCCCGAGTTGTAACGGTATCTGTAATTGTCTAAACCTGAATAACAGTAGACATGGTACCATTTGAGTTATTTCATTTGGTATCATCACATCACATTAGGTGTTTTATTATACAATGGGCAAATGGATGAACGAACATTTATTTTTAAACAATTGGAATTAAAATAAAAACTGTGGACTATGGAGAAAAATCTAATACATACTTGAAAATACGATAAAAAACTACATTGGGTTCAACTATTGATACTCGTGAGGCAAAAATAATGTTGACCAGTCATAGAAATTTAAGCATGTGGATTTAAATTATTTGGAATATAACACAGAAACTAATGTATTGGTATCCGATCAAAAATAGTTCTGCAAAACAAAACAATAGATAAGTAAAATCTTTCATTTACACAGGCCTGCGGAGATTTTGCGGAATGAGATATTTTAATGCAAGTAAGTCAAATGCCTGATTTTGCGTATCACGTACAGATTTTGCAGAATTCTGTTTTAACACAACAATGAGAGTGCGCGATCCAACACTTGTATGAAGTACATACGTGGTTTATTTAAATAAGTAAACGCCTCAAATATAATACAAATTTATAATATAATCACTGATTTTATTCATACTTATTTCTCATTGTGTTTACCTGCGGGTAGGTTTATCCTACGACTCTCTCCTAGTTGTACATTATACAGTATCCGGCGAAAAACTATGGAAGCAATAAACCGCCAGCACATGGGCCAGATATTACGATTACAATACCACCAGATCATTACAAGATAGTTGCACCAGCACTCCTTCCATCTCCAGCACAGAATATGATTTCAATTTCCTAGAATCAAAAGATAACAATTCGCGTCCTTATCAAAATTAAACAATTTGGTACGCCATTTGGGGCTTACAAAAGAAAAAAAAGTGAACTTTGACGTTCGAGATTTTAAGAAGATAATTTTTTAGCTCCTGGATTAATCTTTCATTAGTATTACCATAGTGAAGAAGAATTTAAAAAGGATTTGGGGAAGTAGTTCACTGTTCTTATATCCCTGTTTAAGCAGTCGCCTGTGAAAAGTTTATGAACTGGGAGATTGGCGTATATTTATTGATTCTAGCAAATTAGGTCTAAAGGGCGTTCTTCTGCATAATGGGAATAAATTAGCTTCAGTTCCAGTAGTTCAGTCAGAGTACATGAGAGAAGCATATACAAACACGTGCACTATTATAGAAAAAAAAATATATAATGAACACAAGTGGTACGTGTGCTGTGACCTTGAGGTGAACGGTATTTTATTGGGGCAACAATGGAGGGTTACAGGAAATTTCCATGTTTTTCGTGCCTATAGGATTCTAGAGCCAGGGAAAGATACTGGAAAATTACTATTGGCCGAAAGAAAACAAATGGTGCCTGGGACAAGAAATGTAATATATCGCCATTAGCTGATTCTGAAAAAAAAAATGTTACTTCCTTTGCACATAACATTAGGATTAATGAACCAATACTTAAAGTTTTGGAGAACAATTTTCCTTGTTACCAATATATTGTTAAAAATGCTGTTACTGTCGGAGACGAAAGGAAATAAGACCTTTTGATGGCCGCAGATTCGCAAACTATTTGGGGTGTTATTTTAAAAACTGCATGTCTGACATGGAACTACAAGCTTGGGAATCATACAAGGGTAATGTTACAGATGATCAATATGAGAAAATTGTAAAACAAAATGCTCGAAACGTTCAGGGCACTGGGATGTAATATGACTTGAAGTTACACCTCCTCCACTCTTCATCTTCAATATTTACCAAAGAATTTAGGAGCACTAAGCGAAGAACATGGTGCGCGATTCCATCAAGACATAGCAACGAGGTACCATAATCGATGGGATGTCTCCATTATTGCCTACTATCGTTGGTGTTTGGTAAGGGAAAATCCTCGGCAGGAGCATAAACGCCAATCAACTTATCGTTCATTTCTTGTTAGGCGGAGGAGACAATATAGATGTTAAGACATATTAGTAGCTTTTTATTTATTTTAAACTGTTTTAACTGCAAAATCGATATTGTATCAAGCCTCTATAGTTTTTACAACACATTAAATGATTATGGCCACCACATATAATGGAAAAAGTAATACATATTTGATTTCAACATGGAAAAAAAACCTTACGTGATAAAAAAAAACATATTTGAATTCAGCACACCAAAATTAGGTTTAGAGACCTGTTAAACTCTGTGCCGCAGAAAAAAATTAAATTCGCAGGCCTGTCCTATTTAGGATGATTATTATCATATGAAAAAGACAAAGATAGGACAAGAACCACCACAAAGCTGGAACAAATCCATTGTAATACCAATCTTCAAAAATGGAAGTCGCCAAATCAAAGATAACTATCGTGGAATTAGCTTGTTGAACTCTGGATATAAAATTTATGCTAATATAGTTAAGAATAAATTGAGGAAAATTTATGAAAATATAATTGGAGAAGAGCAGAATGGATTCAGAAAGGGTAGATCTTGTACAGATGGATTCTTTACTCTAAAACTACTAAAAGAAAAGCACAAGGAATCAATATAGAAACTCATATCGCCTTGGTTGACTTCATAAAGGCTTTTGACAAAGTAGACAGAAATATATTACTACAAATTTTAGGTGATGATAACGTTCCACAACAATATATTACTAATATCTTCAACATCTATAAAGATAATGAAATCTCTGTTAAACAAGATGGCAAATTATCTTCTTGGGAAAAGATCAACACTGGAGTAAGACAGGGATGTGGACTTTCACCGGTGCTTTTCATTATATACATGAATAAGTTAATAAATGAATGGAGGAAAACACAACGAGGATATATACCCATCAATAGGAACCTCAAACTCGATGCTATTCTTTTTTCAGACGATTTAGCTCTTCTGGCACTTTCCGAAAATGATTTGCAACGATCAATTTATAATTTACAAAAAATAGCTGCCAAATTTAATATCGAGATATCAATTAACAAAACTAAAATTATGGCATTTCATGGGAAGGACCCCATACAAAGTAAAATCTGTCTCCAGAATAAAATTTAGAGAGATCTAATCAATTTAAATATCTTGGATATTATCTCTCTATCTGGGATGAAAAGGATATCCCTGAAAAAGTTACTAGTTATAATAAAAGTTTATGAATTATTAATCAAGTTATGAAACCATCCCTTGTACAAAAAAACACCAGATTACGTTTATATAACACTTTGGCTAGACCAGTGTTGACCTATGGTAGTGAAGCATGGACACTAAAAAAACAACATGAAAGCAGAATAACGGCTTGTGAAATGAGATTCATGCGCAGAACAGCGGGTTACACCAGATGGGATCGGAAAAGGAACACCGATATCTTAAAAGAATTGAAGACTACGCCAATTTTGGAATATATTAAACAGTACCAACTAAATTGGAAACACCATCTTGAAAGAATGAGTTCAAATCGGATCCCCAAAGCTGTTTATAATTATATACCAAGAGGACGAAGATCACTGGGCCGTCCTATGAAACGCTGGAGGGAAGATTTTCTATAGGATCGTAACAGGCCTTGGCCTAATACTTGGAAGGAAGAAGAAGAAGAAGAAGAAAGACAAAGATCTAGATAATAAATTGTGAAACTTCCAGCATATGTATGGCACAATTCAAAGAACCTTCCTTTATAAAACTAGGAAATAGACAATGATGATGTTTTATAAGGTTCTTAGTTGTCCTGCTCCGAACATATAGAAGTGAAAATTGGACATTAATTAGATCTGAAAAAAAAAGAAAGATAGAAACTGCAGAAATGTGTTTCTTGGAGGATAGGAGGACACACTTTAATAGATCGTATCCTCAAAACTGATATTAGAGAACAGTTACAAATATATGAATTAATAAAAAAATTTATAGACAATACATTAAAATGGTTTCAACACATAAATCGAATGGTGACATCTTGTCTATTAAAACAGGCTATACAATACCATCCAATAGATAAAGTTTCCGTTGAACGCCCCATGATCAGATGGAGGGTTATTCTTTGAGTCGGCACTGGCTTACAGTCTAACCTTGAAGTTGAAGAAGAAGAAGAAGAAAACTAATATTTCCAGACAGGACTTCCTAATAAATCTTGATTTTTCAAATCCCTATACAAGTTCTCGCTAGATGGTACCATATTCCTTCTTATTAGTAAACGAGAGTTGTACTTAGAAACTGTTACGACTTGGTTGAGAACGAATTGCTTAACATAAACACACAAATGACACTCGATGCTTGAAGTAATAACATTTTTATCGGATTGAATAAGAAACTATACAATAGAAGGAATAAGGATAGAACATTTTTACGTTTTCTCATTGCCATGAAGCGCTGAATGTAGTATTACAAGCTTCATATTGATTCCTTGGTGCCGGACGCTTGGGAAATGAAATCTGCTCTCCCTGCTTAAATAACAGTATGTTTGCACATTGAATGAGGGCATAGGATATGGGTAAAAGCTGATAGCATCAATCCATATCACTGGTTCCATTTACTGACAAGCTTTTCATAATTATAATAACAGTGCTATCTATTAAAAGACACATTGTGGATAATGTGAAAAAAAAAACTGCTTCTACATCTTTTCACCAATTTCATTGATAAAAAATTTCCACTGAACCATTATTGTATCTTATAATAGTACGCAAATAAAGTTACTCTAGAATGCAATCAAAGGCTAGCGTCTGAATATTCTCTTCAACAATTAAAAATTTTAACAATTCAGAAGAAGACTAGCCTCGTGAGATAGTGACCAGAGTTTCTGACTGGAGTTCATGAGATTCCGTGTTCGATTCTCGCCAGGACACAGGAATTTTTCCTTAAAGGGGATTATTCTTGTGGTTGTCCATAGTCTGGAATTTAGGTTAAGGACTTCCCTGGTATATAAATATCATGTATCACCCATCATATAATCGGGGTAGCCTTTCAAATGCCCCAACCTAAGAAATGGATTACAATTCCGCCTAATTCCAGGGGAAAAAAACAGAAATGTTATAAAAGACGAAGTGTTATAAAAGACAAACCTGGTGGTATTGAACAAAAAAAATCAGAAGTATCAGAAGATTTTTTCTTGTAGGTAAGATAAGGGAGAAATGTTAATGTTGAACAATATACACATCGATGACCTAGAACCGTATTGTTCTAAGTCCACCACGTAGAATAATTATTCTTGTTACGAAATGTATATTTTATGTCCCATGCCCATGTGCATTGTGAAAATAAAACGATATCAAATATCGAAAAGGAAAGTCAACCCTAAACGCAATCGAACTCTTGTTGAAACATATTTGGGAAGCCTTAGAAGACAGAGAGACACAATTATCTTCAGAAACGGAGGAAGAGCCGCCCCTAACGAAGATATGTACATAAGGGAAACTAAACTGAAAATAGTACCAGACTTCAAATACCTAGGCATCACGCTACAAACTAAGCGCAAAATGCTTCACAAAACATATCACAAAAAAGACAACCCAGGCAATAATGGCAATGCACGAAATAAGAAACATTAGAACCCTCATCCTAGAGACAGCAATGCTGTTATTTAGAGTAAAAATGCTGCCAATACTGATATAGGTCTACGGCGTAGAAATAATCTGGACACATCTAACAATGAAGAATCTTTCCTGTCTAGAAAGAGTGAAAGCGAGACATATAAAGGCAGTATTAGGAGTGTCAAGACTCGCATACCTACTGGCGAAGGAAACTTTCCTCATCGACAAGCATACTTTTTACCCAGCACCAGCGCATCTGAGAAGCTGCTAGCAACACTGAATAGAAAAAGAGAAGAAATACACCCAGAATTCTACAGCACCGGGGCCATGGTGGACCGTGTGTGGACAAAAGAAAATTTCGAAATGAGACACGTCAACACTAGGCTGGCATTCCACGGATTCCACCACCTGATATGCAACAACAAAACTTTCCATGAACAAATATAGACTGTAAATGTATGCTATGCGAAAACACATGTGACCGATTTCACATTGAGTTATGCACAAAAAGAACAAAGACAATTTGTGAATATGCAAAAATGTAAATTAAAAATGTATCTTACTTTAATCCTGGCTATTTGGCTGCAATAAAATTATTATTATTATTATTTATAAATCGTATTCATACTACGTTTTTGTTGTTCATCATACACAATAATGTAAAATAATTAACAGATTAAATTCATACTCAAAATTGAATATCGAAGCTCACGAACCATACTGTTCTAAGTAGCGGTACATTTTGCAGTATTCTTGTTACATTTATATCGTTTCAAGTCCCGTGTGCATGTGAAAATGAACAGGAATTCGACATTTTAGTTAACAATGCAATACAAAACCGAAATGCGAATTTCGTTTTATTTTCACAATGCACGTGGGCACGGGACGTGAAACGATATAAACGTAACAAGAATACAACAAAATGGACTTCGAACAGTATGGTTTTGACCATCGATATTCAAATGTGAATTTGAATTTAATGTTAATTATATTACATTATTGTGCATAGTGATCAACAAAGATATAGTCTAAATACGATTTATATAATAATAATAATATTCTTCTTCTTCTTCTTCCTTCCAAGTATTAGGCCAAGGCCTGTTACGATCCTATAAAACATTTTCCCTCCACCGTTTCATAGGACGGCCCAGTGATCTTCGTCCTCTTGGTATATAATTATAAACAGCTTTGGGGATCCGATTTGAACTCATTCTTTCAAGATGGTGTTTCCAATTTAGTTGGTACTGTTTAATATATTCCAAAATTGGCGTAGTCTTCAATTCTTTTAAGATATCAGTGTTCCTTTTCCGATCCCATCTGGTGTAACCTGTTCTGCGCATGAATCTCATTTCACAAGCCGTTATTCTGCTTTCATGTTGTCTTTTTAGTGTCCATGCTTCGCTACCATAGGTCAACAGTGGTCTAGCCAAAGTGTTATATAAACGTAATCTGATGTTTTTTTTTTGTACAAGGGATGGTTTCATAAATTGATTAATAATTCCTAAACATTTATTCTAACTAGTAATTTTTTCATGGATATCCTTTTCATCCCAGATAGAGAGATAATCCAAGATATTTAAATAATAATAATAATAATAATAATTATTATTATTAGTATTATATTATATATAATAGTAATGATGATCAAAAAACATAGTCTAAATTTGATTTATAATAATAATAATGATAATAATAATGATAATAATAATAATAATAATAATAATAATAATAATAATATAATAATAATAATAATAATAATAATAATAATATTGGTATTATACAGATTTATTCAGTCACGTTTGTTTATATACATATTTTAAAAATTTAAACACACCCTAAAGCAATTATTTTAAGTATAGATTTGGTTCCGACCTTATGAAGGTCTTGACCCGATATCTTTAAGTGCTTTTATTTAAGTGTTATTTTTATTTTATATGGTAAACAAGGAGAGTAATCCTCTCTCTGTTTTTGGCTGATTTTAAGTTATATTGAGTGAATTTATTGTGAATTTATATTGATTTTTATGAACTTATGTGCAGATTTTACTTACGACGAGGAATACATTAAGTAGTAATCATTATTAATACGGCCTTAGTTTCTTAGAGTATTTTATGATGCGTTAATTAAAGTATTATATGCATTGGTGTCCTGTATCTTAGTGTAGTGTGAATTTGTGTATTACCTATCTCGTTTATTAGTCTGTTTTTATGTGTAAGAATTGTGTCTCTTTGTCTGTGTGCTAAGTGTTTTATACTGGCGTCTATTATGTAAGGAGATTTCTGTCGACATCGTCTGCTGTAGTATAGAGATCGAGAGATTGGCGGTCTGCATCGAGTATGATTCGTAGGGCTTTATTTTGGGCTATTTGTAGATTATTAATGTGAGAGGTTGCGGCATGTCCCCAGGCTGGACTGGCATATGTCATGAGTGGTCTGATGATAGCTTTATATAGGTTTATTTTGTGTTTTAGTGAAAGTGTGCCTGCAGTGAGAATAGGGAAAATGTGTGAAGTTCTGATTGCGCTTTTATTTTCAGATGTTTAATATGTTGTTTAAATGTTAGTTTTTTATCGAGTGTAACTCCTAAATATTTTACTGAGTCAGTGTATTCAATGTTTGTGTTGTTTATATTTAATGTAGGTGGGTTTGGTCTTCTTCTTGTAAATGTGATGGCTTGTGTTTTTTCAGCGTTTAGTCTGATTCTCCATTTGGAGAACCAGTTGCTGATCCTGTTGATGTGTAGTTGTATTTTTCTAGTGGAGTGGTGTGATGTCTTTATGTGTACAGTATATCGCTGTGTCGTCTGCATATTGTGCTATTTTAGTATGTATTGAAGTTGGGATGTCTGAAGTGTATATGTTGTATAATGTTGGTGCCAGTACAGATCCTTGAGGGACGCCTGCTTTTATTGGATGCCAGTCTGATGTCTGATTATTAACTATGGTTCTGAATGTTCGCTTGTTTAGAAAGGAGTGAATTATTTTAATATAGCTGTCAGGAATTTTGTATTGTATTAGTTTAAATATTAGGCCTGTATGCCAAACGGAGTCAAAAGCTTTCTCTATGTCGAAAAAGACTGCAGTTGTGAATTGTCTTTGTAGAAATCCTGTTGTTATGTCGTCCATGAGTCTCGTTAACTGTAGAGTAGTTGAGTGTTCAGGTCTGAAGGCAAATTGTGTCAGAGGTAGTATCTGAGATATGTAAGGTAGTAGTCTTTTGAGTATTAGTCTTTCTAGTACTTTGCCTATGTGGTCAAGTAAGCTGATTGGTCTGTAATTTTGAGGAAATAATGGGTTTTTGCCAGATTTAGGAATGGAAATGATGTTTGCTTGTTTGAAAGGAGTTGGGTAGTGATGTAATTTGAGTGCAGAATTTAGGATTTTGGTCATATGAACTAGTCCTTTTCTAGGAAGTTGTTTTAGAGTAGTAGTAGTTATTCTGTCTTGTCCTGAAGCTTTATTGTTATTTAAAGAGTTTACAATTTTCTTTATTTCAGTAGTGGTAGCTATAGGTATTTGAAATGTCGGTGGTACGTTTAAGTAGGTCTTTGTTTGCCTTCTGATTTTAGCTTGAAAGTGTTCATAATGATTGTTATTTGTCTTTGATCTAAATTGATTTTCTAATGTCTCTGCAAATGCATTGGCTTTGTCTAGGTCATCGTAAAGTAGTCCGTTACTTCCATGTAGAGGTCTGTTTCTGGTCGTTTTATTATGAGTGAAGTTTTTGATTATTTTCCAAGTGTTGTCGTTTTCAACTGCAGTCTTAAGTTGTTCGTCAAGTTGTTTAAATTTGTAGTTTTTAATATGTTGATTTATTCTTTTAGTAATTAAGTTTAGTTGTCGTTTGTCTCCTCGTAGTCTTAGACGTTGCCATTTTCTTCTTAGTTGTCTTTTTTGTTGAAGTAGTTCAGTTAGTCCTGGGATGTAGTGCGTATTTTGAGTCCTATTTGAGCTGGTGGTAGTCGTACTGTTGTAAGTTTGCAGAGAGTGTCTTGAAAAGTTTTGGTGGCTAAGTCTAGTTCTTCTGTATTATTTATTGTGATATTTGGAGTTATACTGTCATTTAATATTTGTCTGAAGGATGCCCAGTTTGTAGTTTTAGTGTTAAAGTTTCTTGTCTGTGATCTAATGGGATGAAAGTCTATTTCCATGATTACTGGACTATGGTCTGAGTTTAATTCATCAGAGCGTCTATGTAATTTATGATGGGTCTTGGCTTCATGATGAAAATGTCCAGTACGT
The DNA here is from genome assembly GCA_030220185.1 of Diploptera punctata. Classification (NCBI taxonomy): domain Eukaryota; kingdom Metazoa; phylum Arthropoda; class Insecta; order Blattodea; family Blaberidae; genus Diploptera; species Diploptera punctata. The sequence continues at coordinate 1,183,743 of JASPKZ010001577.1, read as the reverse complement.
CTGGTCTATGTCCTTGATAACTGTAGTGGGTTGGTTGTAATGGTCCTGTTACTTGATATCGATTGTCTATTGAGTGTTTTAGTAACGTTTTTCCTCTTGTATTAGTAAGTCTTGAGTTCCATATTGGACTTTTAGCGTTGAAGTCTCCTCCAAAAATGAATTTATTATTGTGCTTCGTTAATGTGTCTAGTTCAGTAGCCGTTAGTACGTTTTTAGGTGGTATGTATATGGCCCCTACAGTAGTTGTAACATTATGAGAGTATATGTCAATTGCAGTTAGTTGAATGTTAGTAAGTCCTTGAATAGTGGTAAGTGAGTGTTGTATTGTAGATTTGACTATTACAGCTGTGCCACCGTGTCCGTTTTCTTTGTCTGTTCTGTAAATGTCATAGTTTGGTATCCTCCAAGTAATGTGTTTCTTTAGTTTGGTCTCGGCTATTAAGGCAACGTCTATGTTCAGTCTGGTTAGTAGGTTAGTGAGTTCTAATATTTCGCTTCTGACTCCGTTTGCATTCCATTCTAATAAGAGCAAGGGTTTTATTAGAGTTTTGGGTTTAAGGGCCATTTTGGGTTAGTGCAGTGAGTAGTGTAATTATGGTATTTAGTAGGTGGGGATTTTCTAGGACTTTTTTAATGAGGGTGATTAGTGCTTCAATTGAGTTTGAGTTATTATTATTTATAGTGTTTCTCACTGCATCAGCGGCTGTGTGATTTCTATTAAGTGGAGGGAAGTTTAAACTGTTGGTCGTAGGGCTTTCGATTTCCGCATTTTGTGTTGCTCTGCTTATGGAGTTAGGTCTTAGATTGTCTAATGTAGTTCTTTGCGTTCTATTTGTGCCATTTTGAGTTGTAGATTTTACTGCAGGTTGTTGAGATTTATCTGTTATCATTTGTTGAGGCCTAGCTGTGAGTTTTTTGTATATGGGGCAGTCCCTGTAGCTTGCGGCGTGTTCGCCCTTGCAGTTGGTGCATTTAACATTCTTGTTAGAACAGGCTGAGAGCCTGTGTGTTCCAGAACATCGGACACATCTCTCAGTCCTATTACAGAACTGAGCTATGTGTCCAAAGCCCTGGCATCTGTAACATTGGGTGATTCCTGATAGACCTATGTATTTTTCTAGTTTTACTCTTATGTAGCAGATGTGACTAAGTTCTTTTAGCATTTCCTCAAGGTGTTCATTTCTTTTAAAAGTGAGTATCCAGACTGGCAGGGGTGTTTTATTCTGTTTCCATTTTGGAACATTTGTTTGGTTAATTGTCTGATTGCGATGATTGGATAATTGTGGTTCTGTAAGTACGAAAGTATGTCAGCTGTAGGGAATTCAGTTGGTAGACCTTTAGAGTGACCTTTAGTGCTGTGTTGGGTTCATTGGAATGTGTGAAGTACTTGTAATTGTTTATTTCAATCTTTCTATTACATTATTGTATGTATTATTATCTTCTGTTTGGATCTTTAAGGAGTTATTAGAGTAAGTCATTTTTACCGTTTTTATATCTTTACCTGCGATTTTTTCCAGTGTCATGGCATTTGTGATTTTTATATCTGCAATTATTGGTGGTGGTTTACGGAATTTAGGCTTAATTTGTTCTTTATCTACTATGTCTGTGGTTATATCATTTAGAGGGTTGAATCTATTTTCAGTGTTGATGTCTGAAGTTGTTTCTTTTAGATTGGTTTGTTTACTTGTCCTTTTTGGTAATATGAAGTCTGTATCTTGTGTATTTTGTATATTATCTTCCTCTAGATCAATTGCTTTTTCATATTTGCGATTTAATGTGTCATGTATTGATTCTGAACCTGCATCTGAGTCTGAATTTTCCTGTTCTGTTTCACTTGACTGGGATTTTAAGTCCATATCTGAGATGTCTGGTCCGTGAGGAGGATGCTTGGGATAGGTATCTTTGGATTGTACTTTCATCATCGTTAGACGATGGGAAGACAGGGCAGGAGGTTCCCTGTCCTTACTCCGGGATCGAGTAAGGCCTGGGGATTGACGGGAGCTGAGGAAAAGGTGATGCCGTGCACCGTGTTAAGGGATGGAAATTTGGGAGTCTAGCCGTGCGTCTGACCGTAATTTTAGCTTGAAAAAGCTAGTTTTAAGCTCTTTTGTAGTGTTGCTTTGTTCACTGGTCGAGTGGGAGGCGAGCAGTTCAATGAAGCTGGCAGCCGCAGTGGTCGACCTGACTGACAACGCCGCCGAAGACAAGAAGATTGATCTGCGAAGAATCCTACTAGGCGCCTGCAGAAGAGATTCTACCATCCAAGAAGAATAAATCTTTTGTAATACAGTAAAAGTTTTTAATCCGGTACGCGAATAATGCGGAAATCTGTCCAATGTGAACAAAATTATTGGTCCCGGCGAAATAACAGTAATTTTACGTGTATTTATTTTGCATAAAAGGAATCTGTCCAACGCGGAAACGGAAGTATATTTCTACACAATTCACGAAACAAATTATTGTATGGATTACCTAAGATACACAAGGAAGGAACACCACTCAGACCTATTGTTTCGGCCATTGGTTCACCTACATATGAACTTGCCAAGTATCTCGCCTCACTGCTGAAACCATATATTGGTAAAACTGATACTTTTGTAAGAGACTCCATACACTTCATTGAAAAAATAGACACTATGAAACTCAAGCCGAATGACATAATACTAAGCTTCGATGTGGTTGCATTATTCACTAAGGTACCTATCGGAGAAACTATGACATACTTACAAGAACTCTTTCCTCCAGACATAACAGCGCTCTACAACATATGTCTCACAGAATCTTATTTTCAATGGAGAGGTATATTCTACGAACAAATAGACGGCGTGGCCATGGGAAGTCCATTAAGTCCCGTAATAGCAAATTTCTACATGGAAAAATTTGAAAAACAGGCTTTGGAGAATGCTGCCTTAAGACCCCCACTGTTTGGCTAAGATATGTGGATGACACCTTCGTCATTTGGGAACACGGTGAGGAGGAACTAGATAACTTCAAGAAGCACATAAATGGGATTTGTCCCAGCATCCAATTCACCCTGGAAAAGGAACATGACAACAGTCTACCGTTTTTGGATGTTTTGGTAATCCGAAACCAAGACATGACACTTGGACACAAGGTTTACAGGAAAAATACTCACACAGACAGATACCTACACAAACAGTCTAACCACCATCCTAGACAAAAACGCGGAATAATAAAAAACACTGGTTGAACGAGCCAAAAGGATTTCGGAACCACAGTATCTGCAAGAAGAAATCAATCATCTCCATGCAGCTTTTCTTACCAATGGATACAGCAAAACAGATTTTCGTCGAGCCATAAATCCAAAGAAATATAGGCCCGAAAACGAAAACAAGGAAGAGATAAATGGTAAGGTTTACCTACCTTATATCAAAACAACAACAGAGAAAATTGGACGAATATTAAAGAAATACAACATAGCAACAACCTACAAACCAACACAAAAAATCAGCAATATACTACGCCCAGCCAAAGACACTAGAGATCCTTTGAGTCATGCCGGTATATATCGTATCCCATGCAGTTGTGGAGAGGTGTACATCGGTACAACAAAAAGAATGATCAACACACGATTACAAGAACACATGAGACACTGCAGGTTAAAACAAAATGAAAAATCGGCCGTATCGGAACACTTGATGAACAACCAACAACATATTATAAGATTTGAAGATACCCAGGTATTATCACAAACATCACATTACTACATCAGACTATACAGAGAAGCCATAGAAATACACAAACATAAAAATTCCTTCAACAAAAAAGAAGAAACCTTGAAGATAAACAAAATTTGGATCCCAGCACTGCATAACACGACAACGAAGCCTATGACTTCTGCACACGGCAATACAGCGCACAACTCGGTGCGCGTAGAAAACCTCCCCTCCACCCGGGGTTTAGCTATAAACAGAGAGACAGTTTCCAATGACCATCCAGTCTGCAGCCGACTGTTGAGGAGTTCACAGAAAGCACGCAGTATCTCCTGATGATGTCTACCGCAGCAGTAGACGAAACGTCGAGTAAGAAGACAACCAGACCACGGCCTATAAGCCCGGAAGACGAACCAAATATGGATCAAATTATTAACCATTAGCATTTTTTTTTTACTGAAGGCAGTTGCCAAGACAGCTTTTACAAACAGTGATTCAAACCAAATGCATAAATAAATATCAAAACAAAACAAACCTAATTGTCACTGACCCTAAAGTTAATTGTTAAAAGCTGTTGTCGCATTTCACATGGCGTTATGTACTTTGATAAATGCCTCCATCGCCACGATCGGTATATTATTGTTTCAACTTGTTCGATGCAATAATTCTGATTGAATAACACGTGTCTCTTGTGCTTTGTTCCTGTTTATAATGTCGAGTAAAAGGAAAGAAAATAATTAGTATCGTAGAGGAAAAGAAAAATTAATGTTGCCGCTTAAAGAAAAAATAAAAATGATTGACCATTTATACGCGTTTGCGAGTCGTTTGCTTCTACAACACGCTGTTTCAATGTTAATGAATCAAGCAATCCGAAGACAAAAAAAGGAATTATATCGCAGAATTCACTGCTAAATATCAACCTTAACTGAAAGACATTTTAAAAGCGGCAAAATAGGAAAAAATCACTAAGTTCTTTAAGTCCTTCCCTACACCTGACAGTAATAACTAATAATTAAAAGAAACTGTACAAAATCTCTCGTTAATTTGTTTTATTTTGATAATTTTTATGTTGTTCTGTAACCTAGGAACGTATCTCCTATATACCCATACAAATTACCATTCCATATTTGCGGTTTCTGCATTCGCAGCATATTTGCGGAACATATCCCTCGCGAATAAGGAGCTTTTGCTGTATAGATTCTACCTGTGTAGATTCGGCCTCATTGCACACCTGTTATGCGAAATACAGATACCTGTCTTGAAAATAACAATTGCGCTGAAAAATCATAAGTTAGTTAAGTTCTGAGACCGATCATTCAAAGGTAATGTTCTGAATGTACGGAATAAAGATGGCTGAAACGTATGTATCATTCTCGTTAAGCGAAAAAGTGAGAGTGACTGAAGATAAATCTCCAAACATTTCCGAACCCATTCTCTAAAGTCATGCTCTAGCTCTTGTTAAATCTCTAAGGCAATAACGATTTCAAACAATCTTCAGGTTGTCTGGATAGTTTTGAAAAGACGACACAATGTAGTGTGGAATGAAATTTGCGGGGAATCAAAAAATGTGTACGAAAGTGTAGTTAGTGAGTGAAAACCGAAACTGCATACTTGAAATTCAGGATACGTGCCTAAGAGACATTTTTAACGCTGACGAAATTGGACAGTTTTTTTCGCGCGTTACCGTCGAAGTCGCTCATACATACTATACTTCACTTTTTAACGGCAGCGGAACTACAATTAATCTAAGGTACGTAAAAGATGCTCTATAATCTAAGATTATTAGTAACTTTTATTTTTTATAATACGGAATTTTTTCCAATGAGAAAAAAAAAAACATTGGACCCATGTGATTCCGCTTTTGGACGTTCTACCGTACTTTGTCGAACAACATCTGGCGTTGAATGTTTATACTGTATGAATAGCAATAACCCCTTAGACCCAATATCAGAAACCTGCAAACAGATGTAAACAACCCTGCATGAAAGATACCTGTCAAAAGAAGTGGGTAAGTCAAATATTGAGCTTCAGTTATAATATCAGGAAGAACGTACGGACTCGGTTTGTCACCAGTTATACTATGGCTAGAAGACCAATTGCGAAGTTTGATTTTCCCCGCATTGTTAGTTGCCTCAGTAAGAGGAGTTTCCAGACGTCTCAGAGCAAACAATTACGATGTTTTTCGGACATGGAAGAGGTACAGAGAGACAGGAACTATTGATGACTTGCCTGTCACAACCCGTCCCAAGGTTACAACTGCAGCAGATGATCGCTACTTACTGATTTCAGCTCGGAGGAACACTGAACGAAATGCACCCAGATGATTTCCGTGCAGCTACAGGTAGCGACGTTTCAATTAAAACTGTAATTAATTGGCTGTTTGATGTTCAACTTCACTCTCGACGTTAATGGCGAGGTACAGTATGAAACCTAGGCATCATAGGGTGCCGTACAGATGGGTAAAACGTTGTGGTGAATGGTCTGGCCAGAATTAGCATAAAGTTATTTTTTGCATATTAATGTCCCATATGTATAAGTCAAGGTGGATGTAGCATGCTTATCTAATTGAGGATCATAGGATACCTAAGCAAATGTTAACCTACAGGAAGAAGAAGACCAGGACGTCCACTCAAAATAATTTTAATGGTGTTTTTATTGAGGTCGAAACAGATAAAAAAAATCCTAAATTCGTGAATGGACTATAATAAAGATGTGCCATACGCCTTCACCCAGACGATCGTCGTAGAAGTGTTTGGAGGCTGTCTGGTCAGACTGCAAATCTTCAACACACTGTCCAGCGAGTGCAACAAGGTGGTGGTTCTTATAACTTGGGATAGTATCATGTATGGCCACATTACGCCTCTCGTACTCATGACAGGCTTTGAATCGGCTGTACGATAGAGGAATGGCATCCTCCGATCCATTTTTCAACACTAAAGCCAGCATCTCGGGAAGGAATTCGTCTTAATGTACAATAATTCTCTTGCCTGAAGGGCAGATCTCATTAACAACATCCTAAATGATAAGTTGATAGCCATGTGCTAGGTTAGACTGATCACCATATTCTCCTGATATGAACCATATCGCACATGCATGGCACACGTTCAAAAAGGTATATTATGGACAAGATGACACACTAACTATCTGAGAGGTTACGCCAAATCACCTCTGAAAACTGAGACAATTTGAACCAACAGTGACTTGATGAACTAGTGAACAGTATATCACGACGAGTCCGGGCAAGTATTAATGCATGGCGACGTGTTAACGGGTATTAAAGTTACAGTGTATGCTGTAGTCTAAACTCAAATTGAGAAACTTGCGCTGCACTATTGCAGAGCATCTACTGTTTCGTTCACATGAGCAACAAACCAAATTTCTATGTTAATGTTTTGTATATATATAATATTCTCTTTAATTTGCTTACTTTTTATAGTCAGCTACTAGATGGCAGTGAAGACCGAGTTCTCGCGACATCTAGTAATAATGGAGAATATAATACATATATAAGAAAAATAATTGTTTGAATTGGATTCGCCTGGTAGTTTAATGGATATCACGCTGAGGTACAGACTCAGAGATCCGGGTTCGAATCCCGTCCAGGAATTTATTTTTCTTATCATACCATATATATATATATATATATATATATATATATATATATACTCTGTTGTTGTGAAACGGTTCTGGAATTCCTGGAAATTCGAGGCAATACTTTTTCTAGTGTGTGTACACCAATTAATAGAGTAGACCTATGTTTATTATTATATGTCGTGGTATTTCTGTGCAAGTTCGTTAATTTTAATTTGTATAATTATTAAATGAAGAATTTATCTGAACATATAAAGAAAATCACATAAAACTTCCAGATTGGCACCATAACGTGAAATTCGAATCTCCTGATTACGAGTTAAAAAATATAGTCTGAGTCAACTAGTTGGGTATAAATAAAACGTACTGTCATCTCACGATTTCGATGTTTTCTTATTTATTAAAAATGTTAGTCTAAATGTATGTGAACATATTCAATAAAAATATGTGCTAGCACATAAAATTCCATAATATAATAATATATGTTAAAGAGCTAACTACGTACTAAACATGGCATCATTTAATTTCAGCTTCATGGATATTAATATATGTAGGACCTATTAGCTAATAACATGGAATATCATATTTAATATTATAATGATATAATGAAAAGAAAAATTAATGTCTGAACTAGGAATCGAACCATGGACGTAGATACTTCTAAAGAAGCCGGCCGTTGACGTTGGTAGTGACATCTGCCTGGCATCGGACGAAACGATAATTATAGATTTGTACGTGTGGAAAGAATTGTTTAGGTTTTAGAACGGGATTTTAGCTCTGGACGGTTTTAGATTTGGTGTCCAGGATATGGTAAATGGACAGTTGGTGCGCCGGACTACTCAGGTTCAGGTTCGGTAGAGCTGGATTCTAATTAAAGGTACACGTGAGGAAGGTTAAAGTAATATAAATGATTTGGTAAATCACTGGAGGCTCCCGTAGAGTTAGCACAATGTAGTAATTTATTTTCACAGATGAATACACTAGTCGGTCCTCCGACTGGTTTCTTGAGTTCCAAAGCACAATGTGGAAGATAATCGTAAGTTGAATAATTTGTGCGAGCGACACAATGCGCCTGTAATAGTATCTTGAAGACTTGTGTTTTTTACGACGTTGGGTTTGTGCTCTGTCCGGTGGCAGGCCTACAAGATTTGTGCCCTATTAGACGGCGAGCCAACAAGCAAGTGTGTGATTCTCGTCACAAATAATTTAACTTACGATTATCTTCCACATTATGATTTGGAACTCAAGAAACCAGTCGGAGGACCGACTAGTGTATACATCTGTGAAAATAAATTACTACAGTGTGTTAACTCTACGAGAGCCCCCAGTGATTTACCAAATCATTTATACTACTTCAACCTTCCTCACGTGTATATTTAATTAGAATCCAGCTGTACCGAACCTGAACCGGAGTAGTCCGGCTCACCAACTGTCCATTTACCATATCCTGGACACCAAATCTAAAACCGTCCTGGATATGATAAATAGACAGTTGGTGCGCCGGACTACTAAGGTTCAGGTTCGGTAGAGCTGGATTCTAATTAAAAGGTACACGTGAGGAAGTCTAAAGTAGTATAAATGATAAGGTAAATCACCGGAGGCTTTCGTAGACTTAATTCACTGCTGTAAATTTGTTGTTGTTGACGAATACACTGAAGTTACACTTGGTCGGTACTCCGACCATTGATTTCATTGCCCAAGCAGAATGTGGGAGATGATCCTAACTTTGAGTAATTTAAACAAATTGAGATTAATGTTTTAGAGTTGCCGGAAATGTGCTCTATTCGACAGCGTGCCAACAAGTAATTGTGTGATACTCGTCGCGAATAATTTATTTAGATCATTAGGCCTTTTACGACCCCGCCCACATATGTTTTTTAGGCCTCTTGACAAAATTAAAATGTTACAGGTTTTGTGGTTAGTTCCCCTCTTCCCTCCACGTCATATTTCAATAGATGATGTTTACGCCTATTTTTCATTTCTAAAGGTTGTCCAAAACTGTTGCTTATTCCTAAGTTGCCAAAATAATTTACATTTTTCTTAATGGTTTACTTAGTGTGGATATATCGCACTTCCGACAAAGATGTCTCCGGCCGTGCCAACATTTTTCTCTCTTAATTGTTTTGGGATGCATCCTAGGCTCGTTAAGACGGGAAAGCCTGTCCTTTGTGTGTTACTGAGCAAGTGCAATTAGCTAGTTTGAGGATTATCTCCGGTTGACAATACCTTGGTCATTTATTACAAAGGGGCTGTTCGAATCCTTTTTTACACGCTTTATATTAGCTTGACCTGTATCTATCTATCTATCTATCTATCTATCTATCTATCTATCTATCTATCTATCTATCTATCTATCTATCTATCTATCTATCTATCTATCTATCTATCTATCTATCTATCTATCTATCTATCTATCTATCTATCTATCTATCTATCTATCTATCTATCTATCTATGTAACGGAAATTTTCAACGCGATTTTCACCACTTAAAATCATTGGATTGACTTGAAACTTTGTATACTTGTAGAGGACCCCTGACAATACAATAATTTCATATTTATTTTCTAAAATCCTGGCCATAATGATCAGAAAATCAAAAAAACGTGTTTTTGTATCAATGTAACGGAATTTTTCAGCGCGATTTTCACCCACTTAGAAACATTGGATCGTCTTGAAACTTTGTATACGTGTAGAGAACCCGTGACAATAAAATAATTTCATATTTTGTTTCTAAAATCCTGGCCAGAATCATCCGAAAATCAAAAAAAAAAATGAAAACTGGTATAATAGGTTGCGGACTTGTCGAGTTTTTAGTCAATCGTTGTAAGAGCTCAGTTGGTAGAGCAATGAACTCTTAGTGGTATATAATTTCAGTAATCCATATGTCGCTGGTTCAAATCCGGCTAGGAGGGTTTTTTATAGAAGAGTATTACTTTTAGCTCATACTACAATAGTATCGAATTTAAAGATATTTATATTTTTATCTTATTCTGTAAAATATTAAAACTAAAAACTAAAAAATAAATAATAGTTTTAAAAAACTAAAAGAACACGCTTTATTACAAAACTAAAAAATGAAAAATAATTTTAATTTCCAATACGCTTGGGATAAAATAAAGTGGTCAACAAAAAAATCGTCTCCAACACATATAGAATAAAATTAGAGTTATCAACAAAAAGAAAATAATTTTACCATCAAAAGCGTGGGGTCATGTTTATGATTTTTACATTTTCTTCTTAGAGAGCTTACTTTTACCAATATCTGTTTATTATCAAATATATTAATTGATATAGAGCACCCCACGCTTTTGATGGTAAAATTATTTTCTTTTTGTTGATAACTCTAATTTTATTCTATATGTGTTGGAGATGATTTTTTGTTGACCACTTTATTTTATCCCAAGCGTATTGGAAATTAAAATTATTTTTCATTTTTTACTTTTCTAATAAAGCGTGTTCTTTTAGATTTTTAAAACTATTATTTATTCCTATTGTATTCAGTAACGTAGCTGGTGGAGAAACCATGAGTTAGGCCGGGCTATTAACCTGGCTAATAACTCTATGATGTTGGTAAACTTTATATAAAAATATTATGCGGCTCGAATTATCAATATACCTATATTTTCATTGTACTGTAAATGATTCCCTGATTATTTTGAGTATAAACTCTGTATACGTAGGATTATTATTACTCTTTCCTATCATAGGTCTATATTACATTTAGCTAAAATATGATAAATTCCTCTTTGTATATTAGATATTGGGGAACAATGCCTAGGCATAATATCGGTACATTTTGTGTCATGTCTCGAATAGTATAGTGGTCCTGCAAGCTCGTACGGATTACGAGGGGTCCACGGTTCGATTTCTGGTTCTTTTCACAATATCATTATAATATTATAATATGATCCATTATTGGAACTGTGTTAAAATAACAATATCGGGAATTGTTAAATATCATAGTTAAGAAGAACTTTAGATTATGCACAAGAGATTCATGGAAATTCAGAAGAATTATAGAGTATTTTCCCAACATTCTAGACAGATATCATAAGTCAATTTCGTACTTAGGTACCAAAATGAGACTTCATGGTACATAAACGTGGACATATTTCTGGACCAATGCAGAAAATAAGAACAACACTAATTCATGAATAAATAAATATGTTAGCTAATTGTAATATCATTAATTCTTAATAATTCTACATAACTAAGTAAATATATAATGTAATTGTATTGTTATCTAATTGTAATATTATTGTGTTTTCCTTTTTGTTTTAAGTTATATTATTACCAAACATTAACTTATTGTAACGGACTGTCAACAGCACGTACGACTTACTGCCCGTGCATCCCATATTTGTAAATAACATTGTATTAATCTTAATAACGTCCTACTACTATTATGCTTGAAGTATTTGGGAAACATATGAGGGGATTCTCCTGCCATATATAATGTAGTTTGTTTAGAAATTCCTGTACACATTCGTACCACAATTCATTTAAATTGCCGACATGCTATTAGTATAAATCCCTGGTTTTCTCATAGGTTATACCAAATTCGTGACTTTTTTTTTGTTACTAACAGGCGAACAGGACTGGAATAATTTCCGAGTCTAACTAGTTCATAACAGAGAACGGACGTAATGATTTGACCTTGAGCAATAAATTGAAATAAACGCTAATTGCACATTTAACCGCTCCCTTAAGTAGGTATTTTTATGTGACCGGAGCCTCCTGGGGTTACGGGGACATCATGTCAGTCGAAGGTCAATTATACACTCTTTTTTTGACCACATATGTAGGGCCTAGACTATTTGAAAGACATCGACCAGCTCAAAGGCAGGGTCACGTACAAAACAATACGAACGTTTAAGTTAAGTCTCAACAATATTACTCATTCATTCAAACAAAACAAGACGAAAATGATATGATGACAATAATAGCCAAATGGTGTTCGGGGACCGTTTGAACCTTAATGTTTTTTGCACGGTGGTTTAACAGGCGAGGAATAACTCCGGAATTCTCGTCCAACAAATTTTTACCCAGCGAGCATCGAACGCGGAGCCACTTCGTCCGAGGCAACGAAGTTACTACAAGATCACTGCAATGGACTGACAGAAGAAGTATCAATTTGACTAACTAAATAACTATCTCGCTAGCAATATCGAACCCATAGGTGCATGGCCGCGCGGACATAAGCACACTACATATACTGAGTTAATATTTTCCAATAATCCGCTTTAATATAATTTACTTCCCTCGAATCATTGTTTAATCTCATTCTCTTTTTCTATTATATATATATATATATATAACGTATTTGTATGTGTCAACATATATTTAGTTTTATTTATGTTTATTTTCAGTCCCAATTTATTAGTGACACACAATGAAGTGTGCGTGTTGGACCTTAATATCTCCTGCTATCCCCTAATAATACTACATCATAAGCATAAACTAAGAGTCCTCAATTAACTTATAATGATTGCAATAAGTTTTAACAACAAGACGTGTTAAGACAAGTTTCAAATAATATTTTTAGATATTTCAAGTACACAGAAGGAAAATCTTGTTACGCCAAACACGTCATCAACACCGGTCACCGCATGGAAATAATAGAAAAAATTCGCTATAATTCACAAAAAATAAATCCGGCAAAGATAGACATACTTGAGGAAATTGAAAAGGAAATAAAGAACCAATTTATTTTAAATTAGAAAACACCCAGCACATACAATCCTTTATACGGAATTATATGAAACAATAGCCAGTAGCTACCGACGCTGGAAGGCATCTGATGTCAGAACCGTCGTAAAGCAACAACAACACAAGCAATAACAGCCAGTATATCCTATCCTCCTACTGAAGATGGAATCTGGTTTCCGAAAGACCTACAATTCTTAAAAGTTTTTTTAATCAAATTAGTTAAGAGCGATGGCACCTGGCAGGTATTTATTTTAATATTTTATTTTGTAACTATTTACCTCAACGTAATTTTAGTATGAATTTTATCAGTTTAATATTAAAAAAGCTTTTAACAATAGGTATACATTTGATGTTCTATAAATTCTATACATGTGAAAGTATTTCACTTCGCCGTGTTTTGAACCTATGACATTTACGTTATTCTCTATAACCGCAGGTCATATTTTGTTTGATCAGACTTCTGCGAAAGCATAAATAATACAGAGCACCCCGTTTAAAGTAAAGGTATGTAAATAAGTAACAAACAACTTAATTTAGAACGAATATTTAACAATGGTCCCTTTGTTTTAAATATGTAATGGAAACTAATTTGTTCTTTAATCCTTTATGAAGGAAAATGTTATTAATTTCCACAATCTGAAATACCATAAAGAAATCAATAATGGTGTTGTAATAACAGGTAATTATCGAAATAGTATGCAAAACTAATGTACCAAATATTTTTTTGCACGATAATGCTTTCAGTCGTACTTACAGCAATGGTGACCTTGACTGAAAGTTCAATTTGCTAAGTTTCGGGGTTGCCAACCTACAAATATCTAAATAACTATAATGAAATATTACAAATTACCCACCTAGTGCGGAATGTAGTAGTAGGACTTTTTAGTAGTAGGACTTTATTAGACAAAAAGTAAGATATTTACAATATTATTTACAAATATGGGTCGCACGGGCAGTAAACCGTACGTGCTGTTGACAGTCCGTTACAATAAAGTAATAATTGGTACTAGTGTAAAGAAAAATAAACAACAGAAACAGCATTAACATTACAATTACATAAAGAAAACACAATAATAATATTACAATTAAATAATAACACAATAGCATTATACACTAAAAACATTAACGTTACAATTACATAAAGAAAACACAATAATATTACAATTAAGTAATAACACAATAGCATTATACACTAAAAAACATTAACATTACAATTACATAAAGAAAACACATTAATATTACAATTAAATAATAACACAATAGCATTATACACTAATTAATTTATATATAATTGTTAATAATTAATGGTATTGCATTTTGATAACATATATTTATTCATGAATGAGTGTTGTCCTTATTTTTCGCGTTTTGTCCAGAAATTTACCGAGGTTTATCCAATTTTCTGGATTTACCAATAACTCGAAGCATGCCAATCTTTCCCGATTTGAATTTAGAAATCTTTCCGGTAATAACTGACGCCTCCAATATTCTAAATCATTACATTTTCCTAATATATGTATCTCATCTTCAAATTTCCCGCACATTGGACATATTCGCATATCGTGATCGTCGCTAATTTTTAGAAATTTCCATGCCCCTAGCCTAAACCAAGCAAGCCCTGATCTCTCCTTAAATCCTAGGCTGAGTATATACGATTCTTTTCCCCAGACGTGTTTTAGGTCTCTTTGTAAACACAGTGAGCGTTTTCCTGTACATTCGGCGAAATTATCTTGTTGGTTTATATCTAAGTACCTCCTCCTTATTTTTCTCCACACGTTCTTGCGATTTTCAGTGCCTTTTTCCCATATCCAGCCCATCCCAATCTTTTGGAGTTCTCTCCTAACCTCGTCTGCCCAAAATTTAACATCTATGTTTTTAATTTGGTGGTCGTAACAAATTGCTCTAAGCATTGTTTGTTCACCTTGGATTACTCGCAACCAGTATTTGAGTACACGAATTTTACAGTTAATGTCGTCCTGGAATGACCCGAATTCATATAAAATTCTACAGTTAGAAACGGCCTTACTAAGTCCTGTAATATACTTTAGAAAATGCGTATATACCTTATTTAGTATTTCCGTTCTTTGGAAACCCCAAATCTCACTACCATAGTGCATTACTGGCCTGACCATCGCTCCATACATTTTGTTCTAATGTGCTGACTGGAATATCAGGCATTCGACCCAGAATACCGAGTACACTGTTAAGTTGTCCCCTCCCTTTAAATAATGCTATATCAATATGTTTTTTCCACTTTCCGTTCATTTGCAACGTCTTACCAAGATTTTCAAAATGTTTCACGTTTTGAAGTACTTGATCTCTGTATTTCCATTCCTCTGTTCTACCATAAACCGTCCCATTTTTAAAGGTCATTGTTTTTTGTCTTACTAACATTTACAGTCAATCCCCAATTCCTACAGTATATTTCCAGTAGGTCAAGACCTCTTTGCAATCCCTTGATTATTTTGGAACAGATAATTAAATCATCTGCATACAACAGGACTCGGATTCTAACATTTCCTATCTCCGGAGCCTCAATTTCTCCTTCTAGCATTACGTCTACAATATCATCAACGAATAGATTAAATAGCATTGGTGATAAAATGCAACCTTGTCTCACTCCCCGATTGGCTTCACTGCTCTCTGTAATGTGCCCTTGGTCTACTTTTGTACAAAATTTAACATATTTATAAATTGACATTAAAGCATGTATCATTTTATGAGACAATCCTTTCCGATTTAATTTTTCCCAAAGTGCGCTTCGGTCCACAGTATCAAATGCCATCTTAAAATCAATGAATGCACAAAATAATTTACCCCCCTTCATTTTCAGATTGTCATCAATTAATGTTCTCAGAACAAATACGTTGTCCACCGTGGAGTACCCTTCTCTAAAACCTGCCTGATATTTTGAGAGCCTATTGTTCTCTTTAGCCTATTGTCTTATTCGTTCGTAAAATACTTTACAATATATTTTTCCGAACACTGACAAGAGACAAATTCCCCTGTAACTTTCTGGTATCTGTGCCCCACCTTTCCCTTTGTATAGCGGTTGGATGACACCTGTCGCCCAGGCTTCCGGATAATCTCCTCCATTAAAAAGTTTGTTGAACGCAGTTTTAAAACCACTGCCCCGTAAGCATTCTACATACAATGTATATACAAAAACGTATCCATACGGTATTGTTAATATACATTATACGAAACAAATCACTTCATTTTAAATTAACTGAATTTTATTTGAAACAATATAAAATATAATTCGTACTTGCCGTCATTTTATGACGGATTGGTGTCACGGCCTGCTGTATTCTCTACTAAATTATTTTCGGCGTTTACCCTATAAACAAGGCCAGAATGTTAACGTTAGTAGGCGAAAGTTGTTTAAAATGAACGCAAAGCCAGATATAATAAGAACAGTTAACTCTCGTAGACTGCGATGGGCAGGCCATGTTGCACGTATGGGGGAATGAATATTTCCATCAAAGATGTTATTATTTTACTATTATTTATTATTTTGAAAACACCATTGTGAAAAAATGATGTACAACGCGCATTTGTAAAATGCTTTACAGAATCTAGGAAATTGATCATTTCCTCGCTTCTGTTAAAACCACTTCCCAACCTCGAATTGTAATGTACTATTTAACACGTTTTATTATCGCTCGAACTTTTTAATAACATAATCGGGTCATTTCATCTCAAGTGGTCTAAGTTTTAATGTCATCTACGCTGACCATCACCAATTTTCCTGACACTTGCTGTGACTTCAGGTCCACCCTAAAAAGGAACCTCTGCAAAATGTCAAATCATAATATCAAGTGTGTGGGAAACTAAGGCCTTTCATATGGAGACCTGTTTGATGAATCCATCAAGAAACCGAACAACATTCAATTTTTAACTCTTTGTTACTACAAGGCAAATGCAAGTAGGGATCTCTTTTTTCTATGTCTTGCACGACTTTTTATCCTAAATCCAAACAACATGGTCCGACGATTGGAAGTCCACTTTAAGAGTCACCAGCGTGGATCAAAATACCTAACAAAATCTGTCATATCAAATTTTAGTCCATTTTTAGGGACAAATATCTCAAGAACAAAAAAGCAAACGGAGACTAATATTTTATAAATTTGTTAATGGTTGTTGAGACAGTGCTCTGCCCAAGTATCTTCATCCATAGCCACTTATCTAGGATTATACTAGATCATAAACATATGTAATTGTTAAAAGTGAGCTATGTTCAAGCTCAAATAACGTGAATTACTTCATCTCAAATATTGTTTTCTTTAGTACCATTAGAAAGAGCACATCTTCTTTTACTAGAATCAACTTATTTCATTTTTGAGCACATTCAATTATGGGATGAAAAGTAAGGTGCCAAATATGTAATTGTTAAAAGTGATTATGTTCAAGCTGACTTGAAATATACCGTTCAAAATGTTCTAAATTGTCTTTTGAGTTTCTTTACAAGTACCTGAACCCCAGGCGTACCGATAAATTGAAGATTGGGCCCTTCTGAACGGGTACTATTCCAACTGGAACTTATGTTTGCACTATTTAGGCCTATGCTATTAACATCGCTATCTGATCTCCCTTCCAACTCTACAACTTCCTCAAACTTTACTAATATTATTACTTGCGTCGTCAGTTGATCTTTCTATTGAAACATCACTGAAAGGACTTGCATCCAACTAAGTAACTCACTGGCACTATCGAAATCGTAGGATCATAAGCTCTCCACAGATCCCTATCCTGAGCTAATGTTTTCCAATCATTCCCTGTATAATCTACTTCCTTTAAACCATGGTTAATGTTATTCTCCCACCTCATTCTTGGTCTGGGCGTTTTTCCCCTGGTTTTCCTACAATAAGGTTCCATGCACGCCTTTCATTCCCATGAAAAACTTGCATCACTGTTATGCATTTCATAATCAGAAATGTTTTCAATTAAATCGAAATCGATAGATTTTGTTAGAACACGGTGTTTTCCTAGCCCACATCATGAATTCCAAACACTATATAGTATGAAATTTAACTAGTTGGATTCCGACAACACATAACGGTAAACTAATGAAAATATGTTT
The DNA here is from genome assembly GCA_030220185.1 of Diploptera punctata. Classification (NCBI taxonomy): domain Eukaryota; kingdom Metazoa; phylum Arthropoda; class Insecta; order Blattodea; family Blaberidae; genus Diploptera; species Diploptera punctata. The sequence continues at coordinate 1,165,685 of JASPKZ010001577.1, read as the reverse complement.
CACAATACATTCCAACAGTCTGGAAAACAAATTAAAGCCATTCTGCTCCTCCACGAGGTACATAGTTTTGGTCTGGACTTGCGAGAAACTCCCTGACGTAATATTCCGTCATTGCCATTGTGAGTGGTAGCGATCAAAAATTAAAGCGCCACTTGAGTAAATCGCATTACTTGACAGTGTGGTGGACAACAAGTAATACCTCATTAAGTTCAAGCTTACTTTTCATCCCATAATTGAATGGGTTCAAAAATTGAATAAGTTGATTGTAGTAGATGAGGATGTGATCTTTCTAATGGTACTAAAGGAAACAACATTTAAGATGACGTAATTCACGTTATTTGAGCTCGAACATAGCTCATTTTTAACAATTGCATATGTTTATGATCTAGTATAATCCTAGATAAGTTACTATAGATGAAGATACTTGGGCAGTGCACTGTATCAACAACCATTAACATATTTGCCAAATATTAGTTTTCGTTTATTTTTTGTTCTTGAGATATTTGGCCCTAAAAATGGACTAAAATTTGATATGACAGATTTTGTTAGGAACTTTGATCCACGCTGGTGACTCCTAAAGTCGGACTACATTGTTTGGATTTAGAATAACAAGTTGTGCAAGACATATAAATAAGAGGTCCCTAGTTGCATTTGCCTTGTAGTAACAAGGTTTCTTGATGGATTCATCAAACAGGCCTCCAAATGAAAGGCCATAGTTTCCTAAACACTTGATATTATGTTTTTAAATTTTGCAGAGGTTAATTTCTAATGAGGTTTCATATCTACACCAAGTCTCAGCGAAATTGAACATGTTGAGCGTGGGGCATTAGACCATTTCAGATGGAATGACACAATCGTTATCGGGATCTTCAAGTAAGTAGTTTGCAAGTATAGACTGATATATAGCAATTATAAATTCACAACAATCTGTCAATAGATGCGTAATTAGTATGTCAATATCCAAAGTAACGAATGTTCACTTGCCAATTGACTATCTTAGAGATTGAAATCATTCATCTAAGCCAATTCCGAAATAATAAACCTATTGAGTTGGTTCTCGATAAAATATTATTGAACAATCTATATAAAGTATCACTGATGCTATCTAGTAGACTGAAAATGACCATAAACAAATGTATATATATATATATATATATACACACAGAAAAACTTGTTTAATCCGGAACGTGAATAATGCGGAAATCTGTCCAATGAGAACAAATTTATTGGTCCCGGCGAAATAATAGTAAAGGATATTTCTACACAATTCATGGAAACATTTTATAAAGCGGAAATACAGAGAAATAAATTAGTTTCCACTTCAATGAATTCCCATTAGGCAAAACAAAAAGAGAAAAAACAATAAGGAATGATTTCTGCCGCTGGGTGAAGTAGACATTCTACCTGTACCTGGAATTTATTTCGGCATCACTGCACACCCGTTATGCGAAACACAGATACCTGTCTTACAAATAATGATTACACTTTAAGATATTATATTAGTTTAAGTTCAAAGATAACGTTCAAAATTTAAGGAATAAAAAAGGGTAAAATGTATGATTCATTATCATTTAGCGAAACAATGAGGGTTATTAAAGATAAATCTCCACATTTCCGGACCGATGCTTCAAAGTTGCTAAATCCCTAGGGACTAACGATTTCAAGGCATCTTCAGGTTGGCTGGACAGTATTAAAAGACGACACAATGTAGTGTGAAATGAAATTTGTGGGGAATCAAAGGATGTGGACGAAAGTGTAGTTAGTGAGCGGAAACCGAAACTGCACACTTTAATTTCAGGATACGCACCTAATATACATTTTTAATGCTGACGAAAGGGGACTGTTTTTTAGCGCGTTACAGTCGAAGTCGGTCATACATACTATACTTCACTTTTCAAAGACAGCGGATCTACAATTAATCATAGATACGTAAAAATACATATACTGGACTTTACAATCTACCATTATTAATAAGTTTTAGTTTGTGTAATGCGGAATTTTTTTTAATGTGGAAAAAAAAATGGTCCCATGCGATTCCGCTTTGAGCACGTTTTACTATATATATATATATATATATATATATATATATATATCCATCCATAGTAATTCCGCCCGAAGGCAGGTCCTTCACTGCAGTCATAGCATTTCCATGCTATGCTTGCAGCTTTACTAGGGAATTCTAGGTGTGGTAGCTTCCCGTTGCTTTCCACACCGGTGAAGATGATGATAATGATAAGGATGATGGCCATATGATTTCGGGGACTGTTTGGGCCTTAAAGTTTTCCTGACATTTGTCTTACAGGTGAGGAAAACCCCCGATAAAAACCTCACCCAGAAAAACTACCCCGACCGGGGATCGAACCCGGGCCCGCTGCGTGAGAAAGCAGCACGCTACCTCGAGACCACAGCGGTGGATATATATATATATATATATATATATATATATGCCTACTTATATGTCCGTTAATGCACTAGCTACCGCATTTGTTTAATCGAAACCAAACTTGGTCTATATCAATTAATTAAAAAATATAATACCAAGTTCCGTAACCAGCAAAATCGGATATTTTGGTGTAGTTCACCAGAAACTAAAATTTAAAAATAGTACTAGCTGCCGGAATGTTTGGTATTTCAGAATGAAACTCAGTATATACAATTATAATAAGCCGAGGAAGGTATTATCGAAAAAAATAGGGAAATCCAACCATTAGAATATTACATATTAACTACCAACCGCCATGTTTAGTTCGTCGCTATCTATTTCACAGAAATAGTTAACCATTGAATTGGTAATGTATAGTATAACATACATTAGATTAATTTATTTAACAAAATAATAGAAAAATGAATGGTTGGACATTATTTAAATTGTTCTCAAATTATGCAAACAATATGCAAATAGGTACTAACTTAAGGTTATCTATGATTTGTTTTTAGTGCAGTCGGATACGTTTAAATAAGACGACATCAGAAATTAAGTTTCTCCAATTTAACAAATTTAAATATCCCAGTAAAATGGGACCATAAATTCAACTTACTGAGAAATTGGCTTAGTTTCCCAGTTCCTGGGTGACAGTGAGATTATTTTTAACAAATGCGAATGAACGGCATTCAAATTTGAGGGTGTCAAGCTACTTTATACATAGTGGTACAAAAGATTCATTGAAATATTGACTAAATAAATTATGCACTTAGTGAGTTTTACCAACATCAAACTATTTTTGTTAACATTAGAGGTAGTATTAAACTAAAAGTAAGATACATACACTGTTATTTACAAACATGGGTCACACGGCAGCAAGGCGTACCTGCTTTTGACAGTCCGTATCAATAAGTTATTAATCCATCTAATATGCATATTGTTTGTTCGTATTTTATGCGCTGCCATACCGTTCATGCGATAGTTATGTTTTTTTTTTTGCAAAATGTTCAGCAAATTCCCGGGATGAACAAAGGCTATAAGAGAGTTGTGATACTCAAAAAAGGCGAGAAACCTGAAAAGTGCCTTTTTTGACGCTTAAATGGCATACGCTGCTTAAATCATAAAAAATACACAAAATTAATGTACTCAGAATTGAATATCTCAAAAAAGTCTACAAACAATTCTTCGACAGCATATGCTTATCTTTTACAGATAACTCACGATAGCCATTGTTTTTTTCATCGATGCCAAGAAGATCGGGATAAGTAGATTCCCGGGCAATCGTGCCATACCGTTTATCTGATTGTGATGGGGATTTTTGCAAAATGTTCAGGATTCCCCCGGGAACGTTATAGGCTATAAGAGAGTTTTAAAGCTCAAGCCTTTCACCCTTAAAACTCAACCTTTGTAGTAAAAAATGTAAAAAAAAAGTAGATTTGTAAGCTACACCAAATCAATGTACTCAGAATTGAATATCTCAAAAAAAATTCTACAAAAACGTCCGCGACAGCATATGTTTATCTTTTACGGAAAACTCACAATAACCATTTTTGTCTTACAAGGATGTCAAGAAGGTCGGAATAAGTGGAATCGTAGGAAAGCATAACAGTGCTCAGGGGGTATTCTTTTACGGATAACTCAAAATATTGAATTTAGTCCTTCAGCTCATTTATGCCAAGTGCATCGGACTACGTAGATTTTCAGCCAACGCCGGGTAACCAGCACGGGGTATCTGAAAATAATTATATCATCATCATCATCAATCGTCCGGTATCATGGCAGCTTCCGGAAACCAAACGCCATTCCTCTCTGTCCATCCATTTATCTACCTCCAAACCTTTGATATGCATAGGCGCTTGTACCCTTCTATCCAAGTTTTATTCGGTCTTCCTCTCTTCCTCCTTTCCATTGTGATCCATTCCAAAACAATTTTAGGCAATCTTTGCTCTGGCATTCTTTTGGCATGTAATTATGATATAAATGTATATTTTTTTCCTTTAAGTTATTCAGCTAAAGGTATAAACAAATTATGATTTATTTAGGCGTAGCACCGTACGCCGGGTATTACCTAGTGTCTAATAATAATATAAAGTAGATGGAACAAAAAAAAAAAAACTAAAATATAAAACACAGTATATAACATTACATTTATATTATACATTAATTAGGTTCCGTAAAATTGTTAAATATGAATGATATTATACTTGGCTTACATATTTATTTATTCACGAATGAGCGTTGTATTTATTTTCCGCGTTTTGTCCAGAAATTTACCCACGTTGATCCAATTTTCTGGATTGACCATTAACTCGTAGCATGCCAGTCTTTCCGATAATAAGTGACGCCTCCAATATTCTAAATCGTTACGTTTATCTAGAACACATAACTGTTAGTAGCTAGTAAACATGAGCATGGAAATACGTATAATTTAAAATGACATCTTGGCTTGAGAAAGGTTAAAATCCTCTTTACTCAACTTGCTTTCTTGAGATAAGATGCCAGATGACACCTTTTTCATCTTGTTTGGCAACTGTCCAAATGATGGTCATCAAGAACCAAGCTCTACTCGTATTATCACGATGCTCTGGTCTAGGGAAACTTAGCCTCCTGTCAGCTGAATTCCCGTATTCACACTACCTTAAAGTTATTCATTACGTACTACAATTCTACGTACTTTTATAAAGTAATGTAAATATTTTAATTGCAACTATTCTCGAGTATTCACACTATAAAATTATAATTTTGTACGTAGGGACTGAAAACAAGTAATACTGTATTCCCCATGGATGTATTTACTTTACATTTCGATCATAGGCATGCGATTCTTAGTAGCAAAAATTCCGAAGACTTGAAGATATTAAGATTGCTCTCATGAAAATATTTTTGAAACTTTTCTGCCGATCTTCACCAATCCTATGTAGAAGAAATCGAAAATGATTATGGTTATATATATATATATATATATATACGAGTGTGAAGGGGTATATGGCATACTGGGGGTAAGTCATTTTTCTTCATTTTGAGAAAAAATAGCGTTTTATTTCTCAGTTTACAAAGAATTAAGTTAGCTGAATAGTGATAATCATGGATATATTTATTACCTTGAGTGCTTATATTAAATTATTGATGTATCTGAAAAAGAGTTTCTTCTTTAAAAACGTGTACTTTACTCATTTTTGTATAAATAACTATACTGTAATGTAAGGAGAGTTGGTGAGACTATGTGACCCAACAAGCATCTACCAACCAATGGGGTCTAGCATATAAACTCCAAGAGCAAAAACAACTGCCAATAATACTCCTATCTGCAATCAGGCTCCCTACAGGTTACGCTTAGTCATGGACCGAATCTGCTGAACACTAATAATCCGAACAGACAATCCCGATACAGATAACGAGCAGCAAACTATAATGAGAAACAATTCTGAGATAGTACCAGATACACCAGAAACTTGGAATAGCGACATGATAGATCTAGAAATTGCCAGAGATCAAAATGAAAGACAAAAAAAGCGCCTGGAATATACAATATCAGTACCGAACTGGTGAAAAAACAATGGACACACATAAAAGATGGTTTATTACATTTATACAATGCTTGCTTGAGACACGGTGTTTTCTCTCATGCGTGGAAGGAAGCACAAATATAGGTATTATTAAGAGTTGACCAACACTAAATCGTATAGACCAATATGTCTTCTTCCGGTCCTAAGCAAGCTATATGGAAGGATTCTGCGAAAGCAATTTGCAGCCCACATTCGATCATGGTGCGTCGAATAACCAGTACGGCTTCAAACAAGGATGTGGCACTGAAAATGCTATCACAGCCCTCTTCGTCACAGTGGAAAACTTCGCTGAAAAGCTGGTGATGGGAACTGTCGTAGATTTCGAAGTAACATCCGACAACATCTGGTGGTCAAGCATACTTACCGCCCTCCAGAGAAGAAATTGCCCTTCAAACCTGTATAAAGCAGTAAAAGGCTACTTCAGAGGTCGAGCTGTAAACCTGATCGAGAACAACAACCAAATCCGAAAACACGTCACTATAGGTTGTCCCCAAGGATCCGTTCTGGGCCCTAGTTTCTGGAATCTGGTAATGGACGATCTGCTCAGCAATATAGAAGCAACCTAAAATGCATTACCAATAGCATACGCAGACGACTTAGTGATGATTATTTCTGGACAATCCAGAAGACAACTGGAAGAACGCTCCCAAATAGTCTTACAGCAGCTCCAACAATGGGCTAGCTAACACAAGCTACCCATATCTCCCGATGAATCCATGGGAATGATTCTCAAAGGATATCCGAACGACCAACACCCGCCATCCGCGAGAATTACAAACCGCAATCTCCGCTTCACACAAGAACACAAGTACATAGGAGTAACTCTCCAAAACAGATTGCGAGTCGACCAGCACTTAAACAACGTCACCAACACGGCGAAAAACCTATTCCACGAGATGACACGGCTTGGAATTCAAAACTGGAGATATGGAGCGATAAACAACCTAACGCTCTACAAGGTATTTTTCGAATAAATTTGCGGATACGCAGCACATGGCTGGGCCCGCAAGTTTACCACACTTCAAAAGAAGACGCTACTTTCTGCTCAACGCCAAGTCCTCATAAAAATTACAAAAGCATATAATTCGGTGTCTGGGGTTTGCCTGCCAGTGATCGCAGGTGTTCTACCTGTACATCACTCAAAGAATACAAAACATGAAATTCAGAAGAGACCAGACGATTCTAGTCAGTGACACTTTGATAACGCCAGACTTATACCAAACACCAGATGAACGAGACACCATCAGACGGATTATCCACGAAAGTATTTCCGGGGAATGGCAAGAGCGATGGGAAGCGGCAGAACATGGACGCATAACATTAGAATTTCTGCCTAACATCAAAGAAAGACTAAATAAATCTTTGATCCAATCAAATGATCATATCCCGCAAGGCTTTTCAAAGCCAAACTCCATGAAAGAGGCCTCACATGGACGCCTCATTGTTATTGCTTCGGAACAGATCTGGACACTGTGCAATATGTCCTGTACGAATGTATCAAATATGAGGCTAGACGAAGAGATTTTCGTGAGGCTGCAATAAACGGTGATATGAACTGGCCGTCTCTTCTACGGTTTTGGACAGAAAAACAGCCATATCAAGCAGTGAGAAAGTTGATCGGATGGGTCCTTACTAAACGCCAAGAAGAGGGCATCCGCAGATAAAGAAGAAGGGATTAGATGTAATCTAGCAGTAAGTTAGTAAATTAAGTTTTAGAACTTAGGTTAAACAACTCCATGTAAATATTACTAGATTAGATAGTAGATAGTGGCACGCCGTAGCGTAGTGGTTAAGGCACAACGCTACAATCCGGAAGGTCGAGGGTTCAAGTCCCGGTGGGGTCAGGATTTTTAAACTGATCCAAACATTCTGGCGGCACTATGGCCCTGGGGTCGACTCAGCCTCTAACGGAAATTCGTACCAGACGCTTGTTCTGGGGTAAAGGCGGCCGTCACGCAGGGGTGACAACCCGGCTGACATCAAGTGCCGGTAGTCCAGAAAAGTGGGAGCCTTAACCTCCTACTACCCCGAGGGCCTCCTGAGGCCTGTAGTGGGATCACTTTACTTATATAGTGGATTTAAGACTTAAGTTACGGATTAATATGTAAACATAACTGTATATACAAGTAGTATTAAGAACAGATACCCGAAAATTATAGTAAAGTAAAGTAAAATAAAGTAATCCCACAACAGGCCCGGAGGCCCTTGGGGTAGTAGGAGGTTAAAGCTTCCACTTTTTCTAGACAATCGACACTTTATGTCAGCCGGGTTGTCAGCCCTGTGTGACGGCCGCGTTTACCCCCAGAACAAGCGTCTGGTACTCATTTCCGTTAGAGGCTGAGTCGACCCCAAGGCCATAGTGCCGCCAGAGGGTTTGGGTCAGTTTAAAAATCCTGACCCCAACGGTACTTGAACCCTTGACCCTCTGGCTTGTAGCTCAGTGCCTTAACCACTACGCTACGGCGTGCATTATATCCAGAAAAATGAACAAAATAGAAACAGCAGGGAGTAATAAGGGACAAGTGCAGACCTGGGGATATTGGCATTAAGTCCGAGGTAACCCAGGGTGGTGGTGGTGGGGTTCTTAATAATAATAAAAAAATACATATTACAAACCTGGTGTGGGAAGTAAAACCACTGCCCTCTATGTATACTACATAAAATGTATATACAAAAAATATCCAAAAGGAAGTGTTAATATATATTATACGAAACAAATCACTGCATTTTAAATAAACTGAACGTTGTTTGAAACAATATTAAACAATATATACGTACTTGCCGCCATTTTATAACTAAATCGTGTCACGGCCTCCTGTAGTTTCAACTAATAAACATTGACCACACTATTAACATTAGTCAGTTGTTTATAATGAACGAAAATATTTCCAACAAAGATGTTATTATTTTACTATTATTTATTATTTTGAAAACGCCATTGCGCAAAAAATAATGTACAACACACGTTTGTAAAATGTTTTACAAAATCTCGGAAATTAAAAACCTCATTATCGCTCGGTTTTTGAACATTTTCCTCGATTGTGTAAAAACCACTTCCCATGTATAATGTTTAAACTCGTGAATGCCGTGTTTAAATGAATCAGTCATTTCGAAAAGGGATCATCTACGATTTTTATGAAATTCACTTTTTTCATTATTCTATGTTAACATACGTCCTTACATTGATTCTGTATGAGAAATGAGCAAATACACAATTATTTTACCACTTTCTGACTTTACCTTTCATGTAGTCATTTCGAAAAAAGGATCAATTCGCCGAGTTGTTCCCTTTTCGAACGCACTGACGCACGAATGTGATCTTGACTTCATCTGCATATCTATCCTCTTGCAGTCTTTCTGTGTTATCAGAGTAAACAATATTAAAACCATGCTACAATCGTTATTTATGTATTATTTATTTAATGCAAGGCACTCCGTATACAGAGTATGGGTAAAGGTGTTTCAAATTAACAAAACATTATTTTGCAATAAATACATTTTACGAATTTGAGTATAATAGTGACAAGCCTAGAACCGTAATCGGCCGGAAATTCATTAACACCATTTTCGAGGAACAAGAGTTCAACTTGCTCAAACCAAAGCCCCCAGAAATACTGCAAATACCAGATGTGAAAACACACCCTGCCTACATCAGCAAAGTACCAATCAATCACAAAAAAATGGATGATGTAAAGAAACTTCATTAGTACATTCCTGATATCCATCGACATTTTTATGATGATTTATACAAATGGCCTACAACTACAGCTAAAGTGGTAGAGAATGCTGAAGATTTTCAATGATGAAATTTTTCGGATGTACTTTTTTTTATAGTCACTTCCAAATGATGAAATATAATAAAATGTATACAATATTATTCCATATGTGTAGTTATTTCGCAATAATTTTTTTTCTTCAAATAAATGTGTTTAATTTTGTAAACGTTTCTTCGTTCATTTCGAAAAGGGATCATCTCCGGAAAATTGTATTTAGTTTTTTGGGAAAACCATAATCAACAAAGTGTTGTAAATCGGTAAGTAAACATGAATGGGCATGAAAATTATTCAGTAGAAATTTCAGATTCATAGCTTTATCCTGGACAAACTGAATCAGTTTTTCCCCTCTCCTGTAAAATTTGATCAGCTGTAGATGATCCCTTTTCGAAAAGACTCATTCAATTACTTCTCACATTTATTTTCAATTACCTAATTACCTTACGTATACATAATAAAATCGGCCACGATGGTCTAGTGGTCATGTTCCTTTCCTTTAATCGCGAGGTTCACGGGTTCAAATTCGGCCGTAGTCGATGGATTTCTACGGTGGAAAAATCTTAGAGACAAATCCTCCAGGAAGGACTTTAAAGAAGTCTGTCCCGAGTCTGAAAATGTTCAGGCTTGTAAAGAACCGCAGGCCTGAATAAAAATGCCTCTGAGCAAAATTTAACCGGCCTTCATCCATCCAAGTAATACCTTTCTTGGCTACTATGTCTCATTGAGGTGATGTGCTAACCATTTGTCACTCGGCGACAACTGCAGGTAAATAAGCGTAAGTAAATTAACTTGGTTAACAAACTCCCGCTAGATAGCTCCCGTGTCTCCATTTGGGACGTATGGAGTATATACATATCCAATATATATAAATGAATGTTTGCTTGTTTGTTCCTACTTTATGCGCGGCCATACCGTTGATCCGATTGTGATGGGGTTTCTTGAAAAATGTTTAGGAGATTCCCGGGATGAACATAGTCTATAGAGAGTTGAGATACTCAAATTCTACACACTGAAAAACCACCCACGTAATGAAAACATGAAAAAGTATATATTTTTTACCCTCAAATGGCTTACGCTGCCTAAACCATAATAAATACACAAAATTAATGTACACAGAATTGAATATCTCAAAATATTCTATAGAAAAGTCCGCCACAGCGTATATTAATCTTTTAAGGATAACTCACAATAACCATTTTTGTGTTTCCATTGATGCCAAGAAGATCGGAAGTAGATTCCCGGGCAAGCATAGCAGCGCACGGCGGGTATTCTTTTATGGATAACTCAAAATAACGAATTTTGCTTTCAACTCATTTATGCCAAGTACATCAATATGCGTAGATTCCCGGACAACGCCGTGTAATCAGCACGGGGTATCTAAAAAAATAACGATATAAATTTATATTTGTTTTTCCTTTTACTTATTCAACCAAATGCAAAAACACACTATAATTTATTTAGGTGTAGCAGCGCACGCCGATTATTAGCTAGTACGTAATAAAATAAAATTATGGAACATTTAAAAATATCGTGACAAGAACACAGTTTCAATGTTTTATCTTATGTCAAAGTCGTGATTATATGAAGTAATATAGCAGATAGTTAATATTTTGTGCCGTTTATAAAATTCACCAATAGTGAATTTTATATACGACAAAGTTTCCTTTTCAGTTGATAAAATAATGAAGTTTAGAGAACATAACTTGCAGACTATTTGCCTTAAACTGTTTTCATTTCGATTGTACATTTTACTGCAGAATAACTAAAAAGTAATGAAACATTAATTACATTTTCCTTTAGAATTTTTGCCTTCAGATCTCTTTTTAGAAACGAAATTTTCTTTCTTTCAGTTTTTCACAGAACGTTTCTTTAAAGTTATTTAATATCCAACCTTGTGAACACTTAAGAGTGACAAAATGCAGCAGTTTAAAAGGAATTTCATTTAGTTAGACAATCCAAAAGTGACAGAGTGGCATTATTTATTTTAACTCTCAACAGAGACAACCCAGTAACTCGAGCCAAAACAAGCAATGTAAATATGAGATGACAAACCTCCACCTGTCCCATTAATTGGAGTTCACTGCATCATCTCCACTGCTGTTCGCTCGGATAATAAAACTGTCCTTGGACTGATGCAAGGTTGGAAGTGGTTTTTACAGAATCGAGGAAAATGTTTAAAAACCGAGCGACAGCGAGGTTTTTAATATCCGATATTCTGTAAAACACTTCACAAACGTGTCTTATACATTATTTTTTGCGCGATGGCGTTTTTAAAATAATAAATAATAGTAAAATAATAACATCTTTGTTGGAAATATTTGCGTTCATTATAAACAATTGACCAACTTTAACGGTATGGGCAATTGTAATGAGAACAGTTAAGTCTTTTAGACTGCGATGGACAGGACATGTGGCACGAATGGGGAATGAAATACGTGCATCGAAGCTTCTTATAGGAAAACCAGAGGGAAAACGCCCAGTAGGTAGACAAAGAATGAGATGGGAGAATAATATTAACTACTATTTGAGGGAAGTAGAATATACACGGGATGATTGGAAAACATTGGCTCAGGATAGGGATGAATGGAGAGTTTATCTCCGCCCGGCCATGAACCTAGGAGTTCGATAGTGCCAGCGAGTTAGTTAGTTAAGACAAATGTCAGGAAGCTTAGGGCCCAACCGTCTCCGAAAATCATCCGGCCGTCATATTCATCATTCACCGGCGTGGAAAGCAACGAGAAGCTAAGGCACCTATAATTCCCTGGTAAAACTTCAAAGCATAGCATTAAAATACTATGATTGCAGTGAAAGACCTGCAGAACACTATAGAATAGAACTGCTTCATTATCATTTTAAAATCATTGAGATACAACAAATAGACGTTACGCATTTAAAAGTTGAATGCAAATCCAGTGTAGACTGCTGATCTCATATCCTGATATATAAATACGACAAATATGAATTCACCTAGTCTACGTCTTAAATTCTGAACCAATTTGTTTTCATTCACAGTGTTTAAGGGAGGGATTCCTATGACATGTCATGATTTTTTAAACTTTTATTGTGAGTTTCGAGTAAGCAAATTACATTTACTCAGGTATTCTGATAAAAATTTAGTGAATTAATTTGCCTTCATAGTCATTTTTCTCATGATTTTAGATATTTGGTAATCTTTTCTTTTTCTAATTTCTGTAATAATGTCATATTGTAGTCAGATTTTGGGGATTTTTGTAAGTCACAGACAAATTTAAACAATTGGAAATTTATATATGTCACAAGGTCATTTGTTAGAAGGTCACTTTTTACTTTTCCTTCAACGATCGGGCCGTTATTTTCAACCTGCATCTTCCCTATGGGTGAAAAGTTTGAAAATTTATGAATGAACGGTTATTATAAAAGTTTTAATAACTAACTCGTAGGCACTATCGAACCCTAGGTTCATGGCCGTGCGGACATAAGCTCTCCATACATCCTTATACTGAGCTAATATTTTACAATCATCCCCTGTGTCATCTACGTCCTCAAATTATGGTTAATCCTATTCTCCAACCTCATTCTTGGTCTACTAACTCTGCGTTTTCCTTGTAGTTTTCCAACAAAATGCTTCCATGCACTTCTCTCATTCCCCATTCATAATGTCTTTCTTTTTTTTTACTTCTTGGTTCACATTTTAACAGTTTTAGGTCATGAATGCATGCTTATTTTCTTACTTGCCAGGCCATAGTTATCCGCCCCATTATAGTGTTGAATGGGCATTAATATTAATATTATTATTATTATTATTAGTAGTAGTAGTAGTAGTAGTAGTAGTAATAGTAGTAGTAGTAGTAGTAGTAGTAGTAGTATTATATTACATTTTGAGGCGGAGGGCAACAGAAGAAAGGGGAGATCAAAATAACAGTGGATTCAAGGAGTAGGCCTACATAGGAGTATGGTGTCGAGAGGAATAACAGTGATACAGATAATAGGGATTTATGGAGGAGTAAAATTTACAATGGGTTGTGAGAAATCTGCTGAATTATAGATATTATAATAATAATAATAATAATAATAATAATAATAATAATAATAATAATAATAATCATTAGCTGCAAATAAATACTTATTTTAACTATTTAACATGTACAGTACAGAATATTTTCCTAGGCAGTTTTCCACCCTTGTTGGATATTTACCCCGCTAAGAATAAACCCAGTGAAATGTCTGCTTCACGCCCACTAGTGAAGGTGATTCCAGAAACTCTTCCAACATTTTCTTACCTATCTCCGTACATGGGCTATCAAATGTTGTTCTTAGATATTTATACATCCAAATTACATCGTTCATTGATCCTGCAATTCTTGCTGCTTTGTTCGTTTGTTTCGTGATCTCTCACTGCAAACTCGCATTTGTCGTAAGTTCTATGCTCAAACATATAAAACTCATAATCTGGTCTATAATTGTTCCTTCAATTTATGATTTACATCGTCTTGGTCCTTTCGACGCCACTAAAGATTAAAATGTTCATATGTATTTTTTACATTCATTCATAAATGTATACAGTAGGCGTTGAGGATTATGCTCTAAGTCTATAACTAATGTTTAGTCATTTCTCATAACGTACGGTAATGATTTACTTATTATTATTATTATTATTATTACCCATTTTATATCCTTTCATACCGGTAACATTTTTAACTAACTCGTAAGAACGTTGTAAACTACAATCAACTAAGATTATCCCCTTGTCTTACATATTCAATCTTTTTCTTAAACGTTAGCCTTCATATTCTATCCTGCTAAAATTATTAGAATATATATATATATATATTTATATATACATATTTATTAGTTTATTTAACTAGTTAATTATCCGGCGTTGCCAGGAAATCTACTTATTCGGACATGTTAATATTACTATATGCCAAACTTGATTTCGTGGTGCCACTGGCACGAGTAAAACTTCTCTTCTCGTGGTGCCACTGGCACGAGTAGTTCACTTAACATATTCATTGTGCTAATGCGAGCACATATCCTCGTAGTCTATCGACCATCGGAAGTATATACTTAAAGAAAATAGGCGCGGTGTAATTAACAATTCAACCGTTAAATTGAACCTACTCAACATAAAGTGGAACCATATGAGACACGCCGATCGTACATACTTTGATGTTTTTTATCGTGTGTTCAACAAAAAATAGTTATTATTGCATCTACAACTTGTCGTCTTTTCTCAACGAGATATAATCGTGTCCGCACAATCCTTGTGTATCCCAGGACCAAGCGCATCTCATCCTACCGCAACCCACTGAGATACCTGAGGTCCTCGACTAAAAGAGAAATCCCTTCTAAATCCTAGCGCCTAAATCACCATCTTCACCCTCTTATATACAACCTCCCATTAATTTGTTCCAAATAATAATAATAATAATAATAATAATAATAATAATATATTTCCGGATTTAACGATATTGATACATTTTTCCGGCACCAATGATTTGTCTTCAATAATAATAATAATAATAATAATAATAATAATAATAATAATAATAATAATAATAATAATAATAATAATAATAATAATAATAATAATAATAATAATAATAATAACTATAATAATAATCTTCTTATATTCTTGTAAGAAATGCCTTACTCCTCAGTGAAACGCCACATAAAGTTATAATCCAAAATTATGAATGACAATAGACTTCAAACTATGGCCTGTAACAAAAAATGGGAATGTGTAATAAAACATACTGATATACCGAACATACCAAGAAAAATATAAGTAGCACATTTTAAGGTACGTACACACTTGCGCGCCGCGCGGCGCGCGCGTGCACCATGTTCGTCAGATTTGGACGGGGTTTTAAGGTGCGCGCGAACGGCGCGCGTCTCTTACCACGATCCACTCATTGTCGGTTTTTTCCACGAACACTTTGATGGTTCGCTGTTTAGATTTGGACGGGTACCTATCTGAGAGATTCGTTGTTTTCGGTGTGCATCTATTATCTGAGTATGGAGTGGTCAGAGGAAAACATGTTAAAGCTTATTGATATTTATAGAAGCAAGCAATTATTGTGGGATCCTCAACATAAGGATCATTTTAAAAAATCATTGAAAGGAAATGCCTGTTTTTTTTCAATGTTATGTGTTTTTTTTTCGTGTGTACTGTAATTGTATGAATAAATTAAAATTATTTAGGAAACATTATTTATTTAAGACGTTCATTTCATAATATTATGTATGAAGTATCACAAAACAATACAATATATAAACACATTTATTACTAATTATTTATTTATTTCTTCAAAGACTCCAAAGAGCAAGACTGCTCATGTTAAGGGGCAATATACAAAAAATAATGGCCATAAAACAATTAACAATAAAAACAAGAAAACAAATTCAGGCATAAGTTTAAGTAATACAAACTACTATAGATGCACAATATATATACACATATAAATACAATATTTAAACAGGATAATATTAATAATAATAAAATTAACAAAATTAACTAAGAAAGCAATGAGAAAAAATATTTTTTAATACAATAGAGAAAAATGTTTAACATTCGTGAAATGTTGATATTCAATAGGTAAGTTATTGTAATGGTTGATTAATGCATAACGAATCCCTTTTATACTTTTCTTTTGAGAAACTAGTATATTTGTGCAATAAAGTACAACCTCTAGTATAATAATCATGTACATCTTTATTATAAATTAAGGCCATGTTATGGTGAGATAGATTCTTAATAATTTTAAACATATATATACAAATCATATATTTTTTTAAATTCCTTTAATGCTATAATATTTGAAAAAAGTATAAATAAAGTTATAAGATGTAATAAGTAATAAGCGTGACCAGACGTCCCGATTTTGGCGGGACAGTCCCGATTTTTAACATTTTGTCCCGCGTCCCGCGGCATTTAAAAAAAAGTCCCTATTTTTGGGAAAGAATGCAGGACAAGCGGGAGAACGGAAAGGGAATAGACATGGTTGGTTACACCTGCTCTGCAAAATGTCTACTGAAGGTTTGTGGGTTTCCTATGGATCGCAGGAGGTTCGTTGAAATTAATAATTTCGACGAACATAACACGCGCCGCGCATGCGCCGCGCGCGCGCCTTTCATGTTCGCGGCGCGAATATATGTACGTACCTTTAGGTTGACAACGGGCCACGCCTGCCTGGCAAAACACCTTCAGAAAATCAATGTTCTGCCTTTACCGAAATGCATTTTATGCAATCACCCAGATGAAGAAATGGACGCAGGTCATCTGAAGAACTGTATCGCTGTCAAACATGAAGATTCAAAGACCTCAAAGTATTAGAGAGCAAGACTGTTAATGACTTCAGTGTTAGATGCAGCACATAAGCAACAACAACAACATAATCTTGTAAGCCCTTTTTTCCCTCAACGAGAGATTTAGGCGCTCTCACCCTACAGGGAAGAATTTGAACCATACTAATTAATAATAATAATAATGATTATGCTTTATTTAAACTGGAAGAGTTAATGGTATAAAGCCCTTCTCTTCCACTCAATCAGCAAATAATTAAATAATACAAAAATTATATACTTATTACAATTTTAGAATATTAGTAAAATATAGACTAAACAAAGGGCAATGCGGATATGGTCTAATATTAGCACAATTTGGCAAAAAATTCATTCACATATGAACTGCGTAAACTAAGCGAATTCCTAACAAACGAAATAATGAAACACTAAAAACGCTAATAATTAATTATTATGACTTTTTACCATTCTTCCATTCTATGAAATCAGTATTAAACCAGGTCCTTTTTACATGTCACACACTGCATGGGCCTTACAGCGGCACGACATGTTGGGAGAGATATTTTAAACTGTGGATCATATAAATATATAGTTTTTGGCCACATCATGACATGGAGGGCCTCCCCGAATGAGTGATCAGCTAAATGCCAGGGCCTCCTCCGAGACATCACAACATTAAGACCAAACACACCATTCTTACACATATTCATATGAAACATGGCGATGACGAGTATGACTGTTATGATGGATGAGGACCACTTGCAATCCAAATGTTCCTGACATTTGACTTTCAGGTGAGGAAATATCACGCTTGATTCTTTACCAAATAAAAAAATACTATGATTGCTTCATGATCATAAAAAACTTTTATTTAAAGATGACGCATAATAGTCGTGAATATATATAGTTCTATAGAGAAAGAGAGAATTAATCCTTTCTCTTTGCAACTAAAATGCAATATTACGTATTTTTAAAGAATCGAGTTCAGGAGAATATTGAGAATAATAAGAATAATTGGCAACCCGCCATTTGTACCACTGCAGATAAAAGAGTGAAATAGAATATAGCACTGAGTGTTTTAATATGGTAAGTCGCGGATGTGCATCTATAATCCTAATTGCCACTGAGTGGTGTCGTATTTCTCCCTCCACAATGCTGATGATGTCATGAATGACGTACCTTTGAAGTCAATAAGCTTCAGAAAGGATTTTCCGTGCATTCTAAGGCCTAACAGTAATATAGCACGGCTTGTAATGAATATTCCACACTGACTACGTAGCAAATATTTTCATTCGGTCACATCGGTGAGGGGGTTTTATAGTTTCCTTCTCTGGATTCAGTTGCACATCCGTGTGGTAACTAATCCAGATATGATATAAGGTCCCTAAATGTGAATGGATAGAAAACTTAGGTATATTTTTAAAATAATGACAAATGAGCGAAATTTTAAGAAGTGGATGAACGCAATTACCTTAAGAACAAAAATTACAAATAGGAATGAAATGCACAAAGAATTTAAACATAAGATCAATTCTGTAAATGCAGCAATGGGGATCTGGAAATTTGCTCCATCTAGACTTGCATATGAATTAGCACGGGAAACTTTCCTCGTGGAAGATCTACGCACAAAATTCCTGCTACCAGCTACTAAACAGGAAACTAAATTGAAAGAAATAAGAAAAATGAAGAGAAAAGAAATATCAGACGATTTTTACGCAACAGATGCAATGATCAATCGAGACTGTACTGGACCAAACAACAAGATACGCAGTGCAATAATAAATCTGGCAGTGCGTGGATATCACCACAAACTCTGCAAAAATTCAAACTATCATATCCGCCAAGAGACTGTGTGTGCAAGCTCTGTGATAAACCGTGTGAAAGATATAATTTCAGTGTCTGTTTAAAGAGAACACAATCGTTGCTGGTATACAGCAGAGACATAAATTAATGCACTTTTGTGCGCGCTTTTCCTATTAATATTATGCTAATATGCATTACAGGGACTCTTTGTCATCCTATCTCCTTTCAGAAAACGTTAAACTGAAAATATATAAAACTGTTATTCTCTAAGTTATATTATATGGATACGAAACATAAACTCTTACTTTAAGAGAGGAAAGGAGATTACGAGTATTTGAGAATAAAGTTCTTAGGAAAATAAAATTATAACAGATGAATTTGATTATCTTAGAAGAAGCCTTCAAAAACAAGGTAAAATAAAATAAGAGATTAATTCCTTTGGAAAGAAATGAATGTCACCACATCTGTTGTTAAGAGGATTGAAAATAAAACTCTTAAATTATATGTCCATGTACAAAGAATGGAAAATGAAATGTGGCCAAAAATATATATAACAATGGTCATCCCCTGGAAGAAATAAACGTGGTAAACCAAAATGGAAATAGAAAATTATGTCACAACTATAATTGATGTTAGGAATTTTGATATAAATATATTGGAATGATAGAAATAAATAGAAACTGAAGACGGCAAACCGAAGAAGAAGAAGGAACATTTTTGACCAAAAAGAGATGAACAGACAGGCGAATGGAGTTGACTATAGTGAGCTACATGGCCTTTATAAGCGGCCAGATATAACAATTACAGTTACGTATCGTAGACTGCGATAGGCCACACATGTGGCACGAATAGGGAATGAAAGAGGAGCATCGAAGTTTCTTCTAGGAAAAGCAAAGGAAAACGCCCAGTTGGCAGACCAAGAATGAGGTGGAGAATAATATTAACCATGATTTGAGAGAAGTAGATTATACAGGAGATGATTGGAAAGCATTGGCTCAGGATAAGGGATGTGTGGAGAGTTTATGTCGGAGCGCCCATGAACCTACGGGTTTTTATAATGCCAATGAGTTAGTTATTTTGTGTACACAGTCATCTCGGTGGAAGCGCGGCTAGCGCGTGCGGCTATCCCGAATCTTGGCGGTTCTTGAGGGATATTGTAGTGGGTCACAACCGGATTTTTTTTGGATTTTCTCGGGGTTCTTCGATTTCCGTAATTTCATCCCACCAACACACTGTATTCACCTCCCCTTCATCTCTTCAATTTCTTATTCATTCATTTCCTATCACCCTTCGTTTCTTAACATGTTAGGTAAAAATATTTTGGTTTGAAGAATCACAGGTGTTGTAAATAAATATTTGTGGAGATCGATTGGGAGCAGATATTTGTGCTGCCTTATTACTCCGAGTCTGAATAACCTACGGGCATAATATGGCAAATGGGAGAGTTGTAGTCCCTCCTCACGGCCATGCACCCAACCTACAAAAATGGCGGTATGATGAGTCATGGGTGCAGCATTTAATGTGCCAGACTTGGAGGAAGACCCGTAACAAACTACATAACACCGTCGAGTAGACTTTCATTCAATTCATTATGTAATACTGGGAATGCGGAATAAATCTTCCAGGTCGTAGTACTAAGGCAGTTGTCCTCCCGGTTAAAATATAAATAAAAAGTGGAATAATCCTGACAATATAAGTAATACGGTATTATCATTTGAAAAAAATTAAATCCAGTATTGCTGATATCTGTAACTGCTGTAACGTAATCTCTCACTTAGCCTCTCTTTAAACGATAAATTAAAATAAAGAATTAATCGGAATAAAAATTATTACCACACATAAGTTAAAACATTATAGATGAAATAATCATCGGAGATGTATGAAATGTATATTCGATCAAATCGGGAGAAAACAAGGAATTTCATTTTAATATAATTAAGTACAAATAAATTAAATTAAGGAAGTCGATAGGATTCCGATTAAACTATCGGTCAGGTATTGCGGAAATCATTTAGCAAGTATATCGTACCGCTATTGTCAAGTGAAAGCGAATCAAACGCAAACAATATAGTTAAAACGCGAGAAATTGCATTGCGGTTGCGGATTACAATACGTTTCTTTGTAGACCACCTATCTAACATCTTAAACCCAGCTTCGCTGACAGCTTAAGAACAAAGAATCGATATATGGTTTGGAAACTACAGCTTGGACGTAAACAAACTCCTAATAAGGCAAACAGACAAGATGCTAGAACGCCAAATTAGCAAACAGCGGAAAAAATTGGTCAACTCACTACTGAATTCCTAATCAGCTGAAGGATAGCGTGGGGGGAGATTTATACAGGTTTTCCCAGATTAGAAAACACGAGGACTTATGTTAAAACTTTATTTTTAGGAAGCCGTATCTAGCTAGAAAACTTGGTGGAGTCAAGTCCAATCAAAAGACGGCTGTCCCTTCCTAAGACATAAGGAATCGTTATCATCCAATCTAATAAAGGGTTATATTATGACAAGGTAATAACCTCATGACGACATAATTACAGAGAGAGGGTAAAGCGAGTCTTCATTATATCTAGAAAAACGATGTTAAGTGAGTTCTTCGTAGCTCATCGAGACGGGAGTTGGAAAATACCAACCAAGACCAGAGTCGGAACAGGCTCACCGACGGAGTTGTTAAACGGCTCAATGGCCATCAAGTAGGAAGTTAGTTTAAACATAACTTCGCGACTTTAATGCTTAAAATTACGGTAGTAAAATTCAATCAAGGATTCCATTGTGGATTCTCAATGCGCTTCTGCGGTCAGTGCCTTGTCCAATAATGTTATTTTAATTATACGTCGTGTAACAGTGTCAACTTCATCAATAAATCATATTTATTAAGCCGTGTGTCGGCCAGATCATTTGCTTACCCTGAAGAAAGAACCTCAGCTCTACCTATATGCAACCTGAGTAACCCAAGTTCTCACACATGGAGAATTCCTTTGATACTCCTGGCGCCCAAACATCCTTTTATTAACCTTTTATAACCCAAAGAAGAAGCAAAGTCAATTATCCCGCTTCACTACTCACATCAAATACCATACTAATCATTAAAGTTTTGTTCTTCGAGTGTCGCCGCGTGGAGTTTAACGTTTACGCCATCAGGTCGTAGCCTTCTCCAGATAAAAATAAATATAAATAATTATTTACACGCAATATAAAACAAAATTACGTAGACTATTTTCCTGAAAATATTTCTAATAAATAAGAGCCCAAGCAATTAGAGAAGTTATTCCGAATAAAAAAAAACTTTTTGGCGCCTTTGGAGGATACAAGAAAATTCCCATTCGACATATTTTACCTATTCCTCTAACGTTATCTATACGTATATTGATTTAAAGGAGAACGACTGCTACCCAGAGTTAGTCTGTTATGACTCCGTTGACGGGATGGAACTGGAGTATTCTAGTCTGTAGTCTCACGCCTTGTTATCTGAGCTATCTTCCAAAAACGTCTCGTTGTAATTCAAAGTATAGCAACCTTAATTTAAAATATGATAAGAATCAAACAGATGTGTGTAAAGTGCATTATAATTTGTAACGATATTTTACAAATTTCATAGAAATTCCTTTACTTGTCTGAATACAGAATGGCCCTTATATATATTAACTCTCTTAATGTAAACGAGCTATACATTAGAATAAATTATTAATCTTCACTAATATTAATAGACACTTTACCATCTTAGGGAACAACATGTACAGAATGTTTTGCTCTATCCAGTAGCTGTGTGTCTTTAGCGCCCGTAAACTGGGTACCGATTCTAGAAAATACGATAAATTGGGTCCCGGGTCGAATGTGTAAATTGAGTCCAGTGTCTTAGCATTGCTCTTGTAGGGAAGCCAGAGGGAAAACGCTAAGTCAGTAGACCAAGAATGAGGTGGGAGAATAACATTAACTATGATTTGAGGGAAGTAGATTATACAGGGAATGATTAGAAAACATTAGCTCAGGATAGGGATGTATGGAGAGCTTATGTCGGCGCGGCCATAAATCTTTGGGTTCAATAGTGCCAGTGAATGAGTTAGTTAGTTAACAAATTAATAACTGACATGCGTAAAAAAATTGGATAATGCTACCTTAACCCCGGAGCCAATTTATGGACCACATAAAGATCGGAAATTGACCGGGATAACCCATGTGAAATATATCACGTCGAAAAATGTACATAAAGACATTTGTCTTACAATAAGTTTTGCTTAGGCTAAATAACTATTCTTGTGCACATTTACTCACATTCAATCAAGAATTTAAAATTACGAATACTAGGAAAATTCAGTCGACCTACGGATACGAAAGAGGAATCTACAAACACGATTTTCAAATGTTATCATCTGAGCTAACAAGCATTAATTGTAGAACTGCTTTTTGTAGTGCTTATTTATCCATCCATCCAGAGTTATTCTGCCCGAGGGCAGGTCCTTCACTGCTATCATAGCATTTTCATGCTATGCTTGCAGCGTTACTAAGGAATTTAGGTGTGGTAGCTTCCCGTTGCTTTTCACACCGGTGAAGGATGATGATGCTGATGATAATGATAAGATGATGATTATGATCATGACTATATGATTTCGGGGTCCGTTTGGGCCTTGAAGTTTTCCTGACATTCGTCTTACAGTTGAGGAAAAACCCCGATAAAAACTCACCCAGAAAAATTGCCCCGACCGGGATCGAACCCGGGCCCGCTGCGTGACAAGGCTGCACGGTACCTCGAGACCACAGCGGTGGACTGCTTATTTATAAGAAGAAGAATACATTTGGAAAACCCTGTTGTACGTCCGTAGAAGCTACTTACCTGTTGCTGAATCACGTTTCGTAATCAATATAACTTGGAACATATAACATATATGCAGTAAACGTCAAGTTTTACTACATTTTCATTACTACTAGGCCTATTTATCGTGAATAATGCATGAAGGTCTTCTCAACAAGGTGTTAAAGTACCACCAACCGTAGAACATTTCAAACACAATAGTAGTATCCAACTAAATTATAAAATAATTCAACCTGATCGACTTGATTTTCAATTAAACGTTGAATTTCAGTTCATTCTCTCCGAAAATGTAGACATATATGAAACTAAGATTTAATACATTTGTAATCTATGACGTAATTTTATATAAATCTGAAAAAAAGGGTTTTATTTACTTGTACTAACTTTTACAATCTTCAGCAAATAGTCAATTTTAACGATTTCCCAAGTAATTAAGATTTTGAGGTCGTTCTCATGAAAATAATTTTAAAAAATGTTCATAGGTCTTTACTGATGCTAATAATCGCCGAAAATGACCATGACCAATTATATATATGCCGAAAATAATGATGACCAATTCATATAGTTAACATTATTTAATTAAAAGAAGTAACGTCGAGTTGGTTAACCAGCAAAATTGGATCATTATTATGTAGTTCACCCGAAACTAAACTTTAAAAACCGCTCTAGCGGTCGAAATTTTCAATGCTTCACAATGAAACTCAGTACATGGTATTAAAATAAACCGGGTAAGGCATTCTCCAAAAAATCAGTGAAACCGAACCATTATAAGTGGGGGTTCATCTGAAACCTGATAATTAAAATTTACTCTCGGAACCACCATGTTTGCTTCGTAGCAATCTACTTGTACATTAGCCTATACAATTAATTAACCCTTAAATTGGCAATGTGTCATAAACGTTACATTAATATTGTTTATTTTATATTGTCATACCGTGACACTGTTAATTTTACTAAATTATTAGAAATTAATAATGTAGAATTGTTGAATTATGCCGTTATTGCATGGAATAGAATATCAGGAAGCGAAGTGAATTTTAAAATCAAATCCTCGTAAGATTGGATGGAATGTCCAGTAAAATAACACATTTACAGAAAATGTTAAACGAATGTTTCTGGTTCAAGGAAAGTGTATAAAAAGTCAAATGTTAACTAATTAATCATGACATGGAAACGAAGAACTTTGCAGCGAACAAAGGAATTTGGTTTTTAATATTTATTGTCGGGTCCACCGCTGTGGTCTAGAGGTAGTGTGCTGCCTGTCACGTAGTAGGCCCGGGTTCGATCTCCGGTCGGGACAAGTTTCCTGGGTGAGTTCTTTTTTCGGGGTATTTCCTCATCTGTAAGATAAATGTCAGGAAACGTGAAGGCCCAGACGATCCCCGAAAACCATCATAATCACAAATATAATATTCGCCTAATTAAATTAGGTTTCGTTTAAGGCGTCTCCTGGCGCATCATTGCCATCGTATCAACTGTCGTATCATTGGGCAGCGTAACCCCGCCTTTCAGGCGCCCCAACCTCAGAGGTGTGTTACAAGTACGCCATGCTAGAAGAGAACACCAGAAATATCGAAATGACAACCTGGGGCATTGAATTTAAAAAATATATATTGTGGGTGAGTCTGTCCATTATAATATTTGAAGCATTGAAAATCGATTCAATTAATTAACAAATGTCGCATCAGGGAAATAAGTTTAAGGATTAATATATTAGAAACACGAATGAATCATTTAAGATAATTACATTATAACGAGCTCGATACTTCTTTGTGTATAAATATAAGCCAGGTTAGATTATTTAACTAGTAAAGTATAAAGTTAATCAATTAAGGATGATGATCATTTGTGCAATGAGATTGTTGAATTAAACATATTACTTTATACAGATGAGAAATCTAAAATTATGTTAATTAATTTTAGTCGAAACAACGATAAAATTAATATATGAGCGATTTTTAGGTAATATTGTTTCATTATTCAATGTTAAATATATTTTACTTTTTTAAGTGTACTTCATTATCTATAAAGAATATTAACGTTTTCTTCTGAACTCCAAGCCATCGGTGTGGTATTAAAAGTTCAATGACCATTGATGTTGTGAATACGATTCAGTAAATATATAAAATGGAGACAATTAATATGGGATCATGTAAATTATCCACACTACCATAATAAAATAATACGCGCCAGTATTAATCATAATAATATATTTAATTTCCGTCGGTTGAGAATATAAAACCTAGCATTACAATATTTTAATAAAGTTTCCAAGGGATACAATTTTTAATCGAACAGTAAAACACTTAACTTATGCCGACAATGTTGTGCTTTTAACTTGAAATTTAAACTCATTGGATGATTTTTAACTCAATTGCAAAACTGAAGCACTAATATCTGGACTACAACTCAATAGAACGAAACTAAGTATACTCAAAATATAAATAACATTGGAGTAAATGGATTGAGTTATGAACAAGAATCTTGTTTTAAATATTTTGGATCTGCGATATCTAGTAATAATTTTATAAAGGATGGAAAAATAGCTGCTGCCAGTGGCGGATCGTTATATTTCGACGAGTGGTAGCAAGCCATTTGTGTTTTTATAGTAAAATGAATATAATATTGTGTTTATTATATTATTTCTAATACGTAAATGAACTTCTAAAAAAACTTCATGCAATATTGGGAGCATAAAACATAAGAAACTATTATAGGTATAGGGCTCAGGAAATGGAAAATGATAATTTGACATATTGATAGTTAATTTTACATATGAAGGAATGATTTTAAAACATAGATATTCGTCTTCACTTGGAAGTCGTTTCTAGAGCTCTATAAGTCTGTAGCATCGTCTTCTATTAGCGATACTAAGGGTGAGACATGTTATTTTATTTTATTGAATAACGTAGCCGATATAGAGCCTATTAAGTCGTTCTCAACATCACGTGACGTACCAACGAACACAGTATATATTTCCAAATCGTTCCTTAATGTCTCATCTACAGTGCAACAATTCAATTAATTAGGCCCTACCTCTTTTGTTAGATTCGGTTTTTCTAGATGACCCTAAATGGCAACTCTTTTTCAGCCAAAACACACTGGGTCTATTAGGCAGTTAACAATGTACCTGTTTGCTTGAACGTTTCCGTTATGCTTATCCGTATTAATTTTGAAAGCACAGCTTCGGAACTCTTCATTTCTAGAATTTCCAAACTTATGTTGCGCTATTTACAGTTAACATGGGCTTCAGGTAGTTCATGACTTTTTCAGCACATTAAAACTATTTACATCAGAAATTTTTTTGTTGTCCAAACATTTATCTCCTTTTAAAAACAAGGCATGGCTAACAGTAAAGGGAAAATGATTTTCTGCAGCCACATGTCATGTTCATATCAACCTTCATGTCCGCCTTTAAACGACGCATTTTTTTGTTTGACTTATAATATTTATAAATATTTAAATTAGAAGTTAGTTTACAACTTTTTTCGGCAGGAAAAGGGATGACTTAACATGTGTTCAGTAATTCAACCACATTCCTCTCTCATGTTAATATTTATTTAGTGTTTAATTATTGTTGTATTTGATACGCCCAAAACACTATTCAGTCAACTCTACACAGGACGTACTTGGCGCAACTTAAATCTCGTTGTTAGCCGTTTCTGGAGTGCTAATAGGGCAACTATAGAGTAGTTTTGGGCAGCCTGGTACTCGGTTTGAAACGCAGCAGGATGTACTATCGATTAGCTTGAATGCGCCTACGCAACTAATTATCAAGGTCTCGTTCAACGTAAGACTAGGGATAGGCTAATAATGTGGGGATTTAAAAACGTTGATGCAGAATGCATTTTATTGGAATGCTACTGTATATATACATACAATATATGTTTAATTACCAGTGTTTGCAACATTTACATTACTATCAATACATTGTTGTATCTCATTCTGGTATTATGACTCCTTTTAATTAATTATCGAAGAGTTTAATTCTTTTAAAAGTGTTAGCCGGGCTAACAGTACTAAAATGACCCTCGGAACTGGCTGCTGGTAATAGATGGTTAAGAGCTCTTAATAATATTATGAAGCCAAGCTAAGGTAAATATCTAAGGTAGTAAAAGTTAGATCATATAAACATTCATCAAACCAATTGAAACCTATAAAAGTGAAGCCTGGAGACTCTCAGGTAGGCCTCTGTGTTATCTACGTGGGAAAGGAAAATTTTAAGAAAGATTTATGGACCACTTTGTGTGAAAATGGCATATGGCGAACAAGAACAAACGTAGAACTTCAGTGAGTACTCAAAGACATTGGCATCATCACAGACATTAAATGTAGAAGAATTGAATGGCTCGACCATGTATGTAGGATGGAAACTGATCGAATACCTAAAAAGTTTTTAAACCCCAAACTGGATAGTAAGAGAAGGATTAGGACCTAGTATGAGATGGTTGGATGATGTACAGGAAGATCTAAAACAGTCTGGAATCAAGAATTGGAAATCAAAAACTAGTGATCGAAGTGAATGGATGGCTGTTAAAAGGAGGTCAAGGACCGTATTACCAACTAAGAAGAAGAATGAAAAAATAATAGGCTAATATTATTTTAATTCGTGTCAAATTATACAACAATTAATTCGGAATTCGCTAAAAGAACTCTCTAGTAATGAATTTCATCTCGGAACCTAACATAATTAATTTTAAATGTGCATAAAAAGGGATTTTTAATTTTTCATAGTTAAATCATTAAGTCTATTAATTTAATATTATTGACTTCGCATTGGGTATTGATGTCAAGAGTTCCATGTAACATACCCGTGATTGAATCTGTAACTCACATGTCCAAACACGAACCAAAGATACCAATCTCGACAATTCCGTTCAGTCAAATATTTTATACACCTCAGAGATCGTGAGTATTTTTCTTACATTTTAAATACAATTTGATTATCCAGACCTATGATATATTTCACTTCAACAATGAAAGTATATATTAGATACCTCAAAACTTAATTTCAGAGTTTTCTTCAATATAAAGTTTTGCAGGATAATAACCTCAGTCTAGGGTGACTTCAATGTGTGCTGTAGCAGCATGACTATCATTAACACTTGTCGTGTCATCCTCCTTTGATCACACAATCATTTTAACACGCTTCACAGACGTGCTTTAACTGTCATTATTAAGTTTTGAACCCACAAGCATAGACCATATGTCCTTGAAAACACAAAATCAAACCAAATATTTTTTCTTTCGTTTTTAAAAAGAGTGTTTGATGCCGGTTCCATAATAAAAATCCTAAGCTTATGTACCAAAAAATGGTATACTGTTGGTTGCTTTGATCACTGCATAACAACACTGACATCTTTCATCAATATTCTCTTTATTAAATTTCACCCTGTAATTAACTAACTGACACTATCGAACCCGTAGGTTCACGATCAGAGCGGACATAAGATCTCCATACATCACTAACATGAGCTAATGTTTTCCAATCATCCCCTGTATAATCTACTTCCCTCAAATCATGGTTAATGTTGTTCTCCCACCTCATTCTGGATCAACCTACTGAGCGCTTTCCCTCAGGTTTTCCTCCAAGGAGTTTACAATCCTCTCTTCCATTCCCCATTCGTGCCACATGTCCTGTCCATCACAGTCTACAACACTTATTGCAGCCTCACTATGATGGTTGTCTAGCGGTTCACTTTGTTTCTCCACAGCTGTTATATATAATTAAATACAAAATGCCAAGTACCGCCACTATATTAATTACATATTTAATCATTGCCAAGCATTATCGCGCGGTACCCGCTTTTATTTAAACGGAAACCATCATAGTGAGGCGATAATAACTGTTCTCATTACATTTGGTTTGACATAAAGACAACGTAGCTCACTGTGAAGTAGTCTTCTCCATTCGCCTGTCTGTTTATCTCTCTTTGATCCAAAAATGTTCTTAAGAGCTTTATTCTAAAATACTCGTAATATTTTCTCCTTTAAAGTACTGTAAGAGTCCATGTTCCGCATCCATACAATATAACTGGGAGAATATCAGTTTTATATATTTTCAGTTCGATGTTTTCTTGAGAGAATTTGGGACAACAAGAATGCATGCAATGCATAATGGGATGCATTTCCAGAATTGACCCTATGTCTAATTTCTTTTTACAAATTTAAACTTGTTCTAGATATGATTAATCGCTGAAAAAAACAATAAAACATGTTCTTCGTTGTTAATATATGTTTTATATGTTAGAGCTGTCATCGATGTACTGATTACGAGTCTCTAAAATTGTGGATAATATTATGATATTAATAGTTACCACTATCCGTTAATTCATCAATATATATTTTCAAATTCATAATTTTGAACAATTTCAATGTTCAGGATGTTCCGTTCTCCAAAGCAGATATTGTCGTCAAATGGAATTCCCTAGATAATTCATTCATTTTGAGAATTTTCCTCATCACTGAGGGTTTTCTCTAACCAATATTAGTAACTAACATGGATTCAAAAATAAATAAATATAAATGTCTACATACTTATAGACTACCTGTTTGCAACAAACATTCACAAATTTCCTTCAATTAAAGTTCTCCATCGTTCTCTGTCCTCTGTATCTTGATATGTTATATCTAATTTCCTCTTTGATTTTGAATGTTGTTCTTCCAGGTTGTTCCTGGTCTTCCTTTTCTGTTCCTTCTTTAAATTTTCAATGCATAGACGATCTTTGGTAGTCTTCCATCCTGCATTCTTCTTACGTGTCCATACCATTTTAGCCTTCTATGTTCAATCTCATCCATTATATTTCTTTCTGCATTCATCCATTTTCTCATTTGTGTATTCCTATTTTTTCCAGTCGAGATTTTCTGGCAGCTCTTCTCCAAAAATCCATAAAACTGAAGTTATTGTAGTTTGATGTTGGTTCATCAAAGGCTAGAGGAAGACAACCTTGATCAAAAATCATCCGATCCTTCAGGTTAGAGGTTGATGTGTGGGTCAGCTCCTCGCTCATCGTAAAAAATATAAAATTATAAAAAATCGAAAACATTGCCTACAATAAAACAAAATAAGGGATGCCTGGTATTATAATTTACTGGGTGCTCAAAGAGAATGAACGAAGTATTTAAAATATGGTGTTGGATGGAGGAACACTTTTCTCGCTTAAACAACAAGTTAGATTAAAATATTTTTAAAGCGATTTGAAGATATCTTGACGACTCATGTGATTGTGGTTAGTGAAACATTGATATTATGATCACGAATTATAGCAGAAAGTTAAATTTCAAGCGAAATTTAAAAATTTTTGTAAAAAGTACGAAATTATAATGATATTCATAAAAATAATAATTTTCCAAATGTGTTCCCAGTTCTGAATGAGAAGTCAGGAAAGATAGATATTTTAGAAAGTATATTGTGAAAATTACGAGTGATAAGAGGAGGGCCAAAAATAACATAGATTGATGGTGTTTTAAGCAGAATGAGGGAAAAGG
The DNA here is from genome assembly GCA_030220185.1 of Diploptera punctata. Taxonomy (NCBI): domain Eukaryota; kingdom Metazoa; phylum Arthropoda; class Insecta; order Blattodea; family Blaberidae; genus Diploptera; species Diploptera punctata. Next base: position 1,134,537 of record JASPKZ010001577.1, on the reverse strand, counting down.
ATTGGAGGCTGGAGACTGGAATGACACAGAGATATGGAGGAGAATCACAGGAGATTAATTGGGCACAGGAATATGTTGAAAAACATTGAGAAATCTGCTAAATAAATAAATAATATTTAAAAATGAATGTGAATAAGTAAATTGCCAGTACACAAGTGATACAAATAATACATTAACATAACTCTTGGAATTGTGTTTATTTATTTAATTAATATTTCTATCAACTTTACAAACTTTACTGACTATTTACAAAATAGTCTTTAAGAAACTCAGAAATAAAATTAAAGCAAAATTAAAGAGACAGTTCTGGTATTATTATGCGAAAAAATGTGAACATTAATTTTCGTTCCGAGAACTAAAAACAAATATGAATACAGAATGTCTCCAGTCATGCAAGAAGTGTTTGGAAAACTTAAAAAAGTAGTAATAAAAAACGATTTCCTAAAAGAGGATAGAAAACTGCTATTAAATTTGAGGAAAATGGAAGTGGATATCGTAAACCCAGAAAATTGAAGGAAATGTTGAGAAAGAAAAGGACAACCATGGCCTGTCGAGCAATTATTGTTGGCATATATTAAATATAAATATTTACTTTAATTTGACTTTGATACTGTTCCTATATTACTTAATGGTTTATTACTTCTTTATTACTATTAATATTATTATTATTAATAATTCACCCTGCGAACTCGGGGTAATGTCGTTAAGTAGTATACAGTGGACACGAGTTCGATTCCCCGTCGGGACAAGTTCCCAGGATGTTTTTCGAAAGTTTTCCTCTTGTATAAGATAAATGACGGGATACGTTAAGGCTCGAGCATCATCTGACAACATCATCGATATCAATTCGCTTGTATAATACGAATGTATCAATGAGTAAATACTATGTATTGTCTTAAATGTTCATGTTGTCTTGGAGGTGGGTCTGGCATTGAGCTGATCATTCATATAGAGAAAGCCTCGATGTCTTTGTCTGATCAAGAATGTAAGTGTGTGATCCAAAGTTAAAAATTCTCTCACGATGGGTCGTTGTCCCTGTAAGGTCTGTGTCATACTTACTTACTTACTTACTTACTCACTGGCACTATCGACCCCGAAGGTTCATGGCCGCGCGGACATAAGCTCTCCATACGTCCCTATCCTGAGCATATGTTTTCCAATCATTCCCTGTATAATCTACTTCCCTTAAATCATAGTTAATGTTGTTCTCCCACCTCATTCTTGGTCTACCAACTGGGCGTTTTCCCTCTGGCTTTCCTACAAGAAGCTTCCATGCACGTCTTTCATTCCCCATACGCGCAACATGTCCTGCCCATCGCAGTCTACGAGGCGTAACTGTTCTTATTATATCTGGCTTCCTATAAAGACCATGCAGTTCATTGTTATGTAGTCTTCTCCATTCACCTGTCTGTTCATCTCTCTTTGGTCCAAAAAATTTTCTAAGAACTTTATTCTCAAATACTCGTAATCTCCTTTCCTCCCTTAAGGTAAGAGTCCATGTTTCGTACCCATATATTATAACTGGTAGAATAATAGTTTTATATATCTTCAGCTTAACGTTTTTTGAAAGGAGTTGGGACATCAAAAGTCTCTGCAATGCATAATAACATGCATTTCCAGAATTGAGTCCATGTTTAATTTCTTTCTGCATCTCATTCCTATTTGTGATTATTGTTCCTAGGTATTTGAATTCAGCCACTTCCTCAAAATTTCCCTCATTTGTCATTAGCTGTCCATTTCCATTACATAACGTATTTCTACGTGCGACCATATATTTAGTTTTATTGGTATTTACTTCCAGTCCTAATTTCTTAGTGTTACTCAATAGTGTGTGCGTGTTGTCCTTTAGTATCTCCTCGCTATCGGCCAATAATACTACACCATCAGCATAAACTAACAGCTTATTAACACCATTGAGTTGTAAGCCCTCCTCAACCTCTAAAGACTTGATGGCATGCTCTAGTACAAAATTAAATAGTAGAGGAGATAGTGCATCTCTTTGCTTCAACGCATTCTGGATTTCAAAAGTGTCTGAAAACTGTTTACCTACACGCACCCAACTCTTTGAGCCATTTAGACACATTCGTATAAGTCTAACTAACTTTTTAGGAATTCCGAACTCCAGCAGGATACTATATAACTTCTCCCTCTTAATTGAATCATATGCTTTTTTGAAGTCTACATATAGTTGATGTACAGTACCATAATATTCCCATTTCGTCTCTAAAATCTCTCTTATACTAAAAATCTGATCTGTTGTAGACCTGTTTCTTCTAAATGCACATTGATGATCTCCTAGAATGTCATCAATATAGGGAGTAAGTCTGTTTACTAATATATTTGTTAGAATATTGTACGAAGTTGAAAGTAATGAGATGCCCCTGTAGTTGTTGCAATCAGTTTTATCTCCTTTCTTATAAATTGGTATGATAATTGATTCCTTCCATTCATCTGGAAGAGCTTCTTTTTCCCAAATCATACTAAGCAACCAGCGTATCTTGTCCATCAATTTTTCTCCCCCTGATTTTATCAGTTCTGCTGGGATCTCATCTGAACCTGATGCGTTATACATCTTCAATTTTTCAATTACCATTTCAACCTCTAATGCACTTGGTTCTGCGACTAGCATTTCTGCTGTCTGTAACTTATCCTCCTCAATGTCCTGTTCTGTATGTACATTTAATAGCTGATTAAAGTAACCTTTCCATCTATTTAATATACTCTTAGAATCTGCAATCATATCCCCATTTTCATTCCGAATTATGTTTGTTCTAGCCTGAAACCCTTTCTTCTCTATACTAATTCCCTGATATAATTCTCTAATGTTCCTATTTTTTGCATTCATTTCAAGATCATTAATCCTCTCTCTCAAATATTTCCTCTTTTTACGCTTTATTAGCTTGGTGGTTTCCCGTCGAATACTACCCAATTGCTCTAAATTTACCTCATTTGGCTCGTGTAACCATTTCACTTTTGCTAGCTTTCTTTTCTTTACAATGTCGGCAGATTCCTTATCAAACCATTTCTTCTTTTGCTTCTTTTTTAAACAACCACTTCTTTCTGATGCTGTCAATTTAATAGTATCTCTTATAGCCTCCCATTCTTTATTTATATCAGTTTCTTCTTCGTTTGCCACATTGTTATCTGAAGATTCTAGTACTTGAAATCTATTAGCAATTTTGATTTGGTATTCTTGCCGCATTTCATCATTTTTCAAGTTTTTTAATTCATATTTTCCAGAATCGTCTTTAGCATTTGTTCCTCTCATAAGCGATAGTCGTTGTCTGATTTTCACTCTGACCAGATGATGATCCGAATTACAGTGTGTGCCTCTAACTGATCTAACATCGATGATGCTACTGTGCCAGCGTTTATCCACTAATACATGATCTGTCTGGTTCTGAGTTTCTCCATCTGGGGACGTCCAGGTGTATTTATGAATATCCTTAATGCTGAAATGTTGTGCTCTTAACAATGAGATTCTTTGATGTGGCAAATGTGACTAATGTAACACCGTTGTCGTTACTATCTTCATGAAGACTGAATTTGCCTATTGTTTGTTTGAATATATCTTCCCGCCCCACTTTTGCATTAAAATCTCCTAAGACAATTTTTATATGATATCGTGAAAGGGTATCAAATAAGCATTCTAATTCTTCATAGAACTCATCATTGATCTTCTCATCTTTATCTTCTGTGGGGGCATGTACATTTACAATTATAAAATCATGTCGTTTACCCTTTAGAATTATGTGTGATATCCTATCACTAACAAACTTAATATCTCGGATAGCGGATAAGATCCTCCTTCTGACTAAAAAACCCGTTCCAAATGCAGGTCTTTCTGCACCCCCCATAGCATAATGCAAAGCTTCCCGATTCCTGACTACCTTTTCCAGGCCACCTAACTTCCTGTAAAGCGACTATATCCAAGGGCGATTTATCTAATTCCCGCGTTAATATCTCTAGTACCCGGCTATTGTATAAAGTCCTAACATTCCATGTTCCTAGGAACATGTCCCTGTGTTTGAGCCTTTGGCATGGGTTCCCTGAAGTAGTCCCCGCCCGGAGAACCGAATGGGGGACTATTTGACCTCGGGAAAAGTTTACCCCAGATGAACCCATGTCCGCATTTCTTGACGGTTATATTTTTACGGTGAAAGATCGTCACTCTTTTGCCCAAGGTACTTTTTTCGTCTGGCTTATCACCTTCGACCAGTCCGGCATGGGTAACCCTATCGGCAGCAATGCTACCGCCGGCATAGCTCTCAGGATCATTTAAGCACGCAAGCCACTCCACCACGACAAGGTAAAGATACCATGGAGGGAAGCTGTGTCATATAAAAGTAATTATAGGGATAGTAAGGAAAGAACTTGGGCTCGAACAAAAATATCTATATGAATGTTTGGTTACAGGACCATTGCGTACTTCTCAATGTGCTGGTGGGTGTCGTATTTCTGCAAACCTCTGCAATCATGCACTAGATATCACTGTAGATGTCATTGTAGAAGCCGTACACAATGCAGATATCTTAACTATAAATGTAAATGGGGACTTTCAATAAAATGCTCACAGCAATGTGAATGACTGTGAAACGCACAGTGAAGAAAAGCAAGTTGATCGCATGTCATATTTGCACATTCTATAATATCAGTGTTGAACACCATGTCAATTACACTTTTGAAGTTGTCCACTGGTTCACCAATATCGTAGCCAGCGTTATGCCACGCGTAACGAAGCATTGCTCTATATACTCCATTAGATAACTGATTATATATGACAGAATGCAAATTCATGATAAAGAATCCGTCATACAATGTTGGCTGCATATTATTGGAAGTAGTTTAATAAAATCCGTTATTCTCTAGGCATATAGTTTATATTGCCTGAAGAAATATACATCGAGATGTTATGCATATTTTGTAGTTTTAGGTTGAATGATTTTTAAATTTACATCTTTTCCGCCAGATGCTTCCAGTAGTACTTGTTCATCCGTGTGTCCAAACCACGAGTCACAAAGTACTAATGACTTTCTCGACAAATTTGGATTCGACACTGACGGAAAAAAAGTCTTCAGATGTTGTTTCTTCATCTTCCCACTCACACTTGCATCGACGAAAACATTTGGAGGGCACCGAGTTTCTATTTCCCTTGACACACGGTGTCCAAACTTTCCACTACGTTCCTGGAAGCAAATATAGAGTATGTCTACCAATCGCCCTTCCATTGATATAGCAACATCGATCGTGTAACTATGTGTTGCACTGTTAACTGATTGCAACATCGAGGCAGTGTTTCTCTCCCCTTTCATGTCAGAAGAAAGATCATAGTTTAACTGACTCTGATCACAGTTCCATAAAGAACTAATTTGGATTTTTTCTATCGTGATATGTTCATTGGCGTCAGCAACAAACGTTTGAGCTCTTTGAATCAGCTCTTCCTCGTCATCGTTATCTTTTCGTGCTTGGAGCATTAGTGATGCGGCGTGATGTTATACTAAACTCCTTTTTCAAATTAGTAATAAATCCTAGTGAAGCTGTAAAGTTTTTATACCCGAGATTTCTGGCTACGTCCAATGCCCAATATTGTAAATGCCAATAATGAACGGCGGAACCGCATTCTCGGGCTTCGTCGAATTACGCTACTACACGCTCCTTGATGATCTTGAACTACAATGTACGATTTCATTCTCGTTTCTTTGCGACATAGTTCAGTATGTTTTTAATATTGCTTTTAGCCTTCATGTTAGGGTATCTTTTCAGAAGCTTGTAGTATGTGTTGAAACCTCTTACGTGATAATCATCGTATATGTTCTCTAGTGTGTTGTCATCAAACGCCGTGATGATACTTGCTACTTTAACCTTGTTATCAGGAGAGGGCTGGAATTCAATTTCACTACTTCCATCGCCTCTTCCCGCACTTGCCGTATTACAACCGCTTGAAATGAGTTGTTCGTCATTATCATCACTAGCATCATAATTATGTGTTAGTGTTACAACAGTATCTGTTTCTAACTTATGCTCATATTTCTGCACTATAATAGATACCAGAAAACATGCGAATGATTCATATTTTCCGCCAATACTATCTTCACGAAGAAGTGTCCTTCGTAACTTCATCTCAACCAATCGCAATACATTAGCAGGATTGATTACGAATCGTCGAACCATCTGACGCTTCACTACACAAATAACTTCACAAAACGCAACTTCAGAGGCACACTGCACCGTCCCTACTGGTATCGACTGGCGTATACCGGCAAGTCAATGTGCAACGAGGCATAGCACACGCAGAGGCCTCTAACGGACGACTGCAGAGTTTTGCAGATGAGCGAGTATCACTAGTGCAATAAGGGACCTTTAAATTACCTGTAACCCGATTTTGGTATATATGTGTTTGTTCAAGACCAAGCACTTTCCTTGTAAGTTAAAAAATGAAGATTATTATTTTGTTTTTATTATTATTATTATTATTATTATTATTATTATTATTATTATTATTGGGAGGACGCCTTAGCGTAGTGGTTAAAGCACTGAGCTACAAGCCGGAGGGTCAAGGGTTCAAGTCCCGTTGGGGTCAGGATTTTTAAACTGACCCAAACCTTCTGGCGGCACTATGGCCTTGGGGTCGACTCAGCCTCTAACGGAAATGAGTACCAGACGCTTATTCTGGGGGTAAAGGCGGCCGTCGCGCAGGGCTGACAACCCGGCTGACATAAAGTGCCGATTGTCTAGAAAAAGTGGGAGCCTTAACCTCCTACTACCCCAAGCGCCTCCGGGCCTGTTGTGGGATAAAAAAAAATATTATTATTATTATTATTACTGAAACATTTATCTTATTGAATTTCACAATGAGATGAGTGTATGTTTTCAACTTACATTGTAATAGTACTTAACAATAGAAACACGATTCTGGTATTAAAATTTGTTCCCTCTTTAAAACCTATGAACCAAACTCGTTATGCAAAATAATTAATTCCTGTCAATGTAAGGCTAACGGTGCCATTTCGGTTGATAGATGAGCAGCGAGCACCGCTGCCCATACTGCGATCACATATTCGAATCGTGGCGGTACCGGAGAGCCATTGTAGATAACAGTTTTCTTCGTCGCGGTTCTTTTTCTATTAATGCTATATGGAAAACAAATATATCTGTTGTAATTTGAATTTTTCGGTTTTTAACGGGTTTTTCCATTTCCCGAATTTCATGCCAACAACATTCTCCACAACTATTCCTCTCCCCATCTTGCCATTTCATCTGGATTCATTGATATCATATCAACTTTCACCACATCTCAAATTAGGCAAAAACTAGTCTGGTTTAGCAAACCAGTTAAAATGACTGTTTAAAAATGTGGTTATTGTAAACTAATTAGGGCACACTCATTTACTTCCCCATGACTTCGAGCCTATATATCAACATAGCGCAAATTATGACCAAACAAAGAGTTGTAGCCCAAATAAATGACGATATGAATCGTGTGTGTGAATGCTTGATGTGTATCGAATCAGGAACACCATAACAGACTACATATTACCGTAGTGTAGATTTCGTCTCATTCATTACATAAAATAAAATAGGGTAAAACAATATTTAACCGAAATGAGGTTGCCCTGTTAGGGTCTTAAAACCCGAACCCATCTTTACTAATCCAATCCAATCTAATTTAATATAAGTATAATGACGGGAACAGATTTTCACAATTGCTATGAAATAAGTCCTACATAATTATCATGAAATAACAATATCCTTGTGCAAACACGTCTATTTGTAAATTGCAGATTTATTTCCTGCTTAAATAAACGTTTTCGATTTTATATCATGGACGAAATTGACATATAACTTTACGTAGTAATTAAACATAAGTGATTCGGTTGTAAGGTCGTTTAATGTCGTCATAAATTTACTAATTTGATCGATCCATCTTCAAATAACTTGAATCTTGACTTTGTAACTGCTATGTTTACATTTTATGGCATTAATGTAAAATCGGGTAACTAACAAACTCACTGGCATTATCGAACCCATAGGTTCATGGCCGCGCGGACATAAGCTCTCCATATATCTCTATCCTGAGCCAATGTTTTCTAATCATCACTTGTATAATCTACTTCCCTCAAATCATAGTTAATGTTATTCTCCCACCTCATTCTAGGTCTACCAACTGGGCGTTTTCCTCCGGTTTTCCTACAAAACGCTACCATGCAAGTCATTCATTCCCCATTCGTGCCACATGTCCTGCCCATCGCAGTCTACGAGACTTAATTTTTCTCATTATATCTGGCTTCCTATAAAGACCATGTAATTCACTGTTATGCAGACTTCTCCATTCACTTGTCTTTTCATCTCTCTTTGGTTCAAAAAATGTCCTAAGAACTTTATTCTCAGATACTCGTAATCTCATTTTTTCCCTTAAAGTAAGAGTCCATGTTTCGCATCCATATAATATAACTGGTAGAATTATAGTTTTATATATTTCCAGTTTAACGTTTTTTGAAAGGAATTGGGAAGTCAAGAGTCTCTGCAATGCATAATAAAATGCATTTCCAGAATTAAGCCTATGTTTAATTTCCTTGTGCATCTAATTCCTGTTTGTGATTATTGTTCCTAGGTATTTGAATTCAGCCACTTCCTCAAAATTTCCCTCTTTTGCCGTTACCTGCCCATTTCCATTATATAATGTATTTCTATGTGTGACCATATATCTAGTTTTACTGATATTTACTTCAAGTCCCAATTTCTTAGTGTTACCTAGTAGTGTGTGCATGTTGGCCTTTAGAATCCCCTTGCAATCTGCCAACAGTACTACATCATCAGCATAAACTAACAGCTTGTTAATACCTTTGAATTGTAGGCCTTCTTCATCCTTTAAAGATTTGATTGCATGCTCTAGTACAAAATTAAATAGTAGAGGAGAGAGTGCATATCCTTGCTTCAATTAATTGTGGATTTCAAAAGTGTACGAAACATGATTGCCTACACGCACCCTTCTCTTTGTACCATTTAGACACATTCGTATAAGTCTAATTAACTTTTTAGGAATTCCGAACTCTGGCAGGATGCTGTATAACTTATCCCTCTTAATTGAATCTTATGTCTTTTTGAAATCTACGTATCGTTGATTTACAGTACCATTATATTCCCATTTCGTTTCTAAAATTTATCTTAAGCTAAAACATTGATCTGTTGTAGACCTGTTTCTTCTAAATCCACATTGAAGATCTCTTAGAATGTCATCAATATAAGGAGTAAGTCTGCTTACTAATATGTTTGTTAGAATGTTGTACGAAGTTGAAAGTAGTGAAATGCCCCTATAGTTGTTGCAATCAGTTTTATCTCCGTTGTTATAAATTTGTATGAATCGATTCTTTCCATTCTTCTGGAAGAGCTTCTTTATCCCAAATCATACTAAGCAACTGGCGTATCTTGTCCATAAAGTTTTCATCCCCTGTAATATATAAAAGTACTATTTGACACGAAAACAAAACGAATTTCGAAAGAAAATTTTGATGTTAACGTACAACCTGCCCTGTAATTTAAACTATCATTATTTTATACTTTTCACTTTTTAAATATTCATCTGATCAAAAGGAATCATACAGTGTACTGGCAAATAGAAAAAATCCAGTCTTTCCCAAAATCAGTAGAATTTGAACTTGTCCTTTCTATCCCGTTTCTATGCTTGAATATTCTTCCACATATTCCATTTTCATAATTCAAATAATAGTCAGGATGAAACAAATACTATCTGCATTAGTGTACTGACTAGCTATACAAAATATATTGCTGACAAAGTTTTAGAGCACTAGAAGTAATATCATATAAGGCACATGAAAAGAACCATTGTAGAAAAATTACTAACATAAATTATTCTACTGCAGTAAACTTATTATACCCTGGCAGCGAAAAAATGCACTGCTAATATATTCACGCCTTGGCTTTACGCCTCTCACTATCCAGACCAGTATTCCCCTCTTCCCCTCTTTTTCAACCAGCATCAACACCCGTATCACTTGAAGTGCAGTTATTATTATCATCAAAACAATGCTACGTAATAACAAATAACACCTATATTAATATACAGGATCTTCTTGGTGATGATAAAATGTTACACATTATTATCGATAAAACACAATTACCAAATAAAAACGTTATCAAGACTAGATATTGAATGATTTAATAACTAATGTTGATAATAATAGCGTCGCTATCGACATTCGTCAACGCTATGTAATGATTATATTTGATAGTTGGGTTTATTGATAATAATGCGTAAAATAAGAACGATGTCTATGTAACTAAACCGCCTCTTAACTTATAACTAAATCACGTGATCATGGGAAATCCCCAACACAATTTGACTGGACTGGAATGTGAGCATTACTTCACAGAATTCTAGCGCATGCGCAGCATAACTACACTTTGTTCGCTGCCAAGCTATATTTTATCATATTTATTTTTTTTTTATTATTATTCCGGCTTTTACAATGAATATACATTTTTCCGGTACCCATGTTCACAGTTAACTACACATTTGTTTCAACACATTTTCCCATTCTTGTCTGTTCATCCATATATCTTCTTCTATTTCCCATTCCCTCTTAGTTTAATTGATTCCCTGAATCCACGTAATATTTGTTCTAACCTTCTTTTTCCTTTCCTGTGGTTCCCAATCCATGATTATCTTAGGTAGTCTTCCTTCTTCCATCCTTCTTATGTGTCCGTACCAATTTAATTGTTTCTTTTTTATAAAATCTAATATTGAATATTGTACCTGTATTTTTTCTTTTATATATGAATTTCTAATTTTATCCTTCCTGGATATTCTTGCAGCACGTCTCCAGTAGTCAATTTCAGTGGCGAGTAATTTTTTTTTCATATTTATGCATGACAAAATAAACTCTTTCTCTAGCTTAGCCAAACATTTTAAATTATAGAATGGCAGTGGGATTTCTTTCGTAGTGTATATCGATAATCACCTTCACCATCGATTTTGAGTGATATAAATATGCAGCAATAATTGGAAGATAGTACATTGTTTTTCCAACAGCGACAAAACTGTTTTTCTTGTTCTGAGGTGTTACGTCCCGCTATTATTTGATCTTTTATTTTGGTAATTTTCTATTTCTAATGCCTCAACAATTATATTTCAATGATAAGTTATCCGTTATGAAATTTCAAACATTATTTTAATATACAACAGAGATGTTTAGATATTTTCAATTTTGCTATGTTGATGCTCATTTAGCTGAGAAAATTAAGTTTCTTTTATCTAAAAGTTGCTTAATTACCCGATTTTTAAACTATGAGAGAGGAAAAAAGTGCAGGTGACGTAACGTTTCATACGATGGGATTTGGAAGCTATAAGGCGTGAAGAGATGAGGTAGGCGGTCAAGATGCAAGTGAAAAAAAATGTAAAACCTACTTTATTTTTATGAGATACGCGACAGATCTAACAGCGAGAGCAATATTCTCTAGGAAAGGTAAAGGTGCTTCATTTAGAGGTATGAAAGCTCATCTGGACGTGAAATTAAAGCTCTACGATTCTTTCCCAACTGTGCTAGAAGGAAATATGGTAGCTAATTGTAGGCTCTACATAAAGTTTTCCCAAGATCATAACTCAATTAGGAATGACAAGTATTTTTCAATCATCGGTTTAGAATCAAACCCCTTTTCTTCAACCCATAAGCAGATGTCTTACCGCCTGAAATCCTTAGCCCAACATACAGAATGGAACAATGTTATATTATGCGGTATTCACTTTCTCATGGCAGATTTCTTTAAATGTATATAAACGCAGGGAAAATAACTGCTGCATAACCATACCTGAATTTCGAAGGAATGAAGCTGTTGAGGTTGTTCTCATGAAAAGGTTTTTGAATAAATACAGATCTACACCGAAAATGGCTATGCCAAAATTTATACACACACTGAATATATATATATATATATATATATATATATATATATATGTGTGTGTGTGTGTGTGTGTGTGTCTGTGCGTGTGTGTGTGTACTTCGATTTTATGGTATTACATTTTGACATTTAACAATAAAGGGTAAATATGACATGAAAGCGAAAAATAAATGCCTGAACCGGAACTTGAACCCGAGACATCTAAGTATATACATTAATGACACAACAACTAGTCAACTCAGGCTCTTAGCACAAACGATTATTTTTCTTTCCTTGTGTATGATTCTCAATCTAAAAATATAACATACATCGGGTCACGGCCATCTCTTGGCTTCTGTAACAAGTAAGCATTTAAAGAGAATATTAACATTACAGCAGTAACGCTTCTTCATTTCGAAGTTACAATTACATTTTGACATTTGGCAATTTTTTACATTCATTAGCTACGTGTCCGCGCGAGCATGATCCTTCCGCTTCGATAACAGCAATCGTGATTATGATAAAAGTATTCCGGTAATGACATTCGAAATAACATTGTATTGACCAAAGAAAAAAGCAGAAAAATTTAATAACAGTGTTGATCGACCACTCAATTTTAACAGGAGACTCCTGTTCGCCATTTCTGATGCTACCGCCAAAGCCTAGCTCGATTATTGTGTTTTATAAACATTGGCATAAATTTAAGTCGTTTATATCAATTAATTGTTTGCATTTATATTAAAAATGTGAAGTAAATTAACCAATATATCTCGGAGGATACATTCCCAATTTAACGTTTAATGGTGAATTCCTTAAGATATATATATATATATATATATATATATATTAAAAAATATTGTCACTTATGGCCGTGATGCCAGTTATATTATATGAATGTGAAAAATTAACTTTTATTTTCAGGAAGAAGAAAATATTACGAGTATTTCAGAATAAAGTTATCGGGAAAATGTTTTGACCAAAGAGATATGAAGATATAGGTTAATAGAGAAGACACTAAAACAATGAGCTACGTGGTATTTAGAGAAAACCAGATATAAAAAAATATGTAAGTCTCGTTCACTGCCATAAGTAGGACATGTGGCTCAAATGGGGAATAAAAGGAGGCATGGAAGCTTGTTGTAGGGAAACCAGAGAGAAATCTCCCTGTTGGAAGTCCAAAAATGAGAAGGGAGAATAACGTAAACCATGATTTCAGGAAGGTATATTATACAGAGGATGATTGGAAAACATTAGCTCAGGATTGGGATATGTTAAAAGCTTATTTCCGTGCGGTCATAAACCTACGGTTCAAATAGAGCCAGTGAGTTACTTAATGATGGCCGAAATTATGGAAAACAGCTGAATGTATTGATAACTTCAAATAATTGCACACAATACACAAATTTACTCTACTTATTTCATAATAATTCGCTAGATTTACATAAATAATTTGCTGAAAATAGAGTCGTTGTTCATAATATATTTTATTGTGACTCATTGATGGAGTAAGTATTCAATTTCGGGCGGCGACGAGAGCGGGGTCTCGCCTTGTTTGGTAAAAAAGGATGTCAACTTGCGATTTGGAAAACTCGTGGAGAAAGTTCGACAAGTGTCTATCCCTCATGACCAGGAAGTTGGACACGTGCCTATCAATCATGACCAGAAAGATGAACACGTGCCTATCCCTCATGAACAGAAAGTTGGACACGTGCCTAAACCTCATGACCAGAAAGTTGAACATGTGCCTATCCCTCATGACCAGAAAGTTGAACACGTGCCTATCCCTCAAGACCAGAAAGTTGAACACGTGCCTATCCCTCATGACCAGAAAGTTGAACACGTGCCTATCCCCCATGACCAGAAATTTGAACACGTGCCTATCCATCATGACCAGAAAGTTGAACACGTGCCTATCCCTCATGACCAGAAAGTTTGTCACGTGCCTCTCCCTCATGACCAGAAAGTTGAACACGAGCCTCTCCCTCATGACCAGCAAGTTGAACACGTGCCTATCCCTCATGACCAGAAAGTTGAACACGAGCCTATTACTCATGACCATAAAGTTGGACACGTGCCTATCACTCATGACCTGAAAGTTAAATACGTGCCTATCCCTCATGACCAGAAAGTTGAACACGTGCCTCTCCGTCATGACCAGGAAGTTGGACACGTGCCTATCCCTCATGACCAGAGAGTTGAACACGAGCCTCTCCCTCATGACCAGGAAGTTGAACATGTGCCTATCCCTCATGACCAGAAAGTTGAACACGAGCCTATTCCACATGGCCAGAAAGTTGGTCACGTGCCTATCACTCATAACCAGAAAGTTGAACACGTGCCTATCCCTCATGACCAGGAAGTTGGAAACGTGCCTATCAATCATGACCAGAAAGTTGAACACGTGCCTATCCCTCATGACCAGAAAGTTGAACACGAGCCTATTCCACATGACCAGAAAGTTGGTCACGTGCCTATTCCACATGACCAGAAAGTTGGTCACGTGCCTATCACTCATGACCCGAAAGTTGAACACGAGCCTATCCCTCATGACAAGAACGTTGAACACGTGCCTATCCCTCATGACCAGAAAGTTGAACACGTGCCTATTCCTCATGACCAGAAATTTGAACACGAACCTATCCCTCATGACCATAAAGTTGAACACGAGCCTATTCCTCATGACCAGAAAGTTGAACACGTGCCTATCCCTCATGACCAGAAAGTTGAACACGTGCCTATCCCTCATGACCAGAAAGTTGAACACGAGCCTATTATTCATGACCAGAAAGTTGGACACGTGCCTATCCCTCATGACCAGAAAGTTGAACACGTGCCTCTCCCTCATGACCAGAAAGTTGGGCACGTGCCTATCCCTCATGACCAGAGAGTTGAACACGAGCCTCTCCCTCATGACCAGGAAGTTGAACATGTGCCTATCCCTCATGATCAGAAGTTTAGACACGTGCATTTCCCTCATGACCAGAAATTTCGACACGTGCCTATCCCTCAAGACCAGAAAGTTTGACACGTGCCTATCCCTCATGACCAGAAAGTTGAACACGAGCCTATTCCTCATGACCATAAAGTTGAACACGAGCCTATTCCTCATGACCAGAAAGTTGAACACGTGCCTATTCCTCATGACCAGAAAGTTGAACACGAGCCTATTCCTCATGACCAGAAAGTTGAACACGAAACTATCCCTCATGACCATAAAGTTGAACACGAGCCTATTCCTCATGACCAGAAAGTTGAACACGTGCCTATCACTCATGACCTGAAAGTTAAACACGTGCCTATCCCTCATGACCAGAAAGTTGAACACGTGCCTCTCCCTCATGACCAGGAAGTTGGGCACGTGCCTATCCCTCATGACCAGAGAGTTGAACACGAGCCTCTCCCTCATGACCAGGAAGTTGAACATGTGCCTATCCCTCATGATCAGAAGGTTAAACACGTGCCTATCCCTCAAGACCAGAAAGTTCGCCTCCCGAGACTTGTACTTTAGTGAAGTCTCGACTGAAGGCCTAGAATGTTCGTTCCCTCGCATATATAAACTCTTACGTGGGTCAGATGTCTAATTTTGTGTTCACTGTGGATCAGTGCAGCTATTTCAAGATTTAAGGGAAAAAACTAAGTTATATGGACACACCAGTGAATATAGAGGACTGGGTTATATAAGAAAATTAAAAAAAGAGCTATTTGTAAAAGCACGTGAAATTTAGTGAAGTAAATAAACTGTATTTGCAAATTTTCTGTGAACATCTGCTTGCGTTATTCAAGGGAAAATTCATTGCAACCCTACGGAACCGCGGGGAGGACATTGAAGCTTCATTATTTGCACTTAGAACATTTTTGGACGAAAGAGTGAAGAGGAGACAGGCGTTTTGAGAAAACTATATAAAACAGTGAACTACATGATCTTTATAGGAAATCAGATATAATAAAAACAGTTAAGTCTCGTAGGCTACGATTAACAGGACATGTGACACGCACGAATGAGAAATGAAAGAAGTGCATGAAGTTTTTCTTGTAGAAAGAGGGAAACCTCCCAGTTGGAAGACCAAGTATGAGGTGAGAGAATAATATTAAAATGATATGAGGGAAGTATATTTTACGGGGGATGCTTGGAAAACGTTAACTCAGGATTCCTTCGGAATTCGCTAAAAGGCAAAAGACACGAAGGAGGAGATTTCAAATTCCCTTCTGGGAGGGCTTCAAATCCGAGTCGCCGGAAATAAGGGATCTACACATTATGAGACAGTGACCAACGAGAAGGAGTCTAAATTTAAACAGAAAACGTTTTATCATATCATCATTATCGAGACTTGAAGACGAAACAAGCAATCAACTGGGATCTCTGGAGAGGTCTCTAGTTAGAGCCAATACTTCCCTCGAGTTGTGTTGGTTATTTTGAATTAAGGAAAGAAAGAGAATTTAAGTAGCGGTACTCTTGTGTCTGTTGAGCAGTCAAGTAGGTTAAAGCAGAGAAGATTAGGTCTGAAGACGTCATATAGAGAGTATTATTGTTTGACTTGAATGGAGCTGCGGTATCACACATGTGCTCTCTCGTTTCAAGTACTGGCTCTATGTGGTTTGTAAAGTCGCTCAACAGAAAAGGTCAAAGGATGCGGTTGAGCGAAAACGCTACTTACAACTCGTTTCCACAAAATACATCTTTCATAAAATAGCAAAGAAATATTGTTTTTACTAACCTTCAAATATAATGAACACAAATGAAGTTGACATTATTTCTATTACAAACCCAGCTATAGTTAATGAATTCTTAAAGCACATTAGGACTGAATTTTTAAAGTCCACAATTTTTGTCAGAATAGGTTCAAAATACCAAAGGAACATTTATAAATTGTCCCCACCCTATGAATTCTCAGTCTTAATACAATTATTCAAAATTGTAATTTTGAAATATTCCAATTTAAACTCTATTACCCTTATACACACACACACACACACACAAAGAATTTGTGAATGCAATTCGAAACCATAGATTCACTATAAATTATCCAAAGCCACACGTTTTCACAACGCAATGCTGCTATTAAGATATTATACACTTTGATCTATTTAAAAAAATAACGTTCAGAATTCTATAAAATATTCAATAATTTCTTGATAATATTATTTTAGTTATGCGAATTGTTTTTAGTTTTTTATTAATTTACTGAATTAAATGTTTGTATAAAATAAATATGGGTTTCATGAAATATTACGATATTTCCTAAATTGTACATTGCTTAAGTGGTGTGTAATTTTTATTGTATTAACTGTACTAAAACTGCGCAAGGTATGTTTTGAATATGAAAAGTGTAATTCTGAGAAAACACAACTTTTGTATATTTTTTCTTAATGTTTGGTTGGAACTAACTTAAAATGGCTGCCAGATCTAAAGATCAGGCGGGATACTTAATATATCAGCTGGTTCCATAATGTTCAGTGATATATTTTATGCAGAAAAACAATTTTCAGTTTTTGTCAATTTTAGCAAAACAAATCAGTCCTAGTGTCCCTCAAGGGCGTGTATCACTTACGTCCGGAGAACGTAAAGCCGTGAATGCAGTGTCATAGGTTTAATATAATAAACTCAAATCTGGAATAAATCTGTTCGTACATTCATACCAAAATTTGCATTGCATTGTTATTAAACTGTATCTTCAAATTATATGGTGACGTAATTCACGAATTATTATTTTTAAAGAACGCTCTTTAACAATTTCGGTCATTAGTACCGCAAATCATATCTTGGCTTGAACCACGGAGACCTATGAACATGCGCAGAAAAAGAGAGGAAGTATGGCCGGAATTCTTCAGCACCGGAGTGATGATAGATATGAACTGGACACAAGCAAATTTCCATATACGACACGTCATCACAAGATTAAGCGTGCATGAATTCCACCACCTAATGTGTAAATATAAAACATTCCATGATCTGAAGACGTCATGCATATGTGAAATGTATGAACAGAAATGCGAAAGATATCGCATCGAAACATGCAAACAAAGAACAAAAACAATTAGTGATTACGCAAGACAAACCTAAAGTGTTAGTGATTGTTAAAGTGCTGTGTTTTTCACCTTTGCACATTTGTGCGCAATCCATTGATATATCTTGACTTGAAAAGACAGACGAATGTTCTTCAGAGGATTCTTATCAGACTTCAGATTTAATATATTACACAGGACACGTGGTTACACTTTTCTTGCAGATTCAGACTTTTTACGCTCTTAAAAATACATCGACACTGTTATGGTTTAAACCTGCAAACCAGGAAACCAGAAATAATTGTATATGTAGCTTAAATTCAACAAAGAGGTCCTATAAGCATCTGTTCTAAAAATATGACCTCCACATTTCGTGTTCAATAGCCTTAGGACATACTCGTACTCATCGGGTAAGCTCTATTACAAGCAAGATAATTTCAACGACAGCTAAGTAACATAATCTACGGTATTTTATCCCGATATTTAGTTTTCAACGTTATATGCTGTTAATAAAGTCTCTTCCCCCTCAATTTAGTATACCACACAGTTCCTTACACTCGCTGACGTCTTTACTCAACAAATATACAGATCTTATTACCAAAGTTGTATGATCATGGTGATGGCTTGGAAACATCTTTACTGATAAAATTCATACCAAACTTACGTTGAGATAAATGGTCATTAAGTAAATTATTAAAATATATGCCTGGAAGATGCCGTCTTCCACAGTAAGTCTTTTTCTTTTAATTGTAGGTCTTTCGGAAACCAGCTTCCATCATCAGTAGAATATATTCTACTAACTATTGTTATTGTTTTGCAACGCTTTTGATACCAGCGACCTTTCAGTAGCTACCAATGACGCTGGAAGACCGCTGATGCTAGAAGCGTCGCAAAAAAATAACAACAGTTAGTATCACGTAATCTGCTGATGATGGAAGCCGGTTTCCGAAATGCCTACAGTTTTTAAAAAAGTTAAAAGCTTTTAATCTACTTCAGAACAATGGCACCTGCCAGGTATATATTTTAATATTTTACTTTATAATAAACAAGAATGGAAGACAAGCATTGTTATACCCCTGTTCAAGAAAGGAGACAAGAGAAAAATGGACAACTATAGGGGAATCAGTTTACTAAACATATGCTACAAAATTTATGCAGACATTTAAAATGGAAAATTGAAAGGTTTCAGTGAAAAATTCCGTATGGAATGTCAAAATGGATTTAGGAAAGGACGATCTTGTATTGATTCAGCATTTTCTGTTAAATTATTGCTTGAAAAAAGAAGAGAATTCAACTTAGAAACACATTTTGCTTTCATAGATTTTGAAAAAGCGTTCGACACAGTCAAGAGATCAAAACTCTTAAATATATTGGAAAACAGAAATATACCACATTTACTTCTGCAGAACATACAAAATATTTACAAAGACAACACCATAGAGATTAAATTGAATAACAGATTTTCTGAAGAAGGAATTATAAATCGTGGTGTGACACAAGGCTGCCTCCTATCGCCAACACTGTTTGCAATTAATATCAATGAAGTAATATGTTGCTGGAACAAGACATATAAATTTGGAATAAGCATATCAGAAAATAGAAAATTAAACACCCTATTGTTTGCAGATGACCAAATAATAGTAGCAAATTCACAAGATAGTCAACAGAAAGGTCTGTATGAACTTAACAAAATTACAGAAGAATATGGTTTGAAGATATGTACAGAAAAAACAAAAATTATGGCATTTCAAGGTGTAGATCCTGTCAGAAGTAAAATTGTACTGGACAATAAAATTTTGGAACAGGTGAATAATTTTGCATATCTAGGATGCAATATCTCATATGAAGAAGAAAAGGATGTAAATGCAAAAATATCTAAATTTTTAAGAATTTTAGGGTTAATAAATTCTATCTTCAAGCCACAGTTAGTCCAAAAGCATTCAACACTGAAAGTGTATAAAACACTGGCTCTTCCAACTCTTTTGTATGGTAGCGAAGTATGGACGTTGAAACAGAAGGATATACAGAGACTTAGATCTGCTGAAATGAGATACCTTTGGAGGACTGCAGGATACACACTACTAGATCACAAAAAAATGAAGACATCTTAGAAGAATTACACATGGAACCTTTAGAAAACAAAATTTCTGATTATAAGTCAAGATGGATGCAACATGTTCATCGAATGGAAGATCACAGAATACCTAAACAAATGTTAAGATATCAACCTGCAGGAAGAAGAAGACCAGGACGTCCACTCAAAAGACTTTTGGATGGTGTTTCTCTTGAGGCCGAAACAGGTCAACAAATGGCCTAAATTCGTGAATGTACTATGATGATGATGATGATGACTTTATAATATATCTTACCCTCCATGGTATCTTTACCTTGTCGTGGTGGAGTGGCTTGCGTGCTTAAATGATCACGAGAGCTGTGCCGGCGGGAGCATTGCTGCCGATAAGGTTACCCTGGTCGAAGGTGATAAGCCAGACGAAAAAAGTACCTTGGTAGAAAGAGTGATGATCTTTCACCGTAAACATACAACCGTCAAGAAATTCGGACATGGGTTCAACTGGGTTAAATTTTTCGGTTCTCCGGGCGAGGACGACTTCAGGGAACCCATGCCATAGGCTCAAACATAAGGACAACAAAAAGGCATACGATTCAATTAAGAGGGAGGAGTTATAAGTATCCTGCTAGAGTTCGGAATTCCTAAAAAGTTTGTTAGTCTTACACGAATGTGTCTAAATGGCACAAAGAGTAGGGTGCGTACAGGCAAACAGCTTTCGGATACTTTTGAAATCCACAATGGGTTGAAGCAAGGGGATGCATTATCTCCTCTACTATTTAATTTTGTACTAGAGCATGCCATCAAATCTTTAGAAGATTAAGAAGGCCTACAACACAATGGTACTAATAAGCTGTTAATTTATGCTGCTGATGTAGTACTATTGGCCGATAGCGAGGAGATACTAAAGGCCAACGCCCACACACTACTGAGTAAGACTAAGAAATTGGGACTGGAAATGAATATCAATAAAATTAAATATATGGTCTCACAAAAAAATATATAATAAAATGTAAATGGGCAGCTAATGACAAACGAGGGAAATTTTGAGGAAGTGGCTGAATTCAAATACGTAGGGACCATTATCACAAACAGGAATGAGATGTACAAGAAAATTAAACATTGGCTGAATTCTGGAAATGCGTGCTATTATTAATTACAGCGACTCTTGATGTCCCAACTCCTTTAAAAAAACGTTAAACTGAAAATATATAAAATTATTATTCTACCAGTTATATTATATGGATGCGAAACATGGACTCTTACTTTAAGGGAGAAAACGAGATTACAAGTATTTGAGAATAAAGTTGTTAGCAAATATTTGGACCATAGAGAGATGAACAGACAGGTGAATGGAGAAGGCTTGCATAACAGTGAATTACATGGTCTTTATAGGAAGCCAAATATAATGCGAAGAATTAAGTCTCGTTGACTGCAATGGGCAGGACATGTGGCACCAATGGGGAATGAAAGACGTGCACGGAAGCTTCTCGTAGGAAAACCAGAGGGAAAACGCCCAGTTGGTCGACCAAGAATGAGATGGGAGAATAATATTAACTATGATTTGAGGGAAGTAGATTATACAGGGGATGATTGCAAAACGTTGGCTCAGGCTAGGGATATATGGAGAGCTTATGTCTGCGCGGTCATTAGCCTACGGTTTCGATAGTGCCAGTGAGTGTTACTGAAAATCAAAACATATTTTATCAGAATATTTGTAATGCCAATCTACAGCTCTTAGAATTTTGCACGAATTACTGTATATGTCCCTCAAAAGACATATGCTCTTATAATGAATGTTGATTCACAAGCGAAACATGATAAATAGTGGAAAATACAGGGTGATTGAGAATAACTATTACATATATCTAGGGGTTGAAGAGGGGAATTAGTGGATAAAGTTTTGATATGAAACCATGTCCGGAAACGTACCATTTGGATGTAAAGTAAGTTTAATATTGAGATACAAAGGCTTATATCGTGTGTGTTGTGGTTCAGAATAAGTATTACAGACTTACAGGAGTTGTACTACAAGTGTGATATCACCCTGTTGTTTATTGCACAAAGTGTATCTGCGACGCATGTTTTCATACATAGGTCCCAGACCTAGTATGGGCTCAATAAAATTTCTGCTGCCGCCAGAATTTGTGCAAGAAGATATTTGTCCAACTCGACAGGCGTAGTGCAACTCCTAGAGGTAATACTTATTCTGAAACACAAGACACAATATCAGCCGATTGTGTTTCGATTTTCAAACTTGTTTTTACATCGAAATGGTAAGTTTCCTGACGTGGGTTCCTTATCAAAACTGTGTCTTCTAAATCCTCTCTACAACCCTCAGAAGTCTGTATCGCCATGTATATTCTCATACACACTAACTCAATACTTGCTTCTATCTGTTAATCAGTAATGAAAAAGTGAGCAATAGGCCTATAAATATATATTTTTTTTTGCAAATGCCCCAAGTTGTCTTTCAATATTCTTAGTGTTATCTCCTGGCATAGCGTACCTGTAACCCATTTCTGAGGTTGGGGCGCCTGGAAGGCGGGGTTATGTTGCCCCGATGATATGATGGGTCTGATGATGATGATAATGATGACATTGGTGCGCCAGGAGAGTCCCTAATCCTAAGCTTAATCTAAGATTAATATGAATGATGATGATTGCGATGGCCACACGATTTCGGGGACCATTTGGGCCTTAAAGTTTTCCTGACATTTGTCTTACAGATGAGGGAAAACCCCGATAAAAACCTCACCCAGAAAAACTGTCCCGACTTGGGATCGAACCCCGCTGCGTGACAAGACTACAGCGGTGGACGTAATAAAAATAATCAAGCATCGAATAATATAATATTAAATTTAAAATA
This sequence comes from Diploptera punctata, assembly GCA_030220185.1. Lineage (NCBI taxonomy): Eukaryota > Metazoa > Arthropoda > Insecta > Blattodea > Blaberidae > Diploptera > Diploptera punctata. The sequence continues at coordinate 1,111,702 of JASPKZ010001577.1, read as the reverse complement.
TCAAACCACAAACACCAGATTATCTCAGAAACTGGATATATTTAGCTGTAAGTGCCGTGGTATACGTGTCAGTGTTTGTAAATTGTATGAGAAACGTAACGTGCATCTCTATTATCAAGCTGCTCGAAGTGGTTCATAAGAGAATCTGTGATTACAAACAAACCTGCATTGTCCAACTCTTTATTACATTAGACAATTCTTTTCACTATCAAGTAAGACGATCAATTCGGTTGGTTTCATTTTATCAAAATATTGATAATCGTTACGAACGCTGAGTTGAATTCTTGTAACTCCTCTTTCAATGAAACTTCAGGTGATGAAACTGATGCTGATGATAAAGAAACTACTAATACTGTTGTGAAGTGATGTGGCAAATTTCAGAAGTTGTGTGTTCAGCAACATCTTCTGGTGTTCAGTACTCCATTTGTTCATTCTAAATCTCCACATCATTGCATTATTCCAAGCGACGTTTTCTCGGACGATTGGGTATTAGCAGAATCGTCATTTTTATGTACCAAAAGGTAAGATTGCAACGTAGTATAATGAGACGTTAGACTTATTACTGTCTTTTATATTGGTTTCACATGCAAACAGTTAAATATTTACTTCTTTATTTAAATGCAGTCGGCCGCGGTAGACTAGTTGCCTCTGATCCCGAGGGCACGGGTTCAAACCCGGCCGGGGTCCAAGAATTTTTTTAGGACGAACAAATCCAACGAGCAAGTCCTCCAGAGGGACTTTAAGCCGTGGGTCCCCAGTCTGAAGATTTTCAGGCTCGTAAATAATCCTTAAGCCTGAATGAAAAGGCCTCTAAGCAAAATTTACCGAATTTTCCCGTCCTAGTACTATCATGGTTTCCTAGATATCAGTATGAGGCAGAACGCTGACCATGGACCACTTAAAATGACATCTATACGAAAACAAGACGTGTAACTGAATTAGTATGGTTCAAATTCTTCCCTGTAGGGGGAGAGCGCCTAAATCTCTGTAAAGGGAAAACATAGGCTTACAATACAAAAAAAAAAATGAAATGCTGTGGCGTTTGACACTTGTCATTAGCCAACAATGACTGGGGGAAACAATAACTACAACAAACAATAACAAGAACAATTATAAAAGGTTCATCTTTTTTTTACCTGGCTTCCCAGTATTTGTTCACGATATTGCTATTTGTTAAGGATGGTCAAGCTCCGACGTGATCAGCAAATATTATTATGAGAAGTTAGATTTCTGACTGTCTTTTATCTTGGTTTCACACACAAACAATTGAATAATTTATAATATCTGTATTGCAACCTTATCTTTTATTACGAACAAATCCTTACTAGTTATTAGCGATCTATTTATTAGCTATCCTAAACTGTAATAAGCTTAGGTACCCCTCCATGGTTCCTTTATTTTGTCGTGGTGGAACGGTTTGTGTGTTTAAATGAAGCTGGGATTTATGCCGGCGGTAGCATTACTGCTGAAATGATTACTCATCCCGGGAGAGTCGAATGTGGTAAGCCAGACGAAAAAAAGAGCCTTGACAATATTTCACTGCATAAATACAATCGTCAAGAAACGCAGATATGGGTTATAAAGATGGGGTAAAATATTCAGGGGATAAAATGATCCCCTATTCGGATCACTGCTCCGTGGGCCAGAAACGAAATCTATCTGGAAAAAACTATATTCACTCACTCTCATCAATTTATATTTTTTATACTCTAATATAATTGTTATATGACTGTTCTTAACTTATCTGCAAAGGAGGGTATAATCCTGAGGTTTATGTAGACAATATAAACATCGGAAGTTGCCGAGAGTTAAGAACTCATCTGGCCTGCATCCCAGTTGTGTTGTTTTCGGTTGTTGTTATCGCTGTGTGTTCAAGTTCAATGAGTTTTTCTTCTTATTCTATATGGAGACTTCACCTCAAGGTTTATATTTTTTATTGATATATATATATATATATATATATATAACTTTTTTATAACCAGATATTATGTTAAATGCACGTGGATTATACCTTCCAAACACTAAACAATTCACAATCATCTTATTTTAAATTGAGCTACAAAGAAAACAGTTCTGAACAGTACAACAAATTTTTAGTTATAATATAGAGTGATTTATGGACTTCAGTTTCCGCACTATAATAGTGTGCTAATTAATCCGTTTTTTAATTAATTTTCTCCATACAGGAGGCGGCTAACAACTGAGGCCTATACCTTCACGCGCAGAGAATTGTTTGATTTAATATGGCAAAAAGTGTTCGACAGAGGCAACAAGTTACCATTTAGTAAACAAATTAGGGTTAGGGGGTTTTAGGAGAATGTTTTAAATTATTTTAAAAAACAATTTATTTTTTGAAAAACGATTTTCTCAAATGTACGAAGTTGTGCGCGAGAAAAAAAGAAAGATTTGTATTGAAATATTCTGATAGGCTAAAAGTGGATGTTAAATTTCCCATTATTAAGAATTAATTTAGAACAATGACAGTCGTTGGAAAATCCTGTTAAGTCTGCTTATGGAATTGGAGGAACCAAATATCTTTCGAAGAGGCTGGAATAAAAAAAAGTTTGCATAAGCAGGAATTCTCTCGCAATGAAATTGCTCTTGCAACAGAAATGCCACTTCGATCATAGGCCTATGGTAAATGGGATACTGCTTATGCTTTATAGAAATGACTTAATAAACTCCAAAAAATAGCTTCAAAATAATAAACATCACAAATCACCTCGTTCAAGTCCCCTATCTTATATATCGGACGAAGCATTGTCCTTTTTGAAAATAAAATGTCAAAACACCAATATATTAACATGAGACTAGGTGCAAAAAGAGAGGTTGTGATTTTTACCCACCCTGTAATGCTACTCGGGAGGCAAATTTGTTATGCTACATTTCCCAAGACGATATTATTGATAGATATTTCAGCAGAAAAAGACTATAATTTTTTTTTAGATTTTATTCCAGCCTCTTCGAAAGATAAGTTAGGTTTTACAATTCCATAAGCAGACAGAACAAGATTTCGAACGAATGTCATTGTTCTAAATTCTTAATAATGGGAAAGTTAACATTCACTTCTAGCCAATCAGAATATTTCAGTAGAAATCTACCGTTTTTCTAGCGCACAACTTCCTATGTTTTAGAAAATCGGTTTTCAAAAAAATGTTTTTAAAAATATATTTTTAAAACATTCTTCAATCATCCCCTAACTCTAATTTATTAATAAATTATCACTTTATTGCCTCTATCGAACACTTTTATTCAAATATTAAATCAAACAATTTTCTGCGCAGAACGGTAGGCCTCAGCTGCCGGCCGCCCCCTGTAATGAAAAATATAATTACAAAAAACGCAATAATTTGCACACATGTTATTGTGCGGGAACTGAATTCCATAAATCACTCTATATTCTAACTAAAATTTGTACTACTGTTCGAAACTGTTTTTTTCGTAGCTCAATTTAAAATAAGACGATTGTGTAGCTGTTTCAGTGTTTCGCAGGTATGATTCCAGATGAATTTAACACAATATCCGGTTGTATAGAAACATGTTAAATACATCAATGGAAAGTACAAACCTTGAGGTAAAATATCCATATAGAATAAGAAGAATAACTCACTGAAAGTTAATGCAAAACGTATTTTATCAACAGCTCGGTACACAACTGGGATGCGGACCGGATGAGTTCTTAACTTTCGGCAACTTCCGATGTTTATATTGTCTACATACATTTTAGAATTCTACCGTCCTTTGGAGGTAAGTTAAGAACAGTCATCTGGCAATCATGTTAGAGTGAAGAAAGATGAATTGGTTAGTGTGAGTAAAATACTTTTTTCCAGCGAGTAAAATACTTTTTTCCAGCTAGATTTCGAAACTGGCCCACTGTGCATTGGGAGAGGACTACTTCAGGGAATCCATGGCAATAGCTCAGTGAAACATGAACTCTTACTTTTATAGGTAAGAGAAAATATTACGATTATTTGAGAATAACATTCTTATAAAAACGTTTGGACCAATGAGAGATGAACAGACAGGTGAAAACAGAAGGCTTAATAACAATCAGCTACATGTTCTTTATGGGAAACCAAATATAATAAGAACAGTTAAGTCTCACAGACTGCGATGGACAAGACATGTGGTACGAATGGGGAATTAAAGAGGTGCATGGGAGTTCTTGTAGGAAAACCAGAGGGAAAGCGCCCATTCATGCTATGCCTTGCACCTTTACTAGGGAATTATAGGTGTGGTAGCTTCCCACATCGGTGAAATGATAAGGATGATAATGGTGATGATGGCCGATGATTTTCGGAGAATGTGGGCCCTAGGCTTCCTGTCATTTCTCTTATAGGTGAGGTAAATTCATGAAAAAAAACCTCAGCCAGGAGCCTGTCCCGACCGGGAATCAAACCCAGGCCCGCTGCGTGACAAGGCAGCACGCTACCTCGAGACCTCAGCGGTGGAAAGTTTACAATGTAAAAATAGAATACCTGAGATCTCAGTCTTCCCCAACTTAGGATGTAGAAAATACTGCACATCCTACATCGAAAGTTGAGGAAGACTGAGATCTCAGATAGGCCTATTCTTTTTTTATATTGTAAATTTTACACAATAACCTCAACGGTGTTTGGTCATGAATTATAAAAGTATCGACACTGCAGTGGACTAACCATAATTAGAGAAAGGTAAATTATATAGGAAGGATTGTTAAACATTGGGCCCGGTTACGGGTGTATGGAGATCTAATGTTCGCACGGGCATGTACCTACGGATTCTATAGTTCCATCACTTAGTTAATTAGATAGTTATGGCTTAAATATTTTTGAACGAAAGGATTATTTTCTGTCTTTTGGAATGGATACTAATATTCTGTTGTTGTCAATAAAAAAAATTGCTTCATTTTTTATTTCATAACATTATGAGCATTTTGTTCAAAAATATCTCCCAAGATAACATATTTGTGTCTTATTTATCTGCTAATTAAGCGTAGGAAAATTAAAGAAAAATCACATGGAAGTAAATATTATAAAAATATCTAGAAGACGCTACATATTTTATTGTGAATGTAAACTATTCGCAATTGTTCATAATTACAAAAAAATAAACGTTATCTCAATCAAAGCATAAATTTATTGTCCACGTTTCAATCTCCTTATGTGAGATCATTTTCAAGACATGGTTGTTTATACATTTATTATACATAGTTACCATCACCAAGACAATTGTTTTATATATATATATATATATATATATATATCTCAGAGATCCGGGTTCGAATCCCGTCCAGGCATTTATTTTTCTTATCATACCATATTAAGCTTGCATTGCTCAATGTTAAACATTTAATTATAATATATATATATATATATATATATATATATATTTAAATTCCAATTTATAATTAAAACTATTTTAGCAAGGAAACATATGTTCCACGTCATTCATTTAAATCTTTTTGTTTATTTAATGCTTTATTTTGTTCTTTTTTATATAGGCCGTTTCAGCTATTAATCGTTTTTGATAATTATTTTATTTGTGTAATTTTTTTATGTTATTCCATTTCAATATATTATTTTGATTAATTATATGTTCACTGATTACTGAAAGTTCTGCACCTGGTGTACTGATATTCTTTTTATGTTCGTCGATTCCGTTTCTTATAAATCTTTTTGTTTGGCCTACATAAGACTTTTCACAATCACCATATTGGATTTTGTATACAACATTTGTCATTCTGCAAGTATCGATTTTGTCTTTGCCAGTTTTTATTAAATTTGCTTCAAGTTTATTAGGAACACTATGAGCAAAAACAAATTTGAATGGTTTCAATTTCTTTTCCAATCCTTCATTTAAACCTTTTACATAAGGTAATTTCAAGCGAAAACTTTTTTGTTCAACATCTAGATTTATTTTATCTATTTCCATAGATGTTTTTGTGTCTTCCAATATTATCAATCTTCTCTTAATTTCTTGATTAATAAACTCTTGTGGATAATAATTTTCCATCAAAATATGTTTAACTAATTCGATGATTTGTTTATAGAATATCTTATTGGAAAGTAATATTGCTCTGTCAATGAAGTCATACATTACACTTATTTTTGTTGAAGTCTGTGTCGTGAGTGGAAATTTATATATCTTCCAGAAAATGTTGGTTTTCTATACCAATTTGTTAACAATTTTCCATTACTTAAACGTATTACTGTGACGTCAAGGAAACTCAACCGATCACAATTTTCTATTTCACTAGTAAATTGTAAACGGTTATGATATGAATTAAATGCATTAACTATTCTTTCAACTTCATTTTTTGGAACACTTACAAAAATATCATCACCGAATATTTTATACACATCCACTATAAAAGGTAGTTTGTTCAAACAAAAGGTCTCCAAATCGTCCATCACTATATCTGCCAGAATCGTACACAATGGTGATCCCATGGGACTACCACAGGTCTGAGCATATTTTTTTTTCAATTAAAAAAATTATTGAAATTTGTTTTTGCTCTTAGTGTTCCTAATAAACTTGAAGGAAATTTAATAAAAACTGGCAAATACAAAATCGAGACTTGCAAATTGACAGATGTTCTATACAAAATCCAATGTGGAGTTTGTGAAAAGTCTTATGTAGGCCAAACAAAAAGTTTATAAGAAAAAGAATCGACGAACATAAAAAGAATATCAGTACACCAGGTGCAGAACTTTCAGTAATCAGTGAACATATAATTATTCAAAATAATATAATGAAATGGAAATACAACAAATTTTACACAAAGAAACTTGAAAATGATGATCTCACATAAGGAGATTGACACGTCGACTTATTAAATTTACGCTTGGACGGAGATAACGTTAATTTCTTTGTAATTGTGAATATTAATTACTCTCAATGAAAAATAATAATTTCTAAAAAGTATAATATACTATTCGTAATTGATCAGTTTGAGAAAAAACGATCTGCAGGATTGCTGTTACTAAGTTAGAATAAGCTTATCTATTAAAAATAGCGTTATCAAATTTCAATGGTCCTGATCCCAATGTTATTCCTAGGAAACATTTTGAGAACATTGAAAGATAAACAATAATTTAATTAAATAACAGCAATAAATATTAGGAACATTATTGTTTAATGTTTAGAATATAAGATATCTGAATATAGAAGTATTTATTAACCAATTTACTTATAATTTTCTGTCCACCAGCTCTAGTGGTAATTTATCGGCTTCCTCAGTAGAGAATCCGGGTTCGATACCCGGAATATTCGAAAGTTTTAACTATTCAATTAATTAAATCAAATTAAATTATTTATAAAAAGTCCATTATCGGTAACAGGAGGGGGTATGGAAACAATTTGTAATCGCTAGATTGTGCACCAGATTCTTGCATTAAATTGCAAATCCTTGCGCAGTACATATGGTGAGAAGGCTTGTGGTATTACTGATAGCGATTCGTCACCGTCGGTCCAATGGTGATATTAAGCCTAGCGGACCCTTGGTGCTTCTCGACATGAGTAGACTAGGTACCGGCACCGGAATTCACTTTCTCCCTTCTCTTTATCGTCCCTCATAAAAAAAACAAAATCGATGGCGCGACAGGTCCTTGGCGTACCAGCTGGCTTCTCGCCTACTTCCACATTTGTTAAGCATAGAGGTAGACAGTCAATTGAGGGGTGGTCAGCAGGCTTTATAGCAGCTTTTCTTAACTTGGAGAAGCTACATACCGCAGCTTCCCGAATGCCTCATGATGGTGTGTGGGCACCGGTATCATACTGACTGAAATTCCACAAGAACCTTTCTTCCCCCATGGAGACTCGAACCAGCGCAAGTCCCGTAGTGTGCACCAAGGCATCTTGCCTTAACCACTCGGCTATGGCGCGGAACTTCCCTCATGCAACATAGATATATAGAAGACTACGCCTCTCTGTGCACAATACAAGAACAGATAACCTATGTTAAATGGTCTGCCTAAGTTGGGCGTATATTGAAAACAGACCAAATTAACGCCATCTATCCGCCCAACGCAGAACTCAAAACACGAAAAGTATAGTGAATGATACTATATCAAACACACATACACACACACACACACACATTTTACTTAGTTACATATTACTAAACTAGATCGATTCACAACTTTTTGAATATAATATCAATATAATATTGTGTACATATAACTTATGTACTTAAAACAAATAAAGATTATTTAAAAGAAATTAATTCTACAATACTGCCTTTGTTCTCTGTAGTGAAATATTTTATATTAAAAAAATTCCAAGTTAAATTCTTGTATAGGCCTATCTTTTCACTTCCAAAGCTTACATTCCCCGTAACATGCTTTAGGTCCAATATATTAGTTAATAATAGGATAAATATATTCTATTTTGGCTTCAAATATTCTTTTAGTATGGCCATATTTTTTAGGATAATGTTTCATAGGCTTTATACCAATATTGTGTATTGTTAGTCAAATTTGGATATGGTAATAGTGCCAAGAATTAAAATTCCGTTTTTTAGAAAGGCTTACTCTACAATAATTTACTGTATTAGGCTTTTCAATGTCTGAAAAAAGTATTATTCTTATGGGAGCGCTGTTGCCACTTGACGCCGCACATTACGTGATGGAGATATTTTCCTCTTCTTCTTCAAGAATAAGTATAGCATGAACATAGGTTTATGGCACAATTTTCTTCAAAATTAATATAAAATTATGGAATATTCTTCTGAAAGGTCCGTCTCCTCAACTTAACTAATTATTTAACTGTAGTGCTTTCGGGACTTGCCCATCATCGGCAAGATTCAAAACTGGTGTTTCACTGAAGATATGGTAGAGGGGGTTGCATGTATTGGGTTCGTTTTCGTTTATCAGGATGTCGTTGTTGTGAGCGCTTTCATGATTTCCATCTCTTCGAGTACGTTTATGTTCGCTGGATTATTTTCTCTGTGTATTACTGTTAGGGTGTTTTCAATATTTAACATGTGATGTCCTTCATGGATAAAGTGTTTTGCATAGCTTGATTTTCCTTCTGCGTGAATGAAGTCTCGAAAATATTCTTTAAATATGATGTTGAAACTCTTGTTTGTTCTTCCTATATAAAATATGTTGCAGTCCATACATGTCAATTTATAAACTCCTTTCCTGTAGAAAATGTTATTTTCTTCAATGTTATTGTTTATTATGTTGTTTAATTTATTTGTTCTGTATGCTATTTTTATGTTTTTATCGGCTTTCTTTAGTGTATTGGCTAATTTTGTCGCTTCTTTTCCTGTGTATGTGTCACCCATGTTTTCTTGTTGTTGTCCACTAATGTTACTAAAATCAAAACTGTGATCATTCTAATGTAGTTTCTAAAGAACAATATTAATATTTCGAATGGTGACAGTAATGGCTTCAGAACATTCTCGCTAGGTAAACCACACACAAATATTAGTTGCGTATTCTTTTTTGGACCACGACTGTGTGTGACAAAATAAGTTTAATTGAAAGCGAATGGTTCAGTGACAGAGGCCAGCCACTGTTGAGTTTACTTGCTAACTCCATTGCATATTTCTGTTATACTTGTATATTACATAATGATATTTTTCCATAAATCGGGCACCTATATTCTTGGCAAAGTTACAAGTGAAATTAATTAACTTACTTATTTATTCCAAATGAATTAAATAATAAATAAATCTCACATTAAATCACATTTACTAGCAAGAATAGCTTAATAAGATAAATGCTATTTTCTAGACGTGAAATACCGTATAGAATCATATCTTTTTGCAACACTATCCTAATGTAACTTTCACAGGTATAATGTGTCGTTATATTCATTTACATCAGAATAGATCAAGAATGGAAACAAATAGTAAATACTGGAATTCCGATAACAAGAAATAAAACAGTTCAAATAATATTATATGGTGATGATCAAATAACATTATATGATTCTGAAGACAGCTTACAAATAGCAGAATATCAATTATTCAAAATTGCCATCAAATGTAATATGAACATTTACACTTTAAAATCTAAAGCAATGGCAACGTGTGGAAAGAACATACAACTGGTGAAATATGAGAATGATGGAAAAAGTTATAGGACAAGTGTTTGATTTCTCATACTTAGGAAGTGCATTTGTAGATCACTGACATTGACTCAAAATTACAAAAATATAATAAAATGAATGGGGTAATAAGAAGACATTTGGTAAACAGATTAGGACAGATAAATAACAAGATTACATAACATCACATCAAAAGCTGCTCTAAAATACAGAACTGAAATTTGGATTTTAAATAAAAGAAATGCTCATAAACTTAGAATAAGTCAAATGCGCTTCTTACGTTCACTGTTAGGAGTTAATAGACTGGATCACGAAAGGAACACTCTTATCAGAGACAAACTTGGAGTACCGTGTTTAGATGAAGATATAGAAATATACCAATAAGAATGGAAAAAACATCTGAGTAGAATGGAAAGAAATAGACATCCAAAATTGGCGTTCCAATACACTCCAACTGGACATAGGGACTAAGGAATACTAAAACATCAGTGGAAAGATCAAGACCATCTTCCTTAGGTTTACCGTCACAGGACATATGGCCTAAACGGATTTGTTGATGATGATGATGGCATCAGTGACTACGTTATTAATGAAGCCAATGATTACATAGACACTGAAACATTCTATGAGTAATGTAAAGTCTGATAATATATTCAATAAGAATAGGTTACCAGACACGTCTGGTTTCTTAAATGTATTTCTGGAACTTTTATGCTTTAGTGGCAAGAGTCAGGAATGATTTGTCACGGTTTTTGTTTTTCCTATACCGAGTTGTGAGTTCGAGATTAAAATATTTCTTCTAGGAGAGCAGAGAATAACTTTACCCATACTTAATTTTCCGCTGCCGCTGCGCCTTTCTTTATGGTTTTACCAAGAGTAACTTTTTATCTCTCTTCTCCTGAACAAAGAATCCATAAATTCTGCCAAGTAAAAATATAATTTACAATAACTTATAGCGGCTAGCGACACTTATATGTTCCTTGTTTTACTTCTACATCATGGACGTCAAAACCCACTATGCTCTAAGTTTAAATCATAGTTTAAACAAATATGCCACAGGATTTCTCCTATGAAATGACATCGAATCTTTATGAGCAAAATTGTCTTCCGCGTTGGGCTAGTGGTTATGTTCCTTGCCTCTAGTTCGAGGAACTCGAGTTCAAACCAGGCCGTGGTCAATGGCTTTTTAGGATGGAAAAATCGAAGTGACAAGTCCTCCGAGAAGGACTTGAAGCCGTGAGTCCCAGGAGTCTGAAAATGTTCAGGCTCGAAAAGGCCTGAATAAAAATTTACCGAATGTTCCGATCCTAGTACTACCTTGGTTTCCTAGATGTCACTATTGAAGCTAGTAGAACATTATAAAAACCTTTTCATATATTTACAATAATATGTCATTGTAGGAATATTCTAACAAGCGCTATGATACAATAACATCCTATTAAAGAGTACTTATAGAGTGCAGAAAATAAATAAATTGTGCAGATAGTCTGAAGAAAGTTCAAATTTTAATTGCATCCAATTATTTTTCATGCAATGATGAACTACCGTTGTAATAAAATGCAAAGGAGCGGATGTCCTTGCTCGGCACAGGTCACGTCTTTAGCCCACATCGCAAACTTTTCAATCCAATATATTTCTTAGCTCAATTAACTAAGTAACTCACTGGCTCTAGCAAACATAAGATCTCCATACATCCCTAGTTTTCCAGTCATCCCCTGTATAATCTACTTCCCTCAAATCATGGTTAATGTTAATCTCTCAATTCATTCTTGGTCAACCAGCTAGACGTTTTCGTCTAGTTTTTCTACAGAAGTTTCCACACACCTGTAGCATTCCCCATTCGTACCACATGTCCTGCGCACACAGTCTACGAGACGTAACTGTTCGTACCATAATTGTCCTCCATGTAGCTCGCTGTTATGTAATTTACAATTCACCTGACTGTTCATCTCTCTTTGGTCCAAAAATTTTCCTAATAACTTTATTCACAATTACTCGTAATATTATTTCCTCCCTTAGATTAAGACACCATATTCACATCCATAAACTATAACTGGGAGAATAACAATTTTATATACTTCCAGTTTAAAGTTTTTTTAAGGAGTTGGGACGACTAGAGCCCTGTAAAGCACAATAGCATGCATTTCCAGAATTGAGCCTATGTTTAATTTCATTGTGCATCTCATTCCGACTTGCAATTATTTTTCCTAGGAATTCTAACTCTGCCACTTCTTCAAAATTTACCTCATTTGTCATTAGCTGTCCATTTCCATTCTATAAAATATTTATATGTGTGAACATATATTCAGTTTTATTGATGTTTAATATATAAACATGAATGTTTATTTGTTTGTTTGTTCGTACTTTATGCGCGGCCATACCGTTGATCCAATTGTTATGGGGCTTTTTGCAAAATGTTCAGGAGATTCCCGGTATCAACATATGCCATAAGAGAGTTGTGTTGCTAAACTCCAACACCCTAAAATCGCCCTTAGTTGTGGAAAACGTGAAAAAAGTAGCTCTTTGGACACTTAAATGGCATACGCTGCCTAAACCATATAAATACACAAAATTAATGTACACAGAATTGAATATCTCAATAAACTCTACAAAAAAGTCCGCGACAGCATATGTTTATCTCTTACGGATAACTCACAATATCAATTTTTGTCTTTCATTGATGCCAAGAAGATCGAGACAAGTACGCCTAAGTAGATTCCTGTGTAAGCAAAGCAGCAAAAGGCTTTTACGAATAACTCACAATAACGTATTTTGTATTTTAGCTCATTTTATGCCAAGAAGATCGAGATAGCTAGATTCCCGGACAACACCGGGTAATTGGCACGGGAAATATTAAAATAATTACGATTTACAATCATACTTATTTGTCATACTACTTATTCAACTAATCATAAGAAGTACATTAATCTTCGTCTTTCAGCTCATTTATGCCAAGAAGATCAGGATTGGAATATTCCCGGACAAAGCCGGGTACACAGCACGCGGTATCTAAAAATAATTACGATATCATTGTTTCCATTTACTTATTTAACTAAACATAAAACACATTAATTTTCGTATTTCAGTTCATTTATGTCAAGATGATCGGGGTAAGTAGATTTTCGGGCAACGCCGGGTAATCAGCATGGGGTATGTAAAAAATATAAATTTATAATTATTTTTCCTTTTACGTATGCAACTAAACATAAAAGCACATTAATTTTAACTTATCTAGGCGAAGCAGAGCACGCCGGGTAATAGCTAGTCTAATATATAAAAATGAATATTTGTTTGTGTGCTGTATACGGTCCATTCCATTTTGATGGGGCTTCCTGTTAAATGTTTAGCAGAATACCGGGATGAACATAGGCTATTAGACAGTTGAGATACTCAACTATTATACCTTTAAAAATCACCCTTTTTAGTGAAAAACATGAAAAAATTAGACGCTTGAATGACCTGTTCTTTACTATAGTGACCTATACTGACCGAGCTAGTCCGAATCTAACATAACCTAAAGTAATATAACCGAACCTGAATGTAATCTGAATCTTATATGAACCTATTCAGAACCTAACCTGAAACTAATTTAAACCTAGCCTGAACCTAACCTGCACCTAACCGAATATAACCGAACCTGAACCTAAACTTAATCTTACTTGAACCTTATCTGCATCTAGCCTGAACCTAACCTGAACCTGACTTAACCTGAACATAGGCTGAACCTAACATGAACATAGCTTGAACCTAGCCAGAACGTAACCTGAACCAACTCTGAACCGAATCTGAACCTAGTCTGAACATAACCTTAACATAGCTTGAACCTATTCTGAACCTAATATGAACCTAACCTCAACGTAAATTGAACCCAACCTGAACCCAACTGAACATAAAGTGAACCTAAACTAAACCTACACGTAGGCTACGCTAAACCTACACTGAACATAACACGAATCTAATTCCAATCTTAACCTAATCCAAACCGAGCCTAAACCACCCATGTTTAACCTAATCCAACCTGAACATAACCTGAATCCAAACACGAACCGAAATCCCAAACCATACTCGGATCCAAAACAAAAAAAAAAGACAAAACCGGAAACCATTTCTGAAAGAAAAAACTGAACTCAATATTAAAACCCAAATCGAATGCAAACTGAACCCAAGCCCGAACACAAATCCAAACCCGGGCCCAAACTTGGACCTAACCCGGAACTAAAACTGACCTAAGCCTGACTTAAACCTCACCTAACCTTGACCTAACCCGGACATATCTCTATCCTAACCCGAACCTAACCCTGATCTGACCTTACCTGACCTTGAACGAACCGAACCGTACCTAACTAAACCTAGCCTATCCTAATCTAACCGAACCCAACCTTACCTAACCTAACCGAACCTAATCTAACCGAACCCAACCTTATCTAACCTAACCGAACCTGACCTGACCTGACCTGACCTGACCTGACCTAACTTAACATGACCGATACGTGGCCACTACCGACCTAACCCATACCTAACCTAATCCAGTAACATAATCTAAAAAGTCCAACCGATCCGACCAAACTACTCCTAAACCGATGAAATTACCTTGATAACGACCAAATTACGAGTAACTAATCACAATACCTCTATAAAGACCAAAAGTATCCAAAACTATCAGTAAACCGATTAAACTACCTTTAGAACGAGAAACTACCCGTAAACCGACAAAGCTACCTCTAAAACAATAAAATTACCCTTAAACCGATTAATCTACCTCTAAAACGATCGAATTGCCCGTCAACCGGCCAATTTACCTTTAACCTGAAGAAACAACCGCTAAACTGATAATTGCGATATCAATATATAATTATTTTTATTTTTACTTATTTAACTAAACATAAAACACATTTAATTCATTTAAGTGTAGCAGCGCACGCCAGGTATTCGCTAGTGATGATATAATTTTTTTTATTTTACTTGTTAAACCAAACATAAAACACATTAATTTTCGTCTTTCAGTTCATTTATATTAAGAAGATGGGATAAGTAAATTCCCGGGCAAGTGGTTAATCAGCACGGGGTATCTATAAAAATAATTACGATATAATTTTTTTCTTTTACTTATTCAATTAAACATAAATACATTAAGTTTCGTATTTTAGCTCATCTATGGCATGAAGATCTGAATAAGTAGATTCCTGGGTAACGTAGGGTAATCAGCACGGGATATCTAAAAAGTAATTACGATATAACGTTTTCCTATCACTTATTTAACTATACATAAAACACATTAATTTTCTACTTTCAGCTCATTTATACCAAGAAGACCGGGATATGTAGATGCCCAGGCAACGACGGATAATCAACACGGGGTATCTAAAAATAGTTAAGATATAAATGTATAATTATTTTTCCTTTCACTTATTCAACTAAACATAAGAGCACATTAATTTTCATTTCGTTGAAAAATACAATATTTCTTAGCATTTAGTAGCTACTCTTTTGTTCATTCATTCCTGGATATTATTATGTTTATGTAGTCCCTTTAAACAAGAGTCCATAGTCCATAAATTAATCAGTTATTGAGGTAATTTCAATTCAATAACATGTTTGCACAACGCGTTAATATCATAATCTTAAATTACCGAAACAATAATTTATCCTGCCAGTTATTTAAATGTTCCGGACCCGAAAAGAAAACAAGATCGTGTAAAACTCTAAGTTATCTTATATATAAAAATTGTTTGTTTGTTTGTTTGTTTGTATGTTTGTTTGTTCGGACTTTATGCGCGGACATACCGTTGATCCGATTGTGATGGGGTTTTTTTGCAAAATGATCAGGAATTACTGGGTTGAACATAGGCTATAAGAGAGTTGCGATACGCAATTCCTACACCCTTTAAAATCGCCCTTTGTAGTGGAAAACATGAAAAAATTAGCTCTTTATACTTTTAAATGGTTTACGCTTTTACGCTGCCTAAACCATAAGAAATACACATAATTCATGTACACAGAACTGAATATCGCAAAAAGCTCTACAAGAACGTCCGCGACAGCATATCTCATCTCTTACGGAAAACTCACGATAACCATTTTTGTCTTTCATTGATACCAAGAGAATAATACCCATTCGGGTGAACATTTCATGTTTATTATTAATACCAGGAGTCCCGCGCCATAGCCGAGCGGTTAAGGCAAGGAGTCTTCGCGCAGACGTACGGGACTTAAGCTGGTTCGAGTCTTCATTGGGGAGAACATTTCTCCTTATGGAATTTCGGCCAGTGTGGGACCGGTGCACAGTGGACCAGAAATGAAATCTATCTGGAAAAGTACTATTTTCACTCAACCTCATCAATTTATCTTTTTTTTCACTCTAATATAATTGTTATATGACGGTTTTTAACTTATCTGCAAAGGAGGATACAATTCTAATGTGAAAAATGTAGCTCTTTGGATGCTTAAATGGCTTACGCTGCCTAAACCATAACAAATACACAAAATTAATGTATACAGAATTGAATATCTCAAAAAACTCTACAAAAAAATTCCCGAAAACATATGTTTATCTCTTACTGATTATTCACAGTAACCATTTTTATCTTTCATTGATACCAAGAGTCCCGCGCCGTAGCCGAGTTGTTAAGGCAAGAAGTCTTAGCGCAGAACTTCGGGACTTACGCTTTTTCGAGTCTCCATGCGGGAAGAAATTTTTCTCATAGAATTTCGGCCAGTATGGGACCGGTGCATAATGGGCTAGAAATGAAATCTAGCCGAAAAAAAACTATTTACACTCACCCTCATCAATTTTTTATTTTTTTCAGTCTAATATAATTGTACGGGAGCAGGCTATCCAACTTAAGATTCGCTGACGACGTGGTATTGTTCGCTAGATCCCCTAAACAACTCCAATCAATGCTACAAGAGCTCTCAGAAACTAGCAAAACTGCAGGCCTTTCGATGAACAAAAGCAAGACACAAATTATGTCTAATGGTCCGGAAGACCCAATCAAAGTCGATGGAATGGATCTTCAATATGTAAGCGAGTACATATACTTAGGACAACTACTCTCCTTCCATCAGAAAGTAGAGAAGGAAATAAGCAGAAGAATAGCTCTCGCCTGGAAGGCGTTCTGGTCACTGAAATTTATACTGCTGGACAAGTCACTCAACCGGAAACTCAAAATGGAAACACTACAAACCTGTGTTCTTCCAACACTGTTGTATGGCTGCCAAACTTGGAATCTTACTGCCAAACTGAAATACACACTCCAAGTATGCCAAAGGAAAATGGAGAGGAAAATCTTAGGCATAACTCTGAAGGACAGAATCTCGAATACAACACTTCAAGCGATATCCTCAACAACTGATCCCGCACAACAAGCCATCAGGAAAAAATGGAAGTGGGGAGGCCACGTCGCAAGAATACAGGACGACAGGTGGACAATAAAAACAACCATGTGGGATCCGTACACAGGCAAGAGACTGCGCGGAAGACCAAGACGACGATGGGCTGACATCTTCAAAGATCGAGCAGGGGCGCAATGGTCCAGAGTCGCCAAATGCAGGAAAAGCTGGAACGATGGAGAGCCAACTGTGTATTAACTAATCACAGAACAGACAGTGTATACAAACCAAGTGCTACATCCAAGTCAACTTCTCACCACGGAGTAGCTCACCGGGTGACACTCTCAAATAGAGCTTAACCCCTGTACAGGGAGGCCTTTGCCCTAATGGGACATATCAGGCTTTATTTATTTATTTATTTATTAATATAATTGTTATATGACGGTTTTTAACTTATCTGCAAAGGAGGGTTCAATTCCAATGTTTATGAATACAATATAACATCAACAGTTGTCCAATTGTTAAGAATTCATCTGGTTGTGTTATTAGCGTTGTGTGTTCAAGTTCAGTGAGCTATTCTCCTTATTCTATGTCGATACTTCACCTCAAGGTTTGTAATTTTTTTTATATATTTAATGTTTTCTATATAACCGGATATTATGTTAAATACATGTGGAATCATACCTTCCATGCACTAAACAAATTACGCAATCATCTTATTTTAAATTGAGCTACAAAGAAAACAGTTCTGAACAGTAGCACAAATTTTAGTTATAATATAGTGATTTATGGACTTTAATTCCCGCACAATAACATGTGTGCAAATTATTGCGTTTTTAAAATTAGTTTTCTCATTAAAGGAGGTAGCCTGCAACTGAGGCCTACCGTTGCGCGCAGAGAATAATTGTTTGATTTAATAGGGAAAAATGTTACACAGAGGCAATAAGTTATCATTTAGTAAACAAATTAGGGGTAGGGGGATGTTAGCAGAATGTTTTAAACGATATTAAAAATCAATATCATTTTAAAAACGATTTTCTCAATAGTACGAAGCTGTGCGCGAAAAAAAAATTCTAATGAAATATTCTGATTGGCTAGGAGTGGATGTTAATTTTCCGTTATGAAGAATTAATTTAGAACAATGACAGTCGTCCGAAAATTCTGTTCCATTTGCTTATGGAATTGGAAGATCCAAACTAACTTTCGAAGAGACTGGAATAAAATAAATGTTCAGTTAAGCAGGAATTCTCTCGCGATGATCTTGTCTTGCAACAGAAATATCACTTTGGTCATATCATAAACGGGATACTGCTGATGTTTTAAAGACATTACTAAAAAAACACAAAATAGCTTCAAAATAGTAATAAACATTACAAATAACCCTGCTCAATTCCCCTACCTTCTACGTCGGACAAAGCATTGTCATTTTTCACAATAAAATATCAATATGTCGTATATTAACATGAGACAAGGTGTCAAAAAGAGAGGTTGTGATATTTTATCCACCCTTTAATGCTTCTAGGGAAGCAAATTTGTTATGCTACCTTTCCCAAGACAGACATTTCAGCAGAAATAAGACTTTTCTTTGTTCTTATTCCAGCCTCTTCGAAAGATATTTTGGGTCTTAAGCAGATGGATCAGGATTTTCCAACGACTATCAGTATTCTAAATTCTTAATAACGGGAAAGTTTACATTTACTTTTAGCCAATCAGAATATTTCTGTAGAAATCTAACTTTTTTTCTCTCGCACAACTTCCTATGTTTTCGAAAATCGCTTAAAAAATTATTTTTTTAAAACATTCTCCGAACATCTTCTAACTGTAATTTATTAATAGAGGATCACTTATTACCGTTATCGATCACTTTTCTTCATATATTAAATCAAACAATTCTCTGCGCGAGAAGATAGGTATCAGATACCGGCCGCCTCATCTAATAAAAAAAGCTAATTACAAAAACGCAATAATTTGCTCACATGTTATTGTGCGGGAATTGAAGTCCATAAATCACTGTATATTCTAACTAAAATTTGTACTACTGTTCAGAACTGTTTTTTTTTCGTAGCTCATTTAAAGTAAAACGATTGTGTAAATTTTGTATGCTTCCACGAGTATTTAACACAATATCTGGTTGTTTAGAAACATATTATTTATATTAATGAAAAGTACAATCGTTGAGGTAGAGTATTCATATAGTATAAGAAGAATAACTCACTGAACTTTAATGCAAAACGTATTTATTTCTACAGCTCGGTACACAACTGGGATGCGGACCAGATGAGTTCTTAACTATCAGCAACTTCCGATGTTAATATTGTCTACATACATTTTAGAATTCTACCCTCCTTTGCAGATAAGTGAACAGTCATCTGGCAATAATTTTAGAGTGAAGAATGATGAATAGGCGAGGGTTAGTAAAATACTTTTTTTTTTCCAGCTAGATTTCGTATCTGGCCCATTGTGCGGTGCCCACCCAGCATCGGGAGACATTTAAGTAGCTATAATAAGTAGCGACTCCAGGTTGAGAATAACAGCTATAACGGCTGGGGGATCCGACATGCTGACCACATGTCACCCTACACTGGCTAGATGATCGTCTATCTCTGTGATTAACAAATGTGGATATGAGGCCAACAGCCGGCTGGCCAGCCAAAAGCCTTCTAGGCCTGTCGCGCTTTGAGTTTTTTTATACCAAGAAGATCGGGATAAGTAGATTCCCGGGCAAGACATACCGTTCATCCAATTGAGATGGGGCTTTTTGAAAAATACTCAGGAGATTACGGGATTGAACATAGGCTATAAAGGATTTGTAGTACTCAACCGCTTAACCCCTAAAAATCACTCTTTGTAGTGAAAAATGTGAAATAAATTCCCTATTTTGACGCATAAATGGCTTACGCTGCCTAAACCATACCAAATACACAAATAGATGTATACAGAATTGAATATCTAAAAAAAAACTCTACAAAAGTATAGAGTATAACAGCGCACGACTGGTGGTAAAAGCACATTAACATTTTTTTATTTAGGAGTAGCAGCGCACGCCGGGTATTAGCTAGTTCTGTAATAGAATTTGATGCAATCGTGTAAGTAATTTCTACACATTTGTTTTTCTATTGTGTTATCTATAATATAACTAATGTATGTCAATTTGTCCTTCTAAACCGTTCAACCGATCATCGTGAAAATTTGTATATACAGGATTTCAGATGCGGCGAGTGTTTATCAGTTATCTATTATGTTCTAAAGTAATTGGATGTAGAAGTTAAGCTGAAACAAACATTTAAAAATCGCTCTAGCAATCGCAACTTTCGATGTTTCACAACAAAATCTCTAAATATCGCATTGAACTATAGCGAGGTATGTATTGTCCAAAACTGAGATAAATCCGACCGTTAGAAGTTGGCGTTTACCTGAAATTTGAAATTAAACATTTACTCTAGCAACTGCCATGTTTGGTTCGTCGCAGTGTAAACCTTATAATTAATTAAGACTCAATATTTATTTTTTTTGCCTAGCAGTTCACGCCGGGTATTATCTAGTAGTACAATAAAATGGTTGAAGTGACCATGGGCCACTCGAAAGACATATATACGAAAACAAGTGTATTTAAATTAGTATGGTTCAATTTCTTCCCTGTAGAGGGAGAGCGCCTATATGTCGTTGAGGGAAATAAGAGCTTACAATAAAATGGTTAAAGGTTGGAGGATTGTGCATTTACCTACAAGTAATGGAAATGATGAAAATATGTGCATTGACGAGAAATAATGATTATAAATATCATCAATGCATGACATATCTAAATTCTAAATCAACATTATTGTCAGCAGGCTATCTGAAATTACAGTTCTTCATGCAGGAACTTTGTAAACAGCTAATTTCTCAGCAAGTTAAATTTGTGATGTCATGTTGCTACTTTACGGAACATATATTTATTTTGTTAAATAGGAGAATCGAAATTTCTGATGACTTTTTTTTAAATGTGGGTCTATAGTGAAAATCAGTCCACCGCTGTGGTCTCGCGGTCGCGTGGTGCCTTGTCACGCAGCGGGCCCGGGTTCGATCCCCGGGTCGGGGCAGTTTTTCTGGGTGAGGTTTTTATCGGGGTTTTTTCCTCACCTGTAAGACAAACGTCTGGAAAAATTTAAGGCCCAAACGGTCCCCGAAATCATATGACCATCATGATCATCATCATCATCATCATCATCATCCTTCACCGGTGTGGAAAGCAACGGGAAGTTACCACACCTACAATTCCCTAGTCAAGCTGCAAGCATAGCATGAAAATGCTATGATTGCAGTGAAGGACCTGCCTTCGCGCAGAATTACTATGGATGGATGGATAGTGAAAATCAGTCATCCATAACCGAAAGTTACTTGCCGCGCGGACATAAGCTCTTTACACATCCATATCCTGAGCCGATGTATTTAAATTGGAAAAACTCGACTTCTGATATAGTCGGCTCAGTTATTTAGTTTACAGGCGGCATCTAAGGCAACTGTTTCCCTCTGGTTTAAAAAATACATTGTTACTGCCAGGTAGAGTCGGGGAGTTGTTAGAGGCTTCTAAGACGCCGCGCCGCTCCAATCACCAAAAACAGTTCTCTACCAATAATGTCTTCGCATTACGTTTCCAGTAAGTTACTAATTACACTAGCCAACAGTGAAAATGTAACTGGAATGAAGTAAACGTTTCGTAACTAAATTGACCACACTGATAGCGAAAGCGACAATGAAAACCTGCAATTAGCTCTAATTTCCAAGTTAAAGGGGGTGCATTTAACCCTTTTAAATTATGATTTTGTTTAGGATAATTTCAGTTAAACAGCTACGGCAACATCACTATTTATCCTAGGATCATGCTTCGAACCTCATTCTCTTCATAAAAGAACAGTCTTTAAACGGTACCATTCAAATGTCCATATCATGTACCCGAGGCGGGAAACGTTGAGGGAAATTGGGATTTTTTCTGAAAATCCCTTGTTTCTAAGTTCGGGCTCCCAGCACCCCCCTCTGTTAATGCATAGACCTCGAAATCAACTGAAAAATACTAAGCGGTACACTCAATGTGTATGCAAAATTTCAATCTTCTATGTGCATAAGTAAGACCAAAGCGATGGCGTCATTCCCTCTACGCATCGATGCAGAAGAACGTATTATTATACATAACGTGTTTTACAATGCATCCACGCTTGAAACAAATAACGTAAAACGCTTTACTATGACATTTTAAAGCCAATTCTTACATTAATCTCTTTTGGGACTAATGACAGCCATGGGCATTAACTATCAGTGGTGGGTTGAGGTTGTTCATCGACTCCTCCAAAATAAGTCCAAGTGTGTTCTACTGCATAATGGCAACATGTTACCTTCGATTCTGATTGGGTATGCAGCTTACATGAAAGAAACATATTTATGTTGACAAGAAACAACATCTATTACGATTGAACTATGACAGTTTACACGACAGATATTTGGGGAACTGAAAATCATAGGCTTATTACTTGGGCTACAACAGGGCTATATCAAGGTCTGTTGCTTCAAGTATTAATCACTTGAACCAGACCTCACAATATTATGCAAGAAGCACTTGTCGAATCCCTGCTCTTTAGGGCCTAATGAAAAACTTCGTTAAGGGCATGGACAAAACTGGGGTTATCGTGGGTTCCCAGATACCGAAAATGTACAAAGTTGAGTATATCAACACCATCCTGACTGGTAATAAAAAGTTAACTTAGGATGCATTTTTCAAGTGTCAACAAACTTTCTAGGAAATAAGAGGGCAGATACCTATAAGGATCTTGTGGCACTGCTACGATAGATTGGAGTGTAACATGTCCTTAAAGTTACATTTCTTAGATTCCCACTTGGACTTTTTTTTCCTGACAACTGTGGTATTGTAAGCAACGAGCACGGGGAATGCTTCCACCAGCAAACTTCGAACATGAAAATGAGATACCAGGGAACGTGGAGTGCATCAATGTCAGCCGATTACTGCTGGACACTAATTAGGAAATGACCAGCAGAAAATTACAAATGCTAGGCAAAACGGTTGTGCCTACACTGGCCTTCCTCCAAGGGCTAACAACAAGGTAAATACGTGCATAACCTCATATAAGCAACAACGTAAAGTTATATATAACGAGAGTTATTCTTGCATTTTCATTACCATTTTCTTTATCAGCACATCCGAAAACATAAAGATTAACTGTTTATATGCCAGTTACAGAAAAAAAGTAAAATTTTGTTGGCTAATGTTATTTGTACATAGTTGTACAGTTTGACACCAATTTAAATAATATCCACCGATTCATTTTTCAATTATTTTATTAACCTTGAATTAAAAATGTATCCTTAAAGATACGTCAATTGGTTTCATTCATTCAATAATTTTCATAAAAACAGATGAAAA
The DNA here is from genome assembly GCA_030220185.1 of Diploptera punctata. NCBI lineage: Eukaryota > Metazoa > Arthropoda > Insecta > Blattodea > Blaberidae > Diploptera > Diploptera punctata. The sequence goes on along the minus strand of JASPKZ010001577.1, from coordinate 1,087,923 downwards.
CTGACGATAAGAGATTACTTAATCTTTTTAGAATTTCACAATATACTTGAGAATAACAGTTACGCACCATTTCGTTTTCACTGCGGTTCGCCACATTTAAATAACTGACACGAGAAATAAGTGTTTTGCTAATTTAAGGGTTAAAATATAATTAATTAAACTAATGTTTCTTATAGGTTTCATTACCAATTCAAGGGTTAATTAAATTGTATTGTTTATATTGCGACGAAATAAACATGACTATTTTTTTTAATTTCGCGTTTTAGGGAGTTCTAACTAATTAACTCACTGGCAATATCGAACCCATAGGTTCAAGGCCGCGGAGACATAAGCTCTCCATAAATCCCTATCCTAAGCTAATCATTCCCTGTATAATTTATATCCCTCTAATAATGGTTAATGCTATTTTCCCACCTAATTCTTCTCCTCCTACTTAGTGCTTTTGCTGTGGTTTTGCTGTAAGTAATTCCCATGCCCCTCTGTCATTCCCAATTCGTGCCACATGTCGTGCCCATCGAAATCTACGAAACTTAACTATTCTTATTATATCTGGTTTTCCATAAAGAGCTCATTGTTATGTAAATCTTCTCCATTCGCCTGTCTGCTCATCTTCCTTTGACCCAAACATAAGTTTATTCTGAAACACTTGCAATCTTTTTTCCTGTCTTAAAGTAAGATTCATGTCTAATAGTCGGAATTCGTTGATTGTTGTTCAAATCTACATAGCTTAATTAATTCTAATAGAACACACTCAGTTCCATTGTGAAATAGTGAAAATTGCGACCGTTGCAAGGATTTTTAAATTTTCGTTTCAAGTGAACTCCTACATCTAATGATGCAATTTTGCTGGTTAACAAACTCGTTATTTTTTTAGTCATATATGGGAAGTCTGGTTTTGACGAAACAAAAATTGGGCCGCTGGAGTGTTAAAGTACACGGACGGACGGAGACACACACACACACACACACACACACATACTATATAAATGTAAATTTCAGTCATGACCATTTTCGGTGTCTACTAGATAGTATCGGTGAAGATCTGTAATTTGTTTCAAAATATTTACATGAAAACAACCTCAATAGCTTCATTTCTTCGGAATTCGCTAAAAGAAATACATAATCCTGAGCATACTAAATAAAATAATTATAGGTGCTTTAAATTGCGTAAACGAGTACTTTTTATAGGAAATGATATTAGTTGTAAACATATAAATTTATTAAGAACTAGGCAGTAAATACAAGTACTGAAGCATATTTAATATAAAATAAATTTGCGAATATAATTAATTACGCATGTCTACATGTGTTTGTGATTCTACAGTACTTCATACGGGCGTTATTGTATACATAACATATATTATTCAATGACTTTTTCAGGCAATTACATAACTCTTCTTTTAACAAATATTACAATATCGCTTTGCTTTTATTTATTTATTTTCAACATTTATACCAGTAGTTAAGACAGCTAGTTACAAAAGTAGAGATTTAGTAGCAACGAAGTGCTCAATTATCCCTTATTCTTCTTCAGTAATAGATCTTGGACTACATCTAGACGCAAATTTAACCTGGCAAACACAAGTGAAACACATATGTAAAAAGACTTTCTCCATCTTACATTATCTTAGACGTTTAAAGAATTTTCTCCCAGTTTCGTTAAAACAAATCCTTGTGCAGAATCTTGTGTTACCACACTTCGATTATTGTGACATTATATATAATGATCTAAGCTATGACTTGTCGCAGAGACTGCAGCGTGTTCATAATGCTTGCGTTCGATTCATTTTCAATATCCGCCGTTATGACCATATTTCCGAACACTTTAATAACCTCTCTTGGCTCCGTCTTACTGACAGACGTAAATTGCACTCCCTTTCATACTACTTTTCAAGCTTCTGAATTCCTACATCCCTACTTACCTGGCGTCCAGATTTGAGAAGTTATCCTCTTACCACAATATTGACACTAGATCACAAGATAGCAGTCTGCTAACAATTCCTCTTCATAGCACTTCCTCCTATTCTACTTCCTTCACAGTAGCCTCTGCCCGCTCCTGGAATCTCCTTCCTCAAGATATCAGGGGTTGCCGCACACTTGGAACCTTTAAGTCACGCTTATACAGTTACCTGTTGTCTAATAATTAATTTTTCTCTATTTATATAATTTTATACTATGTCATTAATCTTTTCCTCTTTTTTTATATATATTGTACATATTATATATTTAATTCGTTAAATTTAGAGTAAATCAAAATACATTATAAATATTAATTGTATTGTATTCATAACTTGTAATCGTTTATATATATATATATATATATATATATATACCTATATATATATATATATTGTAATTTAGATTTAAGACTATTTTTTTGGTTTGTATTTTTTTTAAACCTGGTTGAGTGGTAGACAAGGCCTTAAGGCCTTAACTCTGCCAGGTAAAATAAAGCTATTATTATTATTATTATTATTATTATTATTATTATTATTAAGTAGGAACACGACCGGAGGGAGTTAATAAACTTCATTTTGTAACGTGTTGTCTACAATATTTTTATATACGTTCAGAGTATTTTAGTGTATGTTGTAGAATTAGTATATTTATTGAAATTTATTTATTGTGGAAACAATATGTTTAGAGAAAGAGCAATGTGAGAACAAAATAGACACGATAAATGAACAAACATTCTAGAATTTTGGGTGCTAGTTTCATATGTGAATTTATAGTAATAATGAACGAAGATGATTTTCACGGTTCATCAGGAAATATATTAAAGTCCAAGATGCAACTATTAATATACTTCCAGAAAAGTCAAGGAAAATTTATTTATGTAGTTTTAAAATACCATCATTAAAGAGTATTTTACATTTTGTTGAACCTGTATTTTATGTTTTGATAGCGTGTATTGTGTTTTATTACAATACAAAGTATAGGGTTTGTTGCTTAATAACTATGAACTGAAGCATTGCTGATTGTTATAATACTATATAAAAGAATTTTGTATAAGTTGATTACGTTATTTGGAAAATTAAAATTTACATTTTTTATTTAATTTAAAGACTAATATAGGCCTAATATTTGCCAAATATAAAATATTCTACAACTATTGCTAAATTTCAATTGTGTAGAATTTAGACTAAACAACAGTAATATTTTCATTATTTGAATGATGTTCTAATTCAAAGTTTTCTTATTAGAATGTCATGAAAGCTCAAGAAGAATATGCAGATCTAGTGACCATCTGAACCGACGTACAAATGTACTCATTTGACTAGACATACCAAGAAGGTCAGTCTGGATACGTATATGTGAAGAGAGATATCGAGCCCTCAGTTGTCGGAGGAACCGGTCATAATAAGCTAATATACTTAAATATTTCAATTTAAAATATAATCTGCGAAAGATTAAAAGTATTATACTGTCAAACTTAGATTGGTTTTTATTAAGTTTGAGTAATACAATGTTTACAAGTGTGTTCTATTTCACGTGTCGTCAAGTTAATGTCAAATTAAATTGTATCCGTTTACCAACAGCAAACTACGAGGATGTGATTTCAATTGCATATGTATCTCTCTATAATACTACCGCCAGATCCAATTAACACAGTTTCTCATATAAACTAACGAACTCTGTCAAGTTTTCAAGTTAGGCAATTACATAACTTACCAAAGATCATTATTATGCACAAATATATTGCCAATACTATGAAAAGTTTTGTTCGAATTTCCTTATAAAATGATCTCAATACATTTTATTATTCTTTATTTCTTTGCTTATTTTATTTTACCTGATGGAGTTAAGACCATAGGGTCTTCTCTTCCATTTCACCAGGGTTAAATATTACATATAATAACAGAAATTGTTATTATGAATTATCTATAATTTGATTAATAATACGTAAAAGACATAGGCTACACAATACACAATTTACATCATATCAACCCCACTTTGATAAAAAAGAGGTGCAGCCCCTCTCCATTGATGATTCCCTAGAGTAATGAAAGAACTAAAACATTTATATAATAATAACAATAATAATCTACAATTTAATTAATTAATTGACTTGGTGTAAAATACAAAAGAATAATAAGAGTATATCTATAACACGGTTATATATTATATTGCCTAAGGAAATATTTAGTGAGCTTTGTTTAAACTGTTTTTTAAATCTGGCAGTTCCTGATATACGAGGGAAGGGAATTCCAGAATCGGGTAGATTAAACAAGGAGATGTTCGATGTAGAGGTACATCCAGAGTTTATTTTTTTCTTGAACGTGTGTTCAAGTTATTGTGGCAAGATAGTGAATGCAAGCGAGTAGATATATAAAGGGTGATGAATTGGACAAAGTATTGTACAAGAAGCAGCAGCAATGTATGTTTCGCCTGTCTTCCAATCGGATTTCAAATGCTGGAGTTATGTGATCTGATTTACGGAGGGTCGGGCTCGATGGATTTTTAGGATGGAAAAATCCAAAGAGAAATTCCTTGGGGAGCGACTTTAAGCTGTGGGGAGAGAGTCTGAAGATTTTCAGGTTCGTAAAAGATCCTCTAGCTTGAACAAATAGGCTGCCGACAATAATTTAACAAATGTTCTAAACCTGTAGACAAATGTCGGGAAATCTTAAGGTGCAAATCTATCCCGACATCATTTGGCCATCATATTCATCCTATCATATTCTCCAGTTTTGCTATGAAGTGAATATTTATCTTGTCTTGTATATTCGTGTTTGCTCAGACGTAGCCCCAAGAATGAGTTAGTCACTCATCCGAGAAGGCCCTACAAGGCCAAAAATGTATGTAATATTTAACATTAAATCCTCTCCTGGCAAGTCATGTACTAATAATGTGAAGAAGGTAAACATACTTCCATAGGGAGTGGTTAAAAATAAGGAAATAACTGAAGATGAAGAATTTCAGTTCGTACAAAGTAGCACTAAATTAAACTGAACATCACGGCGCGACATGTCTAGGACACCTTGGCTTACCAGCAGGCTGCTGGCCTCACATTTACACGTGTTAATCACAGTGGTAGACGATCATCTTCTAAGTAAAGGGGTGACATATCGTCAGCATATCGGGTCCGAAAGCCGTTATATCTGGTTTTCGCAACCTGGAGCAGCTACTTATTGCAAATACCCAAATTCCTCACGATGTCACGAGGGCACCGGTTCTATACTGGATTATTTATAGAACTGGCTGTAATATTAAACGTTTTAGCTGGAATCCATGAATAATCTAATAAAATGAACAATAACAATAATTTTTCATGAAAATATAAAATATTTGATTTTGTTATCCAGTGGTACTGTAGATTATTTGATCTGCATAATTTTCCCTCAGGCTTCCCAATACAGTGCAGATAGAATGCTGCTTATTAGGCTTTTGCATTACTCTAAGTGGCATATGTAGATTTTATGGTCGACAATGTAGTGGCAATCGTTGTTAAAAACATATATGTAATTAGTTATCAGGCATATATCTTTAGAGAGGGCTATTTATTTATTCATAATAATTAGTGTTTAAATCCACCAATCCATAGTAATTCTGCCCTAGGGCAGGTCTTTCACTGCAATCGTAGAATTTTCATTCTATGCTTTGCAGCTTTACTAGGGAATTACAGGTGTGGTAACTTCCCGTTGCTTTCCACACCGATGAAGGATGATGATGATAATGATAAGGATGATGATGGTAATGATAAAGATGATGATGATGGCCGGATGATTTACGGGGACCGTTGGGCCCTAAGCTTCCTGACTTTTCCTTACTGGTGAGGAAAAACCCCGAAAAAAATTTCACCCAGGAGCCTGTCCCGACCAGTAATCGAACCCGGGCCCGCTGCGTGACAAGGCAGCACGCTACCTCGAGACCACAGCGGTGGACCAGTGTTTAAATAATGAAGCGTAAATAAAAGACAAGAGAAAAGGGCAAATGTGTTTGATATCTGCTTTATATATATTTATATATGACATGAAAAGAAAAATAAACGCCTGAACGAGGATTTGAACCCGGACCTCTGAATTGATATTTCAGTACACTACCATTTACGCTATCCAGGCATCCTAGCACAAAAATTTGTTTTTCTTTAATATATATATATATATTCTCTTCTATCATGATACGTAGCGGAAACTAGGCCTTACTACCCTCAAGTAGCTACTTTAACAAGTAAGCAAATTAAGGAGAAGTTTTACTTTATAGCAGTGACGCATCTTTATTTCGGTGTTATAATACAATTTTGACATTAAGAAATTATAGCCTATTATAACATGAAAAGAAAAATAAACGCCTGAACGGGAATTTCAATATATTTTGTATATATGAACCGAAAGTGCTATTTCGGTTCGTTACATCAGTGCTGTTATCCTCCATCCATAGTGAAATTCGTGAACTTTGCCAATTTCCTTTCTCTTTGTATCTACTCCCACTTTCCTATCTACCCCTCCCTTTGCTATGTTTGTAGTGCGCAACTTCCCCTTCCACCTTGGAACGCTCAAATAGGCTACACACATAGTGAACACTGTCATTCGATCGCAGATTTTCGTTGGAACACTGGTTTGTCGTCTGAAGGACGCGAACTGCGTATTTTAGGTTTTGGTCCGGCAAGCCAGGGTAAACCACCCTCGGCAGGACTAAAAGTATGTATGAGAGGTTGATTATGTAAAGTATGTTATTTCTGGTATTATTTATTGTTTATCCTTTAATTATTTGAATGATCAAGTCATGTATTTCTTTAATTTCACTTTTCAAACTTCAGACGTGCAATTTAAATATTACATATCATTTTAAGTAAACATCAATGTTTAATTATTGTATGTTAGCTACGCTACAGTTTTCTTGCATAATTCCTGTACATAAGCTTGCTCAAAAGTTATATGAGCTCATTTTTCCCGTCTAGCTTTCATGATTGATAATAGTACATTCAGGTTAACTAAGCATCATAAATTACTACAGTGTGTTTTAAGACTTATTATTGATTAATGTTTATGAATTTGGATAGGAAGGATGAATCAATATATGCCATTCATGGGCCCGGGCAAAGGATTTTGAATAGTACTGATGGTTATGAACTCTACGCTAATAAATATACACAAGGTAGTAGATGGAAACACGGCAGCGCAAGTTGGTTGCAGTTCGCATGGTTTAATAAATTTTGGTAGCAACGCGGCGCATATATATATATATGTGTGTGTGTGTGTGTGTGTATGAATGTATGTATGTATGTACGTATGTACGTATGTACGTATGAACGTATGTACGTATGAACGTATGAACGTATGTACGTATGTACGTATGAACGTATGAACGTATGAACGTATGTACGTATGTACGTATGCACGTATGCACGTATGCACGTATGCACGTATGCACGTATGTATGTATGTATGTATGTATGTACCAATATAGTGTATATATTAATTAAATTTCAAAATACGGTTGTCTATTTTCTTCTCTAAGCTTAAGTGGTGAGATTAAATTCGAATAACAATATATTTAAACATTCTGCTGCCATTTCACAACTTGCCAAAATAATATAAAATATTACATTAACAGATAATACGAGTTCAAACTCGAGGCAATTTTGCTCTTCCTCCAAAGAGTTCGATCTTCTACTGTACATTTTTCTATATATGCTCTCCTGCTCACACTTCTGGCATCAACCATTATTCTCATCGCTTTCACTCTCTCCTACTGCCTTCAGGTGTACATTATAATATTTCCTTCAAGATTCTTCCTTTTCCTATTCTTTAACATGCCCAAAGGATTTTAATTTTTTCTGCAACCACTCCAAAGTTTATAATTGAAATAATTCAATATTTATACAATGAAAATGTAATGTTTTAAGTAAACTATATAAACTAAGAAATATAAATGGAATTAAACCACTAAGATGATAAGTTAGCAGCTTTCATCTGACCTCATATTTCCTCGGTTGGAATCATATTATTAACAGTGATATACCTCTATTTCCAATACTAGTCTTTCCAACTTTTATAATTCCTCGCCATTTATATTTTTATTTCCAACCTTCATGATATTTTTGCTGCTCTTCGCCAGTAGTTTCTTAGTTCTGTGTTCAGCGTTCCTGGCTACAAAACAAAAGGCCTGGGTTTGATTTCCGGTCTTGGACACGTGGAATTTTCACCACATACCATCAAGTTATATAAAGCTACAAGCCGGAATATCTAGGTTCGAGTCCCGGTGTGGGTCAGGATTTTTAAACTGAACCATCACTTTTGGCGGCACTCTGGTTTTGGGGTCAACTCAACTTCCAACGGAAGTACCGGACGCTCGTTCTAAGGGTAACGATGGCCGTCACGCAGGTATGACAATGGGATTTACATCAAGTGCCGATTGTCTAGAAAAAATTGGAGTCTTGACCTCCTACTACCCAAGGGCCTACTAAGGCATATAATGGGATCACTTTACCTTTCCATTAAGTTATGGGGATGTGAGAATATCTTTGGTGTGCTATGTTTATGTATAAGAGGGTAAGGAAAACATCATCATCATCACTCCAGGGATTAGGCAATTGCCCGTTCCGACTTCATAATGCATCAGCCCAACGTCTTCTAGGTCTTCCTACATCACGTCTTCCTCTTGCGTGATAATTTCGTGCTAACAATGGATATCTCTCCTTACTCATTCCATCCATATGATCAATCCAATAAAGGCTGTACTTTCAATTCTTCACTTATATCCTCATTTCTTATTCTATCAAGTCTTGTACATCCTTTTACTTGTCTTAGGCACCTCATCTCCGCCGTCTGTATTCTATCCTTCTGTTTTTTCGTTGGTGCCCAAGTTTCACATCAATACAATATTGTGGGAACCGCCATAACATTATATATTTTTATCTTTGTTTCTTTTCTAATTTTATTTTTGAATGTTCTCTGTATTGTTCCACACACCGTCTGAAATTTGTTTATTTTGGAGTCAATATCTCGTTCCACATTGTAGCCAACATCACAGCCCAAATAATTGAAACTAGACACCTGTTCTATACTTTGATTTTCTAAAATAATTTTGGATCTCACTGAATCTCTTCCTCTAAAAGCCATGGTCTTCGTTTTCCTTACAGAAATCTTTATATCATATAATTCACATATTTCATTTAATGCATGCATAGATTTCTGTAAGTCGTCTTGATCGTCAGCAAATGGAAGATTATTTATGCACACTTTATTATCTATTTTTATTTCTGGATTCACTAAAACTTTCCATTTATTTAAAATATCGTCTACATATGTATTAAACAAAGGGTAAGGAAAACAGGAAACGGAAATAAGAAACCAAACAAATGAGGAAAGAGAAATTAGGAAAACTGAAAGAATAATATCTAATTATACGACGAATAAAAATGTTATTAATACTGCTATTATAGGTGTTGTAGTTACTAATATTTTCAGCAAGTGTTTCATTATGACGAATAGAATTTACCACATTGGGATTATCTAACTGTTAGGTTTCACATTTACACTAACTGACGTTTATGTCATTATTTTCCTTGGAACAATATTAATGTTGAGGAATGTTTGCACTGCAGTTTGCCACCCGAGGAGTTTACTTTATGTTACTTTGTTTCGTATAAACATTTCAAGGATGTTTTATGTTTTAATTTACGGTAATCCATTTATTAAATGGGAATAATGTAAATAAGCAATATTTTACTGTTGTATAAGTTAAAAAAAAACCAACACTGAAAACCACAATAAAACAGATAAATTCTTGATATCTGTAACATGTGATGAAATATCTAGATTTAGCCTGCTCATTTAATTTAGTATTACTGCAATCTAGACATACTGTAGTCAGTTAAGATGCTTCTGGATTTTATTGATGGTAGGCAATTTTAGCGTCTAAATACTTTAACCATTTCAAAACTTTTTTTTTCTTGAATAAAATAATTTTGCTCAAAACTGATCCTACAAAATGTGCTGTTGATATCCTGCAATATTTAAAATTCATCATCATCGCCGTCATGGTTTGGACCTTCAGTTCCGTTCCGCTCATTCAGGTACCTGAATTTACTCACCATCTTTACCTTGGTCGTCAAATATCTCTCCTTTAGATGGACTAATAAATCATTGATTATTGGGGAATACTTGTTCTGTCCAACTTGAGAATCTGTTTTAACTTTATTTCTCCTCGGTTAAAAGTTAGTTTAATTTTAAAACATACAATTGACTTCGGTTTGTAAGGTTACTGATTTTACCTCTTATATTGTATCCAGCAACTGATCTCAACATTACATTTTTGCGCTCTCAATTTTTCTTTTCTCAAATATATTGTGTTTCATAGTCGTATGTAAATACTAGTATGGTCATCATTTTATAGACTCTGATTTGGGTTTCAATTAGACGCATCGTCTAATTGTTCCGCATATATGTCGGAATTTGTGTAATTTACTTTGTAAACAGCAACACTTTTAAAATTCATATTAAACCACCGTTGAGGTTACGTAACAAGGTATTAAATATATAATTGGTACCTGGTAAGTCGGTCGCCCTCAACTAAATGATTAAACTTCATCGAGAAATTCCAATATGTAGGCCTGTCAAAATCAATGTTTCATCTTCTGCACTTTAACTGATACTGATGTTGTTGTACAAGTTGTACAACGGGTTTATGCCTCAATGAAAACATACCGCAGACATAAACCAGTTGTAAAACCTGTACAACAACATCAGTACCAGTTAAAATGTAGAAGATGAAACATTGATTTTGAAAGGCCTCCATATTGGAATTTTCTGGATGAAATTTAAAAACTTAGTTGAGGACGACTACCTTCCCGGGTACCAATTCCATATTTAATATCTTATTTGTAAACAAACATCTTGTATATTAGGCCTATATGAGATGTTTTTTATTCAATGGTCCAGGATATCATTTTCGGCATTTCTGGCATTCTCTCTTGGCATTGACGTAATTGTAACCCACTTGTCAGGTTCGGGTGATGATATGATGATGACGGTAGTGGTGAAGGAGGGTCCTTAATCCTAGAGTTAATGTAGAGTGAATAATATGAATTACGATTATTATGATGGAAATATCATGTTCGGGGTCCATTTGTGCCATAAAGTTACCCGACATTTGTCTTACAGGCGAAGAAAATCCCTGAAAAATCCTCACCAGGAAAGTTGTCCCGAGCAAGACTTGAACTCGGGTCCGCTGCGTGAGAAGGAGCACGCTACCTTGAGACCACAGGGGTGGACGTATGAAATATAGTACGTCCCACATAATCAAAGTTAGTGACTTGTTCTACTATATTTTCATTTATTACAATTTTATATTTAAAATTTATTGTGGTTTTTAGGATTCTAAATGTCAGTTTCGCAAGAAGAAATCAAACAGTTTCACTCTGATTAGTTTTGAAAGTAAATGTATTCTTTACAATTGACAAAGTTCAATCTGCAATTTTTTAAAGACTTATGCGATAAGTAAAACAGTAGCTACAATTAGACCTACAGTAATTACTGTTATCAATCTAATTTCTGCAAACACACCATATCACACACACACTTATATATATATAAATTTTGACAATAAGCAATGTAAGCAAAATATGTCATGAAAAGAAAAATTAATGCCTGACCCGGGATTTGAAGTCGGGACCTCTAACTATACACGTTAGTGAGTTATCGAACACGTTAGTTAGAAATGCCGGGTTCAATTCCCGCATTTTGTTCATATAAGTAAATGAATATATAGGATTATGTTGTCATTAGGGAATTGACCTTGACTGAAAATGAAGTAATATTATATTACAAATAAATCCATATTGCTATATACGAGGAGAACACTCTTGATTCGCTAGATTAGAGGTATATGTTACAATAACAATATTTTACATTAGTAAAATATTATAAGACCATTAACATCAGTACACAATGTTATATGAATTTTCTCTGGAAAACAATATTATGTGACGATTACACCTATATAATTTTTTTTTTGAAATCACAAAACAAAGTGTAGTGCGGTGTATTCTTAGAATTACCATCGCATTTTATACAATTCTATTATTTATTAGTCTATTCTAATATATTTTCAAATTGCGGAATTGTCAAGTCAAGTTAGCGACGAAGACTAGCTTCGCCCAGGTAGTTGCGCTCTGGTACCTTTAAGCGACTCCTTAGCAACTAATTATGTATTGGCTATCGAGAAGCGGTTAATAACTTTAACCTATAGTCTCTTTGGCGGCATTAGTGTTAATTTCCGCACAGATCACGTGGAGAGAAGAGATCATAATCACCTGAGGCAGGGCATCGTAAACCATGCTGCCGTTAAGCCGAAAGTCGGAAATCAGACAACTTGGAATGAGCTACTCTACCCCAGGGAGAGCATTTCACTCATCTCTTGAGGCAGGCCATCAGTGTGGGTGGAACCTGGCAAATACGTTTCTGTGGAGAGCACGTCACTGTGGCAGCCGTCCCACATTGCATATAAATTCATTGAAATGATTGGACGTAAAGTCAAACATTCTGCTGACTTTATCTTGAATTATGTCCTCAATGTAAGGAATCTGCACAACGTTATGAAGCTCGGAGATTCGGAATTGTGATTTAGTGCATGTTACTAAAGGTCAACTTTTTTAAATATCGAAGTTTATTATATTTTATTACATAAGGGAGGAGAATAAGACTGTAATGGTAGATATACTACATAGTTATGTTAGGAGGTTCCATATTATGGTTGATTCATTTTGCCTCTCCAAAAGATCGCAATTAAGATATACTCAAATTCAAATTCTACCACATTTTTTTGCATTATTTATTTTAAATTAATTTAAATTTCACTTTAAAACTTTTATTTATCAGATGATAACGGATATGTACAGTTCCTAATGAATAGCGTAATTATATTATAGTATTCATAATATACAAAGAATGGACTTTATTTCAAAGTCAACTGAGATATTGAAATAATAAAATATAAATTGATCTTTAAATTTGCATAAGACACAGGATTGTAAATTATAGACGAGGAGAGCTTAGAGGTATCGCTCTACTTCATGAGGAAAGACCTCTACTAAAAACTAAGTAAAATAAATCTCAGCAAAACTAACAACTCTTTATTTCAATTTTATTTTCAGGTTTTCGAAAATTGCATTTACGATCTTTTCAGTGTAATTTTTTTCTAAGTTTGTGTCTTCTTCAAAATAAAAAATACATCAATTTATAAAATTGCATTTTATGTAGTGATATTAATCTTTAATTGTTATTTATTAATGATGGTGTGTGTATCTGCTAACAGATAAAAAAACTCGACTGAAGTGTAGGATGTACTAACACAAATACTACGTGCAGCTACTTCAATTTAGCAGTGTGCAAATTGTTATGGCGAATGCTGAAATGATTTAGGGGTATAGAAATGGTTCGCTATACGGAATACCACTTACGATTTTATTAATTGCTTTAGGAAAACAAAGTATAACTACTGTCGAATTAGAAAAAAGTGTTGGCAATTTACAGAGATGTAACTGAACATAGCGGTTACCGTGGCCAATGTTCAAATTCCGATTGCGTATAGAAGCTCACTTTTAATGATCAGTTTTCGTTCTGTTTTGGAGAATGTTTTCCTCGCTTTATATTAATATCATACGCTGTGAAACGTCAAAAATTGTGTCCGCTGCGGCGATTTTTAAATTTTAGATTCAGGTGTAATCCTACTGCTAATGGTCAGATTTTGCTGGTTAACGAACTCGATCTTACTTTTTTAAATTAGTTGCTATATGCCAAGTTTTGGTATCGATGAAATAAAAATAGGCCGCTAGAACGTTAGCGAATATACATATATATATATATATATATATATATGATATGAAAAGAAAAATGAATGCTTGAGTCGGGATTCGAACTCGAGTCTCTAAAGTCTGTACCTTTAGCGCTCTAACCAACTGAGCTACTCAAGAATTCCAATACAAGCATACAATTTTCTTATACATGTAGTATTCTCAATTCACACAAGAGGTAGCTGAAATTGTTCCAACTGCCATCTCGCGGCTAACGTAACAGTTAAGCAAATTTTTAAAGAGAATATTTACTTTATAGCAGTAACGCTTTTATATATAGATATTATAAATATATTTTTGACATTTGGCAATGAAGGCAAATATGATATGAAAAGAAAAATGAATGCTTGAGTCGGGATTCGAACTCGAGTCTCTAAAGTCTGTACCTTTAGCGCTCTAACCAACTGAGCTACTCAAGAACTTGAGTAGCTCAGTTGGTTAGAGCGCTAAAGGTACAGACTTTAGAGACTCGAGTTCGAATCCCGACTCTAACCAACTGAGCTACTCAAGAATTCTTGAGTAGCTCAGTTGGTTAGAGCGCTAAAGGTACAGACTTTAGAGACTCGAGTTCGAATCCCGACTCAAGCATTCATTTTTCTTTTCATATCATATTTGCCTTCATTGCCAAATGTCAAAAATATATTTATAATATCTATATATATATATATATATATATATATATATATATATAACTAATTAAATAATTCACTAACCGGCACTAGCAAATGTGTAGGTTCATGACTGCCCCGCCATACATCTCTTTCCAGAATCAGGAGCGAACTTAGCTACAGAATTTGGAAATCAAGTGAGGCATTTGTTAGGACTACTTAACGAATTCAATTAAGCTGTTTACTCACAGACCATTATTTAAATATAGTTACCGGTATTTAAAATGTATATAATGTAATGAGTGATATTTGAAAACAAATCAGAAATGTGTGATTATGTTTCATTTGTTTATTCACTGCAACTGATCGTAATATTTACTGTTAAAGAGGATCGCAATGTTGTAAGAATTCACCCTAATGCAGAAAAAATGAAACACATCAAACTATATATTATAACCGACATTATAGGTTACTAATTTTTTAGTAAACAACTCAACCATTATTTAAAAACACATTTATTGAGCACACAATTATCAAATGTGTAGTTTGAAGGAATCTGTTCATTATTTGCTTTATTCAATGTATTTGTTGGGGAGTCAGTCACTGCAAAATAATGCTCCGAACTGTTCAGAATATTAAAAAGGAGGCGCTTTCTTCATCACAAAAGCAGGAGCTCTCAGGAGAATCCTATAAAGAGTGAGGTAAAATACATGTTATTGGTTGAAAAATAAAATTCATTGAAACGTGATTGGCCATTGACTCCCTTTGAGGCATGAGTTAAATAATCTTTATAATTTGCCTCCCACTAATCATGGTTGTTGTTTCTCTTCATTCTAGGTCAACCATCCAGGTTCTTAACACTCTGGTTTTCCTTCTGGAAATTTCTATCCAACTTTTTCATTCCCAATTCATGCCATATGCCCTACCAATCGCAGTCTGTTATATAGTCTTCACCATTCACCTGTTTGTTCGTATTTCTTTGGTCAAACAATTTTCGTAAGAATCCAAAGCATTAAAAATTACGAAAATATCCCTACTAATCTCTTAAATGACAAAAACATCCCCTACAGCTCAGTAGTAAACAATCTGGACATGTACATGGACCTACAACTGGACTGGAAAATCCAAGTGAATAATACCTGCAAGAAAATGTTCTCAATTCTTCACTCCCTAAATAGGTTTTAAAACTTCCTTCCCCCGAAATTAAGACAAATACTTGTAAGGAATCCTATAATGTCACAATTCGATCACTGCGATATATTACTGATTAATATGACAACTGATTTGTCTGACAAATCAGTGCGTGCATTCGATTTGTGCTCACTCTCCGTTGTTATAACAGCGTATTTCCTTCATTTCAGGCCTTATCTAAATGTCAGAAGAACTCTACATTCACATACTTTACTATTCCAAATTTGGGGCAACGTAACCCCGCCTTCTAGGTGCCCCAATCTCAGAAGTGGGTTACAAGTACACCATGCCAGGAGAGAACACCAGGAATGTCGAAAGACAACCTGGGGCATTTGCAAAAAGCTATTCTAAATTTTGCGACGTGTTTACCTAGTTATTTATCAATGCGATTTTTTAAATGTATCGGCTCATCACAATTTACGAACAAGATCACAAGACTCTTATTTACTTTTGATACCACAGAAGAGGTCATATCTATATTCTGAATCTTACACAATATCTATGACTACAGCATGGAACTTACTTCGCAGTCATGTCAGGAACTGTCAATCACTATCATTATTTAAATACAAATTAAATTATATCTTATGTTCCATACAATGAAAACATTAACTGCATAAATACCGGATGCTGCAGCATAACTTCCTTTTTTAAAATGTGCGCCATTTAGTCGGTTGATGTCGTAGCGGAGCGCTAGTGGTCTCGTTCGAGAGGGGGGACTATAAAGTTTTGTCCTGACACAGTTCAGTCGCCATCATGCGTTGGAACAGTGAGGAGCGTGCGTTTGCCATTGAGGCCTACTTTTCGAGCGGATGTTCTGTGATCGCAACCCGGCGCGCCTTTCGGAATCGCTTTAATTTAGCCCCGTTGGCCCCTGTCCCGGACCGGAAATCAATTGTTACGTGGGTCACTACGTTCAGACAAACTGCAAGTGCGACAAGACGAAGAACTGGAGTCCCTCGGCCGATTAGATCACCTGAGAACATTGAGGTAGTGAGAGCTTCAATGTTGCGATCACCACGGCGTTCTGCGCGCGCAAACATGCGTCTGCCCTTGGACTTTCCGATCGTTCTGTAAGGAGAATACTTCATGATGATCTTCATTTCCATCCATACAAGATGGCAATTGTGCAGGAACTTTCTGAACGTGACTTCAATTCTCGGAGGAACGCGTGTGAGGTTCTTCTGGAAGTCATTCCTGAGGACGCTATTGTTTTTTTTTAGTGATGAAGCCCATTTTCATTTGTGTGGATCCATCAACAAACAAAACATGCGCTACTGGGCTGACACCAATCCTCGACAATTGCATCAAAGGCCTTTGCATTCACCTAAAGTCACAGTGTGGTGTGCAATTTCCTCAAGTGGAATTATTGGTCCCTGGTTCTTTGAGGAAAATGAAGTCACAGTGACAGTGAATTCGGACCGGTATGTAAACATGTTACAGGAATTTTTTTTCCCACGGCTAGATGAGTTGGACTTAGGGGACACTTGGTTCCAACAAGACGGTGCAACGGCACACACTTCAAGAGCATCGATGACTGTTTTGAGGGAACACTTCCCAGAGCGCCTTATCTCAATTAGGGGCGATTTGAAGTGGCCGGCCCGCTCTCCCGATTTGACCCCTTGTGATTTTTTTCTATGGGGTTATTTGAAATCCCGTGTTTATGTGAACCGTCCAAGGACCCTACAAGATTTGAAGACCAACATCCAGGAAGAAATTGCCAACATAACGCCTGCTATGCTGGCAGGAGTCATGACAAACGCCAGAAATCGGTTTACTCAGTGTATGGAGAATGGGGGACGTCACCTACCTGATTTGATCTTCAAAACTGAGTAAAACAAAACTTTATGTATGTGCCTATATTATAAAAAACGAATAAAAATTTTCTGATTCATACAATGCATTTTATTAAGTTTTAAAGAAAGGAAGTTATGCTGCCGCACCCTGTACTATATTCAGCATTTTGCAAATAATCAACTAGGAAACATTTACTTAATTTGATTTTATATTATTTTTATTTTATTTTATTCCATGTTTTTGTTAGTATTAGCTGGTATTAGACCTCATCCCCAATGTCTTTTCTTTAGTCTATATCTTAATAATATCTTAAAGTTTTAATAAGTATGTAATTTTTGTATGATTTTACTATTCGCTTGTTGAGGGGAAGAGAAGGATTTATGGCCTCAACTCTGCCAAATAAAATAGGCATTGTTATTATTATTATTATTATTATTATTATCATTATTATTACGTGTTATTTTATTAAGCAGTATTAATATTACTATATAAAATTCTATAAAATTAAAATAATGATGAAAAATAATATTATACATTGTACCAACTATTCGAAATATATAATCTATAAGCCAAAAACTGTATTACATAATATGGCCGTCATGACAAATGACTTGTCCTTTCGGCGACATGTTTTAATTTAACATGAGTATATTAGGTCGACATTAATACAATTCATGATAGAATTCCGTTGAGGTATTAGTCATAAAATTAAAATTATAATACAAAATTATAAAATTGTTACATAACAGGTCCGTCTCCTCAACTCTGTACACTATGAATTATCTGTAGGCCTTTCGGGAACAGTCTCGTCATCAGCAGAAGGAGCAGGACATAGATATGTATCTACAGACCCTGATTTACAAACCTATCTCCTGCTTCTTTGCTGATGATGGGACTAGTGCCTAAAGGCCTATAGATAATTAATAATTCACAAAGTTGAGGAGACGGACCTAATTTCATATAATTTTAATCATATTAGATCGTGTCTATTTCCGCTTTGGAATGTATGAAGTTTACAGAGGAATAACGTTTTTTTCGGAATGCAGTTTGAGATGTCATTAGATTCTTCAAGGAAAACATTATCTTCCCTAAGTATGAAACAGTTAAAATACAATTTAATCATAAGTTTATTTACCTCCAAAGTTTAGTATTCAGTTAAGGAAGTATGTATGCTGTTCAAATAAAATAATGTTTTCTAGATTTGAAGAAAAAAGTGACAACTGGTATTTTTCCTCTGGCCTTCATACGATTACACTATCTTAGGAGAACTGTTCTGTACGCATTTTCCAATACGTGAAAGGCTTTGTCAAGTTATGAGTATTATTTCAATTATGGAAACAAAATACCTACCGTTGCTTATGTTGGCTAAGTGTCCACACACAAATTATACCCAGAACGTGAACTGGTATACATATGTTGCTCATATCTTAAAGTGAGTACGTAGTCATTACCGCACCTCATTATATAATCGTACTAGGAAATTATAACAATTTACAACTGCTCAGCGTGACCTTCACTTAACACGTTACCATATTATCGTTATCCACATCTCATTTTCATTCAAACATACTACACTTACGACATCGAGTTAAACTTTTTGTAAAATTCCCATTTCCTACATCAGGATCAATCTTTCTGGAGGAGTACCGGACGTTAAACTCATGAGACGAAGTCACTACAATCTTTCTAGCATTTGTAAGATACCATGCTCATCTCTGGTTCGAAGGGTGCTCACCTTCAAACCTGATCAGGGTCGATAGTGTTTTAAGGGATAACTGTGCTGCATTCGCATGGATGGAGACTTATGCCTTGGGTTCGCGTCGTAGAACTGCAGCACGCAAAATACCTCAAACCTGAAATAAGAAATATGAGCAAAATCTTTGCTTTGAAAACGAAGTAATGCCGTAGGTTTCGGTGCGTAAATTTAAGGAATGTAAAATATTCTCAATATTGAAATAATAGGATTATGAGCGCAATTTGTCCGCCATTTCATGGCCTGTTTTGAATCGCGACGATAATAACCTCAGATCTTATAGATTTAAATAGTATCTGTTAGTAAAGGAGATTTACTATACTAAAAATCGCTAGATGTCAATAAAACTCTCAAACCTTTCAAATTTGGAACAAAATTATGATTTTACTGATATTACCCTCTCGTAATTGTTACCGTAGTCAAGAGACACTTGATGTGTGCATAGGTCTAAGTAAGTCGAATAGTTACTGGTTTATCTTATATTATTATTATTATTATTATTATTATTATTATTATTATTATTATTATTATTATAGTAGTAGTGGTTATGGTAGTGGTAGTAGTATTAGTAGTATTGTACCTTAACGTACAGTTATTAAGACACTAACTTTGAAAATACTAAGCAGGGTGGAACAGAGCTCAATCGACAAACGTGCAGAGATTGTTCAGATATCTTGATGGAGTGGTTTGACATGCGTAACGTGCTCTGGGAGAGTGTTGTTTATGTTATAGACACGTAGTGCATAATTTGAACCGAGGTGATAGATAACAATGTCACAAAAATCAACTAACGTTCTTCCGAAATAGTTCTTTAGTTTTTTCATTTAAATCAATGCCTTCATCATTAGAATATACATAAGTAGTGCATATTGCAATGATTTAAGGATAAATATAACTAGAGTGACAAATGTGCACCTTGGCTGGGATTCGAACCAAATGTAAATATTTTTTATGCGCCGACTGAAGATCTTCGCTTGAAATCTTAATTCAAGTCCAGAGTTTTTCTGTCCATTTAAGTTCAGTGCAGCCAACAGACGAATAGTTTAAAAGTATTAATTTTTATTTCAGGACAAACTTAAATTTGGTGAAATCGAGACTCTATTGAATAAAATATAAGTTCTTAATATATTGGCGTAGAGCGGCAAGGTAATCAAGAAACATAAAATTAGAAATCCAAGAATTAGGGAGACAATGGAGTGGGTAAGGATATCTTTGAAGTAACTGAAGAAAGAAAATGGAGATGATTTGAATACTTTAAACTAATAGGATAAGATAATTTCGAAAATTATTTTGGATTGAAATATAGAAGGAGAAGGAAAAGAGGAAAACCACCGGAACAAGGGACGGATGGAATCAAGAGTAGTATGAATAGAATGGAATTGACGGAAGAAAATGCGCAGGACAGGTAAGAATAAAATGCATTTAGGTTCACGAAAAAAAAGTACTATAATGTAGAAAAAAATCCTAAAAATAATATTTTCGTCATTTTCATGGGCTCACTTTATCAGCAGAGTTTAGTTTTAGCTGACAAAAACGTCACCACATCTCAGCGACTTACGAACACAGTGGTAGTTGCACGAAGAGGAACTTATTATCATTAATTTGGAAATTAATATATTTTTTTATTCAGTGTCACCAGTTTTGTCATTTTGGCATTTCTGGTATTCTATCTTGACATTGGCGCATTTTAACCCACTTCCGAGTTTGTGGTGCCTGGAAGGCGGGGTTACGCTGTCCCAAATTGTATGATGTAAGATGATGATGGTAATGATGGGCCAGGAGACATCTTAATTCTAAACTTAGTCCAATGAAGTGATTATGATGATGATTATCATGACCACATGATATTCGGGGATCGTTTGGGCGTTAACATTACCTGCCGTTTGTCTTACAGTTGAGGAAAAACCCCGGAAAAATACTTCACTTGGGAAACTTGTAACGACCGGGGACCTAACCGGGGGACATTGCATGATAATGTCACATGATGTTCGGGGACCATTTGGGTCTTATAATTACCTGGCATTTGTCGTACACATGAGGAAAAACACAGAAAAAACCTCACCCAGGAAACGTGTCCCGAATGGGGATCGAACCGGCCCTCTGCACAACATGGCAGCACGCTACCTCGAGACTTCAGCGATGGACTTTGGAAATGAATATAAAGGAAAATAGTGTTTTATTTCTTGGCAGAGTAATGAATGAATTGGGTTGTAGCTTCATTACTGGGACTTGTGTGTGAGTGCCTAGCAGAACAACCTGGGGTGATGTACGATGTAACTGAGTGTCACACTTCACAAGAGTTTTGTCATTTAAAAATAAGAGGGTCATTTATGTCGACACAAGCGTCACTATATTATTGTAACATCCACTCTTTCACAACGAGCTTAGAGTGCGACCCTTAAAATATAAGTGTTGTCTAGTCTTCTTCATCCCATCCTGTGGCTTGTTCAAAATCCCTCCTTCTTTTATACTAATACAGAGTGTCCGGGACCAACACTATCAATACCATTATTGTAATGCTGTTTCTTTGATAACATAGACAAGTTTATATGATAATCAGCAAATTTCTACGTGTGCACCTCTGGATTCGAGGTTCGCTGGTTCAAACTCGGTTGGAGTAGATTTTTCTTCTTCTTTCTTCCATTATAGGTTTTAACCTGTTCCCTCTTCAATTGTTGTTGCCTCATCTTAGGACGTCATTCCGCACTTTCTATGATGTCCCTGTTGTCCTCTGTCTCTTGGTAGATCCTTGTACTCTTGACAATTCTATCGCTGTCCATCCTGCTTTAATGTGCATCCCATTCTTGTTTCCTCATATATCCCCTTTCTTAATATCTTTCATTGCACATGTTACTCTGATCTTTCTGCTCCCTTCTCTATTCCATAAAATTTTCCCCACAATTTTAGGAAGAATTTTAATTGCTGTTGTTTCCAACAATCCTATTGTTTTTACGGTATCTGGTCTTATTTCTGCCTGATAAGTTATAAGTCTTACTACTCTTTTATAATTTCTGGCCTTAGTTTCTGTTTTTAAATGTTTATTTTATCAAATTGTCTAATTAATACATCCGACAAATTGTTTGCCTTTAATAACCTGTTGTCTAACTTCCTCTTCTATAATCCCGTAATTCATTAATCCAATTCCCAAATTTTGAATGGCATTTATTGTTGAATAATCTTATCATATACTTCCAATGTATATGTTTTCGGTTCTTTGGATGTTATCGTACAAATTCTCTTTTTATGAGAACATTTTAAATCAAATAATTTAGCTGTTATGTTAAATACATGTAATAATCGTTAAAGGTTATCTTCACTTTCCGCTAGTAGTACTGTTTCAACTACATGCATTTTAAATTATTTATTCCCATTTTATAACCTTTTTTCACGTGTTTCATAATCTCATCCATACTAATGTTAAATAATAATGGACTCGAAGAGTCACCCTCTCTGATTCCAGAATTTATCAGTAATGGATTTTTTCCAAAGCTTAAAAATCTTGGGTACAGTTTCCAATCCATAATTTGGGGAAGCTGCATCTTGCTGGAAGAAGTGAAAACAAACAAAAAATCAATTTAAAAATTGGAACTTACGTAATTTCATTGTTGTCACCACAACATTTAAAGTAAAAATAAACATGACAATTTAAGTAATTTCATTGTTGTCACCTCAAAACGTGAAATTATGTAATTTCCTTGTAGTCATCATAAAACGTGTTAAGTTTATCTATGTTTTCAAAAATCTACAATAAGATAACTTCATTCATTTTCTATTTATGAACATTTATTATTGGCATTGGTGATCCCTGACTATCTGTATTTAACAGTGCGACGCAAAATGTAATGAAATGTAGGGGTTAGACACTCACATCATCAAATCTTGTCTTATTCGCATTTTGATATTTATGCAACATTAGTAAAATATAAAATGTCTACTGTATACATTTCCGTTACGCAGCAATTGCGGAAACTATCCGAATACCTCAACAAGTCGGATTATGGACCGATATTGCTAGTATCCGTAATATTTATTTAATTAAATCGAATACGTCCAATTAAGTTGCTTGAAAAAAAACATTGCGGCCGCTGGAGAGATTTTTAAATTTCGGCTTTGAGGTAAATCTCCAGTCTTAAAGGTCGGATTAGACAAATTTTTGGCGAATACTTCTCTCGTTTCATTTAAGTAGCTTATATCGTGTTAACGATGGCGGACGGAATAGAATACCGTACAGAACGCGCTCTAAGTACTGTAGAAAATATCTCTGAAGCAGGAGGTTACCTGAAAAGGGGAGACAAGAAAAAGCCATGCAGGACGCGGTAAGTACTATCAGGATATGTTTCAGAGAAATGAAAAGTACTTTAGAGAACAATAAAAAAACGAAGAATGATCTGCACAGTGAGGTTAAGTTGAATGTGAATGATGATGCACAACCGTAAAAACAAGGGGACGACAGCAGCCGAGCGGGACAAGTTCTGCCATCTGCTGACCCACAGCTCGAAGCTTTGAATGAAAACCAGCGTTTACTGCCACCTAGCGGAGAGAATCCGGACCAACTAGTGAATACAGGAAATCAAGAATTAAACAGCCGAAGAAGTAGAGTTTCGGCTCCCCCACACCAAAAGCTCGCAGTTACAAGCTACAACCAGCAGCCAGCGGCATATGACATGGCCTGCCAGAACGATCCCGACAGTTTCGGAAACAACCTGGAAAAGAAAATAACACAGAAAATAAACCAGAAACTACAAGAAATAATGGCAAACTTCAGTGTGAGCGTGAAAAAAATTCAAAATGAAATAAAAACCGCGACACAGAAAGATGGAATTACAAACGCAACACAACAAAAAGGAGAGGAAGAACACTCCCAACCCTCCATAGAACGACACGAAGCCCAGATATCAAAGAACAGAGGAGAGGCTCCATTGGACAGAGATTGTAAAAATAAGGCGTGTACCTAAGATGCCAACAATCCAGACACCACCAATCGTCGGCACCAATCCAGCCCTAGAAACACATTCAACAGCAGATGGAGAGGAACTACAAGCGGCATGTCGTAGAGCCTGGCTGTATATCGAACGCCTTCACCAAAACACGACCCGTGAGAAGGTAGAGGAACGCCTGAGGAGACTGGAGGTCACAGAAATCCTGGAATGCGACGAAATACAATCGAGAGGTTCACTAAAAGCATTCAAAGTAGGAATATCACACAAGGATCTACAGAACATCACCAGCCCAGAGTCATGGCCGGAGGGAGTAATAGTCACACGTTATTGTCTTTTTCACGCCCAAGGACAGGGCGCAACACTTCCACAGTAATAGTAATAAAAGTGACGTGGTCAAAATAATGTTGTGGAATGTAGAAGGGTTGAAATCTGTAATCGACATGACTCTCTGATGTACATTCCAAGAAAATTACATTTTATTCTTCACAGAAACAGTCATCACAGAAGACATAAGCATCCATAGTTTCTATGGAATCCACTCCACAGTTAAGAAAGGAGAAAGAGGACGCCCTTCATGGGTCTAAGCTGCTACATAAAACTCCACCTGCAACCCCTCAGGGTAAGCGATTGCACAGAGAGCACTCTTACGATAGTCACTAGAAGAGCGAACATCGTTGGCGCATACTTCACTCCTAACACTGAACCCCAGGACATCATCGATGAATTAGGAAGGGCACTGGAGAACACAGAAGATAGCAAACATACCTTCCTGGTAGGCTATATTAATTGTATAATAGACAACAGAACACAAAAATCCAAGCGGTTACTGACTTTCTTATGGACTACGGGCTAATCCTGTTAATCCAGAAGGATTACACACATATAGCACCAAACGGGAGGACCACAATCGGCCTGGTCTTCTCGAACAGTCGAGGTGACGCCCAGGTGAATGTGGAAAAAGTCACAATTAGGAAACACCTCCCAGTTATAATAAAAATCCATGTCAGTGCAGGAACACAAGAACCAGTAGACAAATGCTTCAAACCGTCAATTTCAAGGTACATAGACGAAGAAAGATGGGAAACAAACAAAGTAGAGCTACCAAAATAGTGGACATGATGAGACAGGGGAAATTAAACGAGGCAACTGCAGCTCTGAATGACATAATCACGCACTCCACCAGAGAACTACCCAGATCGAAACGCTCCGCGAAACCATTGCTCGACGAAGATTGTTACATTATGAGGCATAGGACACTACAACTTGCACCGATATTAGGTCTAGGCATTGTTTCCTAGTATCTAATAATGAAAAGGTATTTTATTCAAACGTAATATTAGGCCTAAATACAAAAAGAGTAATAACAATCCAAATTATACCGAGTTTATATTCAAAATAATCAGGAAACGATTTTTTGTATAATAGAATTAGAAATAAATTGATAACTAGAACAATAGACGATTTTGATATATAGCTTAATAAATTAAGCTATATCATAAAGTTATTACTCAGGAAAAGCATGTATGATTCAGGGGTTTTCCAGTGGCAGCGTGTCGAATACAATGGGGAAAAGAATCTGAACTGTCCCTTTGTAACAAAAGACTCGGCCAGGTAGGTACCTGTCAAACTCGACACAAATCCCCAAGCTAACAGGTGACATTTCACACAATAAGATATTGACATGACAGGTGACGTCTTTATCGGAGACGTGTCATTAGCAAGACGTTATACGAAAATAAATATAATTAGTCTACCAACATAAGAAAAATATACGGAAGATTCGAACATCCCTCAGTGATGGAGAATGGGAGTAAACCAGCCCCAAAACTTGCTAAATTGGTTAATTTGTAAGGAGGTCCAAAGCACGAGTGGGCGGGATCACCAAATACCTAATACCCAAATAAATTAGTCGCGAGGAGAATCGCACACCAGTTAGTCGCTGGCCCTCAGCCTAACACATCAGTTAGTCGCTGGCCCTCAGCCTAACACATCAGTTAGTCGCTGGCCCTCAGCCTAACACATCAGTTAGTCGCTGGCCCTCAGCCTAATACATCAGTTAGTTGCTGGCCTTCAGCCTAATAGATCAGTTAGTTGCTGGCCTTCAGCCTAATAGATCAGTTAGTTGCTGGCCCTCAGCCGAATAGATCAGTTAGTTGCTGGCCCTCAGCTTAATACATCAGTTAGTTGCTGGCCTTCAGCCTAATAGATCAGTTAGTTCTTAGTTGCTGGCCCTCAGCCTAATAGATCAGTTAGTTGTTCAAACAGTGCACACATCAGTTAGTGGTTAGCCTTACTTCAAACAGGGCACATTGCTAGATCATCTCCTACATTGTGCTTTGGGGTTCTAGAAAGCAGTCGGAAGGCCGACCAGTGTATATACCTAGTGAAATAAAGTAGTCGACTGTGTTAACTCCACGGCAGCCTCCAGTGATTTCATATTAACGTATCACGTTAATCTTCCTTGCGTTATTCCCTGAGATAAGTTTCCTGAATTGCTCACCGAACCCTACCTGACTAGACCGAGAGCATAAAATTCTCACATTCCGAGGATTCCTTATAATAAACCCTTGGATTAAACCATCCCGGACTAATCCTGTCCCACGTGTCTCCCAACAGTGGGGCTTATATCCAAGTAACCAACGACAATAATAATCCTGTCCCAAACTCCTCCATGCTTCTAGGGACCACGGAGGTGAAGCAGTGACAGAGTACGCCGTAGAGCGTAGGAAAGACAAGTGCCTACTCAAGCAAAAGAAATTAACATACGTCCTCCTCGCAGAACAGGAATTAATTGCTGAGGCGAAGATGAAACCTTACAAAATCCTAAGTTCCTCGAAGAAGAAAAATCGACCTCCCTCGTAAACATGAACGACGGGAACTGCACTTCAGTAACCTCCTGGAAGAAAGGGAAAATATGTCCAACTCCTTCTTGCAACATGCGGAACACATTCAAACCTCGACCCACATCACAACAGAAGAAGTCACTCAACTAATCATGGACCGAAAGAACAACGCAGGGGCCGGCCCGGATGGAATATATGCTGAACACCTGAAATACACAGTCCGAGACCTGGCGGAACCACTAGTATGCCTTTTCAGAGAATGTTTCAAGAAGAATTCAATCCCAAAACAGTGGAGGAACACACTGATAACTGTGCTTTACAAAAGGCAGAGGCCAAATGGACGATCCAAATTCATATAGGGGAATAGTACTGGAGAATGTGATGTCTAAACTCTTCATTAGACTTCTACTAAGGCGAATTGAACCTAGATTACGTGCTATCATACCAATGAATCAATATGATTTCACACCGGGCAGATCAACGCTGAACGCTGTACAAGAAATTATACAAGAAATAACAACGGCCTTGGTGCAACCCACCGCCCCTCTGTATGCAATCTTCATAGACTACGCTAAAGCCTTCGATAGCATCAACTGGAATATACACATTCAAAAGCTAGAGAACATACTGGGTAGGACTAGGAACCGCTTCAGTCCTAACCGCAAACTTTGTGGCTATACACGACGGCATAACTATGTCGAAAGACATCATCCATACAAGGAGACCCGTTGAGCCCGATACTCTTTAACGTCAGGACGGAGGTAATCAGTCAGGTGATAGACACATGGAACGTCAAACTCCTTATGTACGCAGATGACATGACTATCCTCTCCAGGAGCCTAGAAGACCTGCAAGCAGCAAAGGAGAAGATCAGGATGTGGGCGCTAGAAAGTTCAATGGTAATAAACAGCTCAAAGACCAAAGCAATGGAATTTAGGAGAAGAGGAAGACTATCGAAGAGAGATCACCTCACATGCGGCGGTTGAACTCTAGAATTCGTTATCAGTTTCAAATACCTAGGAATCACATTACAGACCACTGGAACTGTATTCTCGATGCATATACTTGAGCGTGTCTACTGCTGCGACAAAAGCCATTTATGACATCCCAAAGCTACAAAACTTATCCCTACCAACTGTCAATGAGTTATTCCACCTCAAAGTTATGCCGGCTGCCACATATGGAATCGAGCCAATATGGACCTATCTAACGGTTAAAAATCTCATGAAGCTTGAAAGCATAAAAGCCAGGGCTCTCTCAATTTCAAGATTCACAAGACATAGCTATGCCTACATAATAGGAAAGGAGTCGTACTTCACAGAAGACATCTGAAAATATTTCGGACTATCAGAGACTCAGGCATACAAAACAGTAATCGAGGACAGACAGAGAAAATCCAAGGAGATTCCGAACGAAATCATGGAAATGGAAGCTTTGAACACAGACGAATGGAAAGGACCAAATTTTCGACTTCGCCACTTATACGCACGTTTCGCCGCCCACTGCTTCCACGGGAAAATATGTCATAAACATAGATACCATGAACCCGAGGAAGACTGCGTCTGCAAACTGTGTAACAAACCGTGCCCCAAGTATCACCTAGTGAAGTGTGAAAAAATAACTCAAACTCTAAACCAATTAATAGCAGAATGGTGAAAATATCATGTATATCATATGTACTGTACACATCGTGTTTAATAAATGTATATATATATTATATATATACAGTGTTTCATTGTAAAAAAATCGAAAATTGCGGCATCTAGAGCGATTTTAAGTTTTGGCTTCATGTGAACCCTTTTTCGTAGTTGTCCGATTTTGTCGGTTAACGAACTTTACTTTCTTTTCATCGATTGTCATATGTCGTGTTTGGTTTCGAAAAAGAGCAACAAAATTGGCCGCTAGAGCGTTAACACACACACACACACGTGTTGTTTTATATATATATATATATATATATATATATGTATGTATGTATATGTTTTAATTAAATGTTTAACATTGAGCAATGCAAGCTTAATATGGTATGATAAGAAAAATAAATACCTGGACGGGATTCGAACCCGGATCTCTGAGATCCGGGTTCGAATCCCATCCAGACATTTATTTGTCTTATCATACCATATATATATATATATATATATATATATATAATCTATTTCCTTGCCATTGTATTTTTCGGTGGCTAATTAGCAGGATCCACAGATATAATTAAAAAGATAAAATTTTAATGGCAACAACCTCAATAGGTACATCCTTTGAAATAATTTGTGGTGTAGAGATGTAATTTTCTAGTTCCAGAAAGAAGCCATCGCGTATTATCAGAGGTCAGCTACTTGGTTCACAAGTTAACAACTATTTGATAGACTAAAATCCGTTCTATTTCGTTGTGTGTCGTGCAAGAGAAAATAATTTCTCGTAAGTAAGTACTGCAATGAATGCTGTAAATGAAACAAAGCAAAACAAATAAAATCAAATCAAATAAGGATGAGAGAGATAAAAAAAACAGAGGGATCGAAACGCGACCTCACGCATGAGGGACAGACGTTCCCTCCACTAGACCTGCTTGAAACAGTCTGTATGAATCGACACATTACTCCACGACTTACTTGTATAATGAAATTAGATAATAACTTGACTTAGTTTAAATTAATTAGACGCGTTTTTTATTACTCGTGGAGATAAATAATCTTGTTATGCCTTGTGTTTTATAAACAAAGTAATGAGGTCGTTAATCATTCTCTATATATGATCTGTTTCTTTTAGTTTATTTATTTCCCTAGATCCATCCATCCATAGTAATTCTGCCCGAAGGCAGGCCCTTCACTGCAATCATAGCATTTTCATGCTATGCTTGCAGCTTTACTAGGGAATTGTAGGAGTGGTAGCTTCCCGTTGCTTTCCACACCGATGAAAGATGATGATGTGATGATGATAATGATAAGGGTGATGATGTTAGCCATATGATTTCGGGGACCGTTTGGGACTTAAATTTTTCCTGACATTTGTCTTAGAGGTGAGGAAAAACCCCGATAAAACGGTCACCCAGAAAAACTGCCACGACCGGGGATCGAACCCGGGCCCGCTGCGTGACAAGGCAGCACGCTACCTCGAACCCACAGCGGTGGACGTTCCCTAGATGTATACAAATATTTATTTATTAACTAAATCTGGTAACGTGTAGGCATTATAAAGATTACATTATTAAAAAATTATTCCTAACAGGATCGAACCTGGGACCGCGTTGTCGCAAGAGAGCACCTTACCGACTGCTCCACAGCGGACAATACAACTACTGCATGAAGAAAGACTTGCGCCGCCGATTTAAACTAAAAGGAAACAGCACACTTAATAACTTACTGGTGTGAATCGCTCTTCAAAACTATGACCTTTCCATCATCAAGAGTTGCGCCATCAATTTTTTCGAAAGCTATATATTACTTTCTTAACCTACTACAGTCCACCGCTCTACCAACTGAGCTACGATATAATAAGAACAGTTAAGTCTCGTAGACTGGGATGGGCAGGACATGTTGCACGTATGGGGATTGAAAGACTTGCATGGAAGCTTCTTGTAGGAAAGCCAGAGAGAAAACGCCCAGTTGGTAGACCAAGAATGAGGTGGGAGAACAACATTAACTATGATTTGAGGGAAGTAGATTATACAGGGAATGATTGGAAAGCATTAGCTCAGGATAGGGATGTATGGAGAGCTTATGTCCGCGCGGCCATGAACCTACGGGTTCGATAGTGCCAGTGAGTAAGTAAGTATATATTACTTTGGAATTCGGCAAATATAATTCAAATAGGTGAAATATGGAGAAATTGATTTGATAATCAAATGCATTTGCCTTTATAAAAGTAAACTACAAGAAGTTAAGGAACACTAATGTAAAAAAAAACGAACAAAGAAAGTAGAGTTAATAAATACGAATGAGACAAAAATATTGTAGACTCATTTGTTAAGTGATTTGTTTATATTGTAAATATTCTAGAGTAGTAAAAGCTAAAATGATATCACTTCAGGCCTTAGAGACCTTTGGGGGAGTTTGAGGTTAAGACACCCACCTTTCTAGACAATCGGCACGAGATGTCAGCCGGATTTTCAATCCTGCTTGATGGCCACCTTTACTCACAGAAAATTGTACTCATTTCCGATAGAAGCTGTGAAGATCCCAATACCATGGTGTCGCCAGAAGGTTTAGGTCAATTTAAAAATCCTGATCCCATCATGATTTGAACATGCAACGTATCGTTTTAACAAACTTAAAACAAATTCTAGAAAATACTTTCTCTTAAAATTCTCATTCGATATTGCGAAGAAGATAATTTACCATATAACGTACATAGACAAGAGGTAGATAATATATATTTTTATTTTCTTTATTTCGAGTGATAGAGAGCGAACCATATTGTTTTACACTGTTAAAGGTAAAACCAATATTCGACAAATGAAAATGCAGTTATACATCGGGTTTGTTTACATTACGATTGGAACTTAACTCGGAGGAGGTTAAGATATCCATTTCGCGAGGAATGGGTAATTGATTATTTGTGCATTTTGAATTAAAAAAAAGACCGAGTGTATATTTTGTTCTAAACAGTCCTGCTATGTGAGACATCATAACATCACACATTTCAATTTTTCACATGCTGATGTACATGGAAAATAAAAAAAAATCAGGTATGATTAGAAATTATGGATATTAGAGCCAGTTAAGTAAACATTCACTCCTGCTCAAATTTCGCACCGCGACCTTACAGCTTCGTTGCTTCAACGGAGGAATTTGGCGTATTCAGGGGAATGGAAAGGAAATGCCAAACGCAAGCGTAGGATCAGAAAACAAGTGAGAAATACTCAGAATCCCATTGGATCAGATTCTCGTGAGCAGAGAACAGTCTTCATAAGCAAAATAATGTATACAATGACTGTAAAAGCTAAAGAGAATGTATTAAATAAATTATTTGATTGAACCTACATTTTACAAGCCTTAAGCTTTGAATAAAGGCCTTGTGATACAATGAAAAAAAACTAATTAAATATGTACTTAGTACTGTAAATAAAATGTACCCTAACAGCATTAAACGTGTGTTTACAATTTATTTCCATGCGAAATTGTTAAGTAAATGATATATTATCAGGTTTCCTTTCAACTACCAATAAATTAAATATCAAACAATAGTTAGTCAGCACAGAACAATTTGTTATTATTTATTTACATAAAATTGTTAAAATGGCCAATTGTACATTGATAAAATTTACGAAGTTAAGAAAAATGTAAATATCAGGGTTGTAATTTCCAAGCGATAGTGAATAACATTATATATGTAACCTAATATGACTGTATTTTTAATTTCAGGGAGTAGTCATACTTTGAGAAATTTATTTCAAACAAAAGTCTTCTTTTTAAAATATTATATATCGAGAGTCCACCGCTGTGGTCTCGAGGTAGCGTGCTGCCTTTTCACGCAGCGGGCCCGGGTTCGATCCCCGGTCGGGGCAGTTTTTCTGGGTGAGATTTTTTATCGGGATTTTTCCTCACATGTAAGACAAATGTCAGGAAACCTTTAAGGCCCAAACGGTCCCCGAAATCATATGGCCATCATCATCAAGATCATCATCATGATCATCATCATCATCATCATCCTTCACCGGTGTGGAAAGCAACGGGAAGCTACCACACCTACACAATTCCCTAGTAAAGCTGCAAGCATAGCATGAAAATGCTATGATTGCAGTGAAGGACCTGCCTTCGGGCAGAATTACTATGGATGGATATATCGAGAGATATATTATTCTTTAACAGTATATCAAACAGAGACCTCATTAAGTTCAGTATACCATTACGTTTTACTATAAACATTTTCAAATTTAGAAGATGCGACTTCAGGTTTATTTATTTATATATATATATATATATATATATATATTACGATTTAATTTGAAATTACCCTCAAATGTTTAATATATTTATATTTCAGCAATATTAACGGTAATAATAATAATCATGATAATAATAATAATGATAATAATAATAATAATAATAATAATAATAATAATAATAATAATAGGCCTAATGTTTATTCTTAAAATAAGAAATTCCTTTGACTATTGAGAAACTACTGCTTCGTACACGCAATAATAATTTCTTATGTGACACGAACACTGCATGGCTTCATCAGGCGTACACACTGACAGATACCCGGGAATTTTTATTCTCAAGATCTTGGTACCACACTCCCTTTTAACCAGTCTCGCTTACGAGAGCGGGCGGGAGTAAGAATTTTACCGCCTTCAACATGTATGTATGATTGTATTAATATAATATGCTCTATGTAACGTGGATTGCTAATAATCAGTAGCGTACTACATTTATTATTATTATTATTATTATTATTATTATTATTATTATTATTATCATTATTATTATTATTATTATTATTATTATTATTATTATTATTATTATTATTATTATTATTATTATTATTATTATTATATTTGGAATAATAGGAAAGTAGTTGAGGTATTTTCCAGACCGTATTTCTGCAATGTTTAGTTCAACATATGATCAACTATTTTCGAAATTGAACTGTACTAAGAGTGATATTTGGTCCAATTTAAATTATTATACTTTACACTCCATACTGCGTCTATCATTATCTGCAATGAAGCCTGTCATTGTTAAATCAGCATGAAAAAATCAAAATTCAATCAAGCGCCAGAAGAAACGTTTTAAAAACTAAATTTAAAGAAAAAAGGCTGCAAGAAATTGGAATTCGGCTACTCGACCTTTAGAACAAAGAATCCGCTGGCATACTTTCCATCCCGAGTGACACTCGTCAGTACAACTGTACGTTCGATGGAGATAATTCACATGCTCCCTCCGTTTATCTGTTTCACACCCCTGTTTTAGCAGGGTGTTACCCTAAATTGAAACATTAGAAAACATTAATAAAACTGCATACATTAAGACATTAGCGCTTTTGTATATTAAAAACAAGAGCCAAACTTAATGTTTGCTAACTCCGCAATTCCAAAGTTCGAAATTAAAGTAAATATTGAAAAACACTGTAATTATAATTATAAAACCTATGGTTTTATTTTCTGGGGACAAAAACAGAATTTACGAGACAAAAGCACAATATGATAGTGTGAATAGGGTTCACCAAAGTAAATTTAAAAACTTGATACTATCGACAGCAGTAACATGTCTATCGAATTGAGATATTGATGTTTTCAGAATCTCAACAATAGTCCTTCTTTCCTCTAAGTTAAAACAATATATTTTTTTATTGGACAGATGGTTACTGTAGTATTACAGAAAACATTTACGGATTTGTGTAGACAGGGATGAAATGTAAATATAATCATAGAAATCTAGATCAAAGAGTGTAGTGAAAGCTGCTTTATTGCTTTGTTAAATATTTAGATTGTACTTGATGCAATATGTAGTTCGCATTACTTTTTCCTTCACTTCAGTTATTTTTCATTCTGTAGTGCCGCTAATCTCTCTCTCTCTCTCTCTCTCTCTCTCTCTCTCTCTCTCTCTCTCTCTCTCTCTCTCTCTCTCTCTCTCTCTCTCTCTCTCTCTCTCTCTCTCTAACTCTAGGCTATATATATATATATATAAAGTATGTATGTATGTCTTTTTAGACTTCTAAACCGTTCAACCGATCTTCGTGAAAATTTGTATATACAGGATTTGAGATGCGGCGAGTGTTTAGCCGTTATCTATTATGTTCTCAAATCATTAGGCATAGGAGTTCGCCTCAAACGAAAACTTTAAATATCGCTCTAGCGATCGCAATTTTCGATGTTTCGCAACAAAACTAGGAATATCCTATTAAAATAATCCACGATATGTATTATCCAAAAATCTACTAAATCCGATCGTTAGAAGTGAGGGTTTTGTTGAAATCCGAAATTAAAAAAAATGCCTATACTATTTTGATTAAATGTTTTGTGTTTGAGTGGGTCTCTGGATGGCTTGCTTAGATCACAATTGCACCCGCTAAGATGGGGATGAACCGGATATCCGGTAACTATTCGTTATCCGGCCTCTCAGGTTTAAATTTACTATCCGGCTGTGTGCCGGGGAAATAAGCTAGTATCCGGCCGGATTAAAAAAACGAAATGTAAATTTTGGGTAGTTTTTATAATCCACTTAATAAATGTAATCACTGTATGTTCATTTTACAACAAAACAAACAATTAGTACTCGTACTGCACTAAGGGCAAATAATGGCAAATGAATACCAATTTATCTGCTGTGTGAGTCAGACGTTTATTCTATAACTATGTTTTATATAAAGCGCATAAAATTTACACAAATAATGTTAAGAAAATATTCTTGAATCACATTTTACATATTATGTAGCTACCTGCCAATAAGTTTTCGACGGATTCGACATAGGTAGGTACAACCTCAAACAAAAAAATTAATCATCCTCAGATTCTATCAACCGATCGGGGAACTTCGTGGGCGCTCGCAGAAGCCGTATTCACATCAACACGTATTTTGTAATTGTACTGGGTTGTTTGCTAGTTAACGCAGTGCATACTCAAGCAATATGAAAGATAGGGCTTGGATTTAGTGTGTTTCCGCCATCGGGAGGTTCAACAGATATCATCTGCGTTCGTAACCTCGCGGGTTCGGCTCCCATTTTACTTTTATTTTTAACTGAATGTTAGAGTAACATTTCGCCTGTAATATAGTTTCATATTTAATTTTATATTTGAGTTTTTTGATTTTAATGCACACACAAAAACATAAATTAAATCCTTCTTCTAATAAGTAGTAGTAGTAGGACTTTATTAGACAAAAAGTAAGATATTTACAATATTATTTACAAATACGGGTCGCACGGGCAGTAAGCCGTACGTGCTGTTGACAGTCCGTTACAATAAAGTAATAATTGTTACTAGTGTAAAGAAAAATAAACAACAAAAACAGCAATAACATTACAATTACATAAAGAAAACACAATAATAATATTACAATTAAATAATAACACAATAGCATTATACACTGAAAACATTAACATTACAATTACATAAAGAAAACACAATAATATTACAATTAAGTAATATCACAATAGCATTATACACTAAAAAAACATTAACATAACAATTACATAAAGAAAATACATTAATATTACAATTAAATAATAACACAACAGCGTTATACACTAATTAATTTATATATAATTGTTAATAATTAATGGTATTGCATTTTGATAATATATATTTATTCATGAATGAGTGTTGTTCTTATTTTTCGCGTTTTGTCCAGAAATTTACCGAGGTTTATCCAATTTTCTGGATTTACCAATAACTCGTAGCATGCCAATCTTTCCCGATTTGAATTTAGAAATCTTTCCGGTAATAACTGACGTCTCCAATATTCTAAATCATTACATTTTCCTAATATATGTATCTCATCTTCAAAGTTCCCGCACATTGGACATATTCGCATATCGTGATCGTCGCTAATTGTTAGAAATTTCCATGCCCCTAGCCTAAACCAAGCAAGCCCTGATCTCTCCTTAAATCCTAGTGTGAGTATATACGATTCTTTTCCCCAGACGTGTTTTAGGTCTCTTTGTAAACACAGTGAGCGTTTTCCTGTACATTCGGCGAAAGTATCTTGTTGGTTTATATCTACGTACCTCCTCCTTATTTTTCTCCACACGTTCTTGCGATTTTCAGTCCCTTTTTCCCATATCCAGCCCATCCCAATCTTTTGGAGATCTCTCCTAACCTCGTCTGCCCAAAATTTAACATCTATGTTTTTAATTTGGTGGTCGTAACAAATTGCTCTAAGCATTGTTTGTTCACCTTGGATTACTCGCAACCAGTATTTGAGTACACGAATTTTACAGTTAATGTCGTCCTGGAATGACCCGAATTCATATAAAATTCCACAGTTAGAAACGGCCTTACTAAGTCCTGTAATATACTTTAGAAAATGCGTATATACCTTATTTAGTATTTCCGTTCTTTGGAAACCCCAAATCTCAATACCATAGTGCATTACTGGCCTGACTATAGCTCCATACATTTTTCTAACGTGCTGACTGGAATATCAGGCACTCGACCCAGAATACCGAGTACACTGTTAAGTTGTCCCCTCCCTTTAAATAATGCTATAGGCTCTATCAATATGTTTTTTCCACTTTCCGTTCATTTTCAACGTCGTACCAAGATATTCAAAATGTTTCACGCTTTGAAGTACTTGATCTCTGTATTTCCATTCCTCTGCTCTACCATAAACCGTCCCATTTTTAAAGTTCATTGTTTTTGTCTTACTAACATGTACAGTCAATCCCCAATTCCTACAGTATATTTCCAGTAGGTCAAGACCTCTTTGCAATCCCTTGATTGTCTTGGAACAGATAATTAAATCATCTGCATACAACAGGACTGGGATTCTAACATTTCCTATCTCCGGAGCCTCAATTTCTCCTTCTAGCATTACGTCTACATTATCATCAACGAATAGATTAAATAGCATTGGTGATAAAATGCAATCTTGTCTCACTCCCCGATTGGCTTCACTGCTCTCTGTAATGTGCCCTTGGTCTACTTTTATACAAAATTTAACATATTTATAAATTGACATTAAAGCATGTATGAGACAATCCTTTCCGATTTAATTTTTCCTAAAGTGCGCTTCGGTCCACAGTATCAAATGCCATCTTAAAATCAATGAATGCACAAAATAATTTACCCCCCTTCATTTTCAGATTGTCATCAATTAATGTTCTCAGAACAAATACGTTGTCCACCGTGGAGTACCCTTCTCTAAAACCTGCCTGATATTTTGAGAGCCTATTTTTCTCTTTAGCCCATTGTCTTATTCGTTTCTAAAGTACTTTACAATATATTTTTCCGAACACTGACAAGAGACAAATTCCCCTGTAACTTTCTGGTATCTGTGCCCCACCTTTCACTTTGTATAGCGGTTGGATGACACCTGTCGCCCAGGCTTCCGGATAATCTTCTCCATTAAAAAGTTTGTTGAACGCAGTTTTCAAAAGTCTAATAATTTATTGGATGATATCATATTTTTCAAGAATTCCCCTGGTATTCCATCAATTCCAGGTGCTTTACCATTCTTTAAACATTTAATGGAAGAAACCACTTCATTTTTCGAAATATCCTGATCCAGTAATTGAATATGAATTGGGTCAGGGATTTCAACTATATTTCCTTGATTATATCTTAACCTCTCATTTCCCAGCACCCTATCAAAGTAACTTCTCCATTCCCCGGGCGTTATTCTTGTCCGATTTATAGACTTTACTTTGAGTTCCCTTAACGCTTTCCATATGTCCGCAATGTTCCCACTTTCAGTCGCGACTCTCCTTCTAATAAGTAAATGAGGAAAGTAAATAATATCTTCTAAAAATCAAAATCGGGTGTATGAAACCTCAGCATCTATTACCGCCCTCAATCTGTGGGATACTGATGCAATCAAATTTCTACAGGCACGTGGACGATAGGCTAGAGCATCCCAGGCGTCTGGAATTTGTGCCCATAAGCCATATTTCGTCTTTTTCGTGCATCTGTAGGCCAATTAGAGTTCATCTCTATTTTCATCTTAGTCCACACATTTTCGATTGGATTCAAATCTGGTGAACAGGGAGGCCAGTCTATCACTCTGATATCCTGTCTCTCCGAGAACCAGTTTGAAACCGCTCGACAAGTGTGCACAGGATGACTATCCTGTACGAATTCACTAACTCCATCCTCACAGATGGAATCAAGCTGTTTTCTAGTACAGCCTTTTACTGCACATTGTTCAATGAGTAGTCCAACTTTCACAATACATCCATACCGTCCCGTGATATCCAGCCCCAACACGACACAGATACGCGACCATGACGAAATTGTCTAGCCGCGTATTCTGCATCGTATCGAGACCGGTTAGGACGATATACAATCACTTTGCCGTCATGAGTAGATGACAATGTCTCCTCGTCTGAATATTACATAATTCCAATCACGGGTGGCATTTTCCTCTGCAAAGGCGATCCGAAACAATCTGTGATTATCTGTCAGGTGTTCTCTCTTGGCTACTGTCAATGCAAAAATTCCTGCATCATTTAAACGCCGCAGATCTGGCCGAGCTGATCCAGGGAATTGAGAATTTTCTTTAATTTGAGAAGCAGTTTGGAAGGAATTCCTATGAGCTTCTGCAATTAAATCTTCATTCTCTTGGAGAGTGGAAACACGTCTTTTTACTGAACCAACACGATAGTATTCAATCTCTTCCCTAGATAATCTCACCCACTTCTGAGCTGTGGATGCAGGGACTCTCAAACGCCTTCCAGCCTCACGAGCAGAAAAACCTGCAACATTTACCAGTGCGAGGAGAGATTGCCTTGTGCCTATGTCCTTGTGTGTGCGCTGAGCCATGGTAGAACTGGTTATGATTAATTATAATCAAACTTGTTAGAGGCTGTTGCTTATGCGCAGACGTCTG
This sequence comes from Diploptera punctata, assembly GCA_030220185.1. Classification (NCBI taxonomy): domain Eukaryota; kingdom Metazoa; phylum Arthropoda; class Insecta; order Blattodea; family Blaberidae; genus Diploptera; species Diploptera punctata. The sequence goes on along the minus strand of JASPKZ010001577.1, from coordinate 1,048,505 downwards.
CGCATCACTGTCTATTAAATGCAATACATTGAAATTACCTAGAACAAACCCTGAATATGCTAAATATAATTGTTACAATAACGACATTAACATTTATTAAATTCAAATGTCAAAATAAAATGCATTTAATTAATAAAACATTTTAATACAAATATCACGAAAAAGAGCTTCATAACTGAGGACGCGAACCTGCGACCTTGATTAACAGAATCAGTGACTGCATGCTTTACCACTGACCTAACAGGACACGTAGGAGTGTCTTCGGTTTATGCCACATAACACAGTAGCCCAGGGACTGCACAATCATGACTAGTTTTCTAGTTTGAACCCAGCACTGTGGCGAATAAAACTTAGAAGAAATGCCTAAGGTTGTACCTATATCAACGTACCTAACCATAATATCCAATTGATAAATATATCGATCAAATCCATGAAGTAATTAAAAACAAAAGAAAAACGACGAGCTAATTTAGTTTGGTACATACATATATGTTTTTTTTCTTTCACCGCCAAGAGAAATTTTAACATTGCATAAGAGATAAACAGTAAACTTCGAATCATCACTGTTTATATCAAAATATTTCCCTAAAGGCGATATTTTCTTTACCGATGCCATTTTTTCGTCGCTAAATCTTTTTAGAATTAATTATAAAAATACTTAATTGTAATAACCTCGAACTACAACAGCACGTTTATAATAAGCTCAAGTGATCGTGTTTGCAATCGATTCAACAGTCAATGAAACATTTGTTAATTTCGCTCATGAACGAAAATACCCGAATTCAGCCGAGTCCGGCCGATCGTTCGTGCGCTACTTACGCAAGCTCACTCATTACGATGATCCAATGGGAAATGTTTGACCGAATATCTGATTATCCGGCTTCAAATATGGCCGGATACCCGGTATCCTGCCAAACAACTACCCGTTTCATCTCTACTCCGAAATCATTAGGTTTAGGATTTCACCTTAAGTGCATATTTAAAAATCGCTCTAGCAGTCACATTTTTCGACGTTTCACAACGAAACTCAGAATCTCGTATTAAAATAAACCGAGGTAGGTATTGTCAAAAACGAGCGAAACTCCGACAATTAAAAGTGAAGGTTTACTTGAAATCCGAAATTAAAACCTGCCTAAACGACTGGACTGATTTTAATGAAATTTTGTATATCTGTTTGAGTGGGTCCCTGGATGGTTTAGATACGCTATATATTACCCGGTAGGTGGCACTACGATAGGATAGTAGGATTTCTTATGCCAGATGTGTATTCAACTGCATTATTGACATATTCCGCACGACAACAATGACGTCATAATGCACGCATCTTGAGCCGCAACAGATGGCAGTGAGGGTTTTTTTCCGAACTTATTAATTAATGAATTTTATGGTAAAACGATAAGTTTTGTTGTCCAGCCATGACACGAGAATTGAACGTTCGGACAACACAACGCCTGCCGGATTGCCTAGTTATAGCCTATATATATATATATATATATATATAAGCCTAAATACCAGCCTTATGGGCTAATGATCAGACCTTCTGACTACAGTTAATTGGGTCCCGCGTGCGATTCCCGATCAGATTACAGATTTTTTTCTTGAAAATAATTATTCCAGGGTTGCTCATGGACTGCATTTAAGTAAAGAATTTTCCTGGGCTTTATTTTAATGCATTAACTATCATCGGAGTAACGTAACTCCCCATTTCAGGCGCCCAAACTTAGAGAAGTAGTTTACAATTCTACCATGCCAGGATAGAATATCACAAATCTCATATATACAGGGAGTAACAGGACCTCACCGACAAAATTATAGGTATCGTAGGCCATACAGAGTGGATCATTTTTTGTGAAGGAACATATAGTCGCAAACACGTCATTTGTGAGTTATGCGCAGATGAAGGTGTTTACCCGTAAGGGTCGGAATTGATTAAAAAACAATTGTACACGCATAATTTTTATTGAAAATACATGTTTTTACAATAAGTGTTCAAATGGTCGACCCTGTGCGATATTTGATATCATCGCATCAATGATCGGCCAGCGCGACCGATCATGGCAAGATTATTTTTGACATCGTCAAAACACTTATTTTTTTAACACTTATTATAAAAACATGTCTCCTTCAATAAAAGTGAAACGTGCACAAATGTTTGTATTCAATTCCGGTTCTTACGGGTGAATAACTTAATCTGCGCATGACTCATACATGACGTGTTTGCGACTATATGTTCTTTCACAAAAAATGATCCTCTCAGCATCGCCTATCATCCATATCATTTTGTCGGTGAGGTCCTGTTACACCCTGTATATACACAAATGAAAACAAACAATAAAAGCCAGACAGACCGAATTTGAACTCGATACCTCTAACTATGTAAGCCAACACACACACACACACACACACACACACACACACACACACACATATATATATATATATATACATATATATAGTAGTAGGACTTTATTAGACAAAAATTAAGATATTTACAATATTATTTAGAAATATGGGTCGCACGGGCAGTAAGCCGTACGTGCTGTTGACAGTCCGTTACAATAAAGTAATAATTGGTACTAGTGTCAAGAAAAATAAACAACAAAAAAAGCAATAACATTACAATTACATAAAGAAAACACAATAATATTACAATTAAATAATAAGACAATAGCATTATACACTAAAAAACAATAACATTACAATTACACGAAGAAAACACAATAATATACAATTAAATAATAACACAATAGCATTATACACTAATTAATTTATATATAATTGTTAAGAATTAATGGTATTGCATTTTGACAACATATATATATATATAATATATATATATATATATATATATATATATATATATATATATATATATAAAGCATTTTCCTTTGGCTTCATCATGAAAATGCATTACACTAATATGTAAGGATACATGCAGGTATTCTCCTATTGTTATACACAATCCAGTAACGGATCTGTCGAACCTATACATATCAAAATGAATGTATGTGTATGTGTATATACCGTCATAGTCTCGAACAGCTCGAACAATTTCAACCAAACTTGGTACACATATAAACTATGATCTGGCAATGTATATGTAAGCAGTACAGTATCCTAGGAACCCTAGGGGATAAAAGGGGGATTAAAATAAAAAAAATGATCGATAACGATCTATATATTTCCCAGCATAATTCTAGAACACCTGCAGTAATTTCAACCAAACTTGATACGAATACAACTTAGAATCTGCAACAGGGTCCATGGGGGTAGGAGACCCCTAGCATACCTAAAAGGAATGTGATAGAAGGTGTTATATGGAAAAGTATAAATACAGTGCCTTTAGTGTAAGACACAACCCTAAGCTTCTGTTAACCAGTCGGCAGGCTAAGCTGTCAAAGCGCCCTCGTTTCCCGGTCAGTGAACTGGCGGGTGGCAAAGTGGTTTCATTAACATCCTTTCTACCTCTATTTACTGTGTTACTTGTGTAACTGTAAGGTACACATGCATTTTCCGTAGTATTTCTTATTCAACTTGTGAACTTGTGTTTAGTTTTTGAGCTTTGACAGTGGAGATTTCAGTTTAACATGCTGTATACCATTGAACAGACGGTATTTTTAATTTTGACAAATGCAAAAAATCTTACAAAAGTTTTTGCCGTAATTTTTGCCGTGAATACTCCTAACGGAACTGTCCCAAATAAAGTCCGATTAAGGGTCTTTCCACTTTTTCAGCGGTTGCCCTTTTACCAGCCGGCTGCTGGCCCTTCACATCCACATGTGTCAATCACAGAGGTAGATGATCAACAGCCAGTGTAGGGGTGACATGTGGTTAGCATGTCGAGTCCCCCAGCCGTTATAGCTGGTTCCTCAACCTGGAGCCGCTACTTATTAGTTTTAGTCTTACTTTTAACTAACACTAACTGGTTGCATTATACATCGTAATATAATAGATATTGTCTTTTTGATGAAATGTGTATTTAGTATTTAATATCAGAATTAATTGAGGTTGTTATATTCCGATGTAATATATGTTTGTCCTGGTGAGTGGAAGAGAAGGCCACATGGCCTTAACTCCACCAGGCTAAATAAATCTAAATCTAAGTCCAAAATCATATATTTATATTTACTGATGTTTTCTTCCAGTTCCAATTTGTTACTTTAGGGATGGAATATTATAATTTTGTTAAAATGTAATTAAATTAGACATTGCCCAAAACATTAAACATTATTTCGACTACTCACTAAATTTTATATTCACCATCATATGTAACGTTCAAACAGGATAAACAATCCACTGCTGTGGTCTACAGATAACGTCCTTGCCTCAGACATAGTGGTCAGAGTTCGATCCCCTCTTGGGATATTTACTACATAAGGTTTTGTTAGGGTTTGTTCTCACCTGTAAGATAAAATTTAAAATCTGAATAGTCCCCGCCATATACTAACTGTAACTTGAATTCGGAAGTTCCATACATCTCTATCCTGAGCTAATATTTTCCAATTATCCCCTATATAATAACACCGGTCAACAGTGGTTTTGTTGCCCTTGGTATAAGGTTAATTTTGGATATATTTAAGCTAACAATTCATTAAACTATCAATGATTTTGGATGATTTGCCCTGGTTTTTTTCTTTATTTTCATTTTACACTACGAAAATTGTAAAATATGAAAAAAAATATATAGCCTATATATATAACTGATATATTTATAATGTCAATTGTGTTTTGTAAAATTAGTATGCACTGATGTAAATAGAAAGAAAAATATCGAAAACCCTTGTTATACTTCAGTCAAACGCCTTTTATAAGATTTTCTTCTATAATTTTTAGGGGAAAATCTCTTTTTTTAAAGACCAGCAGTAATCTTCCATCATTTGACGGCCCCATGTACATTTCCTCTTTTACTTTTAGATCCTAGTGAAAGCGCACTCCCTGTTCGTCAATATAATTTCCTAAATTATCCGAAAATCTATCCAGATGACTGTGGAGAAACTGTAACTTTATACTCATATTTGCTCCCAGAATCTTGAAGCTTATCAACATGTTTTGCACAATTTCTTTATAAATTGGTGCTTTATAGTTACCTAGGAAATGTTCTACTATCAATACAAAACCCTTCCAAATTTCACTTTCCGGAGCAGTCGTAACTTTGACAAAATTTGCATCTTTCATCAATTGCCGAATTTGAGGACCATCAAATATTCCGCCTTTTAACTTTTACATATTGAGCTTAGGACAATTTCTACAAATGTATTTGAAACATTTTCATTCCTTGTCCAACACTTTGACGAATTGTTTTATCATATCCAGATGCACGTCGTGAGTACTTTAATTTTGTCAAATAACTGATATCACGGCCGATGTGCGGAGTGAGGGGTGTGAGACTGGGAATCACGTGATGTTTGCATATGCGAAAAATATGAGTAGAAATCAAATAATGACTGGAAACATAAATTACATATGTAACAAGCCGTTTACTGTTTAAGATATAAAATACGCAAAAATCATAAAAAACTAGAGCACATTCAGCACTTTCATGAACATATTCATAAACTGTGCACTTGAAAACAACAAATTCGCTGAGATATCCAGGGCAACAAAAAAAAATTGTAGAGCTATGTAATTTATCTTCCTCAGATAATAGTTAATGTTATTCTCCCTTTCCGTTATTGGTCTACCTACTGGATGCTTTCCCTCCCCGAACAATATATGCCAATTATAAGCACCCACGTTACAGTCGCCTATAAAAAACTTATTACTTATTACTTTGTAGCAGCGCACGCCGGGTATTAGCTATTAGTTACGCAAACAAAATGTATACACGAACTGTACAACAAAGGGGATTATTATTGTAATAAGTCATTAGTGTGTCACTTTATAGCTCGTGTTCATATAAATAAGAGATATAACAGTTATTTGGCGTGTTATCTAGACTAAAAAACGAACAAAGTTCTATCTGTATAAACGCTTGCTTTCTTCTTTCTTCCGTGATAGCTAAGTTACGATGATAAGAGAACGAATACATTTTAAATATTTCTAAATGTAGGTTCTACGTACGTAGATGATCCACAACAGCTGAAAACAGTTTTTTTTATAACGATGACATTTTTCTTACGTAAAATACTGTATAATACAAATGAAATTCAGAGACTGATTAAGCGAGTGATATAGACATGCTACATCATTTTAACCAATACTATTCAAGTTGCTCTCAAGAAACGATTTTTCAATTTTTTTTTACAAATCTTCACTGATCTTATTAGCAGACACTGGAAATAACTTTGAACAAACCTCCCTCTATATCCATCCATAGTAATTCTGCCCGAAGGCAGGTCCTTCACTGCAATCATAGCATTTTCATGCTATGCTTGCAGCTTTACTAGGGAATTGTGTAGGTGTGGTAGCTTCCCGTTGCTTTCCACACCGGTGAAGGATGATGATGATAACGATAATGGTAAGGGTGATAATGATAAGGATGATGGCCATATGATTTCGGGGACCGTTTGGGCCTTAAAGTTTTCCTGACATTTGTCTTACAGGTGAGGAAAAACCCCGATAAAAACCTCACCCAGAAAAACTGCCCCGACCGGGGATCGAACCCGGGCCCGCTGCGTGACAAGGCAGCACGCTACCTAGAGACTACAGCGGTGGACTCCCTCTATATATATATATATATATATATATATATATATATATATGTGCACCGCTGTGTTCTCGAGATAGCGTGCTGCCTTGTCACGCTGAGGACCCGGGTTCGATTTCCGGTCGGGACAGGTTCCTGGGTGAGGTTTTCTTCACCTGTAAGTCAAATGTCAACACGCTTAGAGCCCAACGTTCTCCGAAAATCATCCTAATCATTATCATCCTTATCATTATCATCGTCATCCTTCACCGGTGTGGAAAGCAACAGGAAGGTACCACACCTGTAATTACCTAGTAATGCTGCAAAGCATAGCATGAAAATGCTATGATTGCAGTGAAAGACCTGCCCAAGGGCAGAATTAATATGGATGGATGGATGGATGGAGATATATATATCACATGAAAAAATGAATGCCTGAACCGGGACCTCTAACTTTATACGTTAGCGCGATACTAATTTCGATATCTAGGCATCCAAATGCAATCATTCATCCTCTTTTCCTTATTATATAATTTTATCATTTTCATCATCATCGTCATCATCCTTCACCGGTGTGGAAAGCAACGGGAAGCTATCACACCTACAATTCCCTAGTAAAGCTGCAAGCATATCATGAAAATGGTATGATTGCAATGAAGGTCCTCACTTCCGGCAGAATTACTATGGATGGATGGATTATATAATTATCAAACATAAGAGTCAGCGGCACGCGCTCGCAAAATAAGAAAGAATTTAATGAGAATATTTTACTTTATAGCAGTATTTTTTTATTTCGATGTTACAATTAAATTTTGACATTTAGCAGTGAAAGCAAAATATAACTTGAAAAAAAAAACTCATACTTGAACCTGAATTTGAACTCGGGACCTCTAAATCTATACGTTAGCATGACACAAATTTCATCATTCAGGCACCCCAGTGTAAATGTTAATTTTTCTTTCCTAATATACAATTCTCATTCATAAGAGGCAGCGGGATACGTCCGCGGTTACATAATATTTAGGCCTAAAGTGTCTGTGTCCGTTTACGCTCTAGCGATCGCAATTTTTTTTTCATTGAAAACAAACTTGTCATAAAGAATTAATTAAAAAGCTAGATCAAGTTCGTTAATACCAAATCAGAACATTAGGTGTAGGAATCCACTAAAACGAAAACATAACAACTGCTCTAGCGGTCGCAATTTTTTATATTTCACAACGAAATTCATCATATGCTATTAAAATAAACGAAGGAAGGTATTCTCAAAAAACCAAATCCGACCCTTTATAAGTGGTGATTTAACTCATATCCAAAATTAAAAACTGAGTCTAGCAACCGCCATATTTTTTTCGTCGCAATTAATACCATACAATTTATTTAACCCTTAAGTATGGTAAGAAAACTAAAAGAAAAAATATTAAGAAGGGGACTTTATATAAATATAGAGAAAACTAGATATCTGTGTATAGGAGAAAAAATGGAAAATATAAATTTCAGCAATGGAGAACAACTTAAACCTAGTATTGAATGTACTTATTTAGGAACAACATTAGACCATTCAGGCAATAACACAGTGGAAATTAAAATAAGAATAGCACAAACAAAATATGCAATAAATATTTTAAACTCTGTTCGGTGAAACAAAAATATAAAAAAAAATTAAAAATTAAAAATATATCAAACCATACTTCTGAGCGTTTTAACATATGGTGCTGAAATACGGCATATTCCTAGCAAGAAAATGAAAAGAATTTTAAGTACAGAAACTAATTTTTTAAGACGATTAGCTGGAAAATCTAGAATCGATAGAATATACGAAATAAAGAAATAAGGGAAATTATGGATGTACAAGAGGAGCCGGACATAATAGACATTATAGATAAGAAAATATTACAGTGGTATGGCCATGTCAAAAGAATACCAGAGGAAAGATTGCCTAAAATTGTTATGAAATGGATCCCAATGGAAATGAAGAAGAGAAAAAGACCAAAGAAAACGTGGATAGAAAGTGTATAAGCGGCTATGAATATCAGAGGATTGGAAGAAGATCAATGGATGGACAGAGAGGAATAGCGTTTGGTTTCTGGAAGACGGCGGCAGTTATCATGATACCGGATGATGATGATGAAGTTGACAATGTATCTTATAACATACAAAGGTGCGATTTATTTAACATCTCATAATAAAGTAATGGAAAAATGAATCGATAAATGTTATTTAAATTGGTGTCAAATAATGCAACAATATACAAATTGGTAATATCTTATGGATATACATGACTTGTTTTCAGTGCAGTCCGACACTTCGTATTAAGATGGCATCAGAAATTGAGTGTCTTCAATTTAACAAAATAAATATATGTTCTGAAAACAAGCAAAATTGGAACATAAATTCCACATGCTGGCACATTAGCTTAATTTACGCAATTCCTGTGTGACGGATTTTTCTGGAACGTTTTCAGTTTCGCGAAATGTGGAACAATTACGTGACACTTTAACGAGAGATCAAACAATTGTTCAGACAGGAAACAGCATTTCCGAATGACAGGTAGTTGAATTTAGAACACACATCTAATGTGGCGTTTATTAACAACCGCATTCTCGGAAACAATGCCTCTTTGTATTGAGAATTTGAAATAAAAAGATATTCTTTACAACGTTTATGCTTATATCAACACATAAAAGATGCAATGTAATGGAACAAGGAACAATTTGAGTTATATTCTTGTTATATTAAATTGTACCCAGGTTTACTTTCATTGGCAGGGAACAAATGTTTCTCCTGAAAATGTAAATTTTATGACCTACAAACACAACGAAAACAGCTGTAACAATAATAGTTATAATAATAATAATAATAATAATAATAATAATAATAATAATAATAATAATAATAATAACTATTATTATTTTATTATTATTTGAGAATTTTCCTCATCATTGAGGATTTTCTCCAACCAATCTTAGTAATTAACATGAATTTTAAAAAAATACATAATGGATTACGGACTTATAGACTATCAGTTTGCAATAAACATTCACAGATTTCCCTTAATTAAAGTTCTCCATCGTTCTCCGTCCTCTATGGATCATCTGTTACACCAAATTTCCTCATTGAATTTTGAATATTATTTTTCCAGGTTGTTCTTGGTCTTCCTTTTCTGCTCCTCCTTTCAATTTTCCATGCATTTGGTAGTCTTCCATCCTGCATTCTTCTTACGTGACCATACCATTTTAGCTTTCTGAGTTCAATCTCATCCATTATATTTCTTTCTGAATTCATCCATTTTCTAATTTGGGTATTTCTAATTTTTTCCAGTAGACAGTTTCAGGCTGCTCTTCTCCAAAATCCATTTCAACTGCAGTTATTTTATTCCATACTTTCTAGTATGGATTAATAAATTAGTTGTTTTGTTCTGTTGATGATGTTTTTACTCCATAGTATAGAGTATAACACTCCTATGGTTTTTCTTCCATTACTAATCCTTTTTGCTATTTCTTTATTTGATGTTCCATCTTTATCTATAATTGATCCAAAATAACAGAAACTATCACCTCTTCCTTATCTTTAACCCATCAATATATAATTCATCTAGGTCATTTGTTAAATACTCTGTTTTATTTTTGTTGATTTTCAAACCCCATTTGTGATATGTTGTTGACAACTGATTTCACATATAATTTGCATATTCTCCATCCTGGGTTATAATTACCTGATCGTCGGCAAAAAGTAAGTAATGTAGATCTATTTTTCTATTAATTCTAGTCCCATTTTTGCACACTTACGTGACCATTCTACTAAACAAATGTCTATATAAATAATGATAATAATAATAATAATATTAATACTAATAATAATAATAATAATTGTAATTATAGTAATATGCCTAGTAATAATATTTTACCTAATAAAATTAAGACCCTTAACAATTGTTATTAAATATGTTCTTCACTTCATCCAAGACTCTTCTAGTTGTTCTTATTCTTACTGACCTTCAGTTTTGTATTCTCCGATCAAACCCATTCCATAAGATTCCATCCGGATATTATCTTCCCTAACGTACGCCTAGGTCTTCTAATGTTCTTTTTTGTCCAAAGTCTTTCAAATAATGTTCAAATTTTTTCTACTTAGTTAAGTTTTCACCCCATTGGAGCTACATGAGATAAGCCTACTCTCATTGTACCTATTAAGACTTAGCAATCTCGATAATATTTGGTTAGTTCCTATCTATGCATAAACTCCAAAAGCGTCTCTTGTGGACGGGCGCGGCTGCCCACACTAGGATCTCATAGTTCCGAATCCTGGTAATTTTCCAGAGAGGTATTGCTGGTGAGCCTAACACAACAATTTTTCGTCGTTTTTTTTTCTCGGGGTTCTCCCGTTTTCCTAATTTCATACACCACACCCCATTCACATGTACCCATCCTTGTACCCCTCTCCTCCATCAAGCCAGTTCATCTCTATTGATTCATTTATTTCATTTCATATCACTTTTCACAATGTAGCCACGTTAGGTAAAAAAATAGTATCCTTTAGGGAACTACATTTGATTAAAATATGTGGTTGCAATTATCTAAAGAAGGTACACAAATGTACTTCGTGATGGCTCCGTGTTTTTTTTTTCAACTTAGGGCAGAATATGCCCAAAGGGACCTCTTCGAGGTCTTTGGCCCAACCCAATTAAATTACGTATTATTAGCCATTGTGTGTGAATGCTGGAAGTTTTTTGTTCCGAATCGGAACATCCATATAAGACTAGGTACTTAACTCGTACGTTATATTTCGTTTCATAGAGTAAAAATGGGTAAAACAAGGAACCTGAGAAATATCGGTTGCGATATTAGTGGGTCTCTTAAATCCGTACAGCATGTTATTCTAGTCTAACTACTTGATGATATTAAATCAAATCGTATGAGTATTCCATGTGAGCGCCGCATTGTGAAGTCTACTTCCATTTCTCATCCTCCTTAATGTGACCGAATATTCATCTAAATATTCGGTTTGAAAAAAAATAATTTAACGAAATATATTGTTCCCCATTCATCACCGTTTCTCTGCCAATGAATATATACTGGGCAATATCAGGAGACCATGTAGGTTCATGGCCGCGTGGACATAAGCTCTGCACACATCCTTATCATCACCTAATGTTTTCCAATCATCCCCTGTATAATCTACTTCTCTAAAATCATGGTTACTGTTACTCTTCCATCTCAATCTTCGTCTACCAACTGGGTATTTTCCCTCTGGTTTTCCTACAAGAAACTTACATGCCCCTTATTCCCTAATTCCCTTATTCATTCCCCATTCGTGCCACATGTCCTGACAATTACGGTCTACGAGATTTAAATGTTCTCGTTTTATCTGGTTTCCTATAGAGATCATTTAGCTCACTGTCATGCAGTTTTCTCCATTCACCTGTCTATCTCCCTTTGGTCCAAACATTTTCCCTAGAATTTTATTGTCAAATACTCGTAATATTTTCTCCTCCCTTAAAGTAAAAGTCATTGTTTCGCATCCATATATTATTACGGGGAGAATAACAGTTTTTAAAAGACAAGATTATAGATTTATAAATTGATAACACTAACTATACAATATAGAGGTGACAATGAAAGTTCAAAATTTAAAATAATAAAAAATAACCCTTTAACGAGATTTCATACCACATTGTGTAATAATCATTAATACCTTTTCTTTTAGTTTATGTTTCGACAGTAGAAAATATCTTTGTTTGTGAATAATTTATTTTCCCTTGTGACAGATTCAGATCCATTGTAAAATACAGTTTTTTTTTTTTAATCTGGCGGTACAATGTAATATGTAGTTTCATTCATCAGATTGTTTACTTTTTTTACTTTGCAATAATGGAGAATATTGAGGACATTTTTAATTATTTCAAGATGAACAGTAATACATTGTAATGAAGACAGTACCAGGTTTAATTCAAATATTCAGATAATCATTGAACATCCTAATAATATACAGGTGACATAACGGGCATCACCATAGTTCGCTTTTTACTAAAGATATAATTCTGAGAATTATAAAGACCCATCACTGGCACATAAATTGCTCAAGTCAGGAACAATTAAAATTCAGTCCCTAAAATGCCAGTCAATTTTCAGTGAAACAAACATAGTGCTCAAACGTGCGCCTTGGTGTAGCTGGTAAAATAATATCTTCAACCCTGGAGGCCTGAGTCTTGCGCTGACTTTGGCGATGACTCTAGTATCGTAATTTGATAAGCAAAAATTCAAAGAGGGATACTACTGCGTACCTTTCTTATTTTTTTTTGTTCGAAACCACCACGTTGCCCTTTATGACATTTCTGGCATTCTGCCCTGGCATTGGTAAAATTGTAATCCATTTTAGGTAGGGAATCAGGATGGCGCAGTTACTTTATCCCGATGATATGATGGGTGATAAATGAAAATGAAAGTCCGTAACCTAACCTTAACATATATACCAGACCATGGGCAATCACAGGAATGATTCCGTTTAAGGACACTTCCTACTGTCGAACCGGAATTCAGCCCGGGATTCATTTACTGTAGTCTTCTGACCACTAATCCAATAGGCTTATAGCTATGGCTTAATATCTCTGCTCTCTACCTATATGTGATCAACAAAGATCACTGGATATAGAAATAAGTGTCTTAATTAATAAACATAAAGAAATGAAGAATATTCATGCATTTTTACATCTGGAGCAATGACAAAAATTTGGCTGCAGGAATATGAGCAGAAATAAACATTTGGTAAGCCTGTGAAATACATTGAAACCAACATTTCCAGAAATACATAGTTGGCACGCGTATAAATATGTTAAAATTAATGCCTTCAGTAAACAATATTGAGAGAAATATATCACCATAAACGAACTAAACCACTATTGCTTTGAGCATACCACATTTGTATGTAAATTCAACGACAGATTGCATTTCATGATGCCAGTGGTGTTCATTACTGAATGCCACATGACCGCATCAATCAGTGTTATTGAAGAAGTTAAAAATATCTAGCATATGCCACCACATTGAAAGCAAGCCACTCAAAATAGCTGAATTATTTATACACCACTACTAACTTGTGGTATCAGATGAAAAACTTTTAAATTCCTAGTAGACAGATCCAAGTCGTAAAAAGGTCGCTTCTTGACTTTTTTTTACATAAACGCGACCTCTTTCATGAAATCCGAGTCATTTTCATACATAATATATCAAGGCACCTCTGAAAAACTTACTTCAAACACCTGTTACTCTTTTCTGAGAGCCACTCACATTTCACTGACACGGATCTGAAGAAAATTCATAACTTCGTAAAATCCAAGTGTCTGATCTTAAAATCGAAAGAGAATTTAGAATCTTCCTCCTAACACTTATTTTAGACTTTTCAGCTGATAATGTTATTGAAAATATGACTACCACAGAGTAAGGAAAGTGAATAAACATCATTTTGAATTTTAGGTCAGTGGGAAACCTTTCAATTTTAATTTGCATCAGTGTAATGACAATTTTAAAATCGCTCTAGTGGTGGCAATTTTCTATATTTCTATATTTGAGTTTTTTTTTTTTTTTTTTTTTTTTTATTTATTTAGCCTGGTGGAGTTAAGGCCATGTGGCCTTCTCTTCCACTCACCAGGACAAACATATATTACATAAGAATATAACAATCTTAATTAACTCTAATATTAAACACTAAGTAAAAATTTGATCAAAAGATAATATCTAATATACATATTACGATCTATAATACAACCAGTTAATATTAGTTAAAATTAAGACTAAAACTAATAATAAAATGTATACAAGCAAGACATATTAAATTGTCCCTGTCTAGTGTATATAAAAAACAGGAAAATAATGAGATATAGAAAACTAATTTTACGATTATACAATATTTAAAACAAAACAAATAAAAATATTTGTTATTCTTAATATTATTTACATAAATAATTAAATATATTAATATTGCTAAAAGAATACTATCAGTGAGGTGTTATAAGTCAGTTTGTTATTAAATAATTCTTTAGTTTGTTTTTTGAAGGATGTTATAGTTTGACAGTCTCTGACATAGGGTGGAAGGGAATTCCATGTTTTGGTAAGTGACACCGTAAAAGATAATGAATAATATACAGTGTGATGAGGCGGGATATAAAGGACAATGTGCTGATGGGATCGAGTGTCAAGATTATGTGTGTCGGATAGTCTGATGAAGCGGCGTGATAAATATTAGGCGATGATGTGTGAAGTATTTTATAGAGAAGGGATAGGGAATGGACAGTTCTACGATCTCTTAGACGAAACCACGATAATTGTTCCAGGGACGGTGTAACATGGTCAAATTTGCGAATACCACAAATAAAACGTGCGCAAGAATTATGAACACGTTGAAGTCTTTGAGTGGAATAATATTTAAGTCTGTAAAAAGAGTGTCACAATAATCAAAATGGGGCATTGCAAGTGTTTCTACTAACATTTTCCTAAGGGCGAATGGCAAAACAATTTCGTACACGATTTAATGAATGTATTATTGAGAAGACTGTTTTGCATGTATGGTTTATTTGTGTATTCCAATTTAAGTTTTTGTCAATAAATACTCCTAGAATTTTTACTGTCTCACTATAAGGGATTTGAACTCCGTTTAGTGACACATGCGAAACTGTGTTTAGGTTAATTGTAGATAATAGTCTCTGATGACCCATAATGATTGATTGTGACTTTGTAGGATTTAATTGCAGTCCATATTTAACTGTCCAAGTCATTAGTGAGTCAAGATCCTCGTTAATTTTGGCAACAGCGTCATTTAGTGAATATTTGTCTGTGTGGATGTAGATTTGCATGTCGTCTGCAAATAAATTATGTTTGCAATGCTTTAGGGAGTTAGATATGTCATTTATGTAGATTGAAAAAAGCAAAGGTCCAAGTACCGAACCCTGTGGAAACCCCAGCTTTACGGAAGGACCAAGAAGAACATAATGTATGATTTCCTATAACAGATTGCTGGCGCTCATGAAGGTAGGAATTGAACCATTTCGTGGCACTATCAGAGAGTAAGAGGTTTTTAAGTTTATGCAACAATAAGTCCAAGTCTACCGTGTCGAATGCTTTACTAAAGTCCAGTAATGTAAGAACGGTAAGTTTCGATTATCAGCAGCTTCGCGTATGTCTTCGCAAATATTTAGTAGAGCAGTATTTGTATTGTGTCCTGTCCTGAAGCCTGACTGAAATTGATCTAGAAGGTTGTAATCATTTAGGTATTCAGTCAGTTGTTTATGGACTAATCGTTCCAGAGCTTTTGAAAGAGTAGGTAAAATGCTAATGGGTCGAAAGTCGTTCGGGGTTGAGGGCGTTTTAACTTTAGGCAGTGGACGTACGAGGGCTTGTTTCCACAATGAGGGATATGTAGAAGTTTGTAGTGAGGAGTTAAAAATATGAGTTATAGTAGGTAGTATAGCTTCGATTATTTTATTCAGTAAAGTAATATTTATACGGTCAGTTCCTTCTGCTTTGGTCTTTATTCGCATGATGGCTTTCTTTACGTCGTAGTCTGTAACATATGAGAAGTGGAAATGTTCGGGTTGATTTGTCAGTGATAATTCATTTATTGTTTGTTCTTTATCCTTTGGAGTAGTAGTTATACCTGTGAAGTGATTATTGAGTGTGTCCAGGGAAACAGGTAATTTGTCTACCTGTGTGTCTTTTGTCCCAATTCCCATTCTATTCAAGTTTTTCCAGATTTCTGAAGTATTGGTATTTGTTAGGTTGTATAAATGTCTAAGTTTGGCGTTTCTTATAGCTTGATTTGTCTTGTTACGTAACTGTTTATATTGAGTGAGACTTGTGTCTGTTTTGTTGAGTCTATATTTCTTATGTGCTGCGTCTCTATCAGTCATCAAGTTACGAATTGAAAGAGTCATCCAGGGTGCAGGGCGTCGTTTCACGAGTTTAGTTTTTGGTGGGGCATGTCTGTTGTATAATTGTAGTATAAAGTCATTTAGTGTCTCAACTTTTTCATCTACAGAATGCAGCGTCCATATTGAATGCCACGGCATCTGCATAGCTTCTTCAATTAGGGTTGCATTGTCTATATGTTTTAAGTCTCTATACGTAATAGTCTTTCGAGTCGGTTTAGGGCACTGCAGTGAATATGCTAAGAATATAATATCATGTGCTGATATTCCGGGGCTGGCAGTTGCCCGTGAGTAAGTACTCTGTCTGGATTATTAGTTGCAATTAAGTCAAGTAACGTCTCAGAGTGATGAGTGTGATGTGTAGGTCGTAGGGGTAGGAGTGTCATATCACAAGCCTGGAACGTAGCCATCAGTTGTTGTGTATGTCTGTTATCAGTGTCTAGTATATTTATATTAAAGTCGCCCATAACGATAACGTGTTCATATTGTATTCGCGCGTTTTGTAAAGTGGACTCAATTTCAGCGATGGCTTTTATTTTAGGAGGTTGGTATACTACACAGAGAAGACATTTTTTGGAACTGACAAATATTTCTATGAACATAATTTCGGCAGATGGTTCGTTATTAGATAGATACACAATTTTAGGAGTAAGGTCTGTTCTAACGAAGGCTCCAATACCGCCCCCGCGACTGTAAACACGATCGTGTCTAAGAAAAGTATAACCATCCATGTCAATTAAAGAAGAGGTAATGGTGGGATTTAGCCACGTTTCGGATATGAGAAGAGCATGAATATTTAAAGAGAAGAAAATAGTTCTGATCTCATCTATATGAGCAGTAATACTCTGAGCATTGAAATGGGCTACCTGCAAGGAAGTAGGGTATGTGGACAAAGCTATTTCTAAAGCATTCCTTGAAGTAGTGGGGTCGAGAAGGGGAGTGGGAAGGTTATTGTCCTGTAGCCTGTCAAAGACTGTCAAAGGAAAATCATCATTTAAACGAAAAATGGTCGTAAAATATTTCAACAAACTTACAAACTAAACTTGGTATCACGTCACTAAGAATATCTTAATTTTATGTACTATTAATAAAATGTTTAAAGTGATAACTGTCGGTTATTCACTGGCCGTGTTTGCACTAATTATATTTCTGAGGCCCGGAGAATGATGCGTTTGTTATCTCCTTCTTTAACATGGATTGCTCCGTCAATTGTCCACACATTTGTTACACCATATTTGGTGATGCATTCTTTTAATAGCTTATACCTCATTTGAGTTAAGTCTTCCCTAATTGTAACACCACTCCCTTTCAGCTGTTTTTTGTTCTGGAAAACCTCTCTCCTTTTCCGATAGCTTACGAATTTGACGATAACCGGCCGTGGCCGGTCCGCCTTTCTCCCCACACGATGACTCCTATCTATATCGCATGTTTCCAATTTAATACCTATTTTAGACGCCACATCGATAGCTATTTTGTCTGTATCCTCAGCGTCCATCTCCGGGATGCCAAAGATACGTAAGCATTGGCGGCGTTGGTACTGTTCAAGGGAATCAGTTTTTTCGCACAACAGTTGTTCTAGTTTCATTATTTTAGTTCGTCTAGGTAAAAAAATATCTACAGCATAGGACCCATGGTTTTACTTCCCTTCCGAAGGAAACTATACTACAGATCATTATGCTGTTAAAAATCGATTGATTCCGGTTATTCAGCAGTTGAAAACCCATGACAATAATAATAACGATAATAGTAATAATAATAATAATAATAACAATAATAAAATTAGAAGTATAAAGACATCCACCTCTGTGGTCTCTAGGTAGCTGCTGCCTTGTCACGCAGCAGCGGGCCCGGTTTCGATCCTAGGATGGGACAAGTTTTTTTCGGGCTTTTTCCGCACCTGTAAGACAACTGTCACGAAACTTTAAGGTCAAATGTTGTCCGAGCATCAACTGTCCATCATTATCATCATTAACATAACCATTAAGTTTAGAATTTAAACACCTCTTGGCGCATCATTACCATCATCGTCAGCTATCATACAGTTAGTAACAATATTGTTCATACAGCTTATATTTTAGTAAATTTTAGGCCTATTTAAGTTTTAAAATTTATACTAGCCCGCGTAATAGTATTAGCTGTGTTACGCAAATGTATGATAATTAATTTTATATTGTAGCACTTTTAAATTAATTTGGAAAAAACAATTATTACTTACGCATAGCAACATGGATAGAACTGGAATGCAACAGTCTTGTTCATTGTGCCGGTTCGCTCAGGGTAGAATATGATAACTCAGGGAAGTTTATATTATTTATGTAATTTTAAATAAATGTAAACTTATTACTCCAGTATATTGAATAATTTTGCACTAATAATATACATAGAATTACAATTTTTTATATCTCACTAATATTCGGAGTGGAGTTGATGATTTTATTTAAGTCCACGTTTATTTAATATCACTTAAAATTCTGATTTAATAATTATTTTGGATTTTTAAATACTTCAGATTTTAAAATTTACTAAAGGTCGCGGACGGTTGCTGTAGGACTTATTTCTTGTAGAACGTATGAGTGTGAGTGTATGTGAGAACGTTTTATCACGTGTCCTTGCCTTATAAGGACGATGACTCCTCCCATAAAGTCTTTTACCCCACTCCCATTGCACATGTTATTCATTACACCTTAGAGGGGCAGGTACCATTCGTTTGGGGTTCCTATGTCAGTAATAGACTCATGTGCACGTTTGTGCGCCTTCCAGTTATTACTATTAATCGTATAATTATATTTTAGTATTTAGAGTCTATTAATTCTAGCTACATCATGCACTCAAATAATGTTGTCTCTATACTTTGTGTGTTTGTAAACAAATGTTGTGCTACCTACTCAAGTGAACGAGTAGAGAGGGTTGTTTCATAGCATTGACATACTTGCTTCATTTGTGTACACAATGGAGAAGATAATGTAGTTAAGTTCAGACTTAAAGATAACTATTGCCAACCTTGCTTTAAGAGGTATATCACTGAGGGAAATAAGCAATATAGTGGGAAAATCACATGCAACTCTACAGTACATAGCCAAACAAGTTCTAGTATGAATGTACACCCTTAGACAAAAGAAATGAGTCATCTCTTGATTCTATCAACCGATCGGGGAACTTCGTGAGCACTCGCAGAAGCCTTATTCACATTAACACATTTTCAGTAATTGTACTGTGGTTTTTGCTAGTTAACGTAGTGCACACTCAAGTAACATAAAAGAGAGAGCTTGCCTTTGTGTGTTTCCATGGTCGAGAGGTTTAACACACAACATCTGCGTTTGTAACCTCACGGGTTCGATTCCCGTTCTACTTTTTTTTACTGAATGTTAGGATAGCATTTCGCCTGTAATATAGTTTCATATTTAATTTTATATTAGGGTTTTATGGCTTTAATGCACACACAAAACACATAAATGAAAACCTCCTAATAATTAAATGAAGAAAGAAAATAGTATCTTCTAAAATGAAACTTTAACAAAAACAAAATCAATATCGGGTGTATGAATCCTCAGCATCTATTTTGCCGCCATCAATCTGCGGGACATTGATGCAATCAAATTTCTACAGGCACGTGGACAATCGGCTAGAGCATCCCAGGCGTCTTGAATTTGTGCCCATAAGCCATCTTTCGTTTTTCGTGCATCTGCAGGCCAATTAGAGTTCACCTCTATTTTCATCTTAGCCCATACATTTTCGATTGGATTCGACCTGGTGAACAGCGAAATTTTATTTGCCTTCTCCTTTAACAATGAAATCATATTTTGCTAAACACATTTCAGAAAGCGGCCAGTTTCAACAATATCGATAATATAATGTAAATTATACACAGAGAAAACAACAGACACAAAATTAACATTTTACAAGAAATCCAAATCATCAAGAAGGCCAAGAATACAAACATTCTCAACGAAAATGTGCCTAATAAGCAAAATCCTCTATTAGATATACAGTTAATTCAATACTACTACAACAACTCCGGAAGATGAAGCATGAATCGAAAGGCCTAGAGTGAAATCAACGAAAATTTTAGATAGTTGAGGAAGACGGTAGTATACAAGGTAAAAATAAATAATAGTTTAAACAAACTAAAACAACACGCTTTATTAGAAAACCGAACTAAAAAATGAATAATAGTTTTATTTTCCAAAACGCTTGGGACAAAATTAAAGTGGTCAACAAAAAAATAATCTCCAACACATCTAGAATAAAAATAGAGTTATCTACAAAAAAATAATTCTAATATCAAAAGCGTGGGGTGCTTTATATTAATTAACACTAATATTTGTTAATGAACAGATATTGGTAAAAGTAAAGTCTCTAAGAAGAAAACGTAAAAACCATAAAAAGCACCCAACGCTTTTGATGGTAGAATTATTTTTTATAGATAACTCTAGTTTTATTCTAGATGTGTTAGACATGATTATTTTGTTGACCACTTTAATTTTTTTCCCCAAGCGTGTTGGAAATTATTTTTTTTTTTATTTTTTTGTTCGGTTTTCTAATAAAGCGTGTTGTTTTAGTATTTTAAACTATTATTTATTATTTTTATTTTTTAGTTTGGTTATCTAATAAAGCGTGTTGTTTCAGTTTTTAAACTGTTATTTATTTTTTTTATTTTCAATTTAATTGATTGTCATAAACCAGAATCCAGTGATAATTTAATTGCTTAATACATTTCTAAAAAAACCTCCAGCCCGGATTTGAACCAGCGACTTATTAATTGCTGAAATTATATACCACTACAGTCCACCGCCTTACTAACTTAGCTCTTACAACGATTGACTAAAAAGTTGATAAGTCCGCAACATATTACACAGGTTTTTATTTGTTCGATTTTTCCGATGATTCTGGCAGGAATTTAGAAAAATCTATGAAATTATTATATTGTCATGGATCCTTTACAAGTATATAAAGTTTCAAGTCGATCCAATGTTTTTTAAGTGGATGAAAATCGTGTTCAAATATTTCGTTACATAGATACAGGTTCGTTACATAGACAGATACAGGGCAAGCTAATATAAAGCGCGTAAAAATATATAATTTAACATTGTTATAACCTCAACGGTATAAAAAAATTATGAACTTAAAAAAGTATAGATTAATTCAAATGTGGAAATAAAATGTATTTAATTCATAAAACGTTTTATTACAAATATCACAAAAAACTGCATAATTGAAGACGTGAACCTGCGATCTTCATTAACAGAAACAGTGACCGCGTGCTTTACCGCTGAGCTATCGGGACACGTAGGAGAGTCTTCAGTTCATGCCACATAACACAGTAGCTCGGGGACTGCACAATTATGACTAGTTTCCTAATTTGAACCCAGCGCTGTGCCGAGTATGACTTAAAAGAAATATGCGTTCAAGAGATGAATCATTTTTTTTTGTCGTAGGGTGTACCATAGAACATTTTCAACGTAAATTTAGAGAAAAAATAAATAATAGTTTTAAAAAAACTAAAACAACACGCTTTATTAGAAAACCGAACTAAAAAATGAAAAATAATTTTAATTTCCGACACGCTTGGGACAAAATTAAAGTGATCAACAAAAAATCATCTCTAACACATATAGCATGAAACTAGAGTTATTAACAAAAAGAAAATAATTTTACTATCAAAAGCGTGGGGTGCTCTATATCAATTAATATATTTGATAATAAACAGATATCGGTAAAAGTAAAGTCTCTAAGAAAAAAATGTAAAAATCATAAAAAGCGCCCCACGCTTTTGATGGTAAAATTATTTTCTTTTTGTTGATAACTCTAGTTTTATTCTAGATGTGTTGGAGATGATTTTTTTGTTGGCCACTTTAATTTTGTCCCAAGCGTGTTGGAAATTAAAATTATTTTTCATTTATTTAGTTCGGTTTTGAAATAAAGCGTGTTTTTTAGTTTTCTAAAACTATTATTTATTTTTTACTTTTTAGTTTTAATAGTTTACAGAATAAGATAAAAATGTAAATATATTTAAATTCGATACTATTGTAGTATGAGCTGAAACTAATACTCTTCTAAAAAAATCCTCCCAGCCGGATTTGAACCAGCGACTTATGAATTACTGAAATCATATACCATCAAAGATCACCGCTCTACCAACTGAGCTCTTACAACGACTAACTAAAAAGTCTACAAGTCCGCAACCTATTATACCAGTTTTTTTTATTTTCTGATGATTCTGGCCAGGAGTTCAGAAAAAAATATGAAAATATTCTATTGCACGGGTCCTTTACAAATATACAAAGTTTGAAGTCGATCCAATGTTTGTAAGTGGATGAAAATCGTGTTCAAAGATTCCGTTACATAGATACAAATACATTTTTTTCTGATGTTCCTGGCCAGGATTTTAGAAAATAAATATGAAATTATTGTATTGCCATGGGGCCTTTACAAGTATACAAATATTCAAGTCGATCCAATAATTTTAATTGGGTGAACATCACGTTGAAAGATTCCGTTACATAGATAGATAGACAGATAGATTGATAGAAACAGGTCAAGCTAATATAAAGCTTGTAATAATAAACGAAAGAGAAGAACGTTTTATACTCAGACATGTTAGAGCCCATCCTCGGATTAGTTTCCCGGAACATAGGCCCATGGTGGAAGAAGTTCCAGGAAAACAAATGAACAATCAGACTGCTCGTCGTGTGTTGTGATCGCATATTATCATGGCTGCAGACCGCGAAAAGGGGTCATATGTCAGAGAAAAAAATATGCTAAAAGATTACTCTTTGCAAAAGAGCATGTAAACAAATCATAGGAGTTTTGGGATCGTTTAATTTGCTTGGATGATAGCAAAATAAATATCTTTGGATCAGATGGTATAATAAGGGTTTGAAGGAAAGCCAACACTGCTGATTATGTGAAACACGGGGGAGGTTCAGTTATGATCTGGGCCAGTATGTCTACCAGCAGGGTTTGGAAACCTGCTCTTCATTGACGGACCAATGCATATGTGGTATTACAACAGGACAAGGGAGGAAAATGTAAAACAAAATGCCATAGAAGTGGGACAGGGTCAGAATTACATATTCCATCAAGACAATGAAGTATACATATTGCAGACATTAACAAGTTTTGTTTGATCTGGAACGTTCCAAAGCATCTGCGGACACCTCCACAGTCATCTAATCGAAATCCAACAGAGAATCGTTGGGCCTAGTTGAATAAAAATTACCTAAAATGAAAGGGAATTTAAAAGAAGAGATAAACGTTACATTAGAGGAGAATGGGATAAAATTACACCTGAGACAATAAAAAAAATTATTAATTATATAAAAATAAAACGTAGTTTTATTTGATTTTCATATTTATTATATAATTCAGTGACAGCTGTTTCGGTACACTGTACCTTCTTCAGACATGTTAACAAATTATGAATTGCGTTCCAACTGATCTAAGCAACAGTACAACAATATTTATTTAATTTTTTTAATTTAACAAAGGGGATTCATTCAAATCAAGTTTAGAATTTAACATGTTTTTTACTGCTTTTAAATTTATTAATTTCTACAGCCTCCAAAAGATCTAACTTCTTACCCTTATCACAAATATGTAAAATTTCGAAATTTGGATCGAAACTATGATTAAATTGGAATAGGTGGTTAGCATATTTTTAATTTTCTAAATTTCTGTTATATGCTCTCATGTGCTCCTTTATCCAGGAGATAAAAGGTGTACCAGTTTGTCACATGTGCCACACTTCAATTTATATACACCTGATAATTTTTCTTTTTTTTGTTTTGGTTTTATTGTTTTTATTATATTTTGTATAGTTTTATTAGTTATGCTTACATCAAAATTACTTTGAATTTAATACAAATTGTACATAGCTAAAGGTGGTTTGATTATGGGTGATCCGTTGAGCCCTCTTTTGGTAGAGATTTTTATGGATGACTTAGAACAAACCATACATAAGAATGTATTAGCTAGAAATGTTCTATTTTGGTATCGTTATGTAGATGATATCATAGCAGGCTTCACAGGAACCAAAAGACAATTGAATTTCTTTTTAAATTTTATTAATAACATTCATAGAAGTATTACAATCACAATGGAATTAGAAACAAATAATAGTATAAATTTCTTGGATTTATCAATAAAACACATTGATAATAAGTTTGAGTTTGGTATCCTTCACAAACCATCTCATACTGATACCACCATCCATAGTTCTTCTCTTCACCCATATATTCATAAGATGGCAGCCTTTAATAGTTACATTCATAGACTTTTAAATATCCCTCTTTCACCCTTGAAATATAATAATGAATTGAATACTATTAAACAATTGGATGTTAATAATGGCTACGACCCTGAAATTATAGAATGTTTAATTAAGAAGGTTCATTACAAAAAAGCAATTAACAAAGTTTTTCCTTTACCCAAAGAAAACATAAAGAAATATGTCGTAATGCCATACATAGGCCCACTTTCAAATAAAATATCTAAACACTTTAAAAAGTTGAACATTAATGTGGCATTTAAAACTAAAAAAAAAAACTACAAAAAATAATAAAAAACAATAAAACCAAAACAAAAAATAAAAAATTATCAGGTGTAAATAAATTGAAGTGTGGCACATGTGACAATGTCTATATAGGACAAACTGGTAGACCTTTTATCTCTGGATAAAGGAACACATGAGAGCAACAGAAATTTAGAAAATTCTAAATATGCTAACCACCTATTCCAATTTAATCATTGTTTCGATCCAAATTTTGAAATTTTACATATTTGTGATAAGGGTAAGAAGTTAGATATTTTGGAGGCTGTAGAAATTAATAAATTTAAAAGTAGTAAAAAACTGTTAAATTCTCAACTTGATTTGAATGAATCCCCTTTGTTAAATTTAAAAATTTAAATAAATATTGTTTTATTGTTGCTTAGATCAGTTGGAACACAATTCATAATTTGTTAACATGTCTGAAGAAGGTACAGTGTACCGAAACAGCTGTCACTGAATTATATAATAAATATGAAAATCAAATAAAACTACGTTTTATTTTTATTTAATTAATAAATATGGATTTTCATCAAGTAAACACCAACTCAATTGATTAATAAAAAAATTGGTCAATTCAATGCTAAGCAGTGATTAAAGCTAAGGGGTAGTCTACTAAGTACGAAATGAAGACATTGTTCTGTGTTTTGGTTTTGTGTTTTAAGTGTATGAACAGAAATATTGCAAACAAGTGAAAGTTTAATTTCCTTGGTTTTATTTTTAATTAAATTTGAATAGAAATAGCTGCAAAAGATAATTAATTTCATTAAGTATAGGCGTGTTTAGGGCTGTTATGATACTCTGAAATGATAATCAGAAATAAATCACATTTGGGAAGATAGAACATTTACTTTATATCACAATTCTCAGCTGCATGAATAGGAACGTTACTAACTGTATATTACCGGGACAGCTTAACTCCGCTTTCCTTCCAGGCGCCTCAATGAGTTACAACAACGTCATGCCAGGAGAGAATACTAAATGACAACGTGGTGGCATTGAATATACAATTATAATAGACCATAAAAATATAAAATTGTAACCTTATAGGCCCGTCTATTATACTTTGTAAAGTATTAATTGTCTGTACCAACATCAGTAGAAGGAGCAGGATATAGGTATACCACTACACTTTGCTGATGATGGAAAGGCCTACAGAAAAATAATACATTACAAAGTTTAGAAGACGGACTTATAAGGAAAAAAATTATAATTTTACATTAAAATTTTAATTTCGTGACTAATATCAAAACGGAGTTTTATCATGAATACTTACTTCCTCACTGGCACTATCGAACCGTAGGTTCATGGCCCCGCGAACATAAGCTCTCCATACATCCCTATCCTGAGCAAATGCTTTCCAATCATTCCCTGTATAATCTACTTCCCTCAAATCATAGTTAATGTTATTCTCCCACCTCATTCTTGGTGTACCAACTGGGCAGCTTCCCTCTGGCTTTCCTAAAAGAAACTTCCATGCCAATCTTTCATTCCCCATACGTGCAATAAGTCTACGAGACTTAACAGTTCTTCCTATAAAGACCATGTAGTTCATTGTTATGTAGTCTTCTCCATTTACCTGTATGTTCGTCTCTCTTTGGTCCAAAAATTTTCCTAAGTACTTTATTCTCAAATACTTGTAATCTTCTTTCCTCCCTTAAAGTAAAATGCGGACATGGGTTCAATTGGAGTAAAATTTTCCGGACGTCAAATAGTCCCCCAATCGGTTCTCCGGGCGGGGACTACTTCAGGGAACCCATGCCAAAGGCTCAATCAAACACAGGGACATGTTCCTAGGAACATGAAATGTTAGGACTTTATACAATAGCGGGGCACTAGAGATATTAACGCGGGAATTAGATAAATCGCCCTTGGATACAGTCGCTTTACAGTAAGACAGGTGGCCTGGAGAAGGTAGTCAGGAATCAGAAGCTTTGGATTATACTACGGGGGTGCAGAAAGACCTTAATTTGGAGCAGGCTTTTTAGTCAGAAGAGGGATCCTGTCCGCTATCCGAGATATTAAGTATGTTAGTGATAGGATATCATGCATAATTCTAAAGAGTAAACGACATGATTTTATAATTGTAAATATACAAGCCCCCTCAGAAGATAAAGATGACAAGATCATGGATGTGATCTATGAAGTACTAGAATGCTTATTTGATAGCCTTTCACGATATCATATGAAAATTGTTTTAGGAGGTTTTAATGCAAAAGTGGGGCGGGAAGATATATTCAAACCAACAATAGGCAAATTCAGTCTTCATGAAGATAGTAACGACAATTGGGTTAGATTAGTCACCTTCGCCACATCAAAGAATCTCATTGTAGTTTTATCATGAATAATAATAATAATAATAATAATAATAATAATAATAATAATAATAATAATAATAATAATAATAATAATAATAATGAAAAGAATTAAAGGAAGGAATATAAAGTAATTAACTTAAATAGTTATATGTAGAATATGCAGGGTGTAACAGGATCTCATCAACAAAATGATAGGGATGATAGGCCATATAGAGAGGATATTTTTTTTTTTGTGAAGGAACATATAGTCGCAAACACGTCGTTTATGAGTTATGAGCAGATGAAGGCGTTCACCCGTAAGAGTCAGAATTGAATACAAACAACTGCACACGTATTATTTTATTGAAAATACATGTTTTAATAATAGGTATTCAAACAACGAGTGTTTTGACGTCAAAAAGAATCCTGCCATGACCAGTCGTGTTTGCGACTATATGTTCCTTCACAAAAAAATATCCTCTCTGCATGGCCTATCATTTCAATTTGTCGGTGAGGTCCTGTTACATCCTGCATATTTTTTTCCCCTGAGAGTTTAAGTTTCTGAGGAATATTTGAATAGAATGAACCGAAAGGTCACTTTAACTCCTGGAAACTTAGAGTGTAACCTGCACGTTTGAGATGACCTAAACTCTATTCCTCATCATGATTTGTATTTTAACAGTTTATAAATAGTAAGTAAAGTGATCCCACAACAGGCCCGGAGGCCCTTGGGATAGTAGGAGGTTAAGGCTCCGACTTTTTCTAGACAATCGGCACTTTATGTCAGCCGGGTTGTCAGCCCTGCGTGACGGCCGCCTTACCCCCAGAACAAGCGTCTGGTATTCATTTCCGTTAGAGGCTGAGTCGACCCCAGGGCCTGACCCCAACGGGACTTGAACCCTCGACCCTCCGGCATGTAGCTCAGTGCCTTAACCACTACGCTACGGCGTGCCCCACAGTTTATAAATACATGTTTTAAAAGTTAGCGAGACTTGGAACTACTTTCCAAGACGGCCGAGAGAGCGCTTTGTGCGAAAAAGCAGTAGCCTACATGCTATTTTATTTTACGACGCTCACGAACAACTTGGGCCAATCAAATGAGGGCATTTATTGTCCGATTTGTTTTCTCTTACAGCCTCTCATTTCAAACTTTATGTTCTTTATGTGTATTTATTATACGGGGCCCACGATTTATATCCTTTCCGAAGATTACATAATCTTGAAGTTTGTGTCCTGAAAAAAGTAGCCTACATAGCCTACATCCCTCTCGAGTTTGAACCCGCAAACCTCAGAATCAGATGAGAATTTTGGTAAACACTTGTCCACCGGAATCGATAGCAGAACCATTGTCAATAAAGTTGATTATTTTAAAATCCCACATAAATGTTCACAAATAATATAAAAATAAGGTTTTTTTATATACGTATATTTAATTTTGTAAAATAATAACAATTGTTATAATAATAATAATAATTATTATTATTTTTTATTATTATTATTATTATTATTATTATTATTACTATAACTATTATTATTTTATTTATGTACTTATATACTGATTTTCAATGTTTACACATCCTTATGTGACTGAAGTTTCAATTTTCTCCTCCACTCGAGCCTATCCATGTCCTCCAGTCACCTTGTTCTCATTCTATTATTATTATTATTAGACCTATTGTTATTATTACTATTATTATTATTATTATTATTATTATTATTATTATTATTATTATTTAGCGTTGTCAACCGCTGCCTCATACCTAACGGGACCGAGGTCAATCCCCGGTCGCGATTAGTTTGCTGGATGACGGACTTTTTCTGTTTTCCTCTTCTGTAAGACAAATTCCAGGAAACATTCAGCCCAAACGGTCCCGTAACATCGTCTGGTCCTCATAATCATCATTATTCTATTCGCCATGTTTAGTATGAATGGTGTGTTTGGTCTTAATGTTGTGTTGTCTTGGAGGAG
This sequence comes from Diploptera punctata, assembly GCA_030220185.1. Taxonomy (NCBI): domain Eukaryota; kingdom Metazoa; phylum Arthropoda; class Insecta; order Blattodea; family Blaberidae; genus Diploptera; species Diploptera punctata. The sequence continues at coordinate 1,019,153 of JASPKZ010001577.1, read as the reverse complement.
ACCCTGGCCTTGAGCTGATCACTCATTCGGGGAAGCCTACCATGTCCTAGTGTGGTAAAAAAAGTATGTGTGTGATCCATAGTTAAAAATCGCTCTCCCGACATGTCGTGCCAGTGTAAGGCCCGAGTGACGTGTGGCACGTAAAAGTACTTGTAAGGTGAGAAGTTAAACTGGGTTAATGGAATTATTATTATTGTTATTATTATTAAATGTAGGTTTGATTAATATATTGCAATTGTTTCCTGTTATAAAATGTATTTGTATTCCCAATAAATATCACTTCACGACCAATTCTTAGAAGCCGTCTTTAATTTGTCAAAAATATATTAACGATATCTTGGATTTCAGTTTAATGTTTCATGTATTCTCATGACTCCTATTGTGAGAGCGGCACGGACAACTAGGGGATTCTATTACATCCGTCAACTCTGCAATTAGCTTTATGTATCGTGGGGAAACTGCCCCAAAGGTCCTTAAGGCGAATGGTAAAAAAATAAAATTAATTTCTTGATCATTTTAAAGTAAACTTGAGAAGGATGACTGGCGAATATTTACTTTTTTTTTCGCAATGAGAATGAAAGTTATAGTAACTACTCATCCTGCTCCATTAATCAACTGTCAGTAGACCTACAACAAAAACCAAATTACTTTTTAATTAAAAATTTAGTTTGGCGTCAAATGTCGAATTTCAAGCCTCTTACTATTGATAACAGTCCACCGCTGTGGTCTCGAGGTAGCGTGCTGCCTTGTCACCCAGCGGGCCCGGGTTCGATCCCCGGTTGGGGCAGTTTTTCTGGGTGAGGTTTTTATCGGGGTTTTTCATCTGTAAGACAAATATCAGGAAAAAAATTAAGGCCCAAACGGTCCCCGAAATCATATGGTCGTCATCATCATCATCATCATTCACCGGTGTGGAAAGCAACGGGATACTACCACACCTACAATTCCCTAGTAAAGCTTCAAGCATAGATGAAAATGCTATGACTGCAGTGAAGAACCTGCCTTCGGGCAGAATTACTATGGATGGATGGACTAGTGATAACAAACTTTTATATATTTTCAGAAGAATGGTGGTAGTTTGGTGTAAATATATGCATTGAAGTCTAGGGCATTATATATTATAAACACGCCTGGATCGGGACACGAGGTGAACAGGGACACTTTTAAATGTTGTTCTGTTCACTGAAATCAAAGACTCTAGCCAAACTGCCTTGATCTGTAGACTAACCTCTATTCTTCATGCAGGCCCATCAAAACCAGTTGTGTCACATTTTGGTTCGCATTGGGTTATCTGGATATTTTGACAATAAAAAAGTGATGTTCCAGGTAAGTGAAATAATACCTTTATACATTTAATATTTTCGTTTTTGCGTGTCTGTCATTATCTCATGGTCCGATTACGAATGATTTTTGTTAAATTATTAAGTATTTATCCCCAAAGTAATTGCGATAATCACCGTCTTTGTCGACAATAGATTAAGTGTCGCCAACCTATGAAAACTGAAACAATATAAACGGGGTGAATGGTTGCACTAATTTATTATTGACTGAATAGCGACATTGTATTTCCTAATTTACTTCCAACTATTGCATTGCCGATCTGTAATTATAAACGGAGTTGGATAGAAGTTGATATGCGTAGAGCTATTAAAGCGTTCCGTCAGGGGACGAGGTTGTATCATGCGGCAGGGTTACAAGGGGTACCTCGCCGTCGCCGTAACAGTAGGAGTAAACGACCCGCTGAAAAAAAGTAGTTAGTACAATGAATTCTTCCATTGTCTGCATGTGGATTTGAATTAGATATCAATAATGTAAGACAGACAGCTTTTTGCTTCGCGCAGAAAACTACTATAAGCACAAATTTATCGTTGTCAGAATCTGAATAAGAAATATAAAATAACGAAGATGATAATAACAATACTGTATAGGGCAAACACAATAACACTATGTGTGGGTTTGTTTATAAAGTATAGTTATCGCATTTCATAAGAACTGGGATAATGCACACGGAGTCTTGGCAAAAGACGTGAATTTTATCTTGAAGAGTGTGTTGGAGGTGAGAGAAAAAAAAGTGTTCGTAGGCCTAATATAAGGAAATAAATATTATTCTCTGATATTATATAAATAAAATTATGTTTTGAAATTCTGCTTAATATGTCTGAGAATTAAATATTTTACCGAAAGAAGTCATTTGAAAACTGTTCCGATTCACTCAAAAGAGTGTCACTATTCACCCTAACAAATTTTGATGAATACGAACATGCAGCACTAATATAAATGTCAATGATTTTTTGTGTATTTGATTGATAAAACTACAACTGGTAGAAAATATTGATCAAAGATTATATTACAGCATGAAGTACAAAACGTGTATGTCTTAATGATAATGAAATCGATATTATCGATTTTTTTTAATTTTGTCCCGATTCACACGAGCTTACCCTATATATATCATTTAAGCACCTTGGCATACCTACCGGCTGCTGGTCTCACACCCATTTATATTTTTGTATGGAGGTGGACTATCATATTTACAGTAAGGGTTGACATGTAGTCAGCATGAGAGTCACCCAGCCGTTAGAGCTGGATTTCTCTACATGCAACCGCTACTTATTGTAGCTACCCAAATTTATCATGGTGCTCGGTTGACACTGATCTCATAATGATCGAATTTCCACGTAAAAACGTGTTCCCCGATGGGGAATTGAATAACAAATTAAACATGAAAGTAACAAAATATTCCCATGCGGATATAAACTGAGTACTCATTTTATTTTTAGTGTTCGAAAAGCAAGCGAAAAAAAAGATAATACCATGCATAAATGCAGAAATGCCTCTTTGTCAATACTTTTAGCCTCAGTTTTATCTGAAAACACTCGAAGCGTGGAGATAGTGAATTTTTTTCGAAAAAAATCAGTAAAGTCATTATTTAAAAACACAATTACCGAACACACAATTATGAAATCTGTAGTTCGAAAGAATCTGTTCATTATTTGCTATATTCAACGCATTTCTTCAAGTCAGTCACTACAAAATAATGCTCTTACCTATGCACAGTATTAAAACGGAGCTTTCTCTATTTTGGTAAACAGAAGAAGTCGATAAATAGCCAGGTGAAATACGACTGCCATTGGGTGTAAAATAAAAATTAATTCAAACGTAATTTTGGGCATAAATTATATAGTCTACGGAAAGTGGTCAGTTGAAGTAGTTCGCGAATTGAAGATAGACCACATTAAGCCATCTACGTATTCTCCCAGAGCAGAACCTAAAACACGTAAAGTGCAGTGGGTGGCATTAGAACACACATATGTTGCAAGTGTTCTTGGAATTAATTATGGTTTATGTGGAAATACTTTCTTTTCCCCATATATATACTAAATACCCTTTGTTATCATGATAAAATCAGGTGGTAGTATACGCTCAATTCTGGAAATGCGTGCTATTATGCATTGCAGAGACTCTTGATGTCCCAACTCCTTTCAAAAAATGTTAAACTGAAAATATATAAAACTATTATTCTACCAGTTATATTATATGGGTGCGAAACATGGACTTTTACTTTAAGGGAGGAAAGGAGATTACAAGTATTTGATAATAAAGTACTTAGGCAGATTTTTGGACCAAAGAGAGATGAACAGACAGGTGAATGGAGAAGACTACATAACAATGAACTACATGGTCTTTATAGGAAGCCAGATATAATAAGAACAGTTAAGTCTCGTAGACTGCGATGGGCAGGGCACGTTGCACGTATGGGGAATAAAAGACTTGCATGGAAGCTTCTTGTAGGAAATCCAGAGGGAAAACGTCCAGTTGGTAGAGCAAGATGAGGTGAGAGAATAACATTAACTATGATTTGAGGAAGTAGATTATACAGGGAATGATTGGAAAGCACCAGCTCAGGATAGGGATGTATGGAGAGCTTATGTCCGCGCGGCCATGAATCTACGGGTTCTATAGTGCCAGTGAGTAAGTAAGTAAGTATGACTCCAGTCTAGCACCTTCGTGTTCGACACTCGTAGGAATTGGACATTTTAATTGAAAAATTATCAAATTTGTGACCGGGAGATGTTGCAATCCACAATTTCTACAAGGTAGATTAAAATTCCAATAATGTCCGCAGAGTAGTGTATAATATGTATACCAATTCCGTCGCGTCGGATGGAGGTGTTAAGACTGGAGGTATCTTTGATGCTTTCCGATAGCAGTAGACTACATAATTATCCGCTCCGGTTCCAGTTTTTTCATTGCCTTCATCAACAAATTAACATACACTACACTAAAATTCACACATTCTCCTCTCTGTACATAATATAAGTAGCCTATATATAATCAACGGGTCTGTTGGAATCCATATCCAACATATAAAAATGAATGTATGTTTGTTCGTACTTTATGCGCGACCATACCGTTGATCCGATTGTGATGGGGCTTTTTGTAAAATGTTCAGGAGATTCCCGGGATGAACATAGGCTATAAGAGAGTTCTGATACTCAACTCCTACACCCTTAAAATTCGCCCTTTGTAGTGGAAAAGTGAAAACAATTAACTTTTTGGACGCTTAAATGGCTTACGCTGCCTCAACCATAACAAATACACAAACTTAATGTATTCAGAATTGACTATCTCGAAAAGCTGTACACAAAAGTCCGCGACAGCATATGTTTATCTCTTACGGATAACTCACAATAACCATTTTTTTCTTTGATTGATGCCAAGAAGATCGAGGCAAGTACGTAATTCCTCTGTAAGCAAAGCAGCACATGGCGGGTATTGTTTTATGGATAACTCACAATAACGAAATTTGTCTTTTAGCCCATTTATGCCAAGAAGATCGAGATAAGTAGATTCCCGGGTAACGCCGAGTAATCAGCAAGGGTATCTAATTAATGTATATTTATAATTATTCTTCGTTTTACTTATTCAACTAAACATAAAATCACATTAATTTTAATTTATTTAGGCTTGGCAGCGCAAGACGGGCATTAGCTGGAACATGGGTGTATGTGTGTATATGCCGACATTAAAGTCTCGAACGCTTGCTTCTATTTCAAACTAAGTTTATACCTATATAAATTATTATACAACAATGTAGCTGTAAGCAGTACTATACTCCTAGCTTCACTAGGGGTTAACAGGGGGATGGGTTGAAATGAAAAAATAATCGATATCGAGCTAAATATGTTCCAGCATAATTCTAGGGAACTTGAAGTAATTTTAACCAAACTCGGTACACACATAACGTACAACCTGAAAAAAGTTCCATGATGGTAAATGTCCCCTAGCACACGTAGAGGGGTTGTTAGGGGTGAAATCTAAAACCATATCGGAAAAGGGCAAATATTAGTGTCGAATTCATAGTTTTTGGGGTGAGAGGGTGATATAGAGTGAAAAATAAAATTTAAAAAAAGTTATATAATAGTGTGAAATCTTTACATTTTCGCGTCTCTAAGCTAAGTGATAATTCAGATGGTATTTACGTCCGAGTTTGACCCTAGCACTCCTATGAGAGTGACGTAGGATGAGAAGGAGTGAAAAATAAGACTTTAAAAGTGACCAAGATTAATTTTCAATCGATAGTTGTAAGGGTCGCTAAGCTGATTTGTGAAAGTCACGATGCCATTTAGGCTCATTTTTGACCCTTGCACCCTTAGGAGGGATTGGAAGGGGTTGAAAATAAAATGTATAAAATGACCGAGATTTGTGTCGAAATGGTGTCCGATTGGCGACAGCTTCAATGTCATTTCAGTTCATGTTTGACTTATAACACCCCTAAGGAAGAAGTGGTGAGAAGAAATAGAAAATAAATTTCCAAACTGACCAAGAATAATATGGAGTCACAAAGCAGAAAGGAGCCAAGAAGATTGGAATAAATAAATACCCGAGCAAAATCGGACAATCAGCTAATAGTACATACATTAAAAATATATCTACAAATCCCGCCTATCCCGTGATTGCGAAACACGAAGATCGAAAAATACGGCGGGCTATAATTTGCACACACATTTCCTTATAGGGAGAATATTGGAATGTTGATAGGGACAAATTGTGTATATATATATATATATATATATATATATATATAGATATTATAAATATATTTTTGACATTTGGCAATGAAGGCAAATATGATATGAAAAGAAAAAAGAATGCTTGAGTCGGGATTTGAACTCGAGTCTCTAAAGTCTGTACCTTTAGCGCTCTAACCAACTGAGCTACCCAAGAATTCCAAGACAAACATACAATTTTCTTATACATGTATTATTCTCAATTCACACAAGAGGTAGCGGAAAGATCTTCCGACTGCCATCTAACTGAGTTACCCAAGAATTCCAAGACAAACATACAATTTTCTTATACATGTAGTATTCTCAATTCACACAAGAGGTAGCGGAAAGATCTTTCCGCTACCTCTTGTGTGAGTTGAGAATACTACATGAATAAGAAAATTGTATGTTTGTCTTGGAATTCTTGGGTAGCTCAGTTGGTTAGAGCGCTAAAGGTACAGACTTTAGAGACTCGAGTTCAAATCCCGACTCAAGCATTCTTTTTTCTTTTCATATCATATATATATATATATCTGAGATCTTATACTGAGAACAGAAAGACCTCAAAGTTGGAGAGAGTGCTATTGTCAAGGAGAGCGAGTTAATCCTCTGATATGTGGTGCAGAAAACTTAAAACAAGTTTGTCTTTAACAACTTCTAATGGATACTTAGCAATTAAGAACTTCACGAAGATTAACAAACAATACTCAAAAGTTGGGTGCGCTTGAGATCTAGATCTCCGCCATGTTAGTCCCACTCTATAATTTTATAACACCAGCGCATGTTAATTGTCAACATTTAGAAATATTGTGCAATTTTAATGTGAAATCGTATATTTTTAGTTAACTTCATAATGACATAAGTACTGATATTATGAACTTATTATTTATGTCCATAAATACCGCATTTACTTGCATAATTCACGCACCAGTAATTTTTAATAACTTTTTTAATTTCCCCCCCCTACATTTCATGCATGAACGACAACGCGATTTTTTTAAATGAAAGTACTTTACTAATAGATTGAGTTGGGGCAGTAGAGAATTCTCTTTAATAAGTTTTATCTTCGTATAGCAAGCAGTACTACCTGTCAGATTTAACCTGGCAGTCATGAGAAATTTGTCCATTAACTTTCTCTGTTACTCTAGTCGGCGTTATAGACGTACAATAATTTTTTCCAAAAAAGTGTAGTTTTCAAAATTATGCCATAATAGATTTTATAAATGTTCTATGACTGAAGGTCAAGTCTGGCCTTGGAAACTTATGTGCGAGGGATGCGACTGAGAATTATGGGTGGGGTAAAAAGCAAATGATTGCTTTTACATTGCTCATACCGCTGATGAAAAACAAAACCCCTTGAAAGGGAAAACGGCCACAATACTACTGGTCCCTCAAATCTTCCTCGCATAAGTCATGCATCCACCTTTCAGATTACAAAATTTAAAAAAATGTGTGAAATACGCGAGTAAATACGGTATTTATACTGGTTACCTCGTTCATTTTTCCTGTCAAATAAATTATTAAGTTCTCTATGATAAGTTAAACTTATTCCTAAGTGATACAATTAAAAAAATCTATAATACATGTTACTGTAATGTTCCGTTTTCTGGCCATTTTATAAGAGCATAAAATAATGGAACGATATATGGTATACTAACTTACTAACACTATCGAATTGTAGATCCATGGCAGCGCGGAAATGAGCTGTCCACACATCCCTATCCTCAGCTGTTTTCCAATCATCTCTCGTATAATTTACTTCCCTCAAATCTTGAAAATGTTATTCTCCTATCTCATTCTTGGTCTACCAATTGGGTGTTTTCCCTTCGGTTTTCCTGCAAGAAGTGTGTTTGATCCCCATCGCCCATCGTAAAAGTGAAAGGTTTAATGCCCTTTAGTTCAATGTACTATTTTAGTAAGTTAATATCCATCCATAGTAATTCTGCCCGAAGGCAGGTCCTTCACTGCAACCATAGCATTTCCATGCTATCCTTGCAGCTTTACTAGGGAATGGTAGGTGTGGTAGCTTCCCGTTGCTTTCCACACAGTGAAGAATGATGATGATAATGATAGGGATGATGATGATGATGATGGTGATGGCCATATAATTTCGGGGACCGTTTGGGCCTTAAAGTTTTCCTGAAATTTGTCTTACAGATGAGGAAAAACCCCGATAAAAACCTCATCCAGAAAAACTGCCCCGACCGGGGATCGAACCCGGGCCCGCTGCGTAAGAAGGCAGCACGCTACCTCGAGACCACAGCGGTGGACTAAGTTAATATAGGATGCCCATAATAATTTCCTTATTAACTACAGAAAATGCATATTGCAGGGTAGATATTTATGTAAAAATAATCCTTTATATAATTAAATCGTCCGTCACGCAAGAACTGCATAAACAAAACGAGTTGCAAAGTAAGTCGAATTTATTAAACTCCATTTTGCTGGTTAGCGAAATGTTCTTTTGTTCAATTGGAAAAACTCATTTTCTGATCTAGTTCATTTACAAGTGTGTGAATGCAGTGAAAATGAATGGGGCATAACCTTACGTTATCGCCTATTTGCATATTGTTGTATAATTTGACACCAATTTAAATAATTTCAATCGATTTATTTTACAAATATATTGCTTAAATTATTAAATAAATTGTATTAGAATATTTGCCAATTTAAAAGTTAATTAAATTGTATGGTACACATTGCGAAGAAGCAAACATGCCGGTTGTTAGAGTCAATTTTTAATTTCGTTTTTAAGGATAAACTCCATTTATAATTGTCGAATTTCGTCAATTGTTTTATTTCGAGTTTCAGGTAAATCCTCAATTCCTAACTATCGGATTTCGCTGAGTTTTGGGGAACACTTTCCTTGTTTTATTTTAATAGCATTTACTGAGTTTCGTTTCTGAAACATAGAACATTTACACCGCCAGAAGGATTTTTAAAATTCAGTTTCAGGTGATCTCTTATACCAAAAGTCCGATCTGGCTGCTTCTCGAATACGATCATATATTTTTTTTAGAATTAATTATTATATGCAATGTTTGAAACAAAAATTGCCACCAATGGAGCATTAATAAGCGCGCGCGCGCACACACACACACACACACACACACACATATATATATATATATATATATATATATAGGTGATGGTCATTTTCGGTATCTACTAGACAAGATATTATATCAACTGCTTCTAACCACAGATCCAGGGACGCCCGTCACTCTGTATCAGGGGTCGGCAAATGATTTTAGGTGGGTCCTGATACTTTGAAAAATTGATCGAAATCCTCATTTTTTATTTTCATTTTCACTCATAAAGTTATATGAAATTCTATTATAGGATATTTGTATTAAAGAATAATGGGAGAAATTACATTTGCGGTCTTGAGTCAGTTTTTTAAGTGAGGTTCATGCAGCAAGTAGCGTATGCGAAGAGTTTATTCAAGGTGAGCAGCCGTTAACCTCGAGTGTTATTTTTTTTTAAAAAATTCATGTTTCGAATGACGTTTCACAAACATATGTGGAATCAAACATGGCAGCTAAATAAATGGCTATTTGTTTAGCAAATTTCTATCTTTCTGGGAAAGGTTTACTTCAAAATTCGTCGGTGGATGCAGTTTTATCCGATAGTAAGGAAATGTCTTCCTGAAACTCTATTATCTCCATTTGGACTAAAGGCTTTAAAAGGCGGAACAAATTCGCAGCCACACCTGTCCATTCTGCCACTGCAGAAACATTAAAACGCAATTTTAGAATCGCGATAACTTCTCTATCTCTGCTTGGAATCTTGCTACAAATACCTTCTTAAGATCTGACATAAAGTTTGAAAATACTGCAAAAACATAATTTTATATTAAAATTTTGTTGTTAAGTGAATAAACTCTTGAAGTAAATTTTTCAAAATTATCCACCTTGCGGCGGAAAGAAGGTACACGTTGTATCAGATCACATCAATTTCCTATTTCCTTGTAGCTCGGTATTGAGGGCATTTTAAATGCTTCGGAATGTCTTTCAGGAAAGCCATAGCTATGCGTTCGCTTCCTAGGAACTCCAAATTGTTTCTTGCTTCTTGTGTATCCAAGCTTTCTAAGAAGGATGTTATTTGTCAAAAACGTCAAATCACTTGGCCTTCACTTAGCCAACGAACATTGTTGTATTGTAGTGTTTGATTTTAACATGTAGTCATCAAAAGTCTTGAATAAAATCTCTCCGCGAGTCTTGCCTTTAAACAGCAATATTCCTAGCAATTCTTATCTAAATTCTATAGCTTCAATATCCAAAACTCGCACGGAAGTAGACATTTGTTCTTGATCAAAAATGTCACATGTTTCATCAACTGTTATGGCGTAAGCAGCGCGCAAACTTCTTTTATTGTCAGCAGTCAAAATTTCGTTCTTCTTGTATTGCTTCTTGCTGACAATGGAATACCATCAATTGCGGCAACATTCTTTTGCTCTTCAAAACGTTCTGCGATCACTTCCAATATACTTTTTATTACTATCTCGGAGTCTGATAATGGCTTCTGGTGTTTAGTTAAGAGTCCAACACAAACACACACACACACACACACACACACACAACGTTGGTTCTGCAGAGTTTTCCTTTTTTATTCGCTTTGTTTGAAAGAAGTTTTTCTTGACGAGCTTCACTGCTCAGAGATTTTTTTTGTGGAACTAATGATGAGTTGTTTCGCTTTAAATTGGCACTTGTAACAAGAGCGACCGTTCTATTACAGATGAGGCACTCTGAAACAGGTTGAGGCCTATCAGGCAGCATTAAACAGTATTCTTCAGTCCACTAAGTCAAAAACGTCCAATTTTACTATAAATTTGATGATATTTAGGATCCATGTTGATGCAGAAGGAGCGTTATAAGCCTCGATAATAACAAAACGCTCCGTACGAGATCGCAACAACTACTGACGAAATGGTGATAAAATTTGTGTATATATTATAGATTCGTTCTTCATACCAATAACCGACCCCCCGGCGTATAGCATGTGCCGACGCTTACGTTCTCAAAAGGTATGTTGGCAACACACATAAGGACCGTACAGAAAAGGAGGTGCTTCCATACTCAAGAGGGTCGGCCGCCACCCCCCCACCCCGCCCCCCCAGTACCCGCCATAATATTTCATGAAGTGGCGATAAGCTTTCGTTCGAGTTACGAGCTCAAATACTGTGTTTAAATGAATATGGCTGCTCCGATTAAAAGAGGTTTCAGATGTTGCCAAAGTGAGAGATCGGTTTATAAAGTTTCTTATTTCTTTAAATGAAACTCTCGTGTTGCATTCGGGTGTACAGAGCTGCTATGTGGATTGACAAAACATAATATTCTGTGCCGACCGGTTACAGCTTCTCCTGCTTTCCAGCGCACTCTCCTGAGCTTTACAGTTTACCAACTAAAATGTGTAACACAATTGTTCTCATGTTTTGGAATGTTGAAAAAATATAACTACATAATATATATAATTTGTTTGTATTAACCTAATTAGAAATTTTATTTTTATGTTTATTTCATTCATTTTATATATTATTCGTAGTTGTGTTTGAGTTAATTTTTGGAGACCGGTTTTTGACCTCCAGCGGTCCGGACTTTGACGTTCTGTGGCCCGGATCTGGACCACGGTCCGCCAGTTGCCGACCGTTGCTCTATACGTTGCAGCTATGTTTCAAAGTATATTGCTCTCGGCCATGATATAGATTTAAAACTCCAGGCCTGACAGCCTAGAAGTCACTAAGCCGCAGCTAACTTCATATTCGCACGACCCATATCTAAAGGTGGACGATCATCCAGCCAGTATAAAAGTCACATGTGAGAAAATTTATTTCGACATTGGGATTCGAACTCTAGCGCAAAGACACGGTGACTTATACTGACCAAGTAGGGCGCGGGATTTGGTATTGTTTTATGGGGATGAAAACCCTAAAAAGAAGTGAGGTTAAAACAATTATTAAATATAAATCAATAAAATGTAATCAGAGGAAGTCGTGTGGGAGATTCACACATGTACAAGGTTATAAAATTACAATACACACGCCTTGTTTCCGCGACCTCGATATAAGGCTCTTATCAAGCGGAAACACGTTACGAAATGTTGTATATGCTGATAACGGTTTAAGTTATCGCCAACAGCTGACTGTTAGCCAAACACGTTATTCTCACCTCGCATGGAACTAAATACTTTCACATTTGTTTTTATCATATGTCATATCGCAAATAAATATAAAGAACTTCTGATTCATTCAACCACAAAATAGTACAATTGTGTCACATTTCAGAAGAGCCAAAAGTAATTGATGTGGTTGCTATCATTGGTTAATAGACCTCTTCCTTTTCTAATCACTGAGACAATAGAAACTGTATCCTGTAATTTGTTTTTAAAAATGTGTTATAGGAAGCATAAACAGTAATTAAGTAATGAGCACGTAAAATAGTCGATATCAAAATGTATGTTCACTGCTGTTAAATAATTGATTATATAAAATTTAAATGGTTCTCTGAACAATGTTTACCGTAAAGTTTTACCCCGGTGGAACCTATGTCCTCGTTTTATAACGGTTGTGTTTTTACGATGAAAAATAATCACTATTTCGACCAATGTACTTTTTTCGTCTGGTGTATCACCTTGGATGGGTAATCCTTTCTTAGGAAAATGTTTGGATCAAAGAAAGACGAACAGACTGTGAATGGAGAAGACTACATAACTGTGAGCTACATTATTTTTATGGACTATTTAACTCATACCCCAAATGGGAGTCAATGACCATTCACGTTTCAATGATTTCTGTTTTACAACCAATCAGAGTTGTGTTTCACGAAATATTTATCAGTGTTATATATACCATATTAAAGAAAGCTTCTCCTTTTTAATATTCTGAGTAAGTCTAGTCATAGTTGCACACTGACCAAGCGTACAGCAAATACGGCTACCAGATGTCAACACATAGCGCTTGCAGGAGTTAATATAAAAATATTTGTAGCAATTTATTATACCACCAGAAAAAAAGAGACCACTGTTTGCACTTTGTTAAATGTATTTTTTCCCAGGTAATAATCCAGAAAAATATAATTGTCATATTTACATCATAAGACATCAGAAATGAATTAATATACAGTTTGATGTGTTTCATTTTTTCTCCACTAGAGAGCATTCTTACAATATTGCGTTCCCTTGGCAACAAATAGTATGATCTGGTTGCAGTGATAAACAAAAGAAGCAGTAGAAGCGTATCTATCGTTTCTAATTTGTTTTCAAACATCGCCGTTTACATTAAATATATAAATATTTTAAAATAACTATGGTTAAATAATGATTTGTGAGTAAACAGCATAATTTGATTCGTTAAATAGTCCTCACAAATGCCACTCTTGATTTCCAAATTCTCTAGATAAATTCACTCCTCACTTCGTGAGTCGTGAATTTATCGATACTTATGAAATCACTTGTGGCATTACTTATGAAAAACACATGTAATAAAAACAGTTAAGTCATGTAGACTGCGATGGGCAGGACATGTGTCGGGAATTGGGAAAGATATTTGACATTTGTCTTACAGGTGAAGAAAAACCCCCAAAAAACCCCACCCAAGAGCCTGTCCCGACCGGGAATCGAACCCGGGCCCGCTGCGTCACAAGGCAGCACGCTACCTCGAGACCACAGCGGTGTAGGTATATATATATATATATATATACAGGGTGTAAATGAATTATACTGCACAAATTTAACTACGTATAGAAGGGTATTATATAAGCAATTTGAGATAATGAACTAATGGTCTACGAATAAAAAGTCCAAGTTATGATTCAATTTGTAAAATGGTTGTCACGCCATTGATTATTTGAAATTCTTCTTCTTCTTCGGCTTTCACCCACTTATAGGTTTGCCGTCTTCAGTTTCCATTTATCTCTATCATTTCAATGTATCTTCTTTATTATTTTATTATCCCTCTTCCAAATTCCTATCATCCATTATAGTTCTGACGTAGGTTTTCCATTTCCATCTTGGTCTGCCACGTTTATTTCTTCCAGGGGTTGACCATTGGTATATATTTTTTGGCCATCTTTCATTTTCCATTCTTTGTACATGGCCATACCATTTATGTGTTTGATTTTCAATCCTCTAACAACAGATATGGTGACATTCATTTCTCTCCAAAGGAATTAATTTCTTATTTTATCCTGTCTTGTTTTTTGGAGGCTTCTTCTAAATTAATCAAATTCAACTGTTCTAAGTTTATTCTTTTGTAATTCCGGCAGAGACCAAGTTTCACTCCATATGACAAAATAGTCTGTATTATGCTCTTATAAATTATCATTTTAGTTTCCTTTGTAATATTTTTATTCCAAATTATTCCAAGTAATGTCTTAGTTATATTTAATTAATGTTGGGAAGTAAACATTATGAGGTATAATCATTAAAATTCATCGGAGAACATATTGTTTAAACAACTCACCTCATAGGATTCATGCTTCCATGATATCGCGATTTCAAACATAATCATGGAAGCATGAATCCTATGAGGTAAGTTGTTTAAACAATATGTTCTCCGATGAATTTTAATGTCTTAGTTATTGGAAATTAAAATGGAAATAATATGATACTGAGACTCTAACTTACAACAAGCATGCTCCTTTAGCTCAGTGGTTGTAGCCGTCTTACTACAGACGCAATTGTAATATTCATGCATTACGTTCGAAACTACGTACAATATGTGTATACTATTTTTTCCTTTCTTCTTTTATTATGTATGTCCTGTAAATTAATTACGTACGCAGATTTACTTCTGGTTTAATTATTGTTTATTCATTATTTTACAGAATACGGTATTGGAATGTCGGCGCAGTACATGAGTTGCAAAACTATCTACGTACGTATTGTACAGACATGTTTGAAAGGTTGTAGTAATAATGCACATACATGAGAGTACAATAGGTTTCGTAAATGAAATGTGCAATTGTACTTTGCAGTACTTATGTACTTAAATAAATGATAGTGCAGCGATCACAAGAGTAATAATATGAAGATGTACATACATAATGTAATTGGGGAGTAAGAAACAATGTATTTGAGTAAACAAAAAAAATTAAAGCACCTGCAGACTCATTAGAGAAACTTTCAAATTGGCCACCTCCATCCTCACAACACAGACGACATCGACGTCTAAAGGATTCTCGTACCCCCTTCAAGATACTAGGGGTGGATTTATCAACCTAAGTCTTAACCACGACCGCGGTTTTCCAATGTTTTATTGTTTCCATAACACCTATAAAATGACTGAAAATTCACAGAAATTGTTATGAAACCGTAGACATGATTCAGACATTTGTTTTTGTAATTAACAGCCGTAGATTTTCAGTTTTTATGGTTGTTATGGAAACAATAAAAAATCGGAAACCCGCGGTCGTGGTTTACACTTCGGTTGAGAAATCCACCCTAGGTGTCTCACGGATCACGTCACATGCTGTGATTATGCGTGCGACTAACAAGGGTCTCATACCACAAAAATAATGATGTGGACAGAGATCTGGAGAGCGAGCTGGCCCCACTACACACGAATTACATCTTCCTATATCCAACGGCCAGGATACACTTCATCCAAATGATTTCGCACCGTCCGGCGGAAATGAGGAGGAGCCTGATGAGAAGAGAAATTTCTTTTAGCAATGTAGGTAGGACATGCTCTAAAAAGTCTAATCGATGACACCATTTAATCTCTGGGAAAGAAGGTAGGAGCCAATGATGTGGTCAGAAATTACGCCTACCCATACGTTCACCGAAAATCTCTGCTGGTGACCCCTCTCTAAAAGATAACATGAGGATTTTCATAATCCCACATATGACTGTTCTTTGAGTTCAGTACCAGCCCATCCGTATTTAGTATCGTCTCATCAATGAATGACACCGAAGAAAAGAAGAGTGCTGGCTGAAGCAAAGTCCAATTACAAAATTGAAAACGTTGAGCGAAGTCCACTGGATGTAGGGCTGGTCTTCGTGCAGGACTTTCCGTATGGTTTGATGGTTCGTGCCCATTACACGTACAATAACACGAGTATTAGTAGAAGGATCATCTTCCACCCTATGAAGAATATTTTCTCCGAACTCTGCAGTGCAGCGCGTACGCCTTTCACCGGCGTTTATTCTGTTTACCTTCAACGTCCCATGCTCCGGCAAACACCTATCAATAGACTCGTAGGTAGTTCGGTGAGGATGACGTTTATTCGGATACCGCTCCGCATACATGGCAGCAGTCCTTGCACCATTGCCTTCCTTGTGCTGCACCATAAATCAGATCGGCAAGTTCAGCATAACTGTAAAGATGTTCCGTGTTGCTTTCATGTAATGCGACTGATACCGAAGTAACTTTTAATCAGATATTAATGTAATAACCGATACAGAAATAGGTATTTTGCGCATGATTTATACTCAACAAATTTCGATGTCAACATATCACAGTACACATGCAGGGGAAAAAAGTGGCCTGCCGTGATTTTAACCATCAATGTTCGAATTACAAATCCATCGCGTTAACCATTAAGCCACACGTTAACTACACAGACTATCTGAGCTAAGGCTCACAATGTACCGATTCTGCTTTAACCAGTGCAGTGACGTACAATCATCTACTAAGATCGACATTTTAAGAAATTTGTTAATCCAATGTTTCATAAACGTTATTGATGAATTATTAGAAATCAGGATCTCGGAATTAATACAAATGTCTAAAGTTATTCTAGTATAATTTTCTCTCCTACTTTGCTCTCCTGTTGATTTATGTGTATTAATTTTCGATTAGTTTGATTCCCTATAACTCGCCCATTCATCCCCGTAGATCCGGTTCCCGATCTCAAATTACCTGTATAATACCCCTCTGTAACCAGTTAAATTTGTGCGGAATAATTCATTTATATCCTGTATATAATTTGTTATCCTTATTTTTACTAATGACAAACACTTTCTTTTCGTGTAACACTCTTCTACCTTTTTCATCAGTAACATTTTACTAACGTATTGAAGCGTCCCGCGCCGTTTATCAGAGTGGTTTAAGGCATGTTGCCATGCTGCAGAGCTACGGAACTTGCGCTGGTTAGACTCCCTTCGGAAGAAGCATTTTTCGCATGGAATTTTGGTCATCATGGGATAGGTATCCACTCATCGTGGTAATGAATTTGGGTAGCTACAATTAGTAACGGCTCCAGGTTGAGAAAACCATCTATAATGGCTGGTGGGCTTAGCATGCAGGCCAGATGTTACTTCTAATCTGGCTAAATGATCATCAATCTTGTAAATGATAAGTAGATGTGAGGCCAGCCGCCGGCTGGTAATTACATCAGAAGCTTTCAACATAGTTCGAAGACACCTGCGCCCAAACCATATTTTCTGGACATGGGTTCATCTTAAAAATACCCGGAGAACGTATTAAGTATTTCGTGTGTTGTTTTGATAATAATTTTAAAAGAATCTTAATTCTTATTAATTTTAATAACTTTAATAAATCATACAACTCTCATATGATTTAAGATATGTTGTGATGTAGGTACTATAAAGTGAAAAAGTCAACTCCCAGTCTTATTGATTCTATTTTGCTGATTTTCTGAGAATATCTTTCTCGTTTTATTTCAATGGTATATACACAATTTCATTGTGAAATAATAACAAAACTTGTGTCTGATCCACACATACACACACACACACACACACATATACATATATATATATATATATATAGGCACTATAATTGTATTCCTTGGTATACAATAAGTAGGACGGAAGAAGATTTGAAAAAAAACGTGTATATATATATATATAAGATTGGGATGGGCTGGATATGGGAAAAAGGGACTGAAAATCGCAAGAACGTGTGGAGAAAAATAAGGAGGAGGTACTTAGATATAAACCAACAAGATACTTTCGCCGAATGTACAGGGAAACGTTCACTGTGTTTACAAAGAGACCTAAAACACGTCTGGGGAAAAGAATCGTATATACTCAACCTAGGATTTAAGGAGAGATCAGGGCTTGCTTGGTTTAGGCTAGGGGCATGGAAATTTCTAAAAATTAGCGACGATCACGATATGCGAATATGTCCAATGTGCGGTAACTTTGAAGATGAGATACATATATTAGGAAAATGTAATGATTTAGAATATTGGAGACGTCAGTTATTACCGGGAAGATTTCTAAATTCAAATCGGGAAAGATTGACATGCTACGAGTTATTGGTAAATCCAGAAAATTGGATAAACTTCGGTACATTTCTGGACAAAACGCGGAAAATAAGGACAACACTCATTCATGAATACATATATGTTATCAAAATGCAATACCATTAATTCTTAACAATTATATATAAATTAATTAGTGTATAATGCTATTGTGTTATTATTTAATTGTAATATTATTGTGTTTTCTTTATGTAATTGTAATGTTAATGCTTTTTAGTGTATAGTGCTATTGTGTTACTATTTAATTGTAATATTATTGTGTTTTCTTTATGTAATTGTAATGTTATTGCTTTTTTTGTTGTTTATTTTTCTTTACACTAGTACCAATTATTACTTTATTGTAACGGACTGTCAACAGCACGTACAGCTTACTGCCCGTGCGACCTATATTTGTAAATAATATTGTAAATATCTTACTTTTTGTCTAATAAAATCCTACTATATATATATATATATATATATATATATATATATATATATATATAATATATATGGAATGGTACAACATCAGTAGAAATTTCCCAATATTCAATATTTAAAAATACAATATTTTTTTTGAACTTATTAAAACTATTATTTATATTCGCTATGCTACTACTCGAGACGTTTTGCATTTGTGTCAGTGAATTTTGTAATTTACTTTGCAGAGTTCAGCAGGTTCTTCTGCGGAGTAATATTTCCTTCTGTCTTGATAAATTATCCGCAAACGTAGTGAGACATATTTACCGGATGCCAGCTGCCATCTCAGACAAATTCAGATATATGACGTCTACTCATGCCGCTACAGTCTCTGAAGTACTGGCACCACCAGTATTTCTCTTAAATAAAGACCGTCACGCAGTTCCTCGGTCCCCAAAAGATAGATTAAATCGAATTAATATATGTACTCCCGACGCTGTGCTTGTACTCTGATGACCTAGTAGTTACTTTCTATTGAGGAAAATAGAAATAAGTATAGTACACGTATGATTTTACTATAGCTTGTCCTGTTACACGGCTTGAAGAAGAAGAATTGGGGATGCTAGTAATTAAGATAAATCCCATTATTAAAAATACAAAAACAACACGGTGCATTCCATGATAATGACTAACAATTGCAACAAAATAAAATAATTTTGATTGTTTTTAGGTTTCAGATAGTAGGATATTACTGTTGCCCCACAAATAATAAAATATATAAAAATGTGTCAGTATACTACTCAACACAATAAGTAACTTCACATCATACTGAACAAGATGTATTCCCTAGTTAGCAAATTACTTCAAGCAGTAGTGTTTGAGATTATATTCTGAAAATCCCATTCAAACCCCAGTTTCAACAAATCCAATTTTTTCCCTTAAAACCACTGACTTAAGCCGCAAACTGCATATATATATGGCATGATAAGAAAAATAAATGCCTGGACGGGATTCGAACCCGGAACTCTGAGTCTGTACTTCAGCGTGTTATCCATTACACCACCAGGCGAATCCAATTCAAACACTTATTTTTTTCTTATAGGCCTATAGGCCTATGTATTATATTCTCCATTATTACTAGATGCCGCGAGAACTCGGTCTTCACTGCCATCTAGTGGCTGACTGTAACAAGTAAGCAAAATAAAGAGCATATATATATATATATATATATATGGTTAAGAAAGTTTTTTTTTTGGGTTTTCCACGTCATGGAAAATATTAACCATGACGCGGAAAACCCGAGAAAACTCTCTAATCATAATTATATCCGCGAAAACCTACAATATAACATATGTATGTGTTTGTATATAATTTATATATATATATATATATATATATATATATATATAATAAGTGTTTGAATTGGATTCGCCTGGTAGTGTAATGGATATCACGTGAGGTACAGACTCAGAGATCCGGGTTCGAATCCCGTCCAGGCATTTATTTTTCTTATCATACCATATATATATATATATATATATATATATTATATATATATATATATACAGGATTCTAGCTCTTAACAAAAGTATGGAGTTTGTATCTTTAGTAATTGTATTAAAATGAACGGTTTTATATCAGTTACTGACGTTGCTATAGAATGACACCATCGTTTACAGAGTGAGAAAATAGTAAACATTTCTTTGACGTTTTCAATTTTATTTCAACAAGCAATTGTCAATGTAGTGTGTGTGTGTGTGTGTGTTTGTATATATATATATATATATATATATATCCTTGGGAAGGAATTTGAAGCAAGCTCTCTTCATGGAGGCCCTACGTTGTCGAGTGAATGTACCTTCTTCGTGTAAATTGAAAAAAGGAAAGTAAAGTGGCTACAATAACAGCCTTTAATTTCCCTCTGCTCTGCCCATACATTATTTATTTCCAAACTATTCATCAACTGAAGGATTTTTATGATACAATAAACGTGTGTGTAGATGAAAACTCTCAGCTCGGTAAGTTGCTCTTGGTATGGCTGTATCCGAAGATGATGCCCACAAAGTGGAGGAAACACTGAATCAAAGTAAAATATGTAGTCAGAAAAATCCATATTTTTCTTTTATAAGTTATGGTTCTACACTTATTAGGTCACAAAAAGCATGAGACAATGATGAGATACGTATGGTAAACCAAGGAATACTTTCTATTATAAATCGACCTCTGATTCTTTGTTTATGTATTAATTTTGCAGAGTAAATTGTGCAAGGAAGGCGATTAGATCCCTGAATGGTTTTTATGGAATAGAAATTTGACCAGAAAAACAAAAAAAGAAATTATACAGACAACAATAGAAAGTATACTTACATATGGATCAGAAAGCTGGACAATAAATAAAAGGATGCAGAATATAATCTTGGCGACAGAAATGGATTGATTACGGAGAAGTATGAGAATATCCGGGCTACAACGTATTCAAAATACATATATCAGACAAGATATGGATGCACAAGAAACTGTTATCGATAGAATAACAAAGAGAGCTCTATAGTGGTATGGACATGTACAACGGATGTCGGAAGACCAGTGGCCTAAACAGGTGTTGGATTGGATGGTACCAGGCAGAAGGAAGAGGGGGAGAAGTAGAAGAGCATAGTATGAGGGAATATATGATGCCATGATGAAGAGGGGTATGGAAGATGGTCAATGGGAAGATAGGAATCTCTGGAAAGCAGGAATCAAGGGCAAACTGCTGTAAAGTGGAAAGCCTATATTAAAAAAATAATAATAATTTTGCAAATCGAAATCTCCGATATTAAGGTACCATGGCTGATGAAGGTGAAATGTGCATGCCCTAACTTCCGCATAAGGAAGACATATGGAACCCCATTATATGCTACAAATTCTATCAAGAAATATAAGTTCTGGTTCAAATTATATCTTGCACATTTCCTTAATACGTATAACATATTCTAGTAACATTCCGTGATTCTGTTAGCCAAAAAAACGAATACCAGTTGCAAATATTGTTGATTCTTAAATACATACATACAGACATGCATACATACATACTTTATTAGGAGCAAATTATTTCTGAAGAATTATTGAATAATTGTGAACTTAATTATGTGAATTTTAAATTTTATGTGAACATCTGTGAAATTAAAATAAATTATCGTTACATAATAAATTAAATTAAATAAATCCCATTATTTCCTACGCTACGGAAATCCGCGCAATCTTTAATTATAAATCTGCAAGAAGCAGAGATGCTAGATTGTTTAATACTATTTTCCAGGAAGCCAGCATGCTGCCTTTTCAAACAAGTTCATAGCATATAGTGTATTGCTATTCTTTTCTATATTTATTAAAATAAACGTGCCAAATATAACAGAATTTTTAATTATCACTTCTTCTACAAGAAAAAAATTAAATGTTATAAGTCTCAATTTGAAGTTTAAAATGCGGAAAACATTAACTGTAAAGCTATTTTGTATTATGAAACTAAGTAAATATATAAAAATTCCAAGGGATCATTTTTTTTTCTGCTGCAAAAATTAGAAGTTAATGAATTTGTTATCTCCACAACACAATATTATACATAATATCAGACTTCCTCCGTGTACGATATGGCCTATCTTGTAGTTCTGGTGGGCGGATGATAAATAAAAAACCAAGTAAAAAATAATGATATGTTCAAAGTGTTTTTCAATAGGTTATAGTGAAACTCAAAATGTAAAATCCGATAAAATGATCAATTTTGGAATCTAATCCTGAAAATAATCAGTCAGTACCAAATAATCAAAGTATCATCGTTCCAAGAATTAATGAAAATTATTTTTTTAAATTATAGTTTTAAATTTTAACTTAATGAAATCAAGGGATAAAAGCAGGATACAGACTGCGGAAATGCTGTTTTTACGTAATGTGAAAGGATGCACAAGAGCGGATAGAATAAGGAATGAAACAATACGAGAAGAATTAAATATATATAAAATTGAAGATAAAATCAGCTAAAATAATAAGAAATGGACAGAACACTTAATGAGAATGAACAACGAAAGAATACCAAAAAGAACCTTCCTGTATAATCCCAGAGGAACCAGAGATGTTGGCCGACCACGTAGAAAATGGACTCCACTTTTAACTTCGCCGGAACAGGCTGCATTGCCTAAACCTTGTAGTAGAAGAAGGAGAAGAAATTTTAACTTAGTTATCTCCCCGTATTACTCCTACAAGAGGAAAATAAGCCTATGTAATAGATAACTTACTCGCTGGTACTATCGAATCGTAGGTTCATGGCCGCTCGGACATATGCTCTCTATAGATCCCTATTTTGAGCTAATGATTTCCAATTACCTTCCGTACAATTTAAATTCCTGAAATCATAGCTAATATTATTTTCCCACCTCATTATAGTCCTACATACTTGGCGCTTTCCATCTGGTTTCGTACATGGAGTTTCCAAGCCCCTCTTCCATTCCCCACTCGCTCTACATGTTCAGCACATCGCAGTCTACGAGACTTAACTGTACGTATTATCATCGCCTCACTATGATGATTGACCGTTTATATAAAAGCGGGTGCCGCGCGACAATGCTTTGACAATGATTAACATGCGGAATTATTATAGTGGCGGTAGTCGGAATCTTTGTATAACAGCTACCGGGAAGCAAATATGAGCCACTGGACAACCATCATTGTGAGGCTATAATAAATCTGGTTTTCCATAAAGTACATATACCTCGCTACTACGATGTCTTCTCCACTCACCTGTCTGTTCATCTCTCTTTGGTCCAAACATTTTCCTAAGAACTTTGTTCTCAAATACTCGTAATATTTTCTCGTCTCTTAAAGTAAGGTTCCGTGTTCGGCATCCATATAACACAAATGGGAGAATAGCAGTTATATATATTTTCAGTTTAACATTTCTTTAGAGAAGTTGGGACGACAAGAGTCCTTGTAATGCATAATAGAGTGCTTTTCCAGAATTGAGCCTAAGTTTCAT
The DNA here is from genome assembly GCA_030220185.1 of Diploptera punctata. NCBI lineage: Eukaryota > Metazoa > Arthropoda > Insecta > Blattodea > Blaberidae > Diploptera > Diploptera punctata. The sequence goes on along the minus strand of JASPKZ010001577.1, from coordinate 995,469 downwards.
TTCGTTCTTCACCTCATTCCTGTATTTGCGTAATTATTGTTCTTAGTATTTAAATCCAGCCATTTCTTCATAATTCCATCAATTTGTCATTAAATGTCTAATTTCCAACATATTAAAGCATCCCTATACGTACCCATATATTTCGTTTTTTTATGTTTACATTCAGCCTCAATTTCATAATGTTATTCAATAGAATATGGGTGTTGGAATTTATTATCTGCTCGCTATATTATTCCAGAAAATTCGAAACTGTAGTGTTTGAAATGTTTTAAAAAATTAATATTCATTACATCTACTGAATTCTAGTTTCCTATTCCTAATTAATTTTATCGATTGGTTATTTATTCATACCCAACGAAATTTCATATCACTCTATTTATTCTTTTAAATGTTACACAACTGTGTTATGACGAAAGTAATTAGTCCTACTTATATTTTTTGATTGATGAAGTATGAGCTAAGTTATATTTGACAAGCATTCAAGGGATTGCTAGGTCCATTTACGACTACACCATAAGTGCAGGTTGTCTCTAAAATCACTATTCATTTCAATGAAGGAAGGCAATGTTTGAAATGTCGATGTTATTGTGAAGTTTTACACATATTCTTCTGCCTTCCTACTGACCGCCATCTACATAAAAACACATACTCCATCTTTCATCTGTGAAACGTAAAACGCGTGCTGCTTCTGTGATATGATTCCATAAATCAAGCAGACGTGTATAAGGAGAGTAAAACGTAGAACTTTCCACAATGTGTTGCGAGGAACTTTCAATTCCACACTGAGGCGTCGAGTTGACGCTTCGCACTATCACTGGTAATTTGATATTTCCTACGCCTCACTCTAAATGTTTTGTAAATACCATTGAACAGTATTTATTCTTAACGACCCTATTTACCATTTTACGCCATCTGGACGTGAAAAGCCGATTTTTTTTCAGAAGTCTCTTTTTTAAGGCTTGATGTTCTTTTCTATGGTGTATATATGAGACACTGGACATATGGTATTATTTCCTTTCTGATGGGAGGCATTCTTTGGACTTTTCGCCTCATTTTAACCTCTTATCCTCGGAATCAAAGACGAGCGTAGTAGCTACTATTGCATTGGAACAAAGGACAAAGGAACACGTAATTGATGTTTCGTCAGATGAGAGCTCTACGTTTTTATATTATCCCAATGTTTCCCCTTCCATTCCTTATGAGGTTTTTTTTCTAGAACCCAATCTAAAATAATAGTTCATCATTCAGATTGGGAGTAGAGACTGACCTGAGCACGCGACCTGAAAGATCTATTGCGCTAACCCAATATTAAGGAAACTCTACTTAACTTGTAGTATATCTTCGAGATCCAACTCACCAGTTATACTCCCACCTTAATTCGTAGTTGGTAAAAGTAATCTATTGAAAATATGTTTAAGAACATGTACAACTGGACTAATAAAATATTTTTCTTTCTCCTAAAACAATTGAAGGGGTCCTGGCAAGAAAGTGCCAAGCCACATTTTACAGATTCGGAGATAAAGCAATTTGAATATTTGTTTAAATCCTCAAATAAGAGTGATGAAATATGCTTTCTAATATTTTTTAATTAAATAGTGATATATATTTTTTATTTATATACAGAATTTTAATGTTTACACATCCTTCTGTGCCTGAAGTTTTATTTTTCTTCTCCACTCGTCTCTCTCCATTCAATCCATGTCCTCCAGTCCTCTTGCTCTCCTTCCAGTTCTTATTTCCTGCATCCACGAGTTTCGAGGTCTTCCTCTCCTTTTTTCCAGGTGTACACCATTCCATTGTTTTCCTGGGTAATCTTTCTTCTTGCATTCGTCGTACGTGCCCATACCAATTTAATTGCTTATACCGTATATAATCTACTATTGAATAACCAATATTCATTTTTTCTTATTTTTTAAAATTTTGAACATCTTGCTGCTCTCCTCAAGAAATCCATTTCTGTCGACATAAGATTTTGTCCTAAGTTTTTTGAATTTCCAAACTTCAGCTACATATGTGACAGTACTCCCCACTATTGAATTATATATTTGTAACTTACTTTTCCTGGTTATATATCTGTTCCATAAGACTCCATTTATAAAAATGCTGTATGGCTTGACGTTATCTTCACCAAAAAATTCACAAAATACATTAAACAAATATTTATCGCAATAAGAAATATTTACAATGTATGACGCATTTAATAAAACGAAGTAATATATTTTCCACAAAAGATAAACAATGCTCTAAAAAACCTTCCTTATCATGTATCCCACCATTAAAAAAAAGTTGAATAAATATTTATTAACAGACCTATAAGACATGGTTACAGTTAACTATTATTAGCCCTAACTAACTCACTGACACTATCGTATCCGTAGGTTCATGGCCGCACGTACATAAGCTCTTCACACATCCCTGTCCTGAGCTAATGTTTTCCATTCATTCCCTTACAATCTACTTCCCTGAAACCATGGTTAATGTTATTATCCCACCTCATTCTTAGCCTATCTACTGGGGTTTTCCCTCTGGGTTTCCTACGAAGCTTCCATGCATGCATTCGTTCCCCATTCGTGTCACATGTCCTGCTCATCGCAGTCTATGAGACTTGTTTGCCCTATTTAATCAAATAGAATAATAGGCTATATTTCACAAAAAATTAAGAATGCCGTAAAATAAGTCTTCCGCGTCATTTATTCGATCATTATCAATATCATCTGGTATCAAGTTCAAGTAAAAACCATGATACGTAGATTGGAGGGAGATACCCCATCAAATTTGTAAGCTAGCTCTTTTTTTTTACCTTAAGTGGTTTTACATTTTTCTTCTTTCCGTCGTGGTATTTAGGTTCCCTTTATTTCTTGTTGGATCATCTTCAAACTACATATTCGTCCTGTTTTTTAATTCATTGACCCAATGGTTTGGTATTTTCAAATCTGAAGTATTAACTTCTGAGAATCTGAGCTTCACACCACTAATACACACTTTCTTGTTATTATTAATTAGCCAACTTTTTAAAGCTGTTATATCGAAAAAAAATCAGTGTTTTCCATTAAGACTACATCAAACTAGTGCTTACGACCACATGGTTATTATTTTTTTCCAATGTAACGGAGAGTATACACTGGGTTATCTCCTCTGATATTTTTCAATTCTAGTAAAATCTCTATCAGAGGGTAAGTATGTGTGTCCAGAAAAAAATAAGGGAAAAATTTGCTTATAGATTGGAGTTTCTCAGATAGCTCACTTGGTAGAGCTATTGCCTAGAGTGCAAAAGGTCCTGGGTTCAAACCCCAGGATGAACGCATAATTTTTCTCTTCAAATATAACTTAGAAAACCAGTTTGTTCAAACTCCTTCGTGTGGATAGATAATAGCAAAATACCATTATATTCCGATTTTTATTCTGACCCTTACAGTTGTCAGAAAATATAACAGGTTTCTTTGCACAACTGCATTTAGTTTGTATGTATTCCAGGATGAAGCTTCCAATCGCATCGCTGTCGGTCCTGCAATACCCTCATCCCACACAAGCATATGTCCATATATACAGTATATATTAACGATATTGGTGTATTATATTTTTATAATCAGAAAAGCCTTTAAATTCCAGTAATATAATACCATAAGAGTCCATTATATTTATGCTATCACAAAGTTACTTATTAATGGTGATTTCAATTATTTGTTAATACACACATATGCATATTGAACTTTTAGGGCAATAACATGTCAGGCAACAATTATTTATTAATAATTTATATTATACAAGGTGATAAAAAAATTACATTAGATATTAAAGGTTAGCATAATGACTTAATAATAGAAAATGAAATAGTGACCAGAAATATCTAATATATAAAAATGAATGTTTGTTGGTTTGTTGTTTCGTACTTTATGCACGGCCATACCGTTGATCTGATTGTGATGAGGCTTTTTGTAAAATGTTCAGGAGATTCCCGGGATGAACATAGGCTATAAGAGAGATGTGATACTCAACTCCTACACCCTTAAAATATAAGAGAGATGTGATACTCAACTCCTACACCCTTAAAATCGCCCTTTATAGTGGAAAACGTGAAAAAAGTAGCTCTTTGGAAGCGTAAATGGCATACGCTGCTTAAACAATAATAAATACACAACATTAATGTGCACAGAATTGAATATCTCAAAAAGCTCTACAAAAAAGTCTGCGACAGCATACGTTTATCTCTTACGGATAACTTACAATAACCATTTTGTCTTTCATTAATGCCAAGAAGATCGACACATCTACGTAGATTCTTGTGCAAGCATAGGAGCACATGACGGGTATTTAGCTCATTTATGCCAATAAGATCGAGATAAGTAGATTCCCGGGCAACGCCGGATAAACAGCACGGGGTATCTAAATACAAGTACGATGTAAATTTTCCTTCACGTATATAATTAAACATAAAACACACTAATTTTCGTATTTCAGCTCATTTATGTCAAGAAGGTCGGGATAAATAGATCCCGGACAAGACCGGGTAATCAGCACGGCGTATCCAAAAATATAAATTTATAATTATTTTTCCTTGTACTTATTCAAGTAAACATAAAAGCACATTAATTTACATTTATTTTGGCGTAGCAGCACACGTCGGGTATTAGCTGGTGTTTTATAAAACTATATTCATAATTTCTCTAACCAACATATCTGTATGAAATCCTATGAGGACAATATAATGTCAAGCAACACTGACTTGTATTTACATTTCTGAAGTTAATTCTTCACCAGAGCGTGGCAAATATCCAGAATCAGAGCTGTTATCACTATCTTCATCATTTAATTCACCAGAAAAGTTATATTTATTTCAGCAAACAATTTTTCACAAATTCTCATTGTTGCTAGACACTGTCCTGCATGAAAGATCAGGGCAACAAAAAATACTTAATTTAATAACCATATGTTGAGTTTTCTGTATACACACTTGACATACTATTCATAATAATATTATCTACAGAATGGCATAACTAGTTCAATTTTACCAAAAATGTGGCTTGGCAATTTCTTGCCGGGACACCCTCAATTGTCCTCGTACCATTTGGTCAATTTTTGGAGATCCGTGATTATTATAATAATTATTTTATTATGTAAACATATGACTAAAATATAGGCATATATATATATATATATATATATATATATATAACTGAAGATTTAATATTAGATGACCAGAAGGGGTATATTAGAGGATATGATGAATTTGAGTAGGCCTAATTTGGAGTAAAAGTAGATACCAAGAAAATGGTATTAAGAACATAATAGATAAAGGTATAGCAATAACAGCAGTGATATATGGTGTCCTATGGAACAGTTATATACAAAATAAAAAGTTACAAATAAATAATTCAGTAGTGAGAAGTACTGTCACATATTGAGCTATGTATGGAAATTCAACGAAAACTTATTTCGATAAAAATGGATTTCTTGTAGAGAGAAGCAAATTGTTCAAAATTTGAAAGAAAAGATATCATATGAAAAAATGAATATTAAATAATATGTGATAGATTATATAAAATACAAGCAATTAAATTGGTATGAGCATGTACCACGAATGCAAGGAAAATTTTACCTAGAAAAAAACTTTCGAATGGTGTCCACCTGGAAAAAGGTAGACCGGAAGGCATCGAAACTCGTGGATGTAAGGAACGGGAACTGGAATCAGAACAAGAGGTCTACAAGGACATGGAGTGCATGTTTAGAGACGAGTGGAGTAGGAAAATAAACTTTAGACACAGAACGATGTGTAAACATTGAAAATGTGTACATAAATTTATTTATTTATGCAAATTCAGGTCCTCCATTGTATCTTTACCTTGTCGTGGTGGAGTGGCTTCCATGCTTAAATGATCCTGAGAACTATGCCGGCGGTAGTATTGCTGCCGATAGGGTTACCCATGATGGAATGATCGAAGGTGATACGTCAGACGAAAAAAGTACCTTGGGCGAAAGAGTGACGATCTTTCACCGTAAAAATACAACCGTCAAGAAATGCGGACATTGGTTCATCTGGGGTAAAATTGTCCGGAGGTCAAATAGTCTCCCATTCGGTTCTCCGGGCGGGGACTACTTCAGGGAACCCATACCAAAGGCTCAAACACAGGGACATGTTCCTAGGAACATGGAATGTTAGGACTTTATACAATAGCGGGGCACTAGAGATATTAACGCGAGAATTAGATAAATCCCCCTTAGATATAGTCCCTTTAAAGGATGTTAGGTGGCCAGGAGAAGGTAGTCAGGAATCAGGAAGCTTTGCATTATACTATGGGGGTGCAGAAAGACCTGCATTTGGAACGGGTTTTTTAGTCAGAAGGAGGATCCTATCCGCTATCCGAGGTATTAAGTTTGTTAGTAATAGGATATCATACATAATTCTAAAGGATAAAATACATGATTTTATAATTGTAAATGTACATGCCCCCACAGAAGATAAAGATGACAAGCTCAAGGATGAGTTCTATGAAGAATTAGAATGTTTATTTGATAGCCTTTCACGATATCATATGAAAATTGTCTTACGAGATTTTAATGCAAAAGTGGGGCGGGAAGATATATTCAAACCAACAATAGGCAAATTCAGTCTTCATGAAGATAGTAATGACAACGGGGTTAGATTAGTCACATTTGCCACATCAAAGAATCTCATTGTAAAGAGCACAATATTTCAGCATAAGGATATTCATAAATACATCTGGACGTCCCCAGATGGAGAAACTCGGAACCGGATAGATCATGTATTAGTGGATAAACGCTGCCATAGTAGCATCATCGATGTTAGGTCAGTTAGAGGGACAGACTGCAATTCAGATCATCATCTGGTCAGAGTGAAAATCAGACAACGGCTATCGCTTATGAGAGGAACAAACGCTAAAGATGATTCTGTAAAATATGAATTAAAAAAAACTTGAAATATGATGAAATGCGGCAATAATACCAAATCAAAATTGCTAATAGATTTGAAGTACTGGAATCTTCAGATGACAATGTGGCAAACGAAGAAGAAACTGATATAAATAAAGAATGGGAGGCTATAAGAGATTCTATTAAATTATCAGCATCAGAAAGCATTGGTTGTTTAAAAAAGAGGCAAAACTAGAAATGGTTTGATGAGGTATGTGCCGACATTGTAAAGAAAAGAAAGCTAGCAAAAATTAAATGGTTACACAAGCCAAATGAGGTAAATTTAGAGCAATTGGGTAGTGTTAGACAGGAAACCACCAAGTTATTACAGAGTAAAAAGAGGGAATGTTTGAGAGAGAAGATTAATGATCTTGAAATGAATGCAATCAATAGGAACATTAGATAATTATATCAGGGGACTAGTATAGAGAGGAAAGGGTTTCAGGCTAGAAGAAACATAATTCGAAATGAAAATGGGGATATGATTGCAGATTCTAGGAGTATATTAAATAGATGGAAAAGTTACTGTAATCAGCTATTAAATGTACATACAGAACAGGACATTGAGGAGGATAAGTTACAGACAGCAGAAATGCTAGTCGCAGAGCATTAGAGGTTGAAATGGCGATTGAAAAATTGAAGATGTATAAAGCATCAGGTTCAGATGAGATCCCAGCAGAACTGATAAAATCAGGGGGAGAAAAATTGATGGACAAGATACGCTGGTTGCTTAGTATGATTTGGGAAAAAGAATCTCTTCCTGATGAATGGAAGGAATCCATTAACGTATCAATTTATAAGAAAGGAGATAAAACTGATTGCAACAACTACAGGGGCATCTCATTACTTTCAACTTCGTACAAAATTCTAACAAATATATTAGTAAGCAGACTTACTCCCTATATTGATGACATTCTAGCAGATCATCAATGTGCATTTAGAAGAAACAGGTCTAGAACAGATCAGATTTTTAGTATAAGACAGATTTTAGAAAATAAATGGGAATATAATGGTACTGTACATCAACTATATGTAGACTTCAAAAAAGCGTATGATTCAATTAAGAGGGAGAAGTTATATAGTATCCTGCTGGAGTTCGGAATTCCTAAAAAGTTAGTTAGACTTATACGAATGTGTCTAAATGGCTCAAAGAGTAGGGTGCGTCTAGGCAAAACAGTTTTCAGACACTTTTGAAATCCAGACTGAGTTGAAGCAAGGAGATGCACTATCTCCTCTACTATTTAATTTTGTACTAGATCATGCCATTATATCTTTAGAGAATGAGGGAGGCTTACAACTGAATGGTATTAATAAGCTGTTAGTTTGTGCTGATGATGTAGTACTACTGTCCGATGGCGAGGAGATACTAAAGGCCAACACGCACACACTATTGAGTAACACTAAGAAATTAGGACTAGAAGTAAATATCAGTAAAACTAAATATATGGTCACACGTATAAATTCAGTACATAATGGAAATGGACTGCTAATGACAAATGAGGGAAATTTTGAGGAAGTGGCTTAATTCAAATACCTAGGAACAATAATCACAAATAGGAATGAGCTGCACAAAGAAATGAAACATAGGCTGAATTCTGGAAATGCATGCTATTATGCATTGCAGAGACTTTTGATGTCCTAACTCCTTTAAAAAAAACGTTAAGCTGAAAATATATAAAACTATTATTCTACCAGTTATATTATATGGGTGCGAAACATGGACTCTTATTTTAAGGGAGGAAAGGAGATTACGAGTATTTGAGAATAAAGGTCTTAGGAAAATTTTTGGAGCAAAGAGAGATGAACAGAGGTGAATGGAGAAGACAACTTAACAATGAACTACTTGGCCTTTATAGGAAAGCCAGATATAATAAGAACAGTTAAGTCTCGTAGACTGCGATGGGCAGGACATGTTGCGCATATGGGAATGAAAGACGTGCATGGAAGCTTCTTGTAGGAAAGGCAGAGGGAAAATGCCCTGTTGGTAGACCAAGAATGAGGTGGGAGAAACAATATTAACTATGATTTGAGGGAAGTAAATTATACAGGGAATGATTGGAAAGCATTAGCTTTGGATAGGGATGTATGGAGAACTTATGTCCGCGCGGCCATGAACCTACAGGTTCGATAGTGCCAGTGCGTAAGTAAGTTATGCAAATGCAGGGGACGTGACAGAAGTCATTGTCCATAATTATGAGAAAACAAAAATATATACAATAAATTAAAACAATAGAACATTATAGCATAACAGAAAGTTTGGCTCTTGCTTCCCAGTATCTATCCTTCAGCATAGCAGAGTGAAGTGCCTGACACTGTAGCAGGTGGCTTCTGTCCATGTTGGTGTTCGTGGGGCACAGTGGGCAATGAGGACTTCTGTAGATTCCAATCCGATGTAGATGAGATGCAAGACAATCATGTCCTGTGTTTAGACGAAAATATGCTACAGCTTCCTTTCGAGGTGCATCTGGTGTAGTGTGTATGGTGTTTTTCCACTGTTTTTCTTGAATTCTGATTTGAAGATTGGCTGAGAATGTGTTTTTTTATCATTTGTTTTATACAATTTATTGCTGAGCAATAAGATGTGTTTAAATTAGGTTGCTGTAAACACATTGTGCCTCGTTTTGCCAGCATATTTCATTTCCGTTGATTCCGCAGTGAGATGGTATCCATTGTAATATTACTGTCTTATATTTTTGATAAAGGTCAATGAGTAGTTTATTGCAATCTACTACTTCCTTTCTTTGAGCTGATTTGAATGATTTTATTACTTGTATGGCAGCTTTGGAATCAGACAGAATGACGATATTGTCAATGATTTGTTGACGGCATATGATTTGTGAAAGTGCAGTATGAATTGCCTTTATTTCTCCATCAAAAGTCATTTTATTTGGTCCAAGTGGAGTGTATAGAGAGAAGAGTGGGCAATGGATTCCAGCTCCCACAGGGCCATTGTGATCGAGCTTACAGTCATCTGTATATATATGTGTAATCATTTAGAGCATGGGTATTTTGTTTATATTGTTTCCAGGACACATAATCGTAGTATTTCAGGGTTGGTGTTTGCTTTAATCAGTCCTTCATCTAAGAGACTGTGCGTAGGGATGTAGAGATTTAGAGGGTTATCTTTTACAGGTAGTTTTTCTGGGTTATTTTTTATGTGATATTTACTTTGTAGCTCTATAGCATGTTGCAGAAAGCCTTGTTACGTTTTCAATTTTCTATTATTGTTATGATAATTGGACCGGTAATTATCATCTGGGAGTCTGATCAATTTTTTTAGAGGTTCATGGATGCCATCACAATTTCTGTTTTGATGTCTAGGTTCTGTGTAAAAAGCAGCAACGCGTCTATTGGAGTCGTCTTGATTGCACCTGTAATGAGCAGAAGGATTTTAGTTTTGTAGTATCTGTAGTTTCATAAGCTGCTGAGAAGAAGCTGTGATGAGTGGTTTGCAACAGTAGCGCATCATTGGTTTAATGTATATTTTGTAGGTAATGTTCAAGGTTGAAGTCGCACTAACCGAAATGCTTCCAGCTAGACGTTTAAGTACAGAAAGGCGTTTTTGAGATTTAGTGATTATGTTGTCTATTTGTTTTTTCCAGGTTAGTTTGTTATCAAATATTACGCCAAGGTATTTAGAATCATGCGACTGTGAAATTGGTGGATTGTTCAGTAAGAGATTCAATTTTCGGGCTTGATGACACAGTGAAAATACTTGGTACGTCGTTTATTAAGGTTGAATGTCATTGCATTTTCTTCTGTCCATTGTCCTATGTAATGTAATGCTTCGTTGAGTCTATTTGTTAGTGCAGATCTATTTGAGGATTTTTTTAGACGTCCAGATAACAAAATCATCTGCGTACATAAGAGCATTGACTCCTCTTATGTTTTTTATGGCACATATGATGTCGTTGAGAAAGAGATTGAATAACGTACTGCTCAGGACAGCTCCTTGTGGGACACCTCTTCTCAGTTGTTTGAATTTTGATGTTTGTTCTCCATACTTCATGTGTATATAAATAATAATTATACATATATGTATATATATAAATATACATATATATATACGGTACCGGTTATAGGCTATATATATATATATATATATATATATTATTTCAAAAATATAAGATTGTAGTACTATGTAATAATAATCTTAGTAATGACACGAATCACTTAGTATAGCAAGCAGCATTAGTTCTCTGAAGTTCTAGGAACCGCATTGATTTCACGGCCCCTGTCTCCCTACTTCGTGCCTCTCCCCAAGAGAGCACAGCTACTGAAGTTCGCTTCCTAGACCAACGAGATAATTATATCTGAACTAAAACAAGAACCAGTGATTTTTTAACTGACGGTCACTTTTTTAAATACTTTATCACATATCTAGCTATTGTATTGAACAAAATCCTAAATAACTCTTTTATTCGTATCTGGCACTGCACCACGTCGAGGAGTGATCTGATAATAAGCCTATAACCAGACCTATTCTACCATCAGAGCATAAAATAAAATCTAATCTGATGTCATGAGTGTGGAGACGTTTAGACAGGAAAAACAGATGGGATAAACCAAATAAATAAATAATTGAAATAAAAAATAAAAATAATAAAAAACTATTCTTTATTCCAATTGCCCAGCATAAGTCTCATATTGGGTGACCGAGAGACGAACTCGGGACCAGAGGTGAAGTATCTAACCTCTTGCATCATGGAGCTGATGCAGTATTAATGAATATTACGCTAATAACTCTCTCCCTTAAAAAAGTAGTTCAATCCTTCAGTTATTTGCCATCTGAGGTGATGATAATACTACTACTACTACTACTACTACTACTAACTACTACTACTACTACTAATAATAATAATAATAATAATAATAATAATAATACCAATAAATTCATATTACAGAGGTTCAAAAGAGTCAAAGTTCGCAGAACTAATTAATGTTAATGTATAGAGAAGACCAATTCAAAGAATTCACGTGGTTTGTTGTAGTAGTAATAGTTCAAATGTGTTGAATTTTTTGAAAGAAAGGAAATACATGTTGAATGACATTTGCGCACGGGCATGTTTGACCGTATTACAGTGTTATTCCTGAGGTAATTTAGCATTTTAATCAAAATAATTAGATCAATTTATCAAAAATTAATGTTTAAAAAATATTTATTATTGTCTTTCCATCACCCAAAAGAAATGAGTTTAAAAAATTAAAATTAATAATAAAACACACAACATATTAATAAAATTATTAAACGTTCAAATTCCCGTCCCAGGAATAAAGAAAAAATATACGTATATATAAACAAATACATACATGGCTACAATACTTTATATGCCTACACTCATAGATAGAAAAGGTAAAAGGCATTGAATGAGCATACATCTACAGTAGGCAGATATGCACAGTGAAACACATGCACATTCTTACATAAAAAGACTATCAGTCTTACTAATAAAAATCTCTTATACAGGCCTTCATCAGTTGTTTAGTTATAAAAAGTGTAAACCTTATATATATATATGCGTGTGTGTGTGTGTGTGTGTGTGTGTATGTAATAAGTGATACGGAGGAGAAATCAAGATATTAAGTTTACTGATATAAGGAATAGGAAAAGATATGTAGATCAGTGGAAGATCGGGTGAATGAAAAACAATATGTTATGCTTATAAGATTATTCTTGTAGGGAGGAAAGGAAAAATAAACGAAGGAGAGGGCTTCAGTGACGGGGGGGCGATCTCAATCAGCGTGTATGTACATTGGAGATGAGGAGAAAATATAAAACAGATAAATGGCTAGAAAGAAGAGGAAAACTGGAAGAGAAATATCTGTGAAACCGTCAAGGAATAACAAAGAGCAGGAGAGATCAAAATAAATTTGTAAACGGACAGACTTTGTTAGCAACAAAATGTTTGCAAAGAAGAAATCAGTGAATTATTGTGAAATAAAACTGAATTGAAAATTTATTTAAGCATTCTTTAAAGTCAATTTAAAGAAATTGGATCTATCTAATTTCTACACGAGCGGTGATATCCAGAACAGTATTATAAAATTATTAATTGTATTGAAAAATAGCGTTATATGTGATAGAATACATTAAAATGCATTGTTGTGAGTGTTGCGTGTTTTGCAGTGAGACATGTCGCCATCCCAGTTTAATGAAGTATTCAATTCAGATATTCATAACTTGTTGACTGTTGCATATTTACAATTTCAATGTTACAACGCTATCTGCTTGTCATGAAGTGGTACTATTGACTGCAGTTACCTCAATGTAACTTTGTTTAAAAGATTTTAGAGATAAGAGATATATATATATATATATATATATATATCCATTTTATTGTACCTCCGTTTATTAATCCAGTTTACTACCTCACCTTCTACTAGTGTCCACACACCTGTCGTACACAGAAAATCACGTCTTAATTTTCATGATTGATTGAAATTAAGTAAATAGTATTGAGTTAACATAGCAGGTTTCAGAAATTTCATCGCGCTTTTATTTTAATTGAAAAAAGTCATATTTTGATATGCTTTCACTTCCTTTTATTAGACGTGGGCCACACTGGGATTTTTCAGGTTTTTCCCGGGGTTCTTCGTTTCCCTAATTTCATCCCACCAACACTTCCCACTCCTGTTCCCTCCTCCATCATGTAATTTCATCTTCATTCATTCATTTTTATCACCTTTAATCTCATCTCATGTTAGGTAAAAAGTACCCTGGTTTAGCAAACTACAGGTGTTTAAAATATGTGGTTGTGGTGATCTTATGGGATACACTCATGACTCCGAGTCTGAGTGTCAAGTTAGGCTAGAATAGAGCCATAGCGAGGGTAGTAGCCTCTCCTCGAGGCCTTGGACCCAGACCAAATAAATGGCGGTATGAGCCATGTGTGTGAATGCTTGATGTGAACACCATGACAGAGTAAATATCACCGTATAGTAGATTTCATATCATTAATTCCGTAAAAGAAGTAGTAGTAGTAGTAGTAGTAGTAGTAGTAGTAGTAGTAGTAGTAGTAGTAGTAGTAGGACTTTATTAAACTAAATGTAAGGTATCCATCCATAGTAATTCTGCCCGGAGGCAGCTCCTTCGCTGCAATCATAGCATTTTCATGCAATGCTTGCAGATTTACTAGGGAATTGTAGGTGTGGTAGCTTCCCATTTGCTTTCCACACACCGGTGAAGGATGATGATGATAATTATAGTGATGGCGATGATTGCCATATGATTTCGGGGACCGTTTGGGCCTTAACGTATTCCTGACATTTGTCTTATAGGTGAGGAAAAATCCCGATAAAAACCTCACCCAGAAAAACTGCCCCGACCGGGTATTGAACCCGGGCCGGATGCGTAACAAGGCAGCAGATATATACAATGTTAATTAGAAATATGGGTCGCACGCGCAGTAAGCCGTTCGTGCTGTTGACAGTCCGTATCAATAAATGTCTATTAATCATATAAAAACAACAACAAAAACAAGACAATAGATAAAAATGCAATTACATAATACAGTAATTGAGCTAGATATAGTAATTGAGTATTAAAATATTACATTCTCACTACATATTTATTTACTCAGAAATGAGTGTTGTTCGTATTTTCGGCATCGGGTCCGGAAATTTACCCACATTTATAAAAATGTCCGGATTTAAGATAGGTAATACAATGAACCTAAAATCTGGTTCCCGCGGTAGAGTATTAAAAGCCGGAAATCATCTCTACTAATCTTATTTCTCTAATAATCCGAGATAATCGTACAAATACCCTAGTACGTACCGGAGACAGGGTTATACGGGCCCACTTGTTTTAAACAACATTTGTTTATGCTGATATATTGCAATAGTTCATTAATGCCGATACATATAGAATAGTATGTGCATCACGTTACTGTAGAAATATTGTAAATGTAACTTTATTCTTTCTGATGCTGGAGGCTTTACGATAAGTTTCATTTATTTGAGCATAAGAAATGTTTATACAAATACAATATAAATAATACACATCTGTTTATTTTACTTGAATCATCTTGTAATTTTAATTTTCGTTTACATTAAACAATAACAATTACGCCATAGAAACTTTGAAAAAAATATTACTCAACTTATTTTATTTTTCCGTATATGCTATACGTCATAAAAAAATAAAATAAATAATGTAACATAATTTCTAATAACGTAAACTGACTGATGTGAATCCAATGGAATGTAATGGAGGAAAACAGGAAAATGCATTACTATGAGTTTTGCATTTTCTTAAATATGTTTCGCTTCATACCAATTACTGTACTCATGAGGTTGAGTGTAAATCTTAAAAAAAAATCTGTCACGCAGGAGCTGCGTAAACTAAGCGAATCCCTCAGCAAGCAGAATTTGTAATCTAATTTAACTGGTGTACGGGATATACGCGTATCTTTCCTTTGTTAAATAAATCGTATGTACCCTTTTTATTTAGTAAGAATCACAAATCCGGCCGCTAGAGCAATTTCCAAATCTTTATTTTAGTAAACCTCTGTTGCTAATGATCCGATATTGATTTTTACGGAATATATTTTACTTTTGATAGGCCTAATTAAATACCAAATATTAAGTTTCGTTGCGACAAATAAAAAAATTGCAGTCCTTACAGTGTTGAAAATGTTACCACTAAAAGTTCAACTTTAGTTTTAAACTCCAATCCTAATGGTCTGAGTTATATTATTTTCGGGGGATAACTTCCTCATTTCATTTCAATTACTACTGTAATTTTGTTGTGAGAACAACAATTTTGGCCGCTAAAAGTCATTTGTGTAGATTCCATAAACACAGTACGTATTTCCGGAGTTTCAGTCATATATTTTAGTATATAAAAATCGTTTCCCTGTTTATCTCATGGAAAATACAGATAACATAAAATTCAACGAATCTGAAAAGGAAATCAGGAATAACTCCATCGATAATAAGTACGTAGTACTCCCCATAAGTATACCAAAACAAGTTCATTTCACACAAAATGTTTTCTTCGTATTAGGTTCTGGAGCTAAGCTTTAGTTTGGAACAAGAACTGCAGTACATACTTCTTACTAACGAGCTTTATGTATGTAAAACACAACGTACTCTAAAATATTATTGACAAATCATAACAATTGACAAATTTATAATAAACAATAATCTATGAATAGGTCCACCGCTGTGGTCTCGGGGTAGCGTGCTGCCTTGTCACGCAGCGGGCCCGGGTTCGACCCCCGGTCGGGACAGTTTTTCTGGGTGAGGTTTTTATCGGGGGTTTTCCTCACCTGTAAGACAAATGTCAGGAAAACTTTAAAGCCCAAACGGTCCCCGAAATCATATGGTCATCGCAATCATCATCATTCACATTCATCTTAGGTTAAGCTTAGGATTAGGGACTCTCCAGGCGCATCATTATCATCACCCATAATATCTTCGGGGCAACGTAACCCCGCCTTCCAGGCGCCCCAACCTCAGAAGTGGGTTACAAGTACGCCATGCCAGGAGAGAAACCAGGAATGTCGATAGACAGAACCTAAGGATTTGAAAAAAAAAATAATAGGTCCATGAATAGGTCCACCGCTGTGATCTCGAGATAGCGTTGCTGCCTTGCCACGCAGCGGACCCGGGTTCTATACTCGGTCGGGACAAGTTTCTAGGGTGATGTTTTCTGGGGTTTTTCCTCACCTGTAAGACAAACGTCAGCTATCGTTGAGGTCCAAAAGGTCCCCGAACACTATCCGGCCATCATCATTATTATCATCTACGGTGTGGAAAGGAACGGAAAGCTACTACACCTATAATCCCCTAGTAAAGCTGCATAGCATGAAATAGCTATGATTGCAGTGCCCTAGGGCAGAATACTATAGAATCCATGAATATTAAGTGTTTATATGGTTTATTAATAGTTACGTTAATCTTGTGTCTAATGTAACGTTATTCAATTTCACAGCATTTTCAGATTACGATTTTACTGTATAATTTCAAATATATACAGTGTATATACAGTGTGTATACAGTGTGTATAACTTATATTTAATTTATTCTTAATTTGAATCATAACGCTTGTTAAAATGTCGGCGACGAAGATGATGATGAAAATTCATTCATTAATTTTGAGAATTTCCCTCGTCATTGAGGGTTTTCTCCAACCAATCTTAGTAATTAACATGAATTAAAAATAAATAAATAAATGTAAATGACCACGGACTTACAGACTATATGTTGGCAACAAACTTTCACAAATCAGCCTTAATTAAAGTTCTCCATCGTTCTCTGTCATCCGTGTCTTCATCTGTTACACCAAATTTCCTCATTGAATTTTGAATGTTTTTCCTCGAGGTTTGTCCTTAGTCTTCCTTTTCTGTTCCTTCTTTTAATTTTCCATGCATAGACGGCCTTTGTTACTCTTCCACCCTGCATTCGTCTTACGTGTCCATACAATTTTAGCCTTCTCTGTTCAATCTCATCCATTATATTTCTTTTTGCATTCATCTATTTTCTAATTTCTGTATTTTCAATTTTTCCAGTCGAGATTTTCTGGCAGCTCTTCTCCAAAATCCATTTCAACTGAAGTTATTCTGTTGGCATGTTGTTGTGTCATTGTCCAAACTTCCGATCCATATAACATTATGCTTTATAGTTTCGATTTATAAATTAATTGTTTTATTCTGTTAATGATGTTTTTACTCCATAGTATAGGGTTTAACATTCCTATGGGTTTTCTTCCATTACTAATCCGTTTTGCTAATTCTTTATTTCATACTCCATCTTTCTCTATAGTTGATCCCAAATAACAGAAACTATCGCTCTTCTTTATCTTTACCCCATCAATATATGATTCATCTGGGTCATTTGTTAAATACTCTGTTTTGTTATTGTTGATTTTCAAACCCATTTCTGATATGTTGTTGACAACCGATTACACATATAATTTTGCATCTTCTCCATCCTGGGTTATAATTATCTGATCGTCGGCAAAAAGTAAGTGATGTAGATACCTTCTTTCTGTAAATTCCAGTCCCATCTTTGCACACTTACGTGACCATTCTACTAAAGAAATGTCTATATATATTTTAAACAGTGTTTGTGACATCAGGCATTGTTGTAACAATTCTTTACTAGTTCCAAAAGGTTCTGATAACTCAGACCCCATTCTGTTTGGCATTTATTGTTCTTATATATTTGTTGTATTACTTGAATTAGGGATTCATCAATGTTTGCTGTACGTAATACTTCCCATAATTTTGCTCTTGTTACACTGCCATATGCGTTTTCTAAATCTATAAAAACCAATCCAATATATTTTGCTTTATGTTCATATTTCTCAACGATTTGTCGTATTACAAATATATTATCTATACAAGATCGACCTGGCGTAAACCCACATTGCTCTTCTATTGCACTGTAACAATTTTCTATTTCATTTTAATTAATTAAATAAAAATAAAACGTAGTTTTATTTGATTTTCATATTTATTATATAATTCAGTGACAGCTGTTTCGGTACACTGTACCTGTTTCATTTTTTATCACTTTTCCTAGGCATTTCATCATGGAATTCATAACACATATTCCACGCTAATTTTCACAATTCATTCTAACTCCTTTTTTAAATATAGTTATGATATGTCCTACTATTCATTTCTTCCGGTATTTTTTTCTTCTCTTAAAATTATATTAAACAGTTTTGTTATGAGTATGATTAAAGTTTTTCCTCCATTTTTCAATATTTCTAAATGCATTCCTCCCGGTCCTGGTGATTTGCCATTCTCCCCTTACATTATGGCTTCTTCTATTTCTTCCTTTGTTATTTCTGCTTGGATTCCTTCGAAGAACTTTTCTGTTTTAATCTCCTTAAATTCTTCCTTATTTTCACATAATAATTCCTTAAAATATTTGAACCATTCATTCATATGATGAAAATAATAATAATAATAATAATAATAATAATAATAGTAATAATAATAATAATAAAAATTATATATCATATTATTTTATTATATTAATATGATGAAAATAATAATAATAATAATAATAATAATAATAATAGTGATAATAATAATAATAATGAAAATTATATTATATCATATTATTTTATTATATTATTATGATGAAAATAATAACAATAATAATAATAATAACAATATTTAATTATCGTTGAAACGTTTATCCCTTCCAGACATACAAAACCCGATACATAATTTGTAAAAGTTTGTGGAAAACTTATCATACAAATTTTGTATATAACATTTTCAAAATGTGATTTGTATTAGACTATATATCATATAATTTAACATTTTGGAATATGAAATAAATGAATAATTTATTTGCAACGGATATTGGTTTTATTACGAGTAACTCTGATTCTTTCTCTTATATTTTAATTGAAAACGTTTCAAATAGCGGAACTTAAAAAAATTAGTTCGTTGTTAATAAAACACCCGAATGAAAAAATAAACATGTAATATTTAAACTATCCGTAATTTTACCAAGTATTTGAAACTGAACAAAGTAGATTTTGTAAATATTGGGTGATTTTTTAATTAACTAACTTCATAAAATTGTATAAATTTGTAATATTTATAAGTTACCATCGTTTCGCACACAAAGGTAAACGAGGACTACCTGCAAGATAAGACAATTTTGAAGACTATATTTAACTCATGCCCCAATTGGGATTCAATGACCAATCACATTACAATGATTTTTTAATTGTAACCAATCACTGTCGTGTTTCACCACGAATTTATCAAATAAATTTGTCATATTAAAGAAAGTTACTCCTTTTTAACATTCTGAATAGGTCATGGCATTATTTTGCAGTGACCGACTCTCTAAGAAATACGGCTACCAGATTGTATATATAGTGCACGAATGTCAGCTGATAGCGCTTGCGGGAGATAAGATAAAAATATTTGTAGCATTTGATTATACCACAGAATAGGAACCACTATTTGTACTTTCTTAAACGAATTATTTCTCAGGAAATAAGGTTGCAGAAAAATAAAATTGACATATTAATATCATAGGACATCAGAAATTAATTTATACCTATAAAGTTAGTTATAAATTCCTCCACTAGGGTGCATTCTTACAATAATGCGATCCTTTGGCAATAAATAAAATGATCTGGTTGCAGTGATGATCAAGCGTAACAATTTTTTCTTATTTGTTATCAAACATCGACGTCTTACTTACTTACTCACTGGCACTTTCGAACCCGTAGGTTCATGGCCGCACGGACATAAGCTCTCCATACATCCATATCCTGAGTTAATGCCTTCCAATAATTTCCTGTATAATCTACTTCCCTCAAATCATAGTTAATGTTATTCTCCCACCTCATTCTTCATCTACCAACTGGGCGTTTCCCTCTTCTTTCCTACAAGAAGCTTCCATGCAAGTCTTTCATTCCCCATACATAAAACATGTCCTGGCCATCGCAGTCTAAGAGTCTTAACTGTTCATATTATATCTGGCTTCCTATAAAGACCATGTAGTTCATTGTTAAGCGGTATTCTCCATTCACCTGTCTGTCCATCTCTCTTTGGTCCAATAATGTTCCTAAGTACTTTATTATCAAATACTTGTAATCTCCTTTCCTCCCTTAAAATAAGAGTCCATGTTTCGCATCAATATAATAGCCTATAACTGGTAGCATAATAGTTTTATATATTTTCAGTTTAACGTTTTTCGAAAGGAGTTGCGACATCAAGAGTCTCTGCAATGCATAATGGCACGCATTTCCTGTGTTTAATTTCTTTGTGCATCTCATTGGTGTTTGTGATTATTGTTCCTAGGTATTTGAATTTAGCCACTTCCTCAAAATTTCCCTCATTTGTCATTAGCTGTCCATTTCCATTAAATAAAGTATTTCTATGTGTGACCATATATTTAGTTTTACTGATATTTACTTCCAGTCATAATTTCTTAGTGTTACCCAATAGTGTGTGCGTGTTGTCCTTTAGTATCTCCTCGCTATGGGCAAATAGTACTACATCATCAGCATAAACTAACAGCTTATTAATACCATTGAGTTGTAAGCCTTCCTAATTCTCTTAAGATATAATGGCATGCTCTAGTACAAAATTAAATAGTAGAGGAGATAGCGCATCTCCATGGTTCAACCCATTCTGGATTCTAAATGTGACCGAAAACTATTTGCCTACTCGCACCCTACTCTTTGTGCCATTTAGACACATTCGTATAAGTCTAACTAACATTTTAGTAATTCCGAACTCTAGCAAGATACTATATAACTTCTCTCTATTAATTGAAACATATGCTTTTTTTAAGTCTACTTATAGTTGATGTACAGTACCATTATATTCCCATTTATTTTCTAAAATCTGTCTTATACTAAAAATCTAATCTGTTGTAGACCTGTTTCTTCTAAATCCACATTGATGGCCCTAGAATGTCATCAATATAGGGAGTACGTCTGCTGATTAATATATTTGTTAGAATTTTGTACGAAGTTGAAAGTAATGAGTTGTTTGCAAAACATCGCCGTCTACATTAAATAAATACATATTTTAAAATAACTATGTATTAAAATAATGATTTCTGAGTAAACAGCTTAATTTTATTCTTAAATAGTCCTAACAAATGCCACTCTTTGTTTCCAAATTATCATACATAATGTCACGAGTGATTTCCGAATTATCGATAAATTCACCACTCACGAAGTGAGGAGTGAATTTATGTAGAGAATTTGGAAATCAAAAGTTGCATTTGCTAGGACTATTTAACGAATAAAATTAATCTGTTTGCTCACAAATCATTATTCAACTATATTTATTTCAAAATATTTATATATTTAATGTAAACGGCGATGTTTGAAAACAAATCAGAAACGATTGATACGCTTCATCTGCTTCTTTTGTTCATCACTGCAACCAGATCATTTTATTTATTGCCAAATACTCGTAATGCTTTCTCCTCTTTTTAAGTAAAGGATGGCAATATGGTAAGAATGCACCCTAGTGGAGAAATTTATAAGCAACATTATAGGTATTATTTAATTTCTGATGTCCTATCATGTAAATATGTCAATTATATTTATCTGCAACGTCATTTCCTGGAAAATAATTCGTTTAATAAAGTGCAAACAGTGCTTTCTCTTTTTTTGTGGTATAATCAATTGCTACAAATGTTTTTATATTATCTCCCACATGCGCTATCTGCTGACTTTCATGCACTATATATACAATATGGTATTTCTTGGAGAATCAGTCACTGCAAAATAATTATATTACCTGTCCTATCCAGAATGTTAAGAAGGATGAGTTTTCTTTAATATGATAAACTTCAGTTGATACATTCGAGGTGAAACACGACTGTGATTGGTTGTAAATAAAAATCATTTAAATGTGATTGTTATTGGCTCCCATTTGGGACATTAGTTAAATAGTCTAGATAAATTCACTCCTCACTTCGTGAGTAGCAAATTTATCGATAATTTGGAAATCACTCATGGCATTACTTTTGATAAAAAATATATAAATTCCACTAATATTTGAGACTATCTAAATCATTCCAATGAACTAATCAGTGCGATAGAGATGACAATCACTTCTAGAACCTGCAGGTGATACAGTCTGAACCGTAAAACACATGATTATACATTTAGAGGTAATAAAAAAACTACGAGTAAATCCTGTAAAAGCCTAATAAGTTTCATTCATTCGACTCCGCAAGTTAATAAAAATTCGTGGTCGCATCAATAAGTTACCTGGAATCCAAATCCAACCTAAGTGTTAATTCAATATAATCCATAATTATTAGTTAATCCCATAAAGAAATTTATATTTATATGAGGTGCACGCAATATTATTAGGCATATATGGGATCGTGAGATGTATATACAATTAACTATTACGTTATTGGAGTGGAACGCCATAGTTTGTATTTATATACGTATATTTCCCGTCCAGGCATTTATTTTTCTTATCATACCATATTAAGCTTGCATTGCTCAATGTTAAAGATTTAATTATAACATCGATAAAGCGTCACTGCTATAAAGTAAAATAAATATTCTCTTTAATTTGCTTACTTGATATAGTCAGCTACTAGATGGCAGTGAAGACAGTGATCTCGCGACATCTAGTAATAATGGAGAATATAATACATATATAAGAAAAATAAGTGTTTGAATTGGATTCGCCTGGTAGTGTAATGGATATCACGCTGAGGTACAGACTCAGAGATCCGGGTTCGAATCCCGTCCAGGCATTTATTTTTCTTATCATACCATATATATATATATATATATATATATATATGCTGCTATTTATGGTAAATAAGGACAGAATGAAATAATTTAATCAGCAAAAAGCACCTTTAAAAAAATTAAAATTGATAAACAGGCATTTCAAATAATAAATGAAACACCATTGTCATTTCAACTTATCTAAAAAATCATTAAACTTAAAATATATAAAAACATTATTCTCCCAGTTCTATTATATGGATGCTTGACATTAATTTTACTTCAAAAGAGGAGAAAACATTACGATTATTTGGGAATAAAGTTCTTAGGAAAATGTTTTGACCCAAGAGAAACGAATATGCAGGTGAATGGAAATACTTTATGATCTTCATGGGAAGACAGATGTAATAAGACCCGTCTCGTAGAGTGTGATGGACAGGATATGTGGCACGAATGAGGAATGAAAGGGGTCCTGCAAACTCATTTAGGAATTCCAGAGGGAAAGCGCATTAGGTAGGCCAACTATCAGATGGGATAATGTTAATAATAATAATAGCCATGATTTGAGACAGTTAATTATACAATTCGTTTGTAGCTAGGCCGGATCGTTTCGCGGCGGCCTTGGACTGGGTGAGTATTGGCGCGCCTTCCGCCAGAGTTACATTACACGACCTGCAAGTCGTGCTACCTACTATGCTGAAATTACGAATTACTACTACTGTACTGACTTACATTAAATATAACACCTGCAAACCGATGTTGAAATTCTTTACGACACAGACATAGGCAAATGAGCTCAGTATCTACTTTTGTAACATACGTATCATACAGAAAAATATGTTGTTCTAAAGTGTACTCAACCATTATTGATGGACAATTTAACATAAGTAATGCCATGAATGGTTTTCAAATTAACAATAAATTCACGAGTCACAAAGTGACGAGTGAATTTATCTGAAGGATTTGGAAATAGAGAGTGGTATTTGTTAGGTCTATTTAACGAAAAAACATTAAGCTGTTTACTCACAACTCATTATTTAAATATAGTTATTTTAAAATTATTATATATTTAATGTAAACGGCGATGTTTGAAAACAAATGAGAAATGTTTGGTTATGTTTCATTTCTTCAACCACTGCAACTAGATCGTATTATTTATTGCCAAATAGGATAGCAATATTGTACGAATGCACCCTAGTGGAGAAAAAATGAAACACGTCAAACTGTATATTAAAACCAACATTACAGGTTATCAATTTATTTTTTTTAGGAAACATCTCCGTAAAATCATTATTTAAAAACACAATTATTAAACACACAGTTATCAAATGTGTAGTTCGAAGGAATCTGTTCATTATTTGCTATATTCAACGTATTTTTTTCGAGAGTCAGTCACTGCAAAATAATGATCTGACCAGTAAATAATATTAAAAGGAGGGGCTTTCTTTATTTTGGTAAACAGAATTCGATAAATATCAAGGTAAAACACTACTTATCATTGGTTGTAAAACAAAATTAATCGAAACGTGATTGGTCATTGACTCCCATTTGGAGCATGAATTAAATAGTCTCCAAGAGACAAAATTTACCCTAATCATGCAAACAGACGTCTTTCTCATGACAGATCCAACTCAGGGAATCAATGGTAATTCTTTAATAATATTTTTAAAATTCCTCCAGCTAAATATTATGTATATTACATATTATTTCTAAATAATTAGTCGTTCCCCTGACTATAAGCTTCTAATGGCAATGAGATTATTATTTAAGGGGAATGTTAAAGAATAAAGTGTACGCATCAAATCCGCACACGTTACAAGAATTGAAGGACAACATCACGATGGAAATACAGGAAATCGGTCAGCTTCAACTTTTGCGAGTAAACCAGAATCGTTTTCGGAGATATTGGGAATGTGTACGCCTTCAAGTCATCAAGTTGAACATCTGTTGCGATGTAGGTAAGCCTAATGTAAGCCAGTACAGTTAGTAATTTGCAATTTTAGCACAGAATGTAGTGCTCCTTACCAACGACTTTCCGTTCGTGTACGTGTAACTTTGGCGGAAGGCGCGCCAATATTCACCCAAGGCCGCCTAGGAATGGTCCGGCCTAGCTGCGAAGGCATTTTACAACAGATAATTGGAAAACATTTAGCTCAGGATAGAGGCGCATGGAGACTTTATGTTCCCGCAATCATGAACCTATGGGTCCGGTAGCGCCATTTAATTAGCTGGTTAATTAATGATCCCACAAGTAAAGGTCACAACTTTAAAATATATATTTTACGGAGTAGGAATTGTTCTTCTCCGCGCTGAATTTCTGCGACGCGACGTTATAAAGTTTATAGTAATTATTAAACGCGATATTAAAAGTGACATGTGATTGAATAGTAGTCTATTTCCAGGGTATATTAACGATTTACGTGATAGGAGTTTGTGGTAGATTAATTCTTGATAGAAAAGTAATGTTTTAATTTAGGCTGTATTATCAATGAATTATTTCAATTCCACTCAACTTACAGAACTTTGACAAATTACAACAAACATCCCAAAATAATAATAAAATAACGCCATTTGATAGAGCAAAGGCTCATAGCATATGGCGATCAGGAAATTAACTAAGTATAAGAGGAAAATGTGCATTTAGATTGGAGTGCCCAGATAGCTCAGCGGTAGAGCAATGGCCTAGAAAGTCTAAGGTCCTGGGTTCAAACCCCGGTCTAAGCGTATAATTTTTCTCTTCAAATAAAATGTATCCTTTAATAAGAAGTATGGAATTAATAATTAAAAATCTTTATATCTAAGAATTCATCGTTTTGTAATTACAAAGGTTTTATTTAAATAATCTTATATATAAAAATTAATGTTTGTTTGTATATTTGTTTGTTCGTACTTTATGCGCGGCCCTACCGTTGATCCGAATGTGATGGTTTTTTTTTTTGCAAAATGTTCAGGAGATTCCCGGGATGAACATAGGCTATAAGAAAGTTGTGATACTCAACTCCTACCCCCTACAAAATCGCCCTTTGTAGTGGAAAACGTGAAAAAAGTAGTTCTTTGGATGCTTAAATGGCTTATGCTGCCTACACCATAAGAAATACACAAAATTAATGTACACAGAATTGAATATCTCAAAAACGCTCTACAAAAATGTCCGCGACAGCATATGTTTATCTCTTACGGATAACTCACAAAAAACATTTTTGTCTTTCATTGATACCAAGAGTCCCTTATCTCTTACGGATAACTCACAATAACCATTTTTGTCTTTCATTGATACCAAGAGTCTCGCGCCGTAGCCGAGTGGTTAAGGCAAGAAGTCTTGGCGCAGAACTACGGGACATACGCTGGTTCGAGTCTCTACGGTGGAAAAAAATCTTATGGAATGTCGGCCAGTATGGGTCAGAAATGAAATCTAGCGGGGGGGAGGAACTGTTTTGACTTACTCTCATCAATTTATCTTTTTTTTCTCTCTAATATAATTCTTATATGACGGTTCTTAACTTATTTGCAAAGGAGGGTACAATTCTAATGTTCATGACTATGTGACGTCATCATTCACACTTCTTGAGCCACAACAGAAGGCTGTAAGAGGTCTTCTTGCGAAATTATTTAATAATATCTAATTACGTCCTTCGTAATTTCTGAATTTTATGGTAAAAAAGAAACATATATTTATCGTCCGCCCATAACATGAGAATTGAACGTTCGGGAAGGACAACGTCTGCCGGGTACGCTAGTCAGATATAATAAGAACAGTTAAGTCTCGTAGACTGCGATGGGCAGGACTTGTGGCATGAATGGGAAATGAAATAAGTGCATGGAAGCTTCTTCTAGGAAAACCAGAGGGAAAACGCCCAGTTGATTGACCAACAATAAGGTTAGAGAATAACATTTTCCATGATTAGAGTGAAGTAGATTACACAGGGGGTGATTGGAAAACATAAGCTCTCCATACATCCGTATCCTGAGCTAATGTCCTCGCGGCTATGAACATACCGGTGTGAATAAAGCCAATAAGTTTGTTTTAGTTAGTTTATTGAGATAATATTTTGTTTTGAAAATAAAACAAAAGTAACGTTTTAAGATACATGCCTACTCTTTTCGTATGGTAAAGGATTCTATACTGTTGTAGCAGTCGTTTCTGTAACAACAAATTCATATTTAAGTTGTGTTGAAAATCTTTACTTCTTCTGATTTCTAAACTATAGTTCTACTTATTTCCTAGTTAAATGCTTGTTCGAAATGACCTTCAATCTGTGTTATTAATAACATTTAATTATGCATCACACACATACTTTTTTTTGCCACAGAAGGGCTTGGAGGACGTCCCCGAATGAGAGATCGTCACAATGTCATAGCCTGCTCCGAGAAAACACAACATTAAGACGAAACATACAATTCTACACACGTTCATACAATTCTACACACGTTCATACTAAACATGGCGAATATGATATTGATGGCCAGATGATATTCGAAGACCGTTCTGGCCTTAAAGTTTCTTGAAATTTATATTGCAGGTGTGAAAAAACCCGATAAAATTCATCACCCAGGAAACTTGTCCCGACCAGGAGTAATAATAAAATAATTAATGATAAAAATAGTAATACACCGAAAATAAATCTCGTGATGCAATAGCTCCGACTTAAAAATGTGAATCAATATGATATACGAGAGCCTTAGGGAGTCATAGGTGAACAGAAAATATTGATACGATGATCTTGAAGAAGATTTTGGGACTGTAGGCCGTGGTCGTGAGGCTTGTAGTTCCCCGACGTTTCGCCAGAGACTGCGTCTGGCATTCTCAAGGGTTGTCTTGAGACTGGGGAACTAGAAGCCTCACGACCACGGCCTACAGCCCGAAAATCTTCTTTAAAATCATCATAGCAACTCTGGCCGTGAAAGTCTACATGAAAACATTGGTATATTTACCAAAAAATTCATAATTATTGTTTTAAAAATTAAACTATGTACAGATTCTAAAAATATATTAAATACAAGACTATTCAGAAAGAAGGAACAGACTTTAAACATTAATTTCTTCCAAACTACAAAAAATAGAAACACAATTCCAACGTCCTGGAAAGAGAAACATTTGAAGTTCCTATCGCGTCGGCATATCTCTAACCACGTCCGACATTACCTGAATAACACCATTCCAGGGACGTTGGATTGGAAGAGGAGGAGCAGAAGATCAATTTCATCGCCGGTGGCCTCCAAGGTCTCCAGACCTAATCCCGTGTGATTTTTATATGTGGGGTTACGTAAAAGACCGTGTTTTATCCATCTATGCCTGATACTCTTGAAAATCTGCGACATTGAATTGTTGAAGCTGTGATGAATTGTTGAAGCTGTGAATTCGATAACCAGAGACCAGGGTGTGGCAAGAAATGAGCCACCGTTTTGATATTCGTCGTGTAACACATGGTGCTCATGTTAAATGCATAAAATTGTGAAATGTTAACTTTTCTCTTTCCAGGAATATTGGAATTGTGTTTCTATTTTTTGTAGTTTGGAATAATTAAAACTATTTGAATTCTGTTCCTCCTTTCTAAATAGCCCTGTATAATAATTGAAAACAATGGGATAAAGATAAATGTTCTTCCATTATTAATATTCTTATAACCAATTAGTGTTTTAAATGCTTTATATTTATGTTGTAAAAATGTTATGGATTTGAAGTTTGTTAATAATTTAAATATGTTAAAATTTTACTTTGGGGAATATGATTTTTTTTTACTTTGAAATTATGTGGAAAACCTTCTTTAGCAGGCTTTTATTCTAAGGATTTAATATTAGAGATGGTTTTCATTGATATATACATTTTTTGTTTGTTTTGTATTTCACTTTTCTACAGTACCTACAATCTATAGATCCCAGTTTAATAAATTAAATTACCATTTTTATATAAATATAATATTTCAACTACAAAAATGTTACTTTGTAAGTTTTAACATTTTTACTTAATTTAATTATCAGTACTTATATCTCTAGGTATCTCCTAGATTTCACGAGTGTTATAAAGAATTTAAAAACCTAATTAACTGTTAATTCATGATATAAATAATGCGACATGTTAATCTAACATACAAAATACCATTACCCAACCATCAATGCACATGTCAAGGTTGTAAATATTCAGATATATTGATATGCATGAAGCCTCGTTTGTGTACAAGATAACACAACACTTGTTTGTTTCGTAATTTTATTTTGTGAAGAGAACAAAAGACAAGTGTTTGCTCTGTCGTATTTCTTTGTTTGGATGACAAAAGGTACAATTTTGCTCTTCCGTATTCAATTACTCGTATTAATGATATAAAAGGAAATACAATATCCAAAAAATCAAATAGTCAGCAATACAATTACAAAGTAAGATTGTTTATGTCAGACCAATGTTACACGAATATCAAATAAAACACAATAAATTGAATTTTATTTCGCTCAAACTCGAAATATCGTGTGTTTTGGAAGTGGTCCTGCATTTAGCTGATAAGTCAACAGAAAAAAAACCCTCTATGTACCTCTAAGGTAATATATATATATATATATATATATATATTCAGATATTAACACAATTTATGACTGGACACGGTAAATTTGGACATTATTTGGAACGATTTAAAATAGGTACAGATACCTGTATTTGCAAAACTCCAGCCAGACTATCTCACATCTGTTATTTGAGTTTCCGGCATTTGATTCCAAAATATATTAATTTATTAAAAAATTAGGATATTGCCATAATTGATTTCAACTGCCTTTTTCAGATATTTTATGTAATAAGTGTTGCTATAGAAAGCTGTGTGACTTTATCCATCATATTTTAAGAGACTTTGAGTTAGTTTTTTCTTGGGTTTGTTAATTCATTTATTTATTTGTTCATATTACGTTATTACGTAACGCTATAAATTGACAATACTCTAAATTACTGTAAATAATTAATTGTATTGTAATTAAAACCCTAACATACCGGATGGTGAAGTACGGTTCATTTTATTCGAGATTCAGTAAATAGATTATATATATATATATATATATATATATATATATATATATATATATATATACAGACACTAATTTTTCTTTCATGATATATTTGGCTTTCATTGCTTAATGCCAATAAAAAAGTCACTGTTATAGAGTAAAAATATTCTCATTAAAATAATTTCTACTTTGTACAACTTAAATTTTGCAGATAATCAATTGTTAATTGCACAAGACTATGAAGATTTAGAATATATGACTATAAAATTAATAGAAAAATACCAAAAATGGGGATTAATTTTGAACATAAAAAAATTATAAATTGGTGAACAAGAACAAATTTTATTTTGGAGACTAGATATACAATAAAATCTTATAGTGAGATTACATATTTAGGAACTAAAATAAATAAAAATGGAGTTATGAAGAGGAAATAAGAAATATAAATATTAAAGGAAAATTTGCAATTGCTTGCCTGAATGGAATATTGTGGGATAAAACTACAAGTAATAAGAATAAAATGAACATAACATATATCATACAATTGTTAAAATCATCATTACTTATGGAGCAGAACTTTGGTCATTACCAACAAAAACAAATAAGTATCTTTTGGCAACGGAAATTGATTTTATACGAAGGGCAGCAAGAATTTCAAGAAGAGAAAAAATTAGGAACTCAGTTATAAGGGAGAAAATGAAGATTCATGACACTATTTTAGATTATATTAAAACTCAGCAATTAAGATGTCCAGCAATTAAGACATGTCCAGCGAATGGAAGAGGATCGACTACCAAAATCTGCTTTGGAATGGAAACCTGAGGGAACACGAGGTAGAGGAATATGTTTATACATGAAGGAGAAACATCTAGAACCTGGAGATTGGATGGACCGACAAAATTTAGAAATCGGACGATGTCAAAAACATTAATCAACCGATGATCTATCTATCTAAAATTATTTCTTTTATAGAAGCATATATCTAAGTTGGCAATGCGGACGCTTCCTGCTGGTTCTTTCGATTTAAGAATTAATATAAGCAAGAAAAAATAATATTTGCAGTGTGATGCCTGGGTAGCGTGGTCGATAACGCACTAACATATTATATAGTTAACGGTCCTGGGTTCAAATACCGGTTCAGGCACTAATTTTTCCTTTCACGACACGCATATATATATATATATATATATATATATATATATATGTCGTGAAAGGAAATATATATATGACATGATAAGAAAAATAAATACTGGGACGGGGCTTGGACTCGGACCTCTGGATTGATACCCCAGTGCGCTACCGATTACGATACCGAGCACGTCTAGTACAAACATTAATTTTTCTTTTATATGTATATACTCTTATTATTACGAGACGTAGTGAAATATCAGTCTCCACTGATGTTGTTTGTTGCACAAAATGTACCTGAGACGCATTTTTCATACGCACGCCCCACAAGACCTGGTGCGTGCTCAATAATTTCTGCTACCGCCAGAATTCTTTCAAGATGATCTTCCTCCGACTCGATAGGTGTAGTACAACCTCTAGATGTCTGTAATACTTATTCTTAAACATAATAATGAAAACTAGGCTAATTTCGCAGTATTAAGGTATGTTGTTCACAAAATGTTATGAACACGTTATTAGTCCATTGTGTTTCAATATTAGAATTTATTTTACATCGAAATGGTAGGTTTCTGGACATGGGATCCAATTTTACCTACTACGCCCCCTCTAAAACCCCTAGAAGTATGTAACACTTATTCTGAAACCATTGTGTGTGTGTGTGTGTATATATATATATATATATATATATATATATATATATATATGTTATAATTAAATTTTTAACATTGAGCAATGCAAGCTTAATATGGTATGATAAGAAAAATAAATGCCTGAACAGGATTCGAACCCGGATCTCTGAGTCTGTACCTCAGCGTGATATCCATTACACTACCAGGCGAATCCAATTCAAACACTTATTTTTCTTATATATGTATTATACTCTCCATTATTACCAGATGTCGCGAGAAATATTCTCTTTAATTTGCTTACTTGTTATAGTCAGCTACTAGATGGCAGTGAAGACAGTGTTCTCGCGACATCTAGTAATAATGGAGAGTATAATACATATATAAGAAAAATAAGTGTTTGAATTGGATTCGCCTGGTAGTGTAATGGATATCACGCTGAGGTACAGACTCAGAGATCCGGGTTCGAATCCTGTCCAGGCATTTATTTTTCTTATCATACCATATATATATATATATATATATATATGTGTGTGTACATATATATACATGTTATAATTAAATTTTTTACATTGAGCAATGTAAGCTTAATATGACATAAGAAAAATAAATGCTCGGACGGGTCTTGAACCCGGACCTCTGGATTTATATCCGAATGCGCTACCGATTACGCCACCGAGCAAGTCTAGTACAAAATTCATTTTTCTTATATGTATTCTATTTATTACCAGATGTAGTGGGAATATATATATATATATATATATATATATATATATATATATAGCCTATATATATATAAGAAAAATGAATGTGTGTACTAGGCTTGCTCGGTAACGCACTGGGATATAAATCCAGAGGTCCGGGTTCAAGTCCGGTCCGAGCACTTATTTTTCTTATATATATATATATATATATATATAAACACACACACAGGTGTGTGTGGTGTGTTAAAATTCTTTACTTACTGGTCGTGCCCTGTAACGTCCAAAAGGAGTGCAACATAAAAGTGTCCTTAATGGATGCATGAAGAAAAAAAAAGAAGGAGAACGAAATGAAATAAATTTATTTCCATTTCAACCATTTGAATTTTATACCAGTGATTATGAAAACTGTGATGGTGATATTCAGAATTAGGCTCAATTAGCCTAACAGCGAATAGTTAAATGGGAATAGACTTGATTCATTCACATAATCCCACAGATATTAATCAAATCAGATTATATTTAATGACGCACATTGACAACTTGCATAAAATCTCGGTGTGAACATTTTAACCACAGCGCCTACTCCAAGTTTCAGTTTCTTTCTTTTGCCCTAAATCGATGACATGGAATTCACGGATTTACGTCTCTTCCGATGGAACACATACGCAGAACTTTTACCCCCTTAGAAAATCTATCAATTCAGGTGGGCACAAGGTGTTAGAACAGGTGAAAGAAATGGCTAAAATAGGATCTGTTTGTCAATACCATTCATAGGTATGGTACGTGCTTATTAAGAAAAAAAGCTAATGTTCCTGGAATTAAAATACTGCAGTACATTTTTTCATTTAGTGTGTGAGTGCCTCTGATCAGTCTTAACTAACTAATTGAGACTATCAAATCCCGTTTCTTCAAATCATGGTTAATATTATTCTCCCATCTCATTCTCGACCTGCCTACTGGGCGCTTTCTTTTTGGTATTCCTGTAAGGAGTTCCTGTGCCCCTCTTTCATTTCCTATTTATGCCATATGTCCTGACCATCGCAGTCTATGAGGCTTAACTATGCTTACTTATTCTGGTTTCATATAAAGATCATCTAGCTCACTGTTACCTACTTAGTCTTCTCCATTCGCCTGTCAATTCATCTCTCTTTGGTCCAGAAATGTTCCTAAAAATTGTATTCTCAAATATTTTATCCTCCTTTAAAGTCCATGTAATGGTTATTACTTACATAACATAAGTTAATTTTCACCGTGAATTTTCGTAATTTTAAAATAGTTGTTTGTTATTGTAGGAACTGACATTATTACTTACATTCTGTTGGCAAACTAAGATACAAAACTAAATTACGAGAATTTTTGTTTCCATTAGTGTAATGTTTCTCAGTCTATTAAATCATCATAAAAAAAACCCATTCCTGGGTATACATTGTGAAATGTCCGTTCTATTTAATTCATTTGAGAATGAAGTTCATAGGAACATTTTTGGACCAAAAAGAAATGAACAAGCAGGTAAATGTAAATTACTTCGTAACAGTGGGCTATGATCTTTATAGGAAATCAGATATAATAAGAACATTTATGTCTCACAGACTGCGATGAGCAGGGCATGTGGCACGAATGGGAATGAAAGAGGGACATGTAAGCTTCTTGTAGGAGAACCAGAGGATGATTGGAAAATATTAGCTTAGGATACATTTTATGGAGAGCTTATATCTCGGCGACAATGAAACTACGGATTCGATAGTGCCAGTGAGTTAGTTAGTTATATCTACTTAATCTGTATTTAAGAGCGCTTTAACATCTAAAGTGATATCGCGTCTAATACAATTTAACTAGCTTTGTATTTGCATTGATGTGTTTGTCATGTGTTTTCAAGAAATTAACATATTACAATGAAATGGCGATGATGAAGATATGGGTCCTAGTAATGGAATTCAAAACGAAAGCCTTGAATATAAAAAAAAACAAGAAAGAATCTTAGGAAACCAAAACAGAAATTAAAAAAAATATATATATCGACATGGGAGATGAAACCAGAGATCTGTCTAATAGCAGTCTCAAACACTGCTGTCTAGAACAGTTTGCTTGGTTACTCAGTTTGGATTATGTAAGTATGAAAGTTGTATTAAAAAGTTGATACACTAGGGAGCTTAATAAAATTCCATAAAATCAGATGATATAAGAACCGTACGGAAACAGTAGTCAATCATCCGTGAAATTCCACAGAGAACCATAATGTGTGATCATTCGAGCGGCTTTTTGACACACAAGGAAACGATACTACATGGATGTTTGCATAACGAATATTTGATAACCCTTGCATAACAACGTTTCTGAAACTAAGTAAAAATATGTGTACAAAATGACAACCACACAAGCTTGTGAATTACATTCTTAGCATTACAAAACTCGTTAAATTCTTAGCATTACATAACTCATTAAATTCTTAGCATTACAAAACTCATTAAATTCTTAGCATTACAAAACTCATTAAATTCTTAGCATTACAAAACTCATTAAATTCTTAGCATTACAAAACTCATTAAATTCTTAGCATTACAAAACTCATTAAATTTCGTGATATTAAAACAGAAGTTTATACATTAAAAATAAAACTGAATTTGCCGTTTATTAAAATTGATAATCAATATTAGAAGTTATGTGAAGACAAATATAAAAATGTCATATGTGATATCAAATGACATAATATTTCGGTCTATTTCTCTTTAAAAATAAACTTAACTTTAAATTATGATATTAAGAACACACATGGTGATAAAATGTCTGCAAAATATTTACTCGTCCTACTTTCTAGAACAATATATTGCCCTCTAAAACATAAGCATGACATAATATTAATATTAATATTAATAATAATAATAATAATAATAATAATATTAATCATCATCATCATCACTCCAGGGATTAGGCAATTGCCCGTTTCGACTTCATAATGCATCAGCCCAACGTCTTCTAGGTCTTCCAACATCACGTCCTCCTCCGGCTTGATAATTTCTTGCTAACAATGGATATCTCTCCTTACTTATTCCATCCATGTGATCAATCCATTTCTGTCTGTAATTCGTGACTTTATCCAATAAAGGCTGTACATTCAATTCTTCTCTTATATAATATTAATATTAATAATAACAATAATAATACCCCTGAATTGTAAGTAGAAAACAAGCCAGCACGCTATCAGCAGTAGAAATGGATTTTTGGAGGCGATCGACAAGAATTTCAAGACGGGATAAAAACAGAAACAGCATAATGAGGGGAAATTATGCAAGATGAAAAAAATATTACAAAATAGAAGAAAAACGTTTGAAATGATATGGACACCTCATAAGAATGGAAGAAGATAGAATACCTAGGAATGTCCTAGATTGGAAAGCTAATGGAAGAAGTGGAAGAGGCGGACCTAGAGAACATTGGCTAGATGGAGTGAAGAGAAGTATGGAAGCTAGAGATTTTTGAGGGAAGATGGTGCTTTAGACACAAACTTCTGGCGAAAAATGAATTTGGGTTGAATGAAAATCACTGTAGTGTGGAATATTGCTAATAAAAAAATAATAATATTTGAGAGAAATAACAAAGAAAATGTATATAAAGAAGAACTTAATAATATAATGAACAACGAAGAAATTATTTTAAGAAATAGGTTTGAATCACAGCCGCTAAAGGCTTAATTATTATGGTTCCGTTAGTTAGTAGTAAAATATGTAATTTTTAATGTAATTGATTTCTGCGTAATGTAACTAATATGAACTTTCTTATCGTCAACATATGAGGGATAGAGCCATATCATAAGAAAAAGGATAAATAATATTAAATGCGGAAACTGCTTGGCATATACCTTACTATCCTTTAGTGGGCTATAGTTAAGACTTGTGTCTCAGTTGGTACAGTTGATATTAGAATACAATATTGCAATGTTATATAACTATTAAAGTAAAATAAAAAATATGAAATATTTCTACAAGGACAGCCATGAGAGGGAGAAACAAATGCTTCTTCAACCACTTTCAACATCATGATGGCTTTGAGCCTTTGAATTTGTTTACAAAAGGCGGCAAAAACAATAAAATGGAAAGAAGAAAGCTTATCTATTTCTGGAGTAACCCATGCACGTTTTATTTGTAGTATTCGAAAATTTGACCATGTTACACCGTCCCTGGAACAATTATCGTGGCTTCGTCTAAGTGATCGTAGAACTGTCCATTCCCTATCCCTTCTCTATAAAATACTTCACACATCATCGCCTAATTATTTATCACGCCGCTTCATCAGACTATCCGACACACATAAACTTGACACTCGATTTCATCAGCAGATTGTCCTTTATATCCCTCCTCATCATCTTTTACAGTCTCACTTGCCAACACATGGAATTCCCTTCCGCCCTATGTCAGAGACTCTCAAACTATATCATCCTTTAAAAACAAACTAAATAATTATTTGATAACAAACTAACTGATACACCTCACTGATAGTATTCTTTTAACCATTAATAAATTCAATTATTTATGAAAACAATATTAAGATTAACAAATATTTTCTTTTGCTTTGTTTTAAATATTGCACAATCGTAAAATTAGTTTTCTATATCACATTATTTTTCTTTGTTTTTTATATACAGTACACAGGGACAATTTAATATGTCTTGTTTGTATACATTTTATTATTAGTTTTAGTCTTAATTTTAACTAACATTAACTAGTTGCATTATAGATCGTAATATAATAGATATTCTCTTTTTGATCAAATTTGTATTTAGTATTTAATATTAGAGTTAATTCAAATTGTTATATTCTGATTTAATGTATGTATGTCCTGGTGAGTGGAAGAGAAGGCCACATGACCTTTTCTCCACCAGGCTAAATAAATCTAATCTAATCTAATCTAATCTAATCTGTCTTACAGGTGAGGAAAAACCTCACCCGGAAAAACTGTCCCCACCGGGGATCTAACCTGGGCCCACTGCCTGACAAGGCAGCACACTACCTCGAGACCCCAGCACTGGACATGTAATGAAATGTTTGAAATATAAAATGAGTTCTGATAATCAGTCGTTTTCAACTAAAATGAAGTTCTGTTTGAGTTCTGAACTACGTTTTCAAACATTTAATTACAAGACAACGAGTTAAAATTGTATCACTTAATTAGGGTTTTCAAGAAAACCTACTTACCGAAACCTTTTTTTCTAGACCCCGCGGCGTTGTCTGAGACATTGCAACATAGATCATCGGTTGATTAATGTCATTGACATCGTCCGATTCCCTATAGCCAATTTTGTCGGTCCATCCAAT
The DNA here is from genome assembly GCA_030220185.1 of Diploptera punctata. Classification (NCBI taxonomy): domain Eukaryota; kingdom Metazoa; phylum Arthropoda; class Insecta; order Blattodea; family Blaberidae; genus Diploptera; species Diploptera punctata. The sequence goes on along the minus strand of JASPKZ010001577.1, from coordinate 957,587 downwards.
CTCCTGGTTTTGGAAATGTTTCTCCTTCATGTATAAATATATTCACTGACTACAAGGGGTTTAGGTCTTCCTCTGCCTCGTCTTCCCTCAGGTTTCCATTCCGAAACAGATTTTGGTAGCCGATCCTCTTCCATTCGCTGGACATGTCCGTACCATCTTAATTGCTGAGTTTTAATATAATCTACAATAGTGTCTTCAATCGTCATTTTCTCCCTTATAGCTGAGTTCCTAATATTTTCCCTTCTTCAAATTCTTGCTACCCTTCGTATAAAATCCATTTCCGTTGCCAAAAGATACTAAAAAGATACTAAAAGATATTTGTTTTTGTTGTTAATGGCCAAAGTTCTGCTCCATAAGTAATGATGCTTTTAACAATTGTATGATAGGCCTATATATGTATATATATATATATATATATATATATATATATTATTTTTATTACTTATATTTTATATTTTTATCCCACAATATTCCATTGAGGCAAGCAATTGCAAATTTCCCTTTATTATTTCTATTTCTTATTTCTCTAAATATGTGATGTTACTACAAGATTGTATTTATTCTCTAGTCTCCAAAATTAAATTTTGTTCTTGTTCACTAACAGATAAATATTTTGTTTTCTTCATGTTAAAAATTAATCCCCATATTTCATATTCTTCTATTAATTTTCTAAATCTTCATAATCTTGTGCAAATAGGTCGGAGAGTAATCGAGAGAGCCCTTAATAAACGTCTATGTAGTTACGTAAGCTTCAATGAACACCAGAGGGGTGTCATAAATTCTCCAGCTACGCACATTAATACATCTATCCTAAATAGCATCTTACAATCAGCAAAACAAAAGAAAGAGTCTGCATATATAGTTTTTTGGACATCAGTAAAGCCTTTCATAATATAGGACATAATCATCTTAAGAACATATTACAAACTGTTGGTGTGCCAAAACAATTATTAAAATTAATATTAAATCTCCAGGAAGGAAACACGATTCAAATTGAAACCTATCAAAATAAAGTAAACCAATTACTATCAATCGAGGAGTTCTACAAGGTTCTCTGTTATCACCATCTTTATATAACATTGCAACTAATCATATTCTCGATGAACTCTCCGAGAAATCAATAACAAGTCAATATGGTTATCTACTACTTCCGGATCAACCTCATCTAACAATTATGAGTTTTTCTGATGACACGGTGATTATAGGGAAAGATGTAGCAGCTGCCAGTGAACTGACAAGAACATCTCTACAGAGATTTCAGGAAATAGGCCTTCAAATTAATGTTTCAAATCGAGAAATGTAAACTATGTGAAAATGATCTCCAATTTGATAGACATGCAATTCGTGCTCATAAAATCACTGACACTATTTGTTATTTAGGTGTCAACTTTTCAGATTATATAACTTTAGATTCTAAGCAAACCCTTAATACATTACGGGATAATATTGAAAGTCTAATTGCTTCACCGCTATTACAGCCAGATCAGAAATTTGCAGTTTTAAATTGTCTAATTTACCCGTTTCAAACAGTATCACCAAATCAAATACCAAAAACATTTTTAGTGAATTGTGATAAACTTTTCAGAAATGGACTGAAATAAATTTTACATCTTCCGATAGATGTCCCTGATCACATGTTATATACTGAACGTCGGAATAAAGGACCTGGTTTATTTTGTGCAACGTGGGAAACAAAATTACAGCATATAAACATTTGCCATATTTTTACCAAAACAATAATACCTATATGACTACTCTCCGAAACCTAAAAGAGGAAAGTTTGCAATGTGTGAGAGACCTTAACATTGAACCTAGTAACATCAATATTAATACTCGATGTCTTCTACCAGATGCAAGGAAACTTGGGATACAACTAAGAGACAAAGAAGCAGTTGTCTGGAGTCAACGTCCTCATAGGAAAAGGCTTTGTTCTCTACAATGAACATGCACCAGCAAATCAATGGATTCGTGATCATCAGGGATTGTCTTGTTCCGAATGGAGTGAAGCTATTAAAATGCAAGCCAATGTATCCAATGTATCGGCGGCGCTTTCTTCGCCGGGCAAATCTAGGGACGATACCCTTTGTAGACGTTGTCGCAGAGAGCTCGAAACCCTTCCACATGTCCTTGGGGCTCCTCCGTTTGGAGAATCACTGAGAAACATTCGGCATCACACTATTCGAAATATGATGGCACAAGTCTTGCGAGAATATGGTTACACAGTTTATGAGGAAGTTCATAGTGTAGCTACTAATGGAAGTAACAGACGAATATATATTACTGCATTTAGACCAAATGACGAATATATATTACTGCATTTAGACCAAATGCTAAAATTGTTATGATATTTTGAGACTCATAGTGGCCAAACTGAGGAAGGTGACTGTGAAAAGAAAGCCATACGTGAGACAACAATTGATTATTACAAAGACTATTTAACTCATGCCCCAAATGGGAGTCAATTACAACCACGTTTCAATGATTTCTGTTTTACAACCAATCAAAGTCGTGTTTCACGAAATATTTATCAGTATTTTAATTACCATATTAAAGAAAGCTCCTCCTTTTTAATATTCTGAACAGGTCTGACCATTATTTTGCAGTGACTGAGCCTGTAAGAAACACGGCTACCAGATGATATATATATATTAGTGCATGAATGTCAACACATGCCGCATGCGGGAGTTAATATAAAAACATTTGTAGCAATTGATTATACCACCAAAAAAAGAAACCACTGTTTGCACTTTCTTAAATGTATTTTTTCCCAGGTAACAATCCAGAAGAATATAATTGTCATAATTACATCACATGACATCAGAAATGAATTAATATACAGTTTGATGTGTTTCATTTTTTCTCCACTAGAGAGCATTCTTACAATATTGCGTTCCTTTGGCAATAAATAGTATGATCTGGTTGCAGTGATAAACAAAATAAGCAGTATAAGCGTACCTATCGTTTCTCATTTGTTTTCAAACATCGCCGTTTACATTAAATATGTAAATATTTTAAAATAACTATAGTTAAATAATGATTTGTGAGTAAACAGCTTAATTTTATTCGTTAAATAGTCCTAACAAATGCCACTCTTGATTTCCAAATTCTGTAGAAAAATTCACTCCTCACTTCGTGAGTCGTGAATTTATCGATAATTTGGAAATCGCTCGTGGCATTACTTATGATAAATACCAATTAGATAGTGTAACTGTCACAGGATTGATGATCGGGGCAAGAGGTACTATACCACGATTCTTAGCTAAATTTTGGAATTTCTTCGATTTGGTATCGCTACCATGAGAGGATCTATTTCAATTTTAAGAAACCATCTCTACAAAATTTCTATTTTATAGTATGTATACTTTAATTACAATTTGAAATTTTTAAGTTTATTAACAAAATGTATTTAATCAATTTAGAAAATTAATTTCTGTATCACTTTGTCCTTGAGGCAATCCTCTAATGAGGAAAGTTGTATATAATAATAATAATAATAATAATAATAATAATAAATAATAATAATAATCATAAACTAATAATAATAATAATAAATTGATCATCTGCAAAATGTAAGTTGTATAAAGTTTGTATAAAGTTTAGACATTGCAACATGCAACTGTAAAATTGATACTTTGTTGAACGAAGTTGGAGGTTAGATTCTAGATACACAGCTCATTATCCCCTTCAAAACTGTAAAGTCCCATGATTTTAAGTACTAATGTTTCCAACATATTAAAAAAATCTTAAACTAGTCGAAGACGATTTTTCGAATAATGTTTTGTGTATTATACAAAAAGAAAATGATCAGCTGGAATTATAAATCCAAGGTACAATAAAATAAAATTTTATTTAAAAATGAGTGTCTTATTAATAGAATGTACATACCCCATTTACGACTCTGTTGGAGACACGGGTATTCCCCTAGCGGTAGTTTCTTGAACAAGCTATTTTTTTAGCTTACTTTCTATACAGATGTTATTAACATGTGGATTGTATATCGTCTCAATGAGACATCTAGTAGGTAACTAAGGTATTACTTGAATGGAAAACCCAGTTCAATTTTGCTTAGAGGCACTAATTTAGTTCTGACATTAATTTTGAGCCCTAAAGTCTTCAGATTCTGGTTCAACGGCTTAAAGTACCTTCCGAAAAACGTATCCCTTGGATTTTTTCCACCTTAAAAATCACTACTATCTAATGACCGTCGGAAGAGTTGAATTGTAAATTCAACTTTCAGATCGTAACAAGCCCGTTGAAAGGAAGATGATGGTGAATTCCATGGTAACTGACATAATAATTGCAGCAAAATAAAATAACATTTTATAATTTCTTTGGCTTTCAGATAGCAGGAAACTACCTTTTCTCTTCAAAACATTTATACATTGGTTTTCATTTTTTATAACATAAAATATATTTAATAATTGTACTTAAAATGTACGGTTTCATATGAGTAAGTGATGTAAGTCAACAATAACATCTCGTTTCATAAACTGAGAGTAAAATAATCTCTGTGAAGTTTTCAATTTTATTTCAACGAACAATTGTAAAGACAGTAGGCCATATATATATATATATATATATATAGGAGGAGTTACAAAATACATGTTTTGAGTTTTATGTTATACTAAACTTAAGTCACTATTTATACAAAATATAGGTAAATCACTTAACAACAAAGGTAAAACATGTAACGCTTCTGTGTGGTATACGGAATGGTTTTAAATAAAATACATAACTTATTCATTGTTGGTACGTGTTTGTTCACATTCTGCAATATTTTGGGATGTAGGTACTTGAAAATCTTTTCAATAAGGACGAAATCGCACAATGTGCATGTTTCTTGTTCACTATAAGTTTTACAGAAGACTAAGTGAGTTTCATTTTTTTTTTGCACGACATTAAATGACATCGATCACATTTTGACCCACTTGCACTTCTCTGTCTCGCAAGTACGGTGATGGACATTATAATAGTTCGTATACCGCCTTGAGACTCTTTAATGTATATGTGGTATGTCAAAGTTTGCGTGGAATTCACTGGACGATGATGAAATATCAATCGACCCCGGACGGGTTTAAACCCGCGACCCTCGTGACTACAAACAAGAAACGTAACCACCAGACTACTAGGCTAGGCCGACTACTAATGGTATAATTAAGTCTAAATGTTAACCTAATGAGATAAATGAGCATAATAAATCTGGCAAACGTGTGAAGTTTATATTTGACAATAATTCATATAATCAATCGGTATACTAAGAAAATGGGACTGAAAGTAAACAACAATAAAATGAAATATATGTTGACACATATAAATACGTTATATAATGAAAATGGACTGAGAATGGCAAATGAGGGAATAATTGGCTGAACTGAAATACCTAGGAACAATAATTACAAATAGGAACGAGGTGCACAAACAAATTGGACACAGGCTCAATTCTGGAAATACATGCTATTATGCATTACGAGGACTGTTATCCCAACTTCTCTATAAAAATGTTAAACTGGAAATATATCTTCTTCTTCTTCCGCTTCATGAAATTAGCTCTTTTCACTCGTTTTCACACCAATGGGATATAATGAATCTTCCCATTTAGTAAATGGGCGTCCAACATTTCTATGTCCTATTGATTTGAACTTTAATAATGGTTCCAGTTATATTATATGGATACGAAACATAGATTCTTTGTTTAAGGGATGAGGAAATATTTACGAGTCTTTGAGAATAAAGTACTGAGAAAAAAATTGTTCGAAAGAAAGAGGAACAGACAGGCGAATAGAGAAACTACCTAACAGTGAGCTACATGATCTTCATAGGAAACCAGATATAATAAGAACAGTTAAGTCTCACAGACTAGGATGGGCAGGACATATGGTACGGATTAGGAATTAAAAATGATCATGGGGCTTGTTGTAGGAAAACCAGAGGGAAAACGGCCAGTTTTTAGACCAATAGTGAGGTGGGAGAATAACATTGACTATAATTAGAGGGCAGTGGATTATACAGGGGATAACTGGAAAATATTAGCTCAAGATAAGGATGTATGGACAGTTAATATCTCGCGGCCATGAAACTATTGGTTCGATAGTGTCACTGAGTTAGTTTTTAAAACTAATAGTAATGTGTTTTAGATATTATGGCTGATGCTTTACTAACATAATTTGTTTTATATTCAAATATGTAACGAAATTTAAACGAACGTTTTCTTTTTATGGTAAACATAACATAAAAATGTAGAATGAATCTATAGAAGAAAGAACGAATTTAACAACTTTATTATCTCCCTGTTCAGCTTGCCAAGTACCAACCCTTCTCCAAGTGCAAACAATGCCCGGGTTATTACTGAGGGAAAAATTGCTTTTTGTTCATCAAACAAAATCTACTGTCCACACAAAGTTCTAATTCTTCTATGCTAATAATAACAACCCCAACAATACATAATGTATTACATATCTGATTCACAATCATGCCCAGCATTTGTGTATAACGCGTGTGGTTTATGTGAGATGTTGTTAATAGTAATAATGATAGTAGTAGTAGTAGTAGTAGTAGTAGTAGTAGTAGTAGTAGTAGTAGTAATAATAGTAGTAGTGTTAGTAGTAGGAGTAGTAGTAGTAGTAGTAATAATTGTTCCTGTCACTCCTCTTGGAAGCATAGGACCTTTGTGAAAGCACGCCACCGGACTCTGTTTCTTGCACATTTCTTACTTATTTCCAACTTTTTCCTTGTTTCTATTGCTATGCCATGTCGTATTTCTCTTTTTCTAGACAATTCCTGTGGATTCTATTCCAGTCCTCTCCTTGGGACACTGTCTAGTTTTCTTCCGAGAGTGTATCCTATCTATTTACATTTGTAACATCCTTCCCGGTCTCATCCTGTGATGATATCTTCCATGACCTCGTTTGATACGGTTTTTGTCACCAGATTCTCAAAATAAATTTCAGCCTTCTGTTTATATGTACTTGCAATTTTTTTATATAATGCGATTGTTCCTTTCTATGTCTCACACCCATATATCAATATACAAAGCATCTGGCCTATATATGATATATAATGAACATCTCAAAAGCACAACTGACACACTGAACCCCATATAGACAAACCTATACAACAAATGTGTAGAACTAGGAAGAATTCCAGAACAATGGAGAAATTCGACGATAAAAGTTATATACAAAGGAAAAGGGGATCCAAAAGACCCCAACAAATACAGGGGGCATCGCTCTTGAAAACGTTCCCTTCAAGAACCTAACAAAAATTATAACAAATAGAGTAAGGGGAAAAATCGAAGACAAGCTCCCTGACGCGCAATTTGGATTCAGGAAAGAGAAATCAACTCAAACGGCAGTGAAACTCCTCTTTCAAAACATAGAGGAAGCACTCGACAGAAAACAGAAGTTGTACACTGTCTTCGTAGATTTTACGAAAGCCTTCGATCTAATGGACAGAGGATTAATAATAAGCATACTGGAAAGTATCCTAGGAAAGGAGAACGCGTGGACCCAAATCGTTACATCAATAATGAAAGAAAATAGCATAGTTATATCAGGTGGCCTCTCAAAATCAAAAACTACACTGCAGACAAATGGGGCAGTGCAAGGGGACCCATTGAGCCCACTGCTATTCATAATGGCAGCCGAATAACTTGTAAGGAGAATAGAAAACCTAGGAGAAGAAATTTTCGTATATGCATACGCAGACGATATCGTAATCGGGTCAACGGATATAAGTAAACTTTAGAACGCCATAACAACTACGGAAGAATGCTATAAAACCCACAGCTTCTATATAAACAATGCAAAACAGAAATGATGGTGTTCAGAAACGGAGGAATGATTCCCGCCACAACAGAAATAAAACTGGACAAAGATAAGATCAAAATAGTAAATGAGTTTAAATATCTAGGCATTACTTTTACAACCCAGTGGAAGAAGCTTCACAAAACACTCAGCAGAAAGATCAACGCAAGCAATAAACGATATATGCAATATACAAGCTCTAAGCCTGCAATCAGCGATGAAACTATTCAATGCAAATAACTTCCCAATTATAACTTACGGGATAGACATCATATGACCACATTTTACAGAAGCTAATCTAAACATGCTGGAAAAAGTGAAAACTACATATATAAAAAGAGCAATAGGAGTATCAAGAACGACAAGAAGCCGTCTAGTGTACATACTTGCAAGGGAGACATTCCTTATCGAGGAATTGAAAACAGCCTACCTACTACCAACCACGAAATCCTATGAACAAGCGCTAAAAAGACTACGCAGAAAAAAGAGAGGAAGCATAGCAGAAATTCTTCAGCACCGGAGCGATGATAGACAGGAACTGGACAGAAGCAAATTTCCAGGTACGACACGTCATCACAAGATTAAGCGTGCATGGATTCCACCACTTAATGTGTAGAAATAAAACATTCCATGACCCGAAGACGTCATGCATATGTGAAGTGTGTGAACAGAAATGCGAAAGATATCACATCGAAACATGTAAACAAAGAAAAAAAAATTAGTGATTACGCAAGACAAACCTAAAGTGTTAGTGATTGTTAAACTGATGTGTTATCACCTTTACACATTTGTACGCAATCCATATATATATATATATATATATATATATATATACACTTTACATTCCTATTACATAGTCATAATTTAGTTCTAGCTGAGGTTCGTTTAGTTATTCATATGGAGACAATTGTGACAACGAGTGGCGAGTGGCGAGGCGTAAGTTTGGGGAAGCTACATAGTAAAAACAAAATTACAAAAAATACACGATTATATAAAACAGATGTGTTAGGCATAATACAATTATAGTTTTGCCGAACTGTTTCTTCTGCTTAAGGTTTGTTACGTGATGAAATGAGAGTATGTGTATTTTTTGGGCTTTATGACAATTATTCAAATCCTCAAAACCTGTCTTATTCCAAACGTTATTTTCAGGCGAAAACAAAAGACACGGCCAGCAGAACATTATTCTTAGATTATTACAACCACATAACCACGAGATAGTTTGAGAGGAATTTTTATTGAAATGTCCTGTGAAAATTGTATGTCCTTTATATTGAGTATTTAATTCAGTGAGAGGCTGTGTAGATCTATAATTTTCTATTACTTTGATTTTGTCTTGAAATGAAAGTGAATTAAACGGGTGTTGCAAATGTTTTTCAATAGCACACTCACATATTACAGGTTTGATGCTGTTCCAACTCCGTTTGAACGTTCGCGGCAGAGCTACTACCAGGAGAGGATTCTTGGTAGCTCTTAGCAAACGAGCTTCTATACGATTCAGTCATGACAAAAAGCGGAATAAAATAAAATTACAAGAAACACTTGACGATTCACTATTTATATCCACACTATTTGTCTAGTGATAAGGTCACAGTACAATATAACGTACAAAATATATACTATAAACTATTAAACTAAATAAAATGAATAAAACTGACATTTCAATATTAATTGAGGGCAACGAATTTTATTTTTTCTTTAAACATTTAATATCTGCGATACGACGCGGCTAGGCCTGGCGCATCCTAGCCACAATGAATGGAAGAAGTAATTTGGGAAACTTCCGACAGCTGACACTAACATATACATTTCACTTATAAATTGCACACAACAACAGTTTTCAACTTTTTGTCGCTCGCAGAAATGAAAATAGGTGATTTTAGTTAATTGGCATGCGCTGAGTTCGAATTTGAAGTCCGTTTTCTCTATTACCTAACCATTTTTTGAGAGGACGTATTAAAATATTTCGTTATATTTCGTATATTTTTGCTTATCTGCATTTAGTTTCAATTTTTTTGGCAATTATACTGCTACAAACAATTGATCTATGTAAAACCAAATCATATAAGATCCAAAAAGTTACTTTTTTATAAGAAGAATAAATACGTATTTATGCCTTTCAATTTGTAAAATGTCTTGGTTGAAACTTTCGCTATGTTCATCACTGACGTCACACAACTTCGGTGGAAAAATATCCAAGTGCGAATGCATGAAGTGTATCTTAAGGGACATATTGCATCCCATTCATTTGTGAGCCCTCAACAAGTCTTCTACCAATCCTGTGTATTTTTGTGCTCTATAGTTTCCCAGAAACTTCACGTGAAGTCACGCGAGGCTGGAGTCCTCTCGAATACAGCATCTTCAAGGAAATTGCGTATTGAGGACCTATAAAAATGCCTTCTTTTATTTAGCCTCTTTCAACCTTTGAAATTTCGCCCTTAAATGTGGGAAAGCCCTGCCTGATTAGTCTATTGCCTTCACGAAGTTCTTCATCAACCCCAGCTTATTTCAGTTGCAGTGCCGTACAACTGAAGTTGCCTAATTTCATAATGATTATTCTTATCACGACTATCCCACTCACACAAGAAACAGCAACATTTTGTGAATCCTGGCTGCATCCCTCATATCATGCCCATTACTTTTAGATCTGCACAAATATATCAACCATTCAAAATATTAAGAATTTTTCTAATACTGTCGTATGTTTCCTCCATAGTAATGGGATAGGCAACTGACTAAGACGAATATACATTCCCGTAATGCAAATGAACGACCTTTAAACTCAATTTCGACGAGTCTATGAAGAGACGCCATTCTTGAGGATTATGTTCTCTTCCAAATTCAACCTTTAGCATATTAATATAATTGCACTAAACCAACTGTTTAATTTCTGTGAAGAGTGAAGACGGATTTAATTCCCGTTTTCTGTAAGTGATTTCTTCGCCAGGTTGTAATAGGTTCCATTCCTGGACTCGAGATGATAAAATCTATGCCAATGTTTTATTTAGTTTTAAGTCCCTTACAAGATCATTTAATTTAGCTTGTGATATCAAATATTCTCGAGATACATTGAAGTCAAGATCACATAGGGATGGTCCATAATCAGTAGAGGAACTAGAGCCAGGAGATTTATTTTCTTTCTTCAAAGTTCATTTTTCAGGAGGTTATGGAATGGGAAATGAATAACTATGTTTAACTGGTCGCACCGCTGACTGCAAATTTGGTTACTGAATAGAATGCTTATTTTTTCAAGTGAAACCAGATATAATGACCATACAGAAATAACAGTCAGTGATGTGGTGCATTAGTTCCCTCCACAACATTGGAATGGCAAATGGCATGCACGAATGCGAAAAATTTATCCACCCTATTAAAGTCCTTTGGCAGTTTGTACAGCCAGAATTGGGGGCCCAATATTTATCAGTATCTCCAAATTTATTATAGTTCCCGAAATACAAATTTACGCCATTATAACTAATGGAATTATAGTTCTGCGCTGATATTTTTTACAATACTCTCCACGTACGTAACATAATAAATTAGGAGAAACTGAAACGAGCACTTCTGGTAAATGGTGTGGTGAAAATATCTGACTCCGGTTAGGTGATTCGAAAAAAACTAATATCGTTTTCGTGTTCTGCGAGTCCGAAAACATAGTTATGAATACATTTCGAGTCTGCGAGTAATTCTTTATTGTTGTGTGTTATTTACTAATACATTTATTTAAAATGAATTTAACTTTTTAACATTATAATTTTATGATTTTTATAATTGTAATTATATTTAAAAAAGTATATTTTTGTAAACATTATAGGGAAGCACCGCTTCAAGCGCTTCCATTGACGCCTCCCCACTGGTGACAACACTGGTTTTAATACAAATTAAATTCATATAAAATTCCGTTGAGGTGAATAGTCATAAGATAAAAATTAAAATATGTACCTGTTGGCAGGTCCTCAAATTTTTAAAATAATGTATTTACAATATTATCCGGATGCCTTTCAGAAGTTAACTTCCATTATCAGCAGGATGAGTATGTGCTACTATGTAAAACATTGTAGACGTTGATGTGCCGTTAGTAGCACATTAATCACGATATTATATAGTGTCGTTTGCTAGCAAAGATAGCAATACAGGGTGAACGGTAATTGCACCGACGAACTTTAGGGAATGATTCCTGACTGAAAATGTAGGGAAAAAGTCCTATAAACATGTGTCCGGAAATGAACGATGTGCGTGCAACGATAACAAATCGTCCCGTCATAATACATAGCATAATGCCATCCACGTCACAACAGATATTCGAAGTGGCGTCCATGAGATGAAATGCACGCGTTCACAAGTCGTATCATGGATTGCCTCACTCTTTCGCATATTCCGGCCTCTCTCCGAATAGCGCCATAGGCGACGTGGACACGCTGTTGAAGCGTATGCACATCAGGAACTGGTTCAGCATGCACAACACATTTCAGATGCCCCCAGAGGTAAGAATCCAGGGGGTTTAAATCCGATGATCTAGCATGCCAAGTAACAGACCGAGATAATAATGCCATTCGTCAGTTGTCTTTGTGAAAGCACGCCACCGGACTTTGTTTCTTGCCAAATTTCTGAATTAATTCCAACTTTTTCGTTGTTTCTGTTGTTACAGTGCTACGCCATACAGTATTCCTCTTTTTCTAGGAAATTCCTATGGATTCCATTCCAGTCCTCGCCTTGGCACAATATCTAGTTTTCTTCCAAGAGTGTGTCCAATCCATTTCCAATTACAACATCCTTCCACATATCATCCTGTGATGCTGTCTTCCATAACCTCGTGTCAACGATGCATTTATGGACACTTATTCTTAGGACTTTTTTCCTACATTTACAATCAGAAATCAGTCCCTGCAGTTTGTCGGTGTAAATAAAACTCAGCCTGTATATTGCAATTCACTCACGTTTTGTTACTGGAGTAGTAAATCATCACTCATTGAAACAACGCTAGAAATACCAAACAAATATTTTACTTTGAAATGCACATTTAAGAATGAAGAGGTGGTTATTATTAATAAAGGACCTACTACAGCTTTACAGCTAACAAAATACAACGCTAATACGTTCTTGTCTAGTCTTCAAACATATTACCCACAACGGTATTCTCTTCTGCCTCTCTTTTTCAACCGATCGGCGACAAAACCCGTATCGCTTGCTCTTCTGCTGACATCGTCGGCAAAATGATGCTATGTAATAACAACTGCAAGGGCATTCCATGCTTTCATGCCACCTACAAAAATTAAAATAAAAAAACAAAAAGCACAAATTAATTGTTGCAGATTTTGAATAATTAACAATGGCAGCTCCGTGGCGCAAGCGGTTAGACGCTCCTCTCACCACTAGGGTCCCGAGATCGAGTCTCGGTCACTCTATGTGGGTTTCATGGTGGACGAAATGGACCGTGGGTAGATTTTTATCGGGGTTTTCTCTCGTGTTTCCCTGCCACAATTTCATTGAACCATTTCTTCATACTCGTCTCATCCATTTTTTCTTTTTTCATTTTGTTCATCTGCTCCCGTGATGGTGTGTGAGTCGGCACCATTCTCAATCACAGACCTCTATGTAGGCGGCTTATATATGTATTGATTTTTATTAAAAAATAATATGAGCAATGCTTTAAAATGAAGTGAAAAGTTGAGCTCAAAGAAACTTAATATTTACAATGTAAACTGTGTAATAGTCATTGATCTTGATGAAGATTTTCGGGCTGTAGGCCGTGGTCGTGAGGCTTGTAGTTCCCCGAAGTTTCGCCAAAGACTGTGTCTGGCATCCTCAAGGGTTGTCTTGAGACTGGCATTTCTGTCCACTGTCTGTCCCGCTGACCAATCAGAAATCAGATATAACTTACGTACACAACGCGGTGAACGTATAAATAGGACAGACAGTGGACAGAAATGCCCGTCTCAAGACAACCCTTGAGGATGCCAGACGAAGTCTTTGTCGAAACGTCGGGGAACTACAAGCCTCACGACCATGGCCTACAGCCCGAAAATCTTCATCAAGATCATCATAGCAACTCCGGCCGTGAACGTCTATGTAATAGTCATTGCTCAAACGGTGTAGCCAACTTATAAAAAACCACAAGCAAACAAGTGAACGCTGAACTAATTAGATGTACTAACTCGCCCACTAATGTAAGTGGATTCGTGGGATAGAATCCCCTTAATTTTTATTAAACATTTTGTCAATTGGCTCTAACGAAACTTGTGTTATCACATTGGCTAACTTGACGCTAGCAGTCACTTGTTCTCCGATCGAATATCCACAGGTGGCACGGTGGCATAGAATATCCAAACGCAACAATGTTGATGAATTGGAACGCAAGTTACAACTAAATCACGTGATGACGGTGAATAGCTACTCAAGCTGACTGGTAGGGAAAATTTTATGTCATTTAATTCTAACTCATGCGCAACACAAACTTCATTTTGTTGGCTACTAAGCTACAATCTATTTTAATAATATAAATAATGACAGCTCCGTGGCGCAAGCGGTTAGACGCTCGCCTCTTACCGATAAGGCTTCGAGATTGAGTCTCGATGAATTCGTGTTGTATTTGTGGTGGTCGAAACTGTTTTTGGGCGACTTTTATCGGAGTTTCTCCCGATTTCTCCTGCAACAAATTTAATTCCACCATTTCTCCACATTCTTCTAATTCATTTCGTTTCATTTCAATCCATCTACCCTTTTGATGGTGCGTTAGCCGTGGTCCACCGGCATCCTTGTTTATTCACAGACCTCCAATGTAAGGGCCTTCTCATCTCATCCCCGGTTCTGTGTCGGACATGAGTTGAGGATGTTAGAGTTGGAGAATATTTCATATGGTATTCTGCGCTGCAGGCCTATTTGACTTCAACCTAATACCTAAGAGAATAACTACATTTTAATATTAGGCCTGCTCGATGTAATAGTGGAAACTTCCCAAAGTTGACTTTTAGTAACTAAAGTTATAATGACCGGGGTGAGTAAATATCAATAAAACTAAATATATGGTCACACGTAGAAATACATTATATAATGTAAATGGACAGCTAATGACAAATGAGGGACATTTTGAGGAAGTGGCTGAATTCAAATACCTAGGAACAATAATCACAAACAGGAATGAGATGCACAAAGAAATTAAACATAGGCTCAATTCTGGAAATGCGTGCTATTATGCATTACAGAGATTCTTGACTTCCCAACTCCTTTCAAAAAAACGTAAAAATGAAAAAAATATAAAACTATTATTCAACCAGTTATATTATATGGATGCGAAAAATGAACTCTTACTTTAAGTGAGGAGAGAGGAGATTACGAGTATTTGAGAATAAAGTTCTTAGGAAAATTTTTGGACCAAAGAGAGACGAACAGACAGGTGAATGGAGAAGACTTCATAACAGTGAACTACATGGTCTTTATAGGAAGCCAGATATAATAAGAACAGTTAAGTCTCCTAAGACTGTGATGGGCAATACATGTTTTACGTATGGGGAATGAAAGACTTGCATTGAAGCTTCTTGTAGGAAAGCCAGAGGGAAAACGCCCAGTTGGTAGACCAAGAATGAGGTGGGAGAATAACATTAACTATGATTTGAGGCAAGTAGATTATATACGGAATGATTGGAAAGGATTAGCTCGGGATAGGGATGTATGGAGAGCTTATGTCCGCACGGTCATGAACCTACGGGTTCGATAGTGCCAGTGAGTAAGTAAGTAAGTAAGGACTCGAGTAGCGCTTCTTCTTCACACTTTCCTGCATAGCATTTATTTTATCCAAATATGGCCTCTCACTTTACGAGAGATGAGAATATCATTTGTATTTGATAACAGTAATATAAATCTATATACCCTGTACTCCAACGTGGCGAGATTAAGGTGCTCCCTAGTAGGAGTGTATTACTAATAACAACAACAATAATAATAATAATAATAATAATAATAATAAGTACATTGTTATTAATATTATTATTGTATGACGATTTTAATGGTAGACTTGTGAATCAAGCAGAGAGAATAACAGGGATGAAGGAGAATGGAAAATGTTTACATAATTTTGAAATGAATGATGAATACAAAATAACGAAACATACTTTTAACCACACAAATATTCAAAATATACGTATACAGCCAGAAATTGCAGATTAATAATAGATTATATTTTGACAGATTCGGAAGTTTGTAACTGATACAAAGAAGAATATACAGAAGATTTTATTTGGCATCCGGGCATTTGTTTGGTTATGCCTAAACTCAAAATCCCACCATGTTCAACGTTGTCTCATAACCAATACCAACATGGAAAATAAATGGGTTTCAGAGTTAATCTACTCAATCATAAAAAATTAAGGAAGTTAGAGGCCTTCTCCTATAGAGATCATAATTATCTTCTTATATGAAGTTCCTGTATAGGTGAAAAATGCGCCGATTTTAATGGATGTGATAATAATAGCAGAAAATGGAAGCATTAGGCCAAAGATACAAACGAAATAGTAATTTTATAAGAACCTAAGGATTGTAGAGGGGAAAGAAAACAGTATAGAGAGAAAAAAAGACAGCCGACTTAATGTTTTTATAATCGAAATGTCCAGTGAACTAAATTCATTATACAAATAAAGCTATATCGTAAAAGGAAAAGTTATAAAAATAAAAAAAGAAAGCTGAGAAAGTATGTAAATTATGTAGAAGACGATGTACATGGGAAAAAAGACAAGAACTTATAAAATTAGTTTTTAAATAAGGAACAATGACATAGGGTAGGCCTAAAGTTTGAAATTGCCCAGAAAGCGAATGGCTGTTTCATTTCAAATGGTTATGGTATAATGAAGTCCACTGCTGTGGTCTCACGGTAGCGTGCTGCTTTGTCACGCAGCGAGCCCGGGTTCGATTCCCGGTCAGGACAGGCTCCTGGGTGAGGTTTTTTCGCGGTTTTTTTCTCACCTGTAAGATAAATCTCAGGAAGATTAGGGCCCAACGGTCCCCGAAAATCATCCGGCCATCGTCATCATCCTTATCATTATCATCCTTCACCGGTGTGGAAAGCAACGGGAAGCTACCACACTATAATTCCCTAGTACAGCTGCAAAGCATAGCATGAAAATGTTATGATTGCAGTGAAAGACCTGCCCTCGGGCAGAATTACTGAGGATGGATGGATGGTATAATGAGAGTCAAATAAATATGAACCTAAAGAGGAAGGAATATGCTCTAGACAGAAATTTAGGTTGTGATGAAAAAATTGCGAACACGTTAAGAAATTATTAGGAGGAAGGAAGTTTTCACGAGTTGGTAGATTTTCAGACAGTGAAAGAGGCAGGAGGATTCGTGTAGAAAGGTCGTTGCCATAAAACCTTCATCTTCCTGTTTCCGTGACTAAGCAATGTCACGATCATGGAGACACTTAAAATTTCACAATAAATTTTATTACATCACTTAAAGAACCAATTTCTACTTCACCTAAATTTCAAGATGTCTTTAAACAGAGTAAAAACCCTAAATATAATTCCTTTAATGCGTCTAGAACAATAAAATGAAACTTCGACGTTTGTAGGGAGTGGAAGTATTCAATCGCAGTGTGTCATTCTTGCTTCAAATCAATAATAGTTTTACAGAGTAGGAAAAAAATTGACTGCTGTCTGGAAATATCTGGGGGATTCTATGCCACCATTTGGTCTACATAACTTGATATAAAGCGGGAAAAAATAACAAACACACGCAACTTATACTTGCAGTACGTAAGTAATTACCTGAGACTATTTAACTATAGCTCCAAACGGGAGTCAATGGCCAATCACGTTTAATGAATTTTGTTTTACAACTATTCACAGTCGTGTTTCACCTCGATATTTATCTACTTGTGTTTATCATGTTAAAGAAAGTTCCTCCTTTTTAATATTCTGAATAGGTCAGAGCGTTATTTTGCTGTGACTGACTTTCCAACAAATACGTTGAATATAGCAAATAATGAACAGATTTCTTCCAACTACACATTCGATAATTGTGTGTTCAAGAATTGTGTTTTTAAATAATGATATTACCGAGAGGTTTCCTAAAAAAATAATTACCTATAATGTTAGTTATAATATACAGTTTGATGTGTTCATTTTTTCTCTACTAGGGTGCATTCTTACAATATTGTGACCCTATTTGGTAATAAATAATACGATCTAGTTGCAGTGATGAACAAATGAAACAGCAAACAATTCGCATTTGTTTCCAAATTTCGCCGTTTACATTAAATATATAAATATTTTAAAATAGCTATATTTAAATAACAATTTTTGAGTAAACAGCTTAATTTTATTCGTTAAATAGTCCTAACAAATGCCACTCTTGATATCCAAATTCTCTAGATAAATTGGAAATCACTCGTGGCATTACTTATGACTATTTAACTCATGCCCCGAATGGGAGTCAATGACCAATCACGTTTCAATGATTCCTGTTTTACAACCAATCACAGTCCTGTTTCACGAAATATTTATCAACGTTAAATTTACCATATTAAAGAAAGCTCCTCCTTTTTAATATTCTGAACAGGTCTGGCCATTATTTTGCAGTGACTGATCCTGTAAGACATACGGCTACCAGATTGTATATATATAGTGCATATATGTCAGCACATAGCGCTTGCAGGATTTAATATAAAACATTTGTAGTAATTTATTATACCACCAAAAAAAAAAACACTTTTGCACTTTCTTAAATGTATTTTTTCCCAAGTAATAATCCAGAAAAATATAATTGTCATATTTACATCATACGACATCAGAAATGAATTAATATACAGTTTGATGTGTTTCATGTTTTCTCCACTAGAGAGCATTCTTACAATATTGCGTTCCTTTGGCAATAAATAGTATGATCTGGTTGAAGTGATAAACAAAAGAAGCAGATGAAGAGTACCAATCGTTTCTCATTTGTTTTCAAACATCGCCGTTTACATTAAATATATACATATTTTAAAATAACTATAGTTAAATAATGATTTGTGAGTAAACAGCTTAATTTTATTCGTTAAATAGTCCTAACATATGCCACTCTTGATTTCCAAATTCTCTAGATAAATTCACTCCTCACTTCGTGAGTCCTAAATTTATCGATAATTTGGAAATCACTCGTGGCATTACTTATGATAAATATATAAGATGATTTTTTCCCAATACTATATGAGAAATGCTTTAAAATAAAGTGAGAATTTGAGCTCGAAGTAACCTAAAGTCGCCACATTTACAATGTAAAATATACATTAGCCATTGCTAAGACAATGTAGCCAACTTTTCACAAAAACGCGCTAACAAACAAGCGAAGGCTAAACTAACCTATTTTAGTAACTCGCCCACATTCTCATCGTAACTTGCCCAAATTAACACTAAATTGCCCATCTAACACTAACTTGCCCATTTTCTTGCCCTAAACTTGTCCACTAATGTAGGTGAACTATTGGGTTAGAATCTCCTTATATGTGTGAGGAAACGTGTTGATAATTGGTTCTAGAGGGAACGTATGTTATCACATTGGCCAACTTGACCCTTGCAGTCACTTGTTTCCCAATCTAATATTCACAGGTGGCACAGTCGCATAGAATAGTCAAGATCTGTTTCCTATAACAAATATTTTTTTTCCTCGTAAAAAATAGCAATCAGTAAGACGAAATGTTGGAGAAATAGGAATGAAATGGACTTTTACCATTATTATCATCATCACCGGCGTCATGGAATAAGCCTCGTAAAGCTTGTTCGGCCTCATGCTTTATCATGATGAACCTTCTTGTCTTCGGTCTTCCAACATTTGTTCTGCCCTTTGGGTTGTATTTCATCACCAGTTATGGTACAAGGTCGCATTTCGTTCTTTGACATTTTTTTTTACCGATCACTGTAGAAATGATTCATTCTGTCTGTTAATTTAAATATGTTAAGTTCCTTCCTTATGCCTTCCTTCGAATATTTTTTATCCATTAAAGTGCATCCCGCAAGAGATCTCAAAATCTCATTTCATTTGGTTCAATTCTCCTTTCTCCTTTTCTTGCCAATACCCAAAATCTCTAAATCATGAAGCAAAATTGGTACTGCCATGACTTTACAAAATTTAATTTTGGTTTTCTCTCTGGTGTTTTTTTTTAGGATGTATTAATAACGCCGCATACATAACTGAATGTTATAATATTATAATGATATTGTGAAAAGAAAAATTAATATCTGAACCAGGAATCCAACCGTGGACCTCTAGTTCTCCAGACTTGTGTGCAGCCCACTGGACCATTCGAGACTTGGCACAAACATTAACTATTCTTTCTAAATATACAAATCTATAATTCTCGTTTCGTCCGCAGTCAGGTAGGTGTCACTACCATCGCCAACGGCCGATTTCGTTTAGAAGTATCTATATTTGAGAATTTTACACCACCACTTTTATAAGCAGTGAAGGATGTTATCTAACATTTTCCAATATTGTTACTTTAACACAGTTCCAATAATGGATCATATTATATTATAATGATATTGTGAAAAGAAAAATTAATGTCTGTCCCAGAAATCGAACCGTTGACCTCTAGTTCTCCACACTAGTGTGCGCCCCTACACCATTCGAGACTTGTCACAAACATTAGCCTAACTATTCTTTCCACATATACGAATCTATAATTCTCGTTTCGTCCGCAGTCAGGTAGGTGTCACTACCATCGCCAACGGCCGGCTTCGTTTAGAAGTATCTATATTTGAGAATTTTACACCACCACTTGTATATGTGGAAATAATAGTTAATGTTTGTGCCAAGTCTCGAATGGTGTAGTGGGCTGCACACTAGTCTGGAGAACTAGAAGTCCAGGGTTCGATTCCTGGTTCAGACATTATTTTTTCTTTTCACAATATCGTTGTAATATTATAATATGATTCATTCTATATGTGGAAGGAATAGTTAATGTTTGTGCCAAGTCTCGAATTGTGTAGTGGGCTGCACACCAGTCTGGAGAACTAGAAGCCCACGGTTCGATTCCTGGTTCGGACATTAATTTTTCTTTTCACAATATCGTTATAATATTATAATATGTTATATTATTGCAACTGTGTTACAATAACAGTATTGGAAAATATTAAATAACAGAATGTGATAATTTTGTATCGAATATCTTCATTCCTCATATAGGAAACAGGCAGTCCAGGTAATTGAAAAAATAATATATATGTGTGTGTGTGTGTGTGTTCAATTATTTTTCCTTCCAAGATAGAACAGAAAACACGGGTATATTACAAAAAATATATAATTATTCTTTTAAAAAACTCTAGTTAATCTACCTGAAGACGCCATTATAAAAAAGTTAAATTATTATTTTTATACAAACGTATAATCCTCAGTAATAGAGGTAAAGATGCTTATAAAGTATAAAAAAATTAAATAAATACCCGCTTGCAAACACTTTTAGCTGTACGTGTGTTTGTTACTGTAAATGCTAAAACTTAATGGAATTATGTATCTATATATGTTTTCTATGCATTGCTAAGGAGTTGTTGAATATAATTAAAAACGTATTTGTAAAGATGCAATAACAAATAATGTTCAAGACACAAAATTAAAAAAAAAATCATGTAGCAATTAATTTGATAATCATATTCATTAAATTGTACTTCTGACTATTTGTACAAGTACACCTATTTGTTGGCCAAGGGCCACGTGGACAATATAGAGTTTATATTGTGATATATTGTTTATCCCTTGCTCAAATTATCGCTTTGAATTTCGCGGTTGCCAGCAGGACACCTTATAGAGCCAATAGGAATTGGATTCAGGTATTGTGCAGCCAGCTAACGATATCTGTGGAAGTTATTTATAGAATAATCATTTTCCCGTTACATCCATCTTGTACTAATCATTTCTCGGTTTTCTTTGCATGAGAATTCGAGACATGGCCAGGATGTTCAGACCCTCGCTTATATAAGTAGCTGTGAGGGTCGGTCGAGTCAGTCATGTCCAAGTGTGGACCAGTAAACGTAAATAAAAGATGTTCTAATTTAAGCAGTATGCAAATTAAAAGAGCAGAGTAATACAATAAATTGTGAAGGTAAACTTCCTTAGCAGCAAACTATTAGTTTATTCCTATATAAACTTACATAGTGTACAATAAATAAAATAAATTTCTGTAAATAAAATTTTTAAAACATTCTTCTGAATCCTATGCGATGGCCATAACTGTCAATATACAGGGTATTACTTTGTAGCATTGTTTTAGTCTAAACTGTCATTCTTTTCAGGAATAAACATTGTGACTTATTAGTTGATTTAGATTTTCGAACATACGTTATTAACACTCAGAACAATTTAATGTCGCTGTGGCGTAGTCGGTAGAGTCCCTACCTTCCACTCCGGCGACTTGGGTTCGATTCCCGGCGAGGTAAGGGATTTAAAAAAATCTCAACCTTGGGACTGGGTTTGTGTCGTGTTCTAGTTGTACCCATTGGGTTTAATTTCTCTAAGAAAAAGAACAATTTAATGTACATTATGATTGGATATATTATAAATTTACTTAAAGACTTGAAGTATTAGAGGCTATCCGAGCTCTGAATTATAGAAGTCCTCCATGCAGGAACTGCATTAATTAAGCGGATTCCTTAATGGTTTACGGGAAAATGTGTAATTGTTAAGTTGGAGAAACTGAATTTAAGATGCCAGCTTATTTAGAAGTGCATAACCGTAAGTTAATACCAAACGTATTGTATATTGTTTCATAATATGACAACGAT
Source organism: Diploptera punctata (assembly GCA_030220185.1). Classification (NCBI taxonomy): domain Eukaryota; kingdom Metazoa; phylum Arthropoda; class Insecta; order Blattodea; family Blaberidae; genus Diploptera; species Diploptera punctata. The sequence goes on along the minus strand of JASPKZ010001577.1, from coordinate 935,035 downwards.
AAAAACATTATCTACTAATAAAACTACATTATTGTTTTACCTTATTAAAAATATTTAATAAATCTAACTAATATATACATGACCAATGTAAGGGTTAATTAAATTATATGGTATATATTACGACGGAATAAACATGGATGTTGTTAAAGCCAATAATTAATTTAGGGTATTAGGTAAACGCCCATTTCTAATGGCCGGATTTCGTTCATTTTTGGATAATATCTTCCGCAATTTATTTTAATGTCATATACCGAGTTTTGTTGCGAAACATCGAAACTTGCGACCGCTAGAACGATTTTGTAATTTTCGTTTGAGTTGAACTCCTATACCTAATGGTCCGATTTCGCTGGTTAACGAAGTCGATCTTACCTTTTAAAATTAAATGCTATATGTGAAATTCGATGAAACAAACATCTCGCCGCAAGAATGTTAACGTATATAATATATATATATATATATATATAGGCTATGTGTGTGTGTGTGTGTGTGTGTGTGTGTGTGTCATGGTGAGTTCCGGAAAGAATCGGTGAAGATCTGTAACCTTTCTCAAAACTCTTTCCATGAGAACTGCCTCAATCTCTTCGGATTTCGCACTTAAATGAGAACTTAGCGCACTAGATATAAGTAGACTAACATTATATCTAGGCAATAAAATATAATTTTAAAATTACTGTGAAAAAGCTTTGTATTTGCTTCATAATCTCGCAGCATTTAAAAACTATATTTCCCCACTAAATCATATTTGTATATTTCTTTCCTTCAATAATGCCAATTAACTGACTTTAGGCCTAATCGAATCACTCCAACAGCAAAAAGTAATGGAAACAAATCTAATAAATGTATGACGTTTGTTCACAGAGTGATGGCGAATGGCAAGGTTGGAAAGACTAAGTACATTGGTTGAATATTTAATGACTTGTGTTAAAAGGCAGAATACTTAATGGTAGAGTTGAAAGGGAAGAAGCTGCGGGATTCTGAAAGTGCAATAAATTAACTTTTACCATTCAAAAATACATGCAGTGATGAGGATTTAGGACCTTTTTAGCATTTGCATCAACATTATATTCATTATTTATGAGTACGTAGCCTATTTGTCTTAAAAATATACGATATATATTTATGTGATACTTTAACTGCCCTACAATAAATAATGATAATAATAATAATAATAATAATAATAATAATAATAATAATAGCTTTATTTTACCTGGCAGAGTTAAGGCCTTAAGGCCTTGTCTACCACCCAACCAGGTTTAAAAAAATACAAAAGAAAAGTCTTAAATCTAAATTACAATATAAATAATGAAGATTTATTTAAACTATAAACGTATTTTTATCGAAACTTACATAATGGCGCATAGTCTATTGATGCACAACGCCGTCCAATTTAGGATTGTGCCTAAAACCGATGTGATATATACTGTATTTATATATACAATTTGTGTAAATGTTTTTTTTCTCGTTTTGGTTACATAAAATATTTTAAAAATGATGTAATCACTTGGTAAAATGATAAAATTCGTGTTTTCACCATTAAAATAAATAAATAAATAAATTAGAAATTTTAAAGCCGCTTTGTAAATTTGATATTACATATTTATTCATATTTGTCTTTTTTATTATATATTTATGTTCATAGTAATCATCATCATCATCAATGGCAGTCATGGATTAGGCCATTGGCCTGTTCCGCTTCAGGAAAGAAATTGATCCCTCCATCTCTTCTTAGGTCTTCCTGGGTCTCTTCGCCCTGTGGGTCTGTAGTTCAATAGCTGCAGAGGTAGTCTATTGTTTGGCATTCTCAGAAGGTGTTCATGCCAATTATTTTGATATTTTTGAATGATTTCAGTTATTGCTGGTGTGTTGAGAGCTTTGCGGATATCTTCATTACGTATGTGATCATAAAGCGTATAACCCGCTAAAGGTCTTAATAACTTCATTTCTGCAGCTAATATCCTATTTAATTTACCTGTAGTAAGAGTCCAGGTTTCAGAACCATAAAGTAGAGTTGGAAGAGCCATTGTTTTAAAAAAATTTAGAATTGTATCTGGACGTGCTTTTCGGAAAAGAATGCTTTTTATTGTTCCTATAAGTTTTTTGTTCATAGTAATAATATATAAAAGTCAGGCTCCGGTCATTATGTATCACATTATTTAAAACCTTCTTCAATGAATTAATTCATTAATTCGGTTAATTTCCAGCATGTCTGAATAAAAATGAAAATGGAGGAAGAACAATTTTCAAAATTATTTCAAATTGGTTCATTTAAATGCCAACTAATATACATCAGTAAGGAGTAAATTGAAATGATACATTTTGAATGCAGCCAATAAATGTATGAAATATAAAGATCAAGTTAACCGGGTAATTCGCGCAAGGGGTCAGTGGATATAACAAAGCCTTGTGAGAGAAAAATACATTGTGGACTGCACCGTACTGAAATCAATATCCAACACCATCCGCCAGCGTTCCTTTTACTGATGAAATTACTCCTACGCCAGTAACACTTTCATCCTAACACACCTTACTTGTTATACAGTAATTAAAAATAATTAACTTACTCATTAATAAACACCTTTATGTTAATAACTTCCTATGTTGCAGCAAAAGCTGTGAGTTTTATTACTCTCTGTTTTAGGAGTTGACTACCCCAATCCACATAAAGCTTCTCTTAGCAGACAGTTATACAGATTACTTCTTCCTCTTCTTCGTCACGGTTTAGGCTTATTTACTAGCCTGTTCCGGCTCCAAATTGCTTCTGTTCTCACTTTTTCTTCCCAAACTTTTTCCTCGTGGTGAATAGTTGTATTCTGCTTTTGATATTCTATTCTCGGTCATCCTTGGTAAGTGTTCTTTTCAGTTTGTTTTGCATTTTACTATTGTGTTTAATTAATCTACTTTTAGTTGCTGTCTTATTTCTGTGTTGTGTTTTTTTGTCTGCTCTTTGATATCATGCTATTGGTCTGAGGAAACTCATTTCAGCAGCTTGTATTCTGGCAAATTGTTGTGTTGTCACTTCCATGTTTCGGATCCGTAAGTAATGATGGAACTGCCATTGTCTTGTATAATTTCATTATAGTGTCTTTCCTTGCTTTGTTTTTCGAAGTTCATTTTAGTGTTCCTGTATACAATTAAACTTATTATTTTGTTATTTTCATCTGTTTCAGTTGTGTATGATATTTTGCAACCTTAGGAGGTGATATTTTGTCACTTGTCCTATTGGCGTACACAGATTCTTACGCTTTATTATAAATTTGTTCATAACAATAAGCTGGTAAAAATGGTCATGGAGGAACTGCGTAAAGTAAGCGAATTCTCGGCAAGTCGAATTTATGGTCTTGTTTTGCTGGTTTACGGAATATATTTATTCTGTTAAATTGGAGAAACTCAGTTTCTGATGCCGGCTTATTTAAAAGGTTGGACTGCAGTGAAAATAAATCATGCATAACCTTAAGTTATTAACTATTTGGGTAGTGTATAATTTGACAACAATTTGAATAATATTTACTTATTGATTTTCCAGTTATTTTATTAAAATATTAAATTAATTACCCTACAGTATCTTATACGATAATTTACCAGTTTAAGAGTTAATTAAAATGTAAGATATATATTGCGACGAACTAAACATCGCGTTTGCTAGAGATAATTTTTAATTTCGGGTTTCAGGTAAACTCGCAATTCTTAATATGGGATTTCGCTGATTTTTAAATAACAATTTCCTCGGTTATTTTAAGTTTCGTTGTGAAACATAGATAATTGTGACTGCTAGAGCGATTTTAAGTTTTCGTTTCAGTTGAACTCTTACATCTAACGATTCAATTCTGTTGGTTAATGAACTCGACATTACTTTTCTTAATTAATAGCAATATGCCAAGTTTTCATTTTACGAAAAATAAAATTGCTGCCGCTACATCGTGAACGGACGTACATTTTGGTTATGATCATTATCGCTGTCTACAAGAGAGGATCGATAAAGATCTGTAATAAGTTTTTCAAAAATATGTTAATGACAATTACCTTCATTCCTTCGGAATTCGCTAAAACCAAACAGCTTGTTTCTAAGACAAATAGGACACTATTTATTTTAATCATCGTGCCATATTTTTACGTAAATATTTTTTTTACTGAGAAATGGGTTTATTGAAGCTATTGAAGTTGCTCTCGTGAAATTATATCTGAAAAAGTTTTACAGATGTTCACCGATACTATCTAGCCTAAATTTACCGTAACAATATATATATGTGTGGGGGCACGCCGTAGCGTAGTAGTTAAGGCACTGAGCTACAAGCCGAGGGTACGAGGGTTCAAGTCCCGTTGGGGTCAGGATTTTTAAACTGACCCAAACCCTCTGGCGGCACTGTGGCCCTGGAGTCGACTCAGCCTCTAACGGAAATGAGTACCAGACTCTTGTTCCCGTCACGCAGGGCTGACAACCCGGCTGACATAAAGGGTCGATTGTGTAGAAAAAGTGAGAGCCCTAACCTCCTACTACCCCAAGGGTCTCCGGGCCTGTTGTGGGATCACTTTACTTTATATATATATATATATATATATATATATATGTTAGTGTGTGTGCATGTGTGTTAACGCCCTAGCAGCAAAAAATTGGTTTAATTGAAACCAAACTTGGCATTTAGGAATGAATTTGAAGACATAAAGTACAGGCGAGTTCGCTAACCAACGAAATTGGACCATTAAGTGTAATAGTTCACCTGAATCGAAATTAAAAAATCGAGTTTTCCGATGTTTCTCAATTAAATCCAGCACATGCCATTAAAATAAACAGAGGACAAAAAAATCAGCGAAATCCTACAATTCGAAACCCGAAATTAAAAACTGACTGTAACAACCGCCATGTTTGTTCATCGCAATGTGTACCATACACTTTAATTAAACCCTTAAATTGGCCATGTATCCAATAAGATACATTAGTTTAAATTAATTAAAATTTTTATTAAATTAATGGAAAAAGTTAATCGTTAGATATTATTTAAATCCGTGCAAAATTATACAACAATATGCAAATTGGGTAATAATTTACGGATACGCGTTATTTGTTTTCATTAAAGTTCGGAACTTTAAAATAAGCTGGTATCAGAAATTCAGTTTCCCCAATTTAACAAAATAAAAATATTTTCCGTAAACCAGCAAACTTGGCGAGGATCGAGTATTTACGCAGTTCCTGCTTTACTGACTTTTATATATCTACTTGTTCATATTTAATCCTGTTCACTGAATTCATTTAGTGGCCATGCAAAGGTTGTTTATTTACCGCACAAAGTTCAAATAAACCACAACATAATACAATTAGGTTTAGCGGTAACACTTAATGCAAAAATGCTGATATACATTCAAAATAGAAGTGCAAGAATATAGTTTAATATTTTACCGCATTTCCATTTCACAATATTATTAACCAGAGTTTCAAATAAACTTTGGTAATTTCATGTCAATTTTTAATGTAGCCATAAATGAAAAAATAAAGATCAATAAAACTAAATATATGTTCACACATAGAATTACATTATATAATGGAAATGAGCAATTAATGATAAATGAAAAAATTATGAAGAAGTGGTTAAATTCAAATACCTAAGAACAATAATTGCAAATATGAATGAGATGTTACAAAGAAATTAAACAAGAGGCTCAATTCTGCACATGTATGTTATTGCGCATTACATAAACTCTTGTCGCCCCAACTAATCTTAAAAAAAAAGTTAAACAGATAATACGTAAAACTGTTAATCTCCAAGTTATATGGCTGCGAAACATGGACTCATACTTCAAGGGAGGAGAAACGATTACGAGTATTTAAGAATAAAATTCTTAGGGCAACTTTTGGAACGAAGAGAGACAAACAGACAAATGGAGAAGAAAGACTTCATAACATTAAGCTATGTGATTTTTTATAGAAAATCAGATATAATATCAACAGTTAAGTTTCGCAGACTGCGATGGTCAGGACATGTGGCACGATGGGGAATGAAACAAGGGAATGGAAGTTTCTTGTAGGAAAACGAGAGGGAAAACGCCCAGTTAATGGACCAAGAATGAGGTGGGAGAATTACATTAACTATGATTTGAGGGAAGTACATTAAACATGGGATGATTCGGAAAACATTAGCTCGGGGTAGGGATGTATGGAGAGCTCATATCCGCGCGGCCATGAACTACGGGTTCGATTGAGCTAGTTAGTTAGCCTAAATGATTAAATAATGCTTATTATAAATTCAGTGTGTGTACATAGCAGCCCCGTGTTCGATCCCCAACTAGGAGAAACTTCCTGGGTGATAGGTTTTGCTTAAATACCAGGTGAACATTATAATCACCAATGTGTTTGTTATGAATGTATGAGTCGCGGGTGACTCCGGGATTGTGCTAATCACTCATTCGGGAAAGTCCCATGTCCTTTTGTGGTTAATAACTTGCATGTTATCCGATGTTAAAACCTCTTCTAACAGACCATGTTACTATACGAGTAACAATTATATTGAATGGAACAGGTTGAACTGAAGAAAAAGAGAGTTTCAATTTTAAAATGTTGTAAGTAGTGTTGTGTATGGTTTCCGCAAGATTTTATCAATTATGAATTCAGCTGTGAAAAATTTAAATCAAAATATAGTCTAAAACATGTAATGAACTGAAATAAAACCTATGTAAAAATTTTAATCTATGGACAATATGGCTAATTTATTAATATTACAATGTTTTTTTATCTCTGACATATAACTGCAACGTTAATTAACTCAAAATGTAATGTTGTACATTAATTAATTATCCACTAATTAATTATTTATTAATACCATACATATTTGTGATCTATTATTTTATTTTATTGTTTTAAGCTGTAAATTAATCGCATAATTTGTGCCATTTCCTGCGTGACTTAAATTCTGTTTCACTTTTTTAGTTGAAATGAGATATATCAGGGCATTCGATAAGCAAAATGATATATAATACTGTTGTAAATCAGCGATCCTAGTGGTGAATATTGTTATCTTGTAGTATTTTGTTGATCAGTCTCTGTTGTACGAATATGTAATATTGAAAATCTCGAAATAGTGATAAAATTCATGTATCTCACAAACAGTAAGTAATGCCGCACTAAAAAGATGTTCAGTAAAATTTGTTAAGAGGTGGTATTGGAAAGCACACTCGAACATCCGCCAAATTCACCAGACGGAGTCCTTGTGACTGTAACGTATTCTCAAAGATCAAAGAACTTTGAGGTAATCGATTTCAAGGCATTATTTATGTACATATGTGTGTATATGTGTCGACATAAGTCTCGAACACCAATTTGGTATAAATTTTAATCCGGCAATGTGGGTGTAAGCGATGAAATACTCCCTGATATCCAGTGGATTTGAAATGGATTAGTTACTTGTAACGACCTATATAGGTTTAGAACACCTGAAATAATTTGAACCAAACTCAGTACACACATAACTTACAATATCCCGCAAAAGGTTTGTTGGTGTAAAAGACCCCTAGCACACCAAAGAGGAAGGGAAAGTAAATCTAAAGAAACTAATCAAAAATGACAAATATTAGTATCGAATTCATAGTTTTTGAAGTTGCTAAGCCCATTAATGAAGGCCAAAGATGTAGTATGTGGTATGGAGGGATATTAACTCCATCTAAAATATTAAGAATTTACATTTATTCCAGCAAAGTCACATGCATGTACATCCTTGCTGTGACCTCTGGGAAAACCAAACATGCATGGATGAAAAGCGAATTGGGACCTGCCAGCTAGGGGAGAAAAACCCAACAGAAAACATTGTCCCCTCAGGATTGCTGGATTTTGGACTCTAGAGTTAAAAATACTATTCTGTAAAAACATGAAAAAAATGATCAGAAAACCCAAAAAAAAAAGCAAAGAGGATCTAGCAAACGTCATAAGGTACATGATTTGTTTTCTTGCTACATGCGATTGTTCTTAGCTTGAATATAAAAGATGGAGACCAGAAGGCTCTAGAATAATAGAAAAAGATAGGAATGGGAAGTATGGTCATGAAGGAAAAACCAGGGTTCTTAGAGGACCATTAGAGTTAAATGAAGAAGAAGAAAACCATTCGTGGTAGTCTAAGTGAAATGTATACCAAGTAGGATCCGTAGCACTCATAAGAGGGATTGAAAACGATGATAAAAGTATGAAATTATTAAAATTTTAAAAAACCTTATAGCGATATTAGTGTCGAATAAAGAGTTTTTGTGAGGTCAGTTCGCTGATTCATGCAATGGAGATTGGGATTAATATAAATAAATACCCGAGGAAAATTAGCTAGTTAGTGAATGAAGTAAGTTGGCTTTCATTGATGAATTAGTATAATTGTAAATATGTTGTGTTGTACCAGGAAAATATTATCATAACCCTGATGTTACTCTATAATGATAACTCATAAAATAACACTTGTTACTATACTTGCTTGTGGTTTCGAGTAGGTGCAAATGTATGTTTAAGGTCGCAAAATCCTTCTGAAACGAAGTAGAGTCGTGTAGTAGATTTACGACACTTGAAATATATTTGTATTATATTTAATGCCACCAGGTTGTCATTTCGACATCCTCCTGCCACTGGCGTATTGTAACCCACTTCTGAGTTTGGAGCGCCTGGAAGGTGGGATTACGCTGCCCCGACGGTATGAAGAATGATTATGATGGAGTGGTGCGCCAGGAGTGCGCATTAAATATAAATTTAACCTAAAGACGACTATGAATAATGATGATTATGATGGTCAGATTATGCCCGGTGACAGTTTGCCTTACTGGTGAGGGAAAATTCCCGGAAAAAAACATCACCCAGGAACTTGTCCTGATCGAGACTTAAACTCGAAGCAGCACGCTACCTCGAAACCAACCCAAATTAATTTATTTTTAATATCTTTAAAATTAATGAGTGAAAACCATAACGGCATAAGTTACAGTTTAGATCATTCAGAGAAAAATGAGTTTAAACATTGCTGCAGATATCAAAATAATCAAAACTGTTTTATTCGTCCATCATCAGACAATAGTTCGCGGTATACTCTTGAATCTCTTTGATATTCGAAAGTAGGATCCAATAATATGCGATGACTACTAACTAACTAACCAGCCAACTAACACACTGGCACTATCGAATCCGTAGGTTCATGGCCAAACGGACATAAGCTCTCCATATATTTCAATCCTTAGCTAATGTTTTCGAATCATCCCCTGCATAATCTACTTCCCTCAATCATGCTTAATGTTAATCTCCTACCACATTCTCACTCTACCAACTGGACGTTTTCCCTATAGTTTCCTGCAAGAAACCTCTGTGCCTTTAATTTATTCCCCATTCGTGTCACATGTCCAGCCCATCACAGTCTAGATACATAACTGTTCATTTAACTCAATTTTCACAAAACTGTCACTTACACAGTTGTGGCCCTCACTAATTAAATTGTTTTTTTTACCTCTTCTGATTAAGAATTATATCAGTTGGGAAAAGTGTTGGCCTAAATAAAAACTCAAAACGTTTTAGATACAGAAAACACTTAGAGTGTACGAAAACTGAAATAAGTGTACTGTGAGCAAACTTTATCGACCCTTTCACATCCAAAATTCAAATACGTTACTAATTACGGATTTTAGGAATGGATAAATCATTACTTGCGGAAAACTCTATATGAAAGGTCGAGACCCAGACTAAGATGGTTTGTTGACGTTCAGATTATCTTATAAAGGCAAGCATAAAGAGTTAGTGACTGAAAGCTTTGGATCGGAATGACTGGACGGCTGTCATGAGGGACTCTAAGGCTAGACTTAAAGAGCTATAATGAAAATGATGGAGATGGTGAATTTTCTGTCTATAGTTCACATGTCTGCTCACTTTTTTCCTGATGAAACTACATAGCAGTCAAGCGTAATGAAGTTACTAACTTGGTGTGCAAACATGGTTATATTTATTGGCGCCGTCGCAGCTAGCACCATATTTAATTACGCACTTAAACACCACTTAAATGCAATAAATAATTATAAAATAATACAACATATTTATCCCCGGAATTTAACTATCTTTAACTCATTTACTCGTATATATGGAAATATGTAAAAAACAAATATATGACTATTTCACGACATGATACTCTGGTTAAAACAGTTATTCTATGAACCAGCGATAACCACAAAAATAACCAGCGATAACCACATTAATAACCAGCGATAGCCACACTAATAATTAGCGATAAACCCACGGCTCTGTCGACAACACAGTATCTGCGTTCATAATAACTAATGTATGTCCTAATTAAACCGCGAAAAACACAACCAAATGTATGTGTTTAACCTCGTAAAATAAAGAAAAAGTCGTTTCATGGGATTCACCTAGCTTAAGATAATTGAATTAGGTTAGGTTAGCTTTTAGGTTCGTTAAATTTTTAATGTGTTTAAATATGTAAAAAATTACCTCTTCTATCCAAATTCAAAATCGCCAACGGTTACAACGTAAAAACGTATTTTCACTCGTAAATTTCCCATTACATGAACATACTTTCACGATGGTAATTTTCCGAGGATAAATGTTACAAATATCAGTTGGCAATGGGATAAATTGCATTAAAATGTGATAAGATGCGTAAGTAAATACCTGGTTATTTAGAAGCCCACACTTTCATTTTAATCAACATGGCATTTTTCCGTTGTATGAACGTAGTAAAGTGCCTTTTGCTTTCGAGATGTTAAATGTCGTCGTTAAATAAACTACTGTGGCGCATTGATTAATTGCTCAAATACCGCCTTCGAATTTCGCGGGCGCCAACAAGACTTATTTTACACTAGTAGGCGTTAAATTCGCGTCATGTGCAGCCAGCAAATGACTTATCTGGACCAGCCTTAAAGGGTTATAATTTTCCGGATAAATTGATTCCGGAATAATCATATCTCAAGTTTTTATACGAGAGAATTCGAAATAGATACCCAGAGTGTTCTACCCTCGCGTATATAAGAAGATGCGAGGGTCGGAGAAATCAGTCGTGTCCAACGTGTGGACGAGTAACCATAACCTAAGTGTGAAGACACCAACACGTTTTAAGTAAAATTGTCGACGAGCGTAAAGAACTTACTTATTTACTCACTGACACTATCGAACCCGTAGGTTCATGACCGCGCGGACATAAGCTCTCCATACATCCCAAACCTGAGCTAATGCTTTCCAGTCATTCCCTGTATAATCTACTTCCCTCAAATCATAGTTAATGTTATTCTCCCACCTCAATCTTGGTCTACCAACAGGGCGTTTTCCCTCTGGCTTTCCTACAAGAGGCGTCCATGCGCGTCTTTCATTCCCCATACGTGCAACATGTCCAGCCCATCGCAGTCTACGAGACTTAACTGTTCTTATTATATCTGGCTTCCTATAAAGACCATGTAGTTCATTGTTATGAAGTCTTCTCCATTCACCTGTCTGTTCATCTCTCTTGTGTCCAAAAATTTTCCTAAGTACTTTATTCTCAAATACTTGTAATCTCCTTTCCTCCCTTAAAGTAACAGTCCATGTTTCGCAACCATATAATATAACTGATAGAATAATAGTTTTATATATTTTCAGTTTAAACGTTTTTTGAAAGGAGTTGGGACAACAAGAGTCTCTGCAGTGCATAATAGCACGCATTTCAAGAATTGAGCCTATGTTTAATTTCTTTTTGCATCTCATTCCCATTTCTGATTATTGTTCCTAGGTATTTGAAATCAACCACTTCCTCAAAATTTCCCTCATTTGTCATTAGCTGCCCATTTCCATTATATAATGAATTTTTACGTTTTATTGATATTCACTTCCAGTCCTAATTCCTTAGAGTTACTCAATAGTGTGTGCGTGTTATCCTTTAGTATCTCTTCGCTATCGGCCAATAATACTACATATTGTGCATAAACTAACAGCTTATTAATACCATTGAGTTGTGAGCCTTCCTCATCCTCTAAAGATTTAATGACATGCTCTAGTGCAAAAATTAAATAGTAGAGGAGATAGTGCATCTCCTTGTGTCAATCTATTCTGGATTTCAAAAGTTTCCGAAAATTTTTTGCCTACACGCACCCTACTCCTTGTGCCATTTAGACACATTCGTATAAGTGTAACTAACGTCTTAGGAATTCCGAACTCCAGCAGGATACTATATAACTTCTCCCTCTTAATTGAATCATATGCTTTTTTGAAGTCTATATACAGTTGATGTACAGTACCATTATATTCCCATTTATTTTCTAAAATCTGTCTTATACTAAAAATCTGATCTGTTGTAGACCTGTTCTTCTAAATGCACATTCATGATCTCCTAGAATGTCATCAATTAGTAAGTCTGCTTACTAATATATTTGTTAAAATTTTGAACGAAGTTGAAAGTAATGAGATGCCCCTGTAGTTGTTGCAATCAGTTTTATCTCCTTTCTTATAAACTGGTACGATAATCGATTCTTTCCATTAATCTGGAAGAGCTTCCTTTTCCCAAATAATACAAAGCAACCGGCGTATTTTGTCCATCAATTTTTCTTCCCCTGATTTTATCAGTTCTGCTGGGATCTCATCTGAACCTGATGCTTTATACATCTTCAATTTTTCTATCGCCATTTCAACCTCTAATACACTTGGTTCTGCGACTAGCATTTCTGCTGTCTGTAAATTATCCTCCTCAATGTCCTGTTCTGTATGTACATTTAATAGCTGATTAAAGTAACTTTTCCATCTACTTAATATACTCCTGGATTCTGCAATCATTTCCCCATTTTCATTCCGAATTATGTTTGTTCTAGCCTGAATCCCTTTCTTCTCTATACTAATTCCCTGATATAATTCTCTAATGTTCCTATTTTTTGCATTCATTTCAAGATCATTACTCTTCTCTCTCAAATATTCCCTCTTTTTACTCTTTAGTAACTTAGTGGTTTCCCGTCTAACACTACCCAATTGCTCTAAATTTACCTCATTTGGCTCGTGTAAGCATTTAATTTTTGCTAGCTTTCTTTTCTTTACAATGTCGGCACATTCCTCATCAAACCATTTCTTGTTTTTCCTCTTTTTTAAATAACCAACGCTTTCTGATGCTGACAACTTAATAGTATCTCTTATAGTCCCCCATTCTTTATTTATATCAGTTTCTTCTTCGTTTGCCACATTGTTATCTGAAGATTCCAGTACTTCAAATCTATTAGCAATTTTGATTTGGTATTCTTGCCGCATTTCATCATTTTTCAAGTTTTTAAATTCAATTTTTTCAGAATCATCTTTAGCATTTGTTCCTCCCATAAGCGATAACCATTGTCTGATTTTCACCCTGACAAGATGATGATCCGAATTGCAGTCTGTCCCTCTAACTGATCTAACATTGACGATGCTACTGTGCCAGCGTTTGTCCACTAATACATGATCTATCTGGTTCCGAGTTTCTCCATCTGGAGACGTCCAGGTGTATTTATGAATATCCTTATGCTAAAATGTTGTGCTCTTAACAATGAGATTCTTTGATGTGGCAAAGGTGACTAATCTAACCCCGTTGTCGTTACTATCTTCATGAAGACTGAATTTGCCTATTGTTGGTTTGAATATATCTTCCCGTCCTATTTTTGCATTAAAATCTCCTAAGACAATTTTCATATGATATAGTGAAAGGCTATCAAATAAGCATTCTAATTCTTCATAGAACTCATTCTTGATCTTGTCATCTTTATCTTCCGTGGGAGCATGTACATTTACAATTATAAAATCATGTCGTTTACCCTTTAGAATTATGTATGATATCCTGTCACTAACAAACTTAATATATCGGATAGCGGACAGGATCCTCCTTCTGACTAAAAAACCCGTTCCAAATGCAGGTCTTTCTGCACCCCCGTAGTATAATGCAAAGCTTCCTGATTCCTGAATACCTTCTCCTGGCCACCTAACTTCATGTAAAGCGACTATATCCAAGGGCGATTTATCTAATTCCTGCGTTAATATCTCTAGTGCCCCGCTATTGTATAAAGTCCTAACATTCCATGTTCCTAGGAACATGTCCCTGTGTTTGAGCCTTTGGCATGGGTTCCCTGAAGTAGTCCCCGCCCGGAGAACCGAATGGGAGACTATTTTGACCTCTGGAAAATTTTACCCCAGTTGAACCCATATCCGCATTTCTTGACGGTTGTATTTTTACGGTGAAAGATCGTCACTCTTTCGACGAAGGTACTTTTTTCGTCTGGCTTATCACCTTCGACCAGTAACCCTATCGGCAGCAATGCTACCGCTATCGGCAGCTCTCAGGATCATTGAAGCACACAAGCCACTCCACCACGACAAGGTAAAGATACCATTACTAAGTAATAAATTGAATTGTGAAGAGAGAGAAATTGTCGGCCGTGGTAGACTAGTTTATTATCCTTGTCTCTTGTCTTGAGAGTCGTGGGTTCAAATCCGACAGGTATCAATGGATTTTTAAGATGGGAAAATGATGGAGCCAGTCCTCCAAGAGGGACTTGAAAGTCGTCGGTTCCAAGTCTAATGATTTTCAGGCTTGTAAAAGAACCATAAGTCTGAATAAGAGGCCTCCAAGAAAAATATATCGCCCTTCATCTTCCTAGTAATACCTTACTTGCCTACTAGATGGCTCATTGGGTCTGTATGTTAACAGCATATATTTAATGACATATATAGGGAAATAAGAGCTCTTAAATGAATTCCTAATAAACGAGAGACTAAGGACCAACTTTGAGCTGTTACACCATATATATTATATAATATATATATATATAACTGAAATTCTATTAAATAAATTATGTGAATTTGGAAATTGTAAGTAACCATCTGTGAAAATAAAGAAACGAAGTTCCATCTTAGTAATACGAGACCAATAGGCACTCCAATACAAACTCACTAAAACTGTTGCAAAAACTGAGAAATCCGTAATTCTAATAGGCCTATACTATTTAAGATGTTCACATAATTAATCATTTTTACAAACATGAGTCCAACAACATTCTATTTATTTGCTTACGCAGATGTTGACATCAAAGCTTTTAGATTCTTTCTTTGTCTTCGCTTACTTCACGTGGTTGTTGTTTATTCAGCCACACGTGCACAAGTTCGATAACAAAGTCCAGATCTACTGCTCATCGTGTGGAACCACCAACTGATAAGCTCGATCACTTCCTTCACCAGAGATATTTTGATGCAATGACCCGGCAATCAAGCATGGAGCTGGATGATTATGAATGATAAGAAATATAACGTCAAATATCCCAGACACGTGGAACTGTTGAAGTATCCTAGAATTACAAGATTTCCCTGAACGAGATCTCACCATTATATACATACATATCACTATTAAATATTATGTCAATTTTTTGGAGATTCAAGTGCTTATTTTAATTTTGTTTATCACAGAAAGTTCAGAGAATAAAAACAGTACTTTAAAACATCTAAAGCAGATCAATTCTGCTTGGATGGAGTCATGATTTTTAGTTTGTCCAACTATTCATTATTTATTTCACTATGCCTATATGTACAAACGCATTATGGATATTAGCGAATACTGAAATGAAGCTATTGAGATTGTTCTCAAGAAAATATTTTAAAAATAATATTTACATAATTATCTTCACCGATCCTAAATCGTAGGCACCGGAAATGGCAACTACCAAACATTATGTGTGAGAGTGTGTGCCTGCTAATATTCTAACGGCTGCAATTTTTATTTCACCGAAACCGACTTGGTATATATGGTAGCAATTAATTAAAATAAAGAACTAGAGTTCGCTAATCAACAAAATCGGACCATTAGATGTAGGAGTGCACCTGAAACGAAAATTTAAAATCGTCCTAGAGCTCTGATTTTTTTGTGTTTCACAACCAAACTCATAAAATGCTATTAAAATAAACCAACAAAGGTATTTTCGAAATATCAGCGAAATCTGGTCATTATAAGTAAGAATTTACCAGAAACCCGAAATTAAAAATTAACTCTATCAACCGCCATGTTTGGTTCATCGCAATGCATACTACACAATTTAATTCACCCTTAAATTTGCAATGCATCCTATAAAATATAATAGTTTAATTTATTTAATAGTTTTAATAAAGTAATGGGAAAAGAACAGATAGTATATAATTGGTGTCAAAATATACAGAATGTGCAAATACGTTCGGTTATGTATGATTTGTTTTCATTATTTAAATAAGTGGATGTCAAGAATCGAATTTACTCGTTTAAATAAGTGGGTATCAGGAATCGAGTTTCTCCAATTTAACAAAATGATATGCTAAATTTTATTTGAGAAATTCGCTTAGTTTACACAGTCCCTGGGTGACGAACTTTTGAAAGTTGAAATTGTAGAGAAAGATCCGCTTACTTCTCCATAACTGCGTAGGATGGATATATGTTATTGTTCCTTGTAATTGATTTTACAAAACATTACTACGTGAACCTATATTAGTTTCAATAAAAATGCCAATATACAACATCAGCATGATCTGTTCCCAGGATTAAGCCTCATGAAGCGTGTACCAGGCTAAACACATGCTTTAAGACTTTTGAGCCCATCTTGGTCTTCGCTTCTTACACCAACATTTATTCTATCTCCCTTTTGTTGAAGTTAATCACAGTTTTTGATATGCGGTTGCTTTCAATAATTGTACATGTGTTTCCAATCACTTTTATCTTTGCTATATTTGTAAAATTAATATAAAACAAGATACTGTACATCAGAACTTTTAAATCAACTAAAGGGTTTCTTAATGTTATTTTCATAGACAACGTAATGTAAGAGTATATCTCGATACACTGGATAACATGACTGATTAAGAACATAAAATCATTGAAAAATAGTTAAAAGAAAAAATAATTAAAATATTGTTGACTTTACTTTAAAATGACATTATGGTAAAATTATGTTTTATTTATTACTTTCTTAAATAACTGTTGGGAAACAAAAATTCAGTAGCCTGTTAACCAACTGATTAAATATGCGGACGTTCTATAATTACAACCCCTGATTTGTTCACAACATGAGAGAGCATAATTTTATTTTTACACGCTATATATTAGCTTGACCTGTATCTATGTAACAGACACTTTTAACGCGATTTTCACCCACTTAAAATCATTGGATCGACTTGAAACTTTGCATACCTGTAACATACCCGTGACAAAATAATAATTTCATATTTGTTTTCTAATATCCTGGCCAGAATCATCAGAAAATAAAAAAAAGTGTCTTTGTATCTATGTAACGGAATTTTTTAACACGATTTTCACCCACTTAGAAACATTGGATCGACTTGAAACTTTGTGTACTTGTAAAGGACCCGTGACAATACAATAATTTCATATTTTGTTTCTAGAATCCTGGCCAGAATCACCAGAAAATCAAACAACTGAAAACTGGTTGCGGACTTGTCGACTTTTAGTTAATCGTTGTAAGAGCTCAGTTGGTAGAGCGGTACACTCTAGTGGTATATAATTTCTGTAATCCATAGGTGGCTGGTTCAAATCCGGCTGGGAGGTTTTTTTTTTTTAGAAGGGCATTACTTTTAGCTCATACTACAATAGTAATCGAATTTAACATTTTCATCTTATTCTGTAAATATTAAAACTAAAAATAAAAAAATAAATAATAGTTTTAGAAAAAATACTAAAACAACACGCTTTATTAGAAAACCGAACTAAAAAAAATGAAAAATAATTTTAATTTCCAACACGCTTGCGATAAATAATTTTACCATCAAAAGCGTGGGGTGCTTTTTATGATTTTTACATTTTCTTTTTAGAGACTTTACTTATCTGTTTATTACCAAATATATTAATTGATAAAGAGCACCCCACGCTTTTGATGGTAAAATTATTTATTCCAAGCGTGTTGGAAATTAAAATTATTTTTCATTTTTTTAGTTCGGTTTTCTAATAAAGCGTGTTGGTTTAGTTTTTAAAAATATTATTTATTACATTTTCGAATTAATAAAGTCACTGTTACAGTTGTTATTTATAATGTTTAATTTGCTTTCTGAAAAGGAGAATATTATGGCAAATCTGAATCAGTAATTTTTGTCTGTAAAATATTAGTTAAAAAAACTATAATTAAACCTGTTTTTGTTTATATAAGTGAGGTCTATACTCTATATGAACGAGTTATTAAAACGTTAAATATCTGGGAAAACTTTAAGGAAAATGTACTGTCCCATTTGTGATAGGAAATATGTCGAACAAATGTGGTTATTACAGCTATAAATACGATAGTTCATCAAAGATTCTACTAATATGAAACTTAGAAGATAGGAATGGCTGGGCGATGTTCTAATGTTCTACGAATGAATAAGATCAGAATTCCCCGAACATTCTTAGATTTCAAACCGTGGTATAAGGAAGGTAGATTGATCCAGACTAAATTATTTAAATTCAGACACGTAGGCATAAAAAATGGAGACTGAAGGCTTTGGATCGAAATGATTGGGCGGCTGTCATGAGCCTGGCTAAGGCTAGTCTAAAAGGACCGTAATGCCAATAATGAAGTTGGTGAATTTTCTGTGGATAGTTCACATGTCTGATCACTTTTGCCTGATGGTGCTACATAGCACTCAAGCGTATTAAAAATTACTAACTAGATTGACACTAAACTTTTATTTGTATCAACACATTGAAGTTCCTTTACATATACTGTATACATGGTGATCTGCCCAAGAGCAGGTCTTTCACTGCAAACTCAGCATTCTCCACTCTTTCTTTAACTCAGCTTTCCTTTTTGTATCCGCATACAAACCAATTATTTTAATATTGCCTATCATCTTTTTCTTTCTAACTTCCTTTCTGTTGTCCATTCCTTCTAGGGCATCCGTCATCAGGCAGTTTCTTCTTAGGTACAAGTGGCCAATCCAATTTATTTTCCCCTTTTTTTATGAGTACCAGCATTGTTCTTCCTTCACCCACTCTGTCTAGCAAATCTTTATTTTTTATTTTGTCTGTCCATTTTATATGTTCCATTCTTCTCCATATCCACATCTCAAAAGCTTCCAGGCGCTCTTCTTCATTCCGCCATAATGTCCAAGTCTCTGCACCATACAACGCTACACTCCATATAAAGCACTTCACTAGCCTCTTCCGTAATCTTTGCCAAACGTCCGCAGATAATGCTTTTCTTCTTGTTAAAAGCTTCTTTAGCCATTGATATCCTCTGCTTTACTTCTTTACCGCAGTTCATTTTTCTACTGATAGTACAACCCAAGTATTTAAAGATCTCCACTTGCTCAATGGCCTCATCTTTGATCCTCATGTTTATTTTCCTTGGTTTCCTTCCTATAATCATGGCCTTCTTCGTATTTATATTTTCATCCCATAATCCTCGCACTGGTCATTTAGCTCCATCAGCATGTTCCTCATTGTCATTGCATCTTCTGCTAGCAAAGGCATCTTCAGCAAATCTTATGCACTTAATTTTTATTCCTCCCATGTTTACGCCTCCCGTATTCCTGAAGCAGTTCTTCATTACGTCTTCCAGGTAGACGTTGAAAAGAGTAGATGATAGAGGAGATCCTTGCCTTAACCCTCTTACAATGTCTCTTCCCGTCTGACAATTCTTCTCCTACTTTCACTTTTACTCGCTGTTTCACTTTTATGTTCTCTAAAATATCCTTTTAATAAGTGCAGAGTGAGGAAAGGTAACTTGGTTTACTAACATTAATAGATTAATATAATTTCTTACGGTTACGTTAGTTCATTGTGTGTGGAAATAAGGTGACGTAGGAGACATTGAAGCAGTAACTACAATAACATACAAGTGCTATAGTTGGTCTAGCTGAGGAATTAATTTCTCTCTTCAAGATGGCTTGCATGAAAGCGGAACCTTTCGCTCTGCTAGCACATGTAAGCTTATGCCTTTACACCAAAGCGCTAAATATTTCAGATATAAGAAATTATATCATTTCGAAGATATGATTTAAGTTATTGAGATTGTTTTTATCAACAGATTTTTGACAAAAAATACAGATCTTTCACCGATCCTATCTGGCAGACACCGAAAATTACTATATATATATATATATATATATATCCATCCATATTAATTCTGCCCGAAGGCAGGTCCTTCACTGCAATCATAGCATTTCCATGCTATGTTTTGCAGCTTTACTAGTTAATTGTGTAGCTGTGGTAGCTTCCCGTTGCTTTCCGCACCGGTGAAGGATTATGGTGATGATGATAATGGTAATGATGATGATGGCCATATGATTTCGGGGACCTTTTGGGCCTTAACGTTTTCCTGACATTTGTCTTACAGTTGAGGAAAAACCCGATAAAAACCTCACCCAGAAAAACTGCCCCGACCGGGGATCGAACCCGGGCCCGCTACGTGACAAGGCTGCACGCTACCTCGAGACCACAGCGGTGGACATATATATATATATATATATATATATATATATACACACACACAGAGTATTAATGAATAACACGAACAAACTTTCAGGTATTGTAGAGGTGTCGTAGATAAACAATTTGAGATATGCAACTTGTAGTCTATAAGTTCAAATTTGCATGTTATAATATAAAATGTGTTAGGAGCCAGTACGCCACTGACAATACTTCGAAGATTTCGTTAATAAGCTGTTACAGTACAGCCTTCTTTTGAGGGTTGACTTCCTGTGACTATTTAACTCAGTGGTAACATGCGAGGTATAAAATATCGTTCATTCGGAGAGAGACATTCAAGGTTCAACCCTCTGACGTTGTCGACCTTCAATTTTTATGTGTTTTTTTTTTTAACCTGCTTTCTTCCATGTGTTAAATGTTTGTAAATTTAGTACAAAATACTGTACAATTTATTTTAGAATAATGCACAAATGTAATAAATGACAATATTCTGTACTAGTGTAAAAGGAAGAATATTGTATGGCACACTAGGAACTACTGTAAGTATCGTAAGTGAAAATCACATGGTTCAGACGGACGAAATAACACGGCTATTTATGCATTAGCGTAACCATTACTTCAGGTTAAAATAATACTGTATGGATGTAGCATCAAGTCATCATCAAGAAACTTACTACACACATGAAGGAAAGGCATAACAAAATTAATAAATTAATTAATAATTAAATTAAGGCCCACTAATGTTTGACTTGGCATTGGAAGAATAATAAAGGGATTCAAATTCGTTATTCATACCTCATTTTACAGTAAAGTTGTTAACATTCAGGAATAATAATAGTAAATAAAAACCAATTTGTTACATTATATTACAGTACATTCAGAAAAGGAGGCATGATTTAAAGATACACAAAAATAAAATAAATTTATTTATGTTTGCTTCAAGTACAGATCATAGATATTGTTCAAAATGTTTTACTTGATGAAGTAAGCAGAAAGTGTATCTGCGCAGAAATGATTCCTGCGATATTTCTTATGTCGTCACAGACAGCCAAAATTCTCACCAGTAATTCCTCATCTGAGTCGACTGGAGTCTGATACACGAGGCTCTTAAGGTGTCCTCATAGGAAGAAATCTGGAGGAGTGAGATCAGGTGAACGTGGAGGCCGCGCTCCAGAACCGCCGTGAACCAATCCAACGCCCAGGAAGACAGTATCCAAATGGGTCCTCACATTCCTGTCAAAGTGAGAAGGAGCTCCGTCTCTGGATCCACAGCTGACGTCGATATCAAATGACTTCTTCTAGGAAGCAGAGCACGTGTATCAAAACTGTTTGTACACAGACAATTTAAACGTGGGAGCAACGAAGGACGCATTTGAAATAATACCAACCCGGGTTTGAATATTTTCACTCGTTAGGAAGGCAACCTGAATAAAGAGCATCTTGCTTATTTAACCGAACGTTACTTATCCAAAAATCCTAGTACCCACTAGGGCTCACTGAGACGATATCCCGACCGCCATATCACTCTTGACCATCATGCTAATTAACTTGGTAAAAAACACTCCCACAGAGGCACACAATCCCACGGATAGGTAGATATATAACTAACATTAATATTATTTATTATTAGTATTATTATTAACACCATCATTACCTTATTTTAGTTTGGGCCAACTCGTTACCATTTACAGAGAATTAATAACTAAAAAACTGATTCTTCAGCGACAGATCCCTGATGTGTCAAAAATTCCACTTATTCATGCGAAGTTTGGTGGGGCTAGTTACTAGTTTTCACATTACGGTGTTTTTTCTGATCGGTAGTTTGTCGAAGATTATTTGTTTATATCAGTTGAGCAGGTTCGTCAAAATGAAATAAACAACTTTAAAACTCTCTGTTATGTTTTTATGTACATTTGTAGGCAAACCACAGTAACTATAATCCGTCACTGCGTTGCACGGTGCAGTGTATTCACCAGTTTTATCAACACATGTGCCGTCACTAGGTGTGGAACGAGAAAGTGCGCTTACCTCTCTCCATTCTTCTTATTGACACGCCTGATGTATATGTTGAACACTGGTGGAGTTGGGAGATCTTCGTCATACACCTCTTCTTATTGTAATTAATTCATTATGGCACGAGATCTCCTGCTCTGATGTTAAAACGTTGTTTCGTATAAAATTACTTTAAAACTTCTTATATCACTAATCTGCACCAATTTTCTTCAAGATATCCACGAATATGGTTAATTCACATTGTGAAAAGCCTTTTGCAAGTCCACAACAATTAAATACACCTCTTTTTTCTCTCTAGATATATTTTAATGTATTGTTATTTTTAATAACCTTTTAGGAACCCCATTGCATTTTTCCCATCTATACTCTTCCTGAAGCAAAATTACTCTTCTTATAACTTCCAGTCTCATGAGCTAGTGGACACAGCTTCAGACTACATATCATCATGTCCAGGGTTCGATTCTAGGTAAGACCATAGGAACTTTTCCTTAAAGGGAATTATTCCTGTGACTGCCCTTGGACTGGAGTTTAGGTTAAATTTAGGTAGAACTCTCCTGGCGCTTCATTATGATTTAACACCTATCATATCATAGGGATAACGTATCTCCGCCTTCTAAGTGATCCAAAAAAAAAGAAATGGACTACACAACGTCGAGAATTCCACGAGAGAAACCAGAAATGTTATAGAAGACAACCTGTTGGCATTGGACAAAACAATTCCTTCAGCTTTTTACTGTAAACGTCGAGCCAACATTCGCAGATTAATCTATACCGAGAGCAATGTACTAAGTGCATTTCTGAAATCATTACATTTTCTGGTATTATTTTTTTTTTCGCAAATGGGCAGGTTCCGATTATTCGCTTTTCTTGTAAATATTAATGTTAGAATTTCATTCTGTCCTTCCCTTGGGGATTTTTACTAGTTCGTTGAGAATTCTATCCACTTCCGTTGCTTTTCTATTTCTCTAATCTTTAGCTCTACTTCTTCTTTCAATATTGATAATTCTTCACATCTTGTTATCTATGTAATTTTCTCGAATACTGAAAATAAATGATCGATTCTTTGTCTCATGTAGTTATTCTCTGTATTTTTATATCAAATAATTAGTCAATAGTGGTCAATAAGTCGACTGCAGACATGGTTTGATATTATGTTGGTGAAATTAAGAAACTGTTGCTTCTGAATTTCTACAATAATGTAAAACTTTTTTTTTTCTGATATTATACACACTATTTTATTAACATATGAATAATTATATAAGTCATTTATATGATTAAGAGGTCTATCATTTATATATAATAAAAAGTGTTAAATAAATAAATAAACATATATACATACGTATATGGACTACAGATTCTCAATATGGTAGAAACGTTTTCCAGCAGGCATTACAAAACATTAATTGTCATTTATTAACACTGGTTCATCCGGAAAATCACTTACATAGAATCGATATTTTACAACTGCTGATTTAAGATTTAACATTTTACATTTTAACTGTTTAATATACCGAATGAACTAGTATCTAATCCACACTGAAGATAAGAATGTGCATACAACACAAATTTTTATCAACATTCCATAGACATTAATGAATTCACCTTCGATATACCCATGCTAGTAGCATACATTTTGAATGGTTAACTGACAAGAATAATTCTGAAATCATATAATATCCATCCATCCATAGTAATTCTGCCCGAAGGCAGGTCTTTCACTGCAATCATAACATATTCATGCTATGCTTGCAGCTTTACTAGGAAATTGTAGGTGTGGTAGCTTCCCGTTGCTTTCCACACCGGTGAAAGATGATGATGATGATGGCCATATGATTTCGGGGACCGTTTGGGCTTTAAAGGTTTCCTGACATTTGTCTTACAGGTGAGGGAAAACCCCGATAAAAACCTCACCCAGAAAAACTGCCCCGACCGGGGACCGAACCCGGGCCCGCTGCGTGACAAGGCAGCACGCTACCTCGAGACCACAGCGGTGGACTCATATAATATATGTTATTTAAATAAAACGCTCAGTTATTTAAATACATGTGTTTTTTTTCTGACATTTATAAGAATATTTACAATACCCTGAAATATGAACAATTATAGAAAAACAAATGAGTCTTAAACCACTATAAATACTCTAATTCGCAGACATAAAGAAATTTAGCTTTTAACATTTTTTTCTGTCCAATGCCACCAGGTTGTCTTGTATGACATTTATGGAATTTTCCCTTGGCATTGGTGGAATCGTACCCCACTCATTAGGTTACGTTACCCCGATGATATGATGGGTAATAAATTAGAATGAAGAACCAGGAGAATTCTTAACCTAAACTTAACCCATGGGTTACCTCAAGAATAATTAGGATTTAAGGAAAGATTCCTATGGTCTGACCAGGAATCAAACCTGGAATCTCAAGAACTGTTGTCAGAAACGCTGACCACTAGCCCAAGAGGCTTTATGCAATATAAAAATAAATATATATTTACATAGAAATCCCAGCCCTGGCTATTAATTACATCATGAGTTCAGGATAGTTTCAAATATTTATTAAAATATAATAAAATACTAACATTTAAATAACATAGTAGATAGTAATAATTTATTACCAATTTTAAAGTGTAGGATCGGGGTCAGAGTGATGTATTATGACGAATGAGGAAAAATACAATTTTTAAATCCACACGACATATAGGAATTCAATATAGAAACTCATATCGCCTTTGTTGACTTCATAAAGACTTTTGACAAAGTAGACAGAATTATATTATTACAAATTTTAGCTGATGATAACGTTCCATAAAAATATATTACTGATATATTCAACATCTATAAAGATAATGAAATCTCTGTTAAACAAGATGGCAAGCTATCTTCTTGGAAAAATATCAACTCTGGAGTAAGACAGGGATGTGGACTTTCACCGGTGCATTTCATTATATGTATGAATAGAATAATAAACGAATGGAGGAAAACACAACGAGGATATATACCCATCAATAGGGACCTCAAACTCGATGCTATTCTTTTTGCAGACGATTTAGCTCTTCTGGCACTTTCCGAAAATTATTTGCAACTATCGATTTATAATTTACAAAAAATAGCTGCCAAATTTAATATGGAAATATCAATTAACAAAATTAAAATTATGGCATTTCATGGGAAGGACCCCAGACAAATTAAAATCTGTCTCCAGAATACAATTTTAGAGAGATCTAATAAATTTAAATATCTTGGATATTATCTCTCTATCTGGGATGAAAAGGATATCCCTGAAAAAATTACCAGTTATAATAAAAGTTTGGGAATTATTGATCAAGTTATGAAACCATCCCTTGTATAAAAAAACACCAGATTACGTTTATATAACACATTGGCTAGACCAGTGTTGACCTATGGTAGTGAAGCATGGGCATTAAAAAGACAATATGAAAGCAAAATAACGGCTTGTGAAATGAGATTCATGCGCAGAACAGCGGGTTACACCAGATGGGATCGGAAATGGAACACCGATATCTTAAAAGAATTGAAGACTACGCCATTTTTTGAATATATTAAACAGTACCAACTAATTGGAAACACCAGCTTGAAAGAATGAGTTCAAATCGGATCCCCAAAGCTGTTTATAATTATATACCAAGAGGACGAAGATATCTGGGCCGTCCTATGAAATTCTGGAGGGAACATTTTCTATAGGATCGTAAAAGGCCTTGGCCTAACATTTACAAGGAAGAAGAAGAAGAAAAGGAAAGAATGAAGAAGAAAAGAATCAGAATATTCTACGACTACAACGCAACAATGGTGTTGAATTACATCTTTTTTGTTTTGTTACCTCTTTACTATGTGGAATACATGCATCATCCTCTCGCAAACAGCGATCCTCTATGAATACTAATGCTAGTACGTTCATGTGGAATGCAAAGTGCCAACTCGTTTTTCAAACGTGAGCACAAGTAGGAAATTTCGTGAGATATTCCATTCACTTCATACACATAAGTTGCACCAACTCACATAGTTTAGGATAAATAATCTCAGCTAGCAGTGTAAAATCTGTAGAGAGAGAGAGAGAGAGCGATGAGAAGATGGTTACTATAGCCGCTATTAAAGATTCAACAAAAGGTTCTACAGAGACAACTTCTATATATTCAGAACTTTAACTTGATTCACTTTCCCCAATGTTGAACCAAGAAAGTTAGCTTTTACGAAGCAAGTTTTTCTACTATTTTATTCAGTCCTGCTGATGTATCAAAATTTCGATATTTAAATAAATCATCGTACATCTCTCAAGGGTATGGGCCTGTTGGCCCGACTAGCTCCCTGGTGCACTATATGCTGCAGATGCAGGTCGTCTTTCTAACGACGTTTTGGATTTTAAATAAATTCATTATTAAATTGTTATCGCTATTGGCGATAGAGGAAATCTCAATACACGCTGATGCAGAAGAAAACTTACTTCATTTCTGCGTAGATAATTATTTTTTTCACAATTTTGAATACCGTATATCCCGATATTTGTCGGCCACTAGTGCTTATGCTCCTTGGCTCTGATCCCGAGAGTCGCAGGTTCAAACCCGACCGAGGTCGATGGATTTTTTTAGGATGAAAAATCCAAGGAGCGAGTCCTCCAGGAGGGACCTTAAACCCACGGAGTGGTAAAATGTAAGCCTTTGTAATTTAGGAATAATGTATGCTGTATTAGCTATTGGCTTACGTGGGTCCCAAGTCCTAAGATTTTCTGGCTCGTAAAAATATTTAAGCCCGAATAAAATACCTCTAACAAAATTTACCGACCTCATCTTCCTGGTAATACCTTATTTGCGCGCTAGATACCTCATTGTTCACCGCATGACATCTATGGGCAAATAAGCTAAGTAGTAGTAGTAGTAGTAGTAGTAGTAGTAGTAGTAGTAGTAGGACTTTATTAGACAAAAAGTAAGATATTTACAATATTATTTACAAATATGGGTCGCACGGGCAGTAAGCAGTACGTGCTGTTGACAGTCCGTTACAATAAAGTAATAATTGCTACTAGTGTGAAGAAAAATAAACAAAAAAATGCAACAACATTACAATTACATAAAGAAAACGCAAAAATATTACAATTAAATAATAACACAATAGCATTATACATTAAAAATCCATAACATTACAATTACATAAGTAAAGTAACTTGGTCTAATAACTGCTAACAAAGGAGAAGCTCAACATTGAGCCACAGATATATATTCCGATATTTAATTATACCTTCAAAATTAAAAATAATAGAGCAAAGAAATCACGTGAAAACAAAACAATTAATTACAGGGCACATTGGAAAGAACTAAATATTATAAAAACGATTATATATTGTGTTTAAAAAAGTGTATAAATAAAAATCTTAGTTGTTTCGTAAGTATTATCCCATTCATTTACGGTATGAATTAATATAAATTAGTAAAAACGTATTGCTGGATACACCAAAGAATAATCAATAAAAAAATATAATGTACCTGTTGGCATGTACCGTCGTCCTCAACTTTATTAGAATAATATATGTAAAATATTATTAATTGGAGGTCTTGCGGAAGTTAATTTCCATCATCAGCAGGATGAGTATGCGTTAGTAATTGTTGTATTTAAGACGCTACAGACGTTGTTGGTCTTAATACGCCTCCAGTAGGAACTGACTGTATTTAACCATCTCGTATAAAGGATTGTACGTTTGAGATGTGTTCTCATTTAGTTCACCTTGCTACTATCGATGATCTGGGTGGGCCTTTCGACTCGCGAGCCAACGACTCACGAATCAATTTCTACCAATGCGTGACCACTATTCCCGCCTTTTACAATATATATATATATATATATATAAGAGCAGAGTCATCCAGCTAACAACAATGTAACTACGCCATGTTATTTGTATCGAAGACTTTGAGTGGGATCAGCCTCTGTTAACTGAAAGTTGAATTGTTCAATTGAGTTAGAATATCATAATATTAGGTGTAGTGTATATGAAGAGGAACTTCCACTCTACTTACGTTTCACATTCCAGATATTGTAACTCTAAGGGAACCCTCCAAATTCATTCGCCACACATCTCTAGGGCGTAAAAGAATACCTGACTTGAGAAATCAAACAGAGAAGTTAAATGTAACATACAGTAAATTAGCGATATGGCACTATTGTAGTAAAAGGGACAGCAAAAGCAACATATGAAACACATGCATTCCATTTTCCAGATCCAAATAACTAACTATATCTCACCGAATGAAATACGAAAAAAAAAACAGTTACTTCAAAACCATAAGTTAATTTATTGCATTTACGGTTCTATATTTTCAAAAAAAAATTTAACTTCGTCCTGTTTAATAATTTCAAAGTTTACATAATGTGGTATACACTTTTTGGCAGGATTTCATTATTTTTGTTTGCATCCACTAGGAAACCATATGCGCGATTTTGTACATAATAAATATCCATCGATGGAGGAATGGTGTGAACCCCCAGAACTCTGAATAGAGGCTGGCAGGTCCGATGAAATAATTCGTTAATAGGCTTATGTATCGTAATACCAGTAGTAGCTTTAATTAAGTAAAAACAGAACATTCGTGTGGACAAGCTATTTTGTCATAATATAAGCATATATCTTATAACTGGAATTGCACTAGAATGATTAACCTAAATTAAAAGAACGCTCAATAGAATATTATCTACTATACATTTATTCAGAGTAATTAGGATAGAAGTTAATATAAAACCGGAGTTTAGGTTAATGATTACAAAATGTTATGGGCATTTCAGTTTAAGTACTCAAAAAAAGGGCATTTAGTTTGAGATTAAAAAGGCTTTCGTGCAGGAACTGCTTGCACTAAGCAAATTCGCCAGCAAGTCTAATTTATGGTTCAATTTTGCTGGTTTACGGGCTGTATATTTTTCTTGTGTTAAATTGGAGAAACTCAATTTCTGACGCCACATTATTTAAAAGTGTCGGACTGTTTAACCGTAAGCTACCTCGTTTCCCTGAACTTCATTACAGACTTTATATAATGCAGCCTCATGCCAGTATTACAATAGTTGGGGTGTAATATTAATTGATTCAATACTTCTTCAATAAGTCAATGGCAATGAAATAGTATATTAAGATTCGAGGTTGGGAAATGATTTTTACAGAATCGAGGAAAACGTTTAAAAACCAAGCGATAGCGAGGTTTTCAATTTCCGAGATTCTGTAAAACACTTCATGAAACTGAGTTGTACATTAATTTTTACGCGTTGGTGTTTTCAAAATAATAATGGTAAAATAATAACATTTGTTGGAAATATTTACGTTCATTATAAACAATTGACTAACATTATCAGTGTGGGCAATATATATTAGTTGAAACATCAGGTGGCCGTGAGACCAGTTAGTTATTAAATAACAGGAGGCTGTGAGATCTATTAGTGTAGAATGGCGGCATGTACGTATTTATTGTTTTAAATTGTTTCAAATAAAGTTCAGTTCATATAAAATGCGGTGATCTGTTTCGTGTAATGTATATATTAACAATATCTTTTGGATATTTTTATTATATACATTGTATGTAGTATACATAGAGTGCAGTGGTTTTACTTTCCACACGCGTGTTTGTAATATGTAATATTACAGTATAGATATTTTTATTACAGTACAGTTATTTAGGTTGGCAAGACCGAAATGTAAGAAGTTAAACTTTCAATCATGGTTGCCATTGCTGCAACTACGACAAACGCACTATCGTGCAAAAAAAATCATAATCGATAAATATATTATGGCATTAATTAGAGATGACACCCCAAAGTGGGTCTTCTTATACCGATATTTTGAAGGCCTACAATAACTGTCACGTGGGAAAAATAAATACACACAACGGTCATGATATCTAGGGGTAAAATTAATACCTCCCATGATGATCCGGGTTTCATTCCCTGTTTTACTTTTCGAGGATTTCAGAATTTTCCACAAGTGTTCAGAAAATTCTATGCATTTCAGGTTACATTTCCCTGAAAAACTATCCGTCTTATAATGATTCTTATCAATGCTGTATATAAAAAATCAGTGACGCATGAATTGCGTAAACTAAGCGAATTCCTAAGCAAGCCGAATTTATGACCCCATTGTGCTAGAATATATGTTTCTTTGTTAAATTGAAGAAACTCGATTTCTGATTCCATCTTATTTAAAAGTGTTCGTCTGTAGTGAAAACATATCATGCTGCTTAACAGTAAGTTATTACCTAGTCTATTTAGATATTATGTACAATTTGATACCAATTTGAATAACATCTACCGATTCACTTATCCATTAGACCTATTTAATAAAATGTTAATTAATTACACTAATGTAGCCTACAGGATACATTGCTAATTTAAAGGGTTAATTAAGTATTGCATGGCACACATTGCGAAAAACCTAAGATAATGGCTGTAGAGTCTGTTTTTAATTTCGGATATCAGATAAACCCCAACTTGTCATGGTCGGATTTATTTTTTTTATAGAAAATGCTTTCCTCGATATATTTTAATGGTATATAGTTAGTTGCGTTGTGAAACATCGAAAATTGCTACAGCTAGAGTGATTTTGCATGTTGGTTTCAGATGAACTTCTATTTTTAATTGACCTTCTCAGTGGTTAACGGAATCGACCTTACTTTTTTCAAAATTAATGCTTGCTATATGACTATTTTAGTCGGCCGCAGTGGGCTATTGGTTATGTTCCTTGCCTATAGTTCCGACGGACGTGAGTTCAAACCCGGCCGAGGTCTATGATTATTTAGGATGAAAAAATCAAAGGGACAAGTCCTCCGGAAGGGACTATAAGTCATGGGTCTCGAGTCTGAAGGTTTTCTGGCACGTAAAAGAAGCGAGCGTCTACATAAAAAGACCTCTGTGCAAAATTAAACCGACCTTCATCCATCCTAGTGATACCTTAATTACCTAATAGATGTTTCATTGAGGCCAAGCACTTGTCACTCGTTGACATCTGTAGGTAAATAAGCGTAACTAAATTAGCTTGGTTAAGAAACTTCCGATGGAGGGAGCCCATGTTCCCAAGAGGAACAAACGGGATATATACATTCATATATGGGTAGGATTACATTTGACTATTTTGGCTACAAAAATTGCCGCCGATTAGGCGTTAACGGATACACACACATACAGATTTATGTATGTATATATATATATATATATGAATGTTATAATTTTGGCATGTAGCAATGAAGGCCAAATATTACAAAACAAGAATTTGTTTTTCATATAAATTCAATTTCTGATTCCAGCTTATATAAAAGTGTAGGTCATCATTAACAACAACAAGGCTTAAGCCCAATGGCCTGTTCCGATCTCATTATAGGTGGAATTGGACCTTCAATCTCTTCAATGATCTTTCCAATAATCTTCTCCCTTTTGGTTTATAATTATACATTCTTCTTTGTATGCGCTGTTCATTCATTCGTAATACGTGCTGAAGGTAAGCATTTTGATAGTATTTTATTCTTCCACAGATATTAAACATATTAAGTTCTGTTCTTATATCTTGGTATTTCTTTTTGTCGGTCCTTTGGTATTCTGCTAAAAGTGTAGGTCTGCAATGAAAACAAATATATATATGGTATACATATTTATTTATTTTGGCAATGTTTATTGTAGGTGCCTGCGATATATGATCGGTGAAGATCTGTAAACATTTAAAAAAATATATTTTCATTAAATCAACCTAAATTGCTTCATTCTTTCGAAATTCGCAAAACTAAATAAAAACAATATATATTTGGCTTTGCTAGGTGGCATTTGAAATCTCCATCCAGAAATACAATATCGTAATGTTTAGTGATGCGTATATACGAGAGAACACCTCCCACTGTACTTAAATTTCATCACACAAGATAGTATTGGCTCTGATAGGATTCTCCGATCCGTTTGCCAGATGTCTCTAGGACGAGAAAGAATTCCGAACTTGATACATCACATAAAGTAATGTAGTTACATAAATTGCTGATATGATAATTGCACATAAGGTTATTACAAAAGCAACAACATCGTGATTTTTTCAGGATCCAATACCCAGTTACAAATCTACGAAGACCATTTTAAAAATTAAGTATCTAAATGAAAAATAATATTACAAAATTAGACACACATATGGCATGAATATATTTTAAGAATGGGCTATTGTAGGCTAACAAAACAAGCACTGTTGTACCAAGTTCAAGGCTATAGAGATGTAGGACGTCCTAGAAAACGATGGGAAGGTGAATTCTGAGTTCTGAGAGCAAAACAGGCCGACGGCCTACCATGAAGATGATGATGATGATAATGTCGTATGCTTGAAAGCTATACTTTAATTTGTTTGAAGCATCGATTTGCTTCCTTCCCAAAAAACCATATTAAGGTTTTCTTTACCTCCTGAAAATCGGTAGGGTTTGAACCTGCAAACCTTTGAACTAGGGACTCGCATGGTAATATACTACCACCAGGTTATTCAGAAGAATTTGTGTATATCCCTATGTATCATAATACCAGCAGACATTTCTAATTACGTGTGTACAAGCTCTTCTTTATCACATAGCATTATATCTAATAAAGATGTACATATATTATGTGCAGACCTGTGAGATCATAGACAGATCTTAATTATAAGATTATGGAATCTCTAGTAAGCTAGCAAGATTAGTTAAAATAAAACTGAATAAAACAACTACACACTGGAGATATAAAATCATGTATCACCTAGTTGTGAGATTGTGGTGGATTGAGGCAAGGAGATTCACAATCTACACAACTTTCCAATTTATAATGAGTAATAATACATTATAAACATGAAGGCTCTATATTTACTTACTTACTCACTGGCACTATCGAACCCGTAGGTTCATGGCCGCGCGGACACAAGCTCTCCGTACATCCCTATCCTGAGCCAATGCTTTCCAATCATTCCCTGTATAATCTACTTCCCTAAAATCATAGTTAATGTTGTTCTCTCATCTCATTCTTGGTCCACCTACTGGGCGTTTTCCTTCTGGCTTTCCTACAAGAAGTTTCCATGCACGTCTTTCATTCCCCATACGCGCAACATGTCCTGCCCATCGCAGTCTATGAGACTTAACTGTTTTTATTATATCTGGCTTCCTATAAAGACCATGTAGTTCATTGTTATGTAGTCTTCTCCATTCACCTGTCTGTTCATCTCTCTTTGGTCCAAAAATCTTCCTAAGAACTTTTATTCTCAAATACTCGTAATCTCCTTTCCTCCCTT
The DNA here is from genome assembly GCA_030220185.1 of Diploptera punctata. Classification (NCBI taxonomy): domain Eukaryota; kingdom Metazoa; phylum Arthropoda; class Insecta; order Blattodea; family Blaberidae; genus Diploptera; species Diploptera punctata. The sequence continues at coordinate 901,407 of JASPKZ010001577.1, read as the reverse complement.
AAAGTAAGAGTCCATGTTTCGCACCCATATAATATAACTGGTAGAATAATAGTTTCATATATTTTCAGCTTAACGTTTTTTGAAAGGAGTTGGGACATCAAAAGTCTCTGCAATGCATAATAGCACGCATTTCCAGAATTGATCCTATGTTTAATTTCTTTGTGCATCTCATTCCTATTTGTGATTATTGTTCCTAGGTATTTGAATTCAGCCACTTCCTCAAAATTTCCCTCATTTGTCATTAGCTGTCCATATCCATTATATACTGAATTTCTACGTGTGACCATATATTTAGTTAACTAAACAATATTTAGCATATCATGATGATATTGCTATCAATGAATGTGAGGAGATATGTAAACGAAATAATAGTGTATCATGAAGGTGCAAATTACATAGGTCTAAATATAAAAAAAAATATTTTTGGCACGGTAGTGCGTTTTGTCGTACTTACAGCAATGACGACCATGATAGAAAGTTCAACTTCCTACATTTCGGGGTTACCAACCTAAATAACTACACCGTAATAAAATAACTATACTGTAATATCACATATTACAAACACGCGTGTGGAAAGTAAGACCACTACCCTCAATGTATACTACAAACAATATACACAAATAATATCCAAAAGATAGTGATAATATACATTATACGAAACAATTCACAGCATTTCTAATTAACTGAACTTTATTTGGAACAATATAAAACAATAAATATGTACTTGCCGCCATTTTATCAGTAATTGGTCTCATGGCCTCCTATTATTTTATAACTAATTGGTCTCACGGCCTCCTGTTGTTACAATAAAAAACATTACCCATACTGTTAACGTTAGTCAATTGTTTATAATGAACACAAATATTTCCAACAATGATGTTATTATTTTAATATTATTTATTATTTTGAAAACACCATCGCGCAACAAATAATGTACAACGCACGTTTCTGAAGTGTTTTACAGAATCTCTAAATTAAAAATGCTCGCTATCGCTCGGTTTTTAAACATTTTCCACGATTCTGTAAAAACCATTTCCCTTAGAGTTGATAGATAGATAGATAGATAGATAGATAGATAGAAAGATAGATAGATAGATAGATAGATAGATAGATAGATAGATAGATAGATAGATAGATAGATAGATGGAAAGCTCTGCGGCCATCACTTAAGTGTTGGCGGTGAGCGATCCATTTTGGTCCTCCTAAATCCATCTCCATATTTTGTAAAAAAAACTGACTCAAAAATCTTCTACTTTATTTCCAGTTCCAACAACAAGATAATTCTTTACATTAGCATAATAATATAAAGTTAACATATGAATATGAGATTTTACATTAACTAATGCTAAAGATAGTTTTGAATGTTTAGTATCATTAGTTATATGACAAAAAGTTTTGAATGAAATAGACAACTCTTTTTCAAGATAAAGAACGTTTGAAAATATTTGGGTCAAAAACTTTGCATGTTTTATAGGTAATTTATTTTTTTCTAACGGCCACCTAGCAACCACTTCCCAACCTCGCATCCTAATATACTATTTTTATTCAACGCTCCAGGTTGTAATTAGGATGTTTCTGGTGTTCTCTCCTGGCATTGCCATATATTGATAAGATAAAATGTATGAGAAATACAAACAATAGAGGTGCACCACTTTATGAATTAGAATCGTGTAGAATGAAGTTTTACAGAATTTTTAATATCTGGACACATGGTAACTAGTGATAATAATACTGAATCAGAAATTATAACAAGGCTGGTGTTCGGAAGTACATATATATTATTTAGGAATCAAAGGCATTGAATAAAATATATACGTCACTACGCCCTCAGCAAAGTAAGTCAGTATAAAACAATTATAAGAACATAGCTTTATATGGATCTGAATCTTAGACCCTGATAGCTGAAATGGAAATTTTGATAACAACGTGGGAAATAATGGTTTTACATAAAGCATATGGACTCATATGGGAGAACGGAGATGTAGAATGAATGATGAATTAAAAATAAATACAATGAATCAAATAAGCTACTTTAACAATTATTAAAGTCGAAAATTGGAATGACTAGGGCATGTGATTAGTATTCCAGGTAATAAAACAGTTAGAAAGAGGAAGGAGATGGAGGAAGGCCAAGATTTTGGTTGATGAATGATGTTGAAGATAACTTCGAAAGGGATTGCCAACCATTGCAAACCTTGGAATTTCTCCAAGGAAAGCACTGTGAAGTACCAAGGCCGCGTTCAAGAAAATATCTGCAGTTTTTAACTGCAAGGCACTAACATCCAGTGAAACGTCTCTGATTTATACTATAGAATGTAACAGATCTCCCAACGTGATGGATTGTATAATCCTCGAAAACCTGCGGTTCGTGCCGCAACCCGCCTTACTCCACTCCCCTCTATTCAAGCACGGACGTGTTTGTCACTGCTGGATTCTGGAGTAGATTTTTCTGCCTTGCAGTTAAAACCGACAGATATGTTTTCAGACACGGCCTTGGTACATCACAACTCTTATCACAAATCTTATACCCTGTCAAGGTAGGTTTCGGCAAGCAATAACTGACAGTTCCCTTGTTAGTAAATTAGGGGTGAAAAGATTGAGGCAAAAAGTCATAGAAAGAGCTACATGGTCATCAATCGCTGAGGAGTCTATGGTCAAACTAAAATGGATGTTACGCCACATGAATAAAAAATATATGTTTATATTCAATGACTCAGATTGTCATTTCAATATTTCTGGTGTTCTCTCCTGGCATTGGCGTAATTGTAACCCAGTTCTGAGGTTGGGGCGATTGAAAAGCGGGGTTACAATGCCCCTATGATATGACGGGTGATGATAACAATAGTGGTGAGCCAGTAGAGTCCGTGATTCTAAACTTAATCGAAGGCAAGTATGAATGGTAATGATTATAAAGGCCATATGATGATCGGGGACTTTGGGTCTTAACATTTCCTGATATTTGTCTTACAGACTTGAAATGTCAACGTAGCACGTAACCTCGAGACCACAGCGGTAGACATGAATAATATTGTCATCTTTATCTTCTGTGGGGGCATGTACATTTACAATTATAAAATCATGTCGTTTACCCTTTAGAATTATGTATGATATCCTATCACTAACAATCTTAATATCTCGGAAAGCGGATAGGATCCTCCTTCTGACTAAAAAACCCGTTCCAAATGCAGGTCTTTCTGCACCCCCATAGTATAATGCAAAGCTTCCTGATTCCTGACTACTCCTGGCCACCTAACTTCCTGTATGTGGATTAACAAATTTAAGTCATTATTTCACAAATCACATTTTCCTATCTATCTAACGCTTGGGAAAGGCTGAATGCGACCCTCAGTTGGACGGACGCTGTAGCTGCTAAATCGAGGACTGCTTTCAGGTAAGTGTTAGATAGATAGGGAAATGTTGTCTGTAAAGTAACGAGTTGAAGTCAACTAACTAACTCACTGGCACTATCGAACCCGTAGGCTTATGACGCGCGGACATAAGCCCTCCATACATCTTTATCCTGAGCTAATGTTTTCCAATTATTCCCTGTACAATCTACTTCCTTCAAATCATAATTAATGTTATTCTCCCACCTCATTCTTGGTCTACCAACTAGGAGTTTTCCCTCTGGTTTTCCTAAAAGAAGCTTCCATGCACGTATGTTCTGGCGATCGCAGTCTATGAGATTTTTAATTTCTTATTCTTATTATATCTGGTTTCCTATAAACACCAGGTAGTTCATTGTTATGTATAGTCTTCTCCATTCACCTGTCTGTTAATCTCTCTTTGGTCCTAAAATTTTCCTAAGAACTTTCTTCTCAAATGCTCGTAATCTCCTTTCCTCCCTTAAAGTAAGAGTACATATTTCGCATCCATATAATATAACTGGTAGAATAATAATCACTTAGGCTGTTAATGCATAATTGTAATGTTATTGCTTTTTTTTTGTTATTTTTCTTCACACTAGTAGCAATTACTATTACTTTATTGTAACGGACTGTCAACAGCACGTACGGCTTACTGCCCGTGCGACCCATATTTGTAAATAATATTGTAAATATCTTACTTTTTGTCTAATAAAGTCCTACTACTACTACTACTACTACAAATCCTCAAGTAACCTCATTAAAAGCGCCCTCTATAGAATGTTATCTACATTACTCAACTTGACATATATTAAATTATAGAAATGGGGGATTAACGTGCTTAAGATAAAATAATTTATCTGCAATAATATCACGGTTTAGCAGTGTGATTAGAGATGTTTATGGGTTAAGTGTTCAAACAGGACAATTAGTTTCATCTAACAAAGTAAAGTGTTAATACGTAAATGAGAGTTTGATGATAAAATGTTACCTCTCACACTTGAGCGTAGTTTAATGTAGAACAATGAATTATATGCAATGTGCTAGGTTTAAGGACTAATGAGAAAATACTAAAGTCGATATAACTTCCAGCGTCCCTAAGAGAAGTTCAACGAGATGTATAACTTACTCATATTTTTCTTAATGGGTTTCTAGGAAGCCAAATAATTTTTATGTGGGGGAGTTAAAAAACATTTTTAAGGGGGCTTTTATAGGAGTCCTGAATTGAGAATTTGTCTATTACAATTTTATTTTCATGATTAATGGGTTCATAGGAGTAAAAATTACATTTCCAAGGAAAAAATTGCTATTTACGACGGCATTTAATGAGATTTTATGCCTTCGATCTCAACCAATTTGTGCCCTTTAAATTGATGCAGCCATATAAAGACTACGACCAGCCTCATGTGCTGGTGGTTAGCGTTCCTGGCTACTGTTCATGAGGTCCCGGGTTCGATTCCCGGTCAAACTATGGGAATTTTTCCTTAAAGGGAACTATTCCTATGGTTGCCCATGGTCTGGAAGGTAGGTTAAGTTTAGGTTAAGAACTCACCTGGCGCTTCATTATCATTTATAACTCATCATACCTTCGGCGTAACGTAACTCCGCCTTCCAGGTGCCTCAACTTAAGAAATGGATTACAATTGTCCCAATGCTAGGAGAGAAAGCCAAAAATGTCATACAAGACAACTTGGTGGCATTACATAATATATATATACATATATATAGAGACTGCAGTTGAAAAAAAATAAGAGACTGAAGCTCTGAAATTATCAAATATGATACTACCGCCCACAGTGCGTTGGAGTTATTAAAAAACGAGGAAAAAAATAAACGTCAAAGGTATCAAATATGATACCCAAGGATGCAGGAGGATAATACATGGTGTATCGTCGTTTACTTGGACTCCGATGGCCTGGATTCGATCTCCAGTTGGGACAATTTATCTAGATGAGGGTTTTCCGGCACTTTTCCTCACCTAAAGGAGAAATGTCACGAATTGCTATGGTCCAAATAGTTTCCGCATGCCATTCTGACCTTCATAATTACATTTTAACATTCGCTTTGTAGATTTAAGAGTGAATGGTGTGTCTTGTCTTAAATATTCGTTTTATCATAAGGATGATATATTGGCATTTAACTCATTACTCATACGGGGATGCCCCCATGTCTTTGTATCGTCATTACAATATGTACAGTCTGCAGATGAAGTGAATGAAAGTGCGTGACGACGTACGAGAGCGAAAAACGAGTTAATTAAAATATGATATGCATTAAACTAATTTATATTCAGGATACATTGCTAATTTAAGAGTTAAATAAATTGTTGGTATACATTGCGAAAAACCGAACATGTCGATTGTAGAGTCAATTTTTAATTTTGGATATCCGGTAAACCCCAACATCTAATGGTCGGACTGCATCCATTTTTTGTGAATACCTTCCTCGGTTTATTTTAATAGGATAGGCTGACTTATAATATCCAACCATCCATAATAATTCTGCCCGAGGGCAGGTCTTTCACTGCAATTATAGCATTTCCATGCTATGCTTTGCAGCTTTACTAGGGAATTATATATTTGGTAGCTTCCTGATACTTTGCACACCGGTGAGGGAGGATGATGGTAATATGATGGCCGGATGATTTTTCGGTGACCGTTGGGTCCTAAGCTTCCTGACATTTGTCTTATAGGTGAGGAAAAACCCCGAAAAAACCTCACCCAGGAGCCTCTCCCGACCGGGAATCGAACCCGGGCCCGCCGCATGACAAGACAGCACGCTACCTCAAGACCACAGCCGTGGACGCAAATAATATGAAATTTCGAAAAATGCGACCGGTAGAGAGTTTTTAAATTTTCATTTCTGATGTACGTAATGGTCCGAATTCAATCTTTTTTTTTTAATTATTTGCTATATATGAGGTTTTGTTTAATTGAAGAAAAGATTGCGGCCGCTACAGCGTTAACGGACACACACACACATATATAACCCTGCCCATGTAGGAAAGCAACGCAGAACGGGGACCATCTTCTTTACGACTGCAGCAACAATCTACTGAATGGATAAAGATGGAGGAATGTAGCCAGTGATAGAGAAATACCTTATACAGAAACGTTTAACACATTTTAAGGAATACGTAAAGAAAACTGTGTATGATAAGGTTTGAAAGACAAGACAACAAGATCAAAATTAAGCGAAGAGTACAAATCACGTAATACTATGTACCAACTACGTAAATAGGTTATATGATGCATGTAATATTATCATAAGTAATACCACGAGTGCTTATCCAAATTATCGATAAATTCACGAGTCACGAAGTGACGATTGGATTTATCTAGGGGATTTGTAAATCAAGTGTGGCATTTGTTAGGACTATTTAACGAATAAAATTAAGCTGTTTACTCAAAAATAATCATTTAAATATAGTTACCGATATTTTAAAATAGTTATATATTTATATAATTTCCTTGTAAAGCTGCAAAGCACAGCATGAAAATGCTATGATTGGAGTGAAATATCGGTCCTCGGGCAGAATTACTATGGATGGATGGATGGATATATTTAATGAAAACGGTGATGTTTGAAAACAAATCAGAAATGTGAGATTATGTAAATTCATTACAACTTGATCACATTATTTATTGCCAAATAGAATCACAATACTGTAAGAATGCACCCTAATGGAGAAATAATAAAATATATCAAACTGTATATTATAATCAACATTATAGGTTACTAATATTTTTTTAGTAAACAACTCAGTAAAATCAAGGAATGTGTTCATTATTTGCTATATTCAATGTATTTGTTGGAGAAAAATAATGCTCTGAACTATTCAGAATATTGAAAAGGATGAGCTTTCTTTATCACAAAAGCGGGAGCTGATAAAGAGAAATCAATAAAGAGCGAGGTGAAACACGACTGTCATTGGTTGTAAAATATTTTAATTTGATTGGTCATTGACTACTATTTGGGGCAAGAGTTACATAGTCACAGTAATGGGGCATGCTGAGAAATAAATACCTATATATATATATATATATATATATGGTATGATAAGAAAATTAAATGCCTGGACGGGATTCGAACCCGGATCTCTGAGTCTGTACCTCAGCGTGATATCCATTACACTACCAGGCGAATCCAATTCGAACACTTATTTTTCTTATATACGAGTATGTATTATATTCTCCACTATTACTAGATGTCGCGAGAACTCGGTCTTCACTGCCATCTAGTAGCTGACTATAACAAGTAAGCAAATTAATAAGTGTTTGAATTGGATTCGCCTGGTAGTGTAATGGATATCACGCTGAGGTACAGACTCAGAGATCCGGGTTCGAATCCCGTCCAGGCATTTATTTTTCTTATCATACCATATTAAGCTTGCATTGCTCAATGTTAAACATTTAATATAACACACACACACAGATACATATACTTTTTTACGGTCATGGTAATTTTCGGTTTCTACTAGTAGGATCGTTGAACAACTGTAAAACTTTAAAAAATATAGTTTTATAAGAACAACCTCATTAGCTTCATTCCTTCAGTATTCACCATAACACGAAAATGTAATGGCTAGGCATTGGATATATGCCGAGATAGACAAAGGCATGTAAGCCTATATTCAAATCCGATGTTCATAATATTAAAACGTATTAAGTTGTATAACGTCAGTAGATACCTATCGTAGAATACCTAACAAAGCAATGTAAATGAAAATTGCATGTACCTGGTTTATCACAGCTAATCAAATCGATTAATTAAATCGGAGTTAATCAAATGTAGAGAATATTGTAATCAGCTTTACTACACAGGATTTACAAGCACTTACTAGGAATTAGTATTATTGACTTCCACGTTTATGTTGCCTCATTGTACAATCTGATGTCATTACTAATAACTTCAGAAAAAATGTAATCCAAATTAGAAAACATCCGTCACGCAGAAACTACCTAAACTGAGAGAATTCCTCGGCAAGTCGAATCCACTTTACTGGTTTTCTGGATATATATTTATTCTGTTAAATTGGAGAAACTCGACTTCTGATGCCAGCTTATTTAAAAGTGTCGGACTGTATTGAAAATAAATAATGAATAACCGTAAGATATTACCTATTTACATATTTTCGTAAAATTTGACATCAATTTAAATAATATCCACAACTCATTTTTATGTAACTTTATAAAAAAATATTAGATACATTAAACCAATGTATCTTATATGATACATTACCAATTTAAGGTTTAATTTAATTGTATTGTATACACTGCGACGAACCAAACTTGATGGTTGCTGGAGTCAATTTTTAATTTGGGTTTCAAGTAAACCCCGTCTTCTAATGGTCGAATTTCGCTGATTGTTGCCAGAGTCTCTTCCTTTGTTTATTTTAATAGCATATCAATGAAGTATTACCGTAAAACATCTAAAACTGCGACCGCTAAAATGATTTTCTGATTTCCTTTTCAGGAGAAATACACGAAATGATCCGATTTTGCGGTTAACGAACTCTCAATACTTTTAGACCCCTATTGTGTTATTATTTAATTGTAATATTATTGTGTTTTCTTTATGTAATTGTAATGTAATTTTTTTTAGTGTATAGTGCTATTGTGTTATTATTTAATTGTAATATTATTGTGTTTTCTTTATGTAATTGTAATGTTATTGCTTTTTTTGTTGTTTACTTTTCTTTACACTAGTACTAATTATTCATTTATTGTAACGGACTGTTAACAGCACGTACGGCTTACTGCCCGTGCGACCCATATTTGTAAATAATATTGTAAATATCTTACTTTTTGTCTAATAAAGTCCTACTACTAATAATTGTAATATTATTGTGTTTTCTTCATGTAATTGTAATGTTAATTTTTTTAGTGTATAATGCTATTGCGTTATTATTTAATTGCAATGTTATTGTGTTTTCTTTATGTAATTGTAATGTTATTGCTTTTTTTGTTGTTTATTTTTCTTTACACTAATACCAATTATTACTTTATTGTAACGGACTGTTAACAGCATGTACGGCTTACTGCCCGTGCGACCCATATTTGTAAATAATATTGTAAATATCTTACTTTTTGTCTAATAAAGTCCTACTACTACTTTTAGTCTAATAAAGTTATATTACTGCTAGGCCTTCTATTTGTTTGAATTAATTGCTATATGCTAAGTTTGGTTTTGATAGAACAAAAATTGTGACCGCTAGAGGGTTGACGGGCATTATATATATATATATATATATATATATATATATATATATATATATAGAAAATGCTACCAGACGTGGTAGCACGAACATTTATGTTTCTATCATGAAAGGCAGGGGAAAATCAGTCGCTCTGCCATCTCGTGGATTCCATAACAAGTAAACATTATAAAGATAATTTTTCCTTTATAGCAGTGATGCTTCTTTACTTCGATAGCTACTATAATTAAATGTGGACATTTAGCAATGATGAAGAAATATGACATTTAAAGAAAAATAAATGCATGAACCGGGATTTGAACCCGAGAATTCTAACTGTATGCGTTAGCGCACTACGAACTGCGCTATCCAGTTGCCTGCTAGGAAAGGATCGGTGAAGATATGTATATTTTATTCAAAAACCTTTTCTTGAGAATAAACCTCAATACATACATTCCTTCGAAATTCGCTAAAAATCACACTGGTTTCCTGAAATGGGAATATGTTCCTAATTTATAATCGCACTGAATTGAGGCTTATCACTACAAAAATAATGTTTGTCTATCTAGGCCAATTTTCAAAATCAAATGTTGAAAATGTTATTTTTGGTCGATGTGACTAATTTCCTATACTTACTAATATTGTTGTTACTGGAAGTAAGTCAACGTTCCCACATCTAACCTGGTTGCTATGCAAACAAAAGAAATCGCCATGCTGATATGGACTCAAAAAGCACACGTGCGGTAAGTAAAATAATAGTAGCAATATTTATTTCGATATATTGAATGTGATAGTACAATTATTACAATTATTTAACTTTATATTATCTTTGAGCATTGAGTACTTCGTGCAGACCTTAATTTTTCATTCCTCAGAACAAAATATGGCAACAAATTATTCTCGTTAATCTGCACGCCTTTTTCATTTAACCATTTCTTGAATGTTTTGTACACTAACTCGTACCTTTCTTTAGATTTTCCGGAATTAATGCAGAACATCCCACTCTCCAGGCTTCTTAAATTTCTCTATCATCTACCATGACTCCTTCCATAATAAATTCATCAAACAATTTCTAATCACGGTACTACATATAAAAGTCTCCACAGCCAACAATGCTTGTTTATAATAAACAAATGAAAAGCTATATGATGATTTTTGTTGAGATCTTTGCAACATGGCTGCTCCCCCCTCTATTAATCTTCTAGGCCATAACAACAATCACCAAATATTCCTTTCTCATTTAAGTAATTTACATCCAACCAATATTTTAATTCATTTATTACTATATTATTAAAAATTGGTCACATCGAACAAAAATTAGTATGCAATACACATGAGGTAAGCACGTAACAGATCTCGAAAATTGAAAAATCTCGGCGCAGGCGCCTCGTTTTTTTCAAACTCTTTGTCGATCAATTACAAGTGCTTACCTCACTTGTATCGCAATATACTACACTAGGGTTGTAGATGATTGGTTATTATTTAAATTCATATTGTTTAATTAAACAATTATTATAATTTAAACTTATACAGGCGGCTCCGTGGAGCAAGATATTAGACGCTGGGGTCCCGAGACCGAGTCTCGGTCACTCTATGTGGGTTTCATGGTGGACGAAACGGAGTTTGGGCAGTTTTCCTCGGGGTTTCTCCCGTTTTCCCCTGTCACAATTTCATTCCACCATTTCTCCATACTCATCTCATCCATTTCGTTTCATTATATTCATCTTCCCCTGTGATGGTGCGTCAGGCGTCGTCGGCCGGCACCCTTGTCATTCACAGACCTCTATATATAGGGCTCGTCTCATCCCTCGACCCCTAAGTTGGACACGAGTTGAGGATATTTTTTAAAACAAATACAAATAAACAAATACACGAGCTCGAATAGAGTGTGCCCTGACAATCCTAAGATGCAAATACTTATTATTTTGCAGGTGTTACAGTACATCAGCGACATACTTTTAGGAACATAATGTACTGCCATATGCATCGCTTATTGCGCACTGGCATGGTGCGCGCAATCCCTCGTAACCAATTTATGGTTTTATTTTCGATGGCTGGTCAGAATTATGGTGTATGAAATTGGAGTTGCTACCAGAACTCAGGTAATGACAGACTTAACTAACTAGCCAACTAACTAACTCACTGGCTCTATCGAAACCGTAGGTTCATGGCCGCGCGGACATAAGCTCTCCATACATTCATATTCCGATTTAATGCTTTCTAATCATTCCTGTATAATCTACTTCCCTCAAATCATTAATGTTATTCTCCCACCTCATTATTTGTCTACCAACTGGGCGTTTTCTCTTTGGTTTTCCTAAAAGAAGGTTCCATGCACGTATTTCATTCCCCATTCGTGCCACATGTCCTGTCCATCGCAGTCTACGAGACTTAACTGCTCCCATTATATCTGGCTTCCTATAAAGGCCATGCAATTCACTGTTATGCAGTCTTCTCCATTCACCTATCTGTTCATCTCTCTTTGGTCCAACATTTTTCCTAAGAACTTTATTCTCAAATACTGCATTTTACCACATCAGACAGAATCCGAAGTCGTCAGAACTTGAAGAGTGTTACTGCGAAAGTATAAATCATTCAATAAGGCATACAAGACACTTGGCATGTTGTAAACTGTCAACATATGCCTTATAATAAAATGATTGTTTTTATTCAATTTCCAACAATTACGTTTCTTTACACTGACCAATGCAGAGAACAGAACTCAAACGACGATCTTGGAAATGCATATTCCTTTAAAAATACGTTCTCTATGACATATCCTTCTTAAACTTTTATCAGGGACGCTCTTAAACATCCTGATTAGCAAGAACAGAAAGACTTCCTGTAACCGAAAGAGTATTGCTTGCCCTTCAAGAACATCCATTTTGTACAAACATTTTTTTACGCATTAGATTCTCTGATAGACTGCTAGTGTTCACTGTACAGATACAGCCCGCAGATCAGAAGAAAGCAAGCAGAAGGAATGTCTTACGTATGCCACGACATGAGAGATTTATTTTACTAACTAAACCTCCAGTTTCTGAGCAGGCGTGCTAGTTCTGGGTCTGATGGGCAATACTCAGCAAAATACTCCCGAAATAAATCACACAGATCTGTGGCATACGACTGTTCCTGTATTAGAGGGCGTGTTTCGTATTTTCTTTTCTGCTCTCCTTATCCATCACTTGCATTCTACTCATCAGTAGACTGTACTTGTTTAGGGTGTAATTGTCTGCTTTTCACTAACTTCCTTGCTTCCCGGTTCAACGTTAAAACTGTAGAAACAGAGACATAGTTGTACTGTAATTTATGTATGATTTATGAGTCTTCATTAAACACCTATTACCAAAAGAATACATTTTTCATACCAAATTTTGCATGTTAATATTGCAATATTTTAATGCAATTGAAGCAGAAATATTTCAGTGTGAATGCTATGAGACTAATGCAATCAAAATAACGCAGATAAAACTAAATATCCTAATCGTTAGTCTAATGTTTTTTTTGCTACCGAAATCTGAAGGAATGAAGCCACTGGGTTTGTCCGAATAAAAATATTTTCGAAAAAATTACTTATATTTATGGATCCTATATAGTAGACACCGGAAATGACCATAATCAAAATGTATATACACACACACACACACACACACACATATATATATATATATATATATATATATATATGTGTGTGTGTCCGTTAACGCTCTCGCAGCTGCAATATTTATTTCATTAAAATCAAACTTGGCATGAAAGAAATAATTTTAAAAAACGTAAGTTCGAGTAAAATATTCAGCAAAAGCAGACCATTAGATATGAGTTTACCTGAATCGAAAACATAGAATCGTTATAGCCTCGCAATTTTTTATGTTTCACAACAAAACTCAGTATAGGCCTATTTTATTAAAATAGACCGCAGAAAGTATTAACCAAAAATCAGTGAATTCAGACTATTGTAATTGGGGATTTACTTAAAACATATTAAAAATAGACTCTACAATCGCCATGTTTGGTTCATCGCAATTTTTAGCACACAATGTAATTAACCTCCAACTTTACATACACAACACTTTACAAAGTGAATTCCTTTTAAAAATTTAAAATTATATATTGATCCTACGATATATATATTTAATTTGTTCAGTATTTTTATGAAGTAATGAAAACGTAGATAGGTATAATGTATTACTTAAATTTGTGCCAAATTATACAACAATATGCAAATAGGTAATAACACCTTGCATATGATTTTTTTTTCAGTCCTACACTTTAAATAAACTAACATCAGATATTTTTCTCCAATTTAACTAATTAGATATATATTTCGTAAGCCAGCAAATTGGGACCATAAATTCGACTTTGTGAGGGGTTCACTAATTTACGCAGTTCCTGCGTGACGAACTGTTTTCTTCTATTTTGCACAGAAATGTGTAACACTGATCACCAATCTTTTATCACTTTTAATTTATTTTCAAATTACAAATTACATGAAGAATGAAACGTTTAGAGTCCACCGTTGTGGTCTCCGCGTAGCGTCACTGCCTCGTATATTGCGGGCCCTGGTTCCATTCCCGATCGGGACATGTTTCCTGGGCAATTTTTTTCGGGGTTTTTACTCACCTGTGAGTCAAATGTCAGGAAACGTTAGGGGTCAAACAGTCCTCGTCCGTCATCTAGTCGTCATAATCATTATGATGCTCGCCATGTTTAGTATGAATGTGGGTGTACATTAATAATGTGTTTCGACTTAATGGTGTGTTATATCGAAGGAGATCCTGGTTTGATCTGATCACTCATTCGGAGAAGCCCTGCATGTCCTTCTGTTGTGTGTATCCAAAGTTTAAAATTCCTTTCCCAACAGGTTGTGTCACTGTAGGCCAACGGCCCGGTTGGCGTTAGCATGTAAACATACACATATTGAGAGGTTAAACTACGATGGAAAAGAGAAAAGTGTTTTTACTAAAATATGCTCATTTTATTAAATCATCAATTTAATACTTAATGTCATTATTTTACTAGTAAACACAAAACTGACTATCCAAATAAAGTTACAAGGAAAGCAAAGGTCATTAAACTTATTGTCTCGAAGGTTGCATATTACGTCACGTAATAATATTCACTGCTTTATAATGCTAACAATACATACCTGCTGACCCCTAGAACGAGGGAACCTTCCAGTATAAATAAACTGCGGGATTTATTTAAATAATATTAAAATGTGATATGGATTTTTTTTAATATTTAATTTTGACTTTTATTTCTCTCAATGTGTGAAAAACTTCATTTGTAAAAATAGAACTTCATTAGTACAGTATTCAACATACGTATTGAAAATAATTATGCATCAATCAAGTAATCAAGATGGCTGAACAGCTTTAAGGTAATTAAAATCTAATTTCAACCCTCCTGAATGAAGTAAGGGTGTACAAAGCAAAGACTATACATGAATTAAATTTTATTATATTCTTTATCATACAAATTGTATACAAGAGTTTAATTGATAAAAATAAGTTTTTAAAATAATAATAACAATAATAATAGTAATATGATACAGATGTTGGATCCTGGAGGATCTGTTATGATCCACATTTAACACAGTTTTCTAAACCTTTCTATATGTTTCTAGGCTACA
This sequence comes from Diploptera punctata, assembly GCA_030220185.1. NCBI lineage: Eukaryota > Metazoa > Arthropoda > Insecta > Blattodea > Blaberidae > Diploptera > Diploptera punctata. The sequence continues at coordinate 886,214 of JASPKZ010001577.1, read as the reverse complement.
TATATATATAATGGGATCCATTATCTAAAAATGTGGATTCTAATTACATCTGCTTCCATTTAATGAACTATGGGATCAGCCTTAGAGGTTAGTGGTCAGCATTTCTGACTACAGTTCAAGAGGTCCCGGGTTGATTTCCCGTCAGACCATAGGAATTTTTCTGGTTACTCATGGTCTCGAATTTAGGTTATGTTTAGTTTAAGGGCTGTATTGGCACTCGATTATCACTTACCACCCATCATATCATCGGGATAACGCAACTCCGACCTTTCAGATGTCCCAGTATAAGAAATAGATTACAATTCCGACAATACAAAGGGAGAAAGACTGAAATGTCATAAAAGCAACCTGGTGGAGTTAGAAAAAATAGTTTTTAATATCTCCATTTAATGTTATTATTATTATTATTATTTGTCCAAAGGCCAAAATTCGATATATATATATATATATATATATGAATACATTATGTTAATGGTTTCCTGTTAGGCTGTGCAGAAAAAAAATCTTATATCAAGTCATACTTTCAAAGAAATCAACAATCTGGCTATAGATCTTAGCTCCTCTGCTCAATAACTGTATCGAAAAATAACATGGTTTATAGGTCTACATATTAACCATGTGATTTATTTGTATATTGTGATTTTATGTTTTCTTAAATGTAATAAAACGCACGCTATGAACAATAATTTTTATCTCTAACACAATATTTTTATTCGTGTTAATGCTGAATAATATAGTGCAAAAAATCTTATGCAATGTAAGTCTCTACGATTCTTAACAAAATATTCGACCAAAAATATATATTTGGTAGTGATCTAATTATACTTGTCTAATCGGTAAATTTAAAAATAAAAATTCTGAAAATAAGTAATACAATTTTCAGAGGCGTATTTAATTGCGGAGAATGTTGTGCGAAACTGCTCAAGTGCCTAATTGTTTCTTTATGAAAATAAAAAGTCGCTTCTCAAATTTTCTTCAATATGTATTTGCTAATATTTTTTCACGATCGTACATAATATATAACCTAAGAAAAATGTCTCTTAAGACAAGAAAATATTAGAGTATTTCATTTTTTTTTTGTTTCATTTCCTGATGCATTTTATACTTCTCACTTGTACTGTCTCCTTTAAACACTCTTCAGATTTGAATTCTCCGTTTTCAGTCAAACACAAAAATTGCTTAGCAAAGAACAAGTTAACCTATATTTTAAAAAATATAGGAAAATGTATAAATTACAATATTATATAAATAATTAAGAATTTAAACATTCTTAATAAATCTTTAATCGTGTGTCAAAGAGACTTTTTGAATTAGCCTATCACAATATATTAATACCAATAGTTTATAATTAAGTGGATATGGATTACAATACAATTTTAATTAAACGGATTATTATATTAAATATTAATAGGAAAGTGGATTTAATAGTAATTTTATATAAAGGTTGTACATTTCATTTAGGCTCTAAGGTGTATACACATCACTCATTGCTCTTCTAAATACAGTTTGAACATTCATATTTTGTTTAATTACAGTGTTTCTTATTTTATCTCTTCTAGTAATATCAGCTGAACGCCTTCAAAAATCCATTTCTGCAGAATTTAATTTACTTATTGTTCAAGATTTTAATTCCCATGTTTCTGCGCCGTATGTCATTGTGATCCTTATTATTGTTTTATATTGTTTAAAAGTAACTTCGTGGCAATATTTGCACTGATGGACAACATTTCTTTGGACAATAAACTTCAACTTAATGTTTTGATGAAACACAAAAATAAATGTTACTACTGTGATGATATAAATCTATGATTGCCCCACAGTTTTCAGAACACTGTCCATAAAATACCCCCGGTCGATTGATTAAAAATCTAGTGTAGTTTAACCGGCTCGGAGTTGCTAGATTATAATAATATAACTTTAGCATCACATTTTACATTTTAAAACGTTCATAAAGAAACACACATATACAATAGCAGGAATTATATGTAGTTGCGATACACCAGGAGTAAAGTTATTGAATAGTTAACTTTAAGAGAAAAAAATAAACTTACAGTAAACATGCCGTATTTACGGTCTCTTGAACTTTCATGCAGCCTGTTTTTATCTTCATTGTTAGAGGACATAAAATGCCATGTGACATAAAGATAAAGAAGCTTCTATTGAAGAAAGTTACTCCACAATGAATTTGCATCAAGAAAGGCAGAGTTACAGAAAAATAGCCACAGAGAATAAGAGTTTCTCGATTCGCTTTAACATTATAAAAGAAAAAAACAAAAAAGGTGTATGTTAATAAATAGTGTTCGGAAAGGTCGACCATGAAAGCTTACCATCAGAGAGGAAATAGAAGTTAACATAGAGAAGAAAACTCCGTCTGAAACAGGAGCATAGATTCACGAAGATTTGGAGAAATATGTTCACTTAAAAACAGTGAAATGCCCAGTGGGTAAATGCCCTAGTAGCAAGAAGACATTTCTGTATATATTAAAGAATACAAGATAATGAAATCAATGTTAATAAAACTGGAGATCTAGCTTCATTAAGTTCCTAGCTAAAGCCGATTTCAAGTAATAAAATCAATTATCAAACCCTTGCCTACCGCTGTATACTACTTTCCCATTAAATACGGTTTCAGCTTTGTACAAAAATATTATCATAGTCCTTATACTAACGAGCCACATAAACTGTTGCACTGCACTTTATAAACTGACGTAGGTAAATTATATTAAAATATTAATGTAATTAATCATTGGCAAAATATAGCACTTAACATAGATGAACTGACTGGTATTGTAATTATAGATAAGATTTATTATGAACACTTTTGTTTTTGAAAATAAATGAGACCTATTAATGTTTAATGACAATATTTTTATTATGTTTATTTTTACAGATTACTGTGAAAAAATACAGTTCTCAGTTCCCAACTGAGTTTAAATTATAATTATTTGATTTAGTTTTAATATAAGCTTATTCTATGGTTGATTCGTATATCGTTTAGTTATTGATTTCAACATTGTACAATATGTTTTGTTAGAGAATTAGTAAATAGCACTCTATAAACTGATAATAAAACATCCAACTTTAAACATTCGCTGTCTGAATAATTAATTGTAATTTATATGCGTTAGACGCATATACCTGAAGACAATACTATTACGTGACAATCAATAATCTGCATAATATGAGCTGAAGTATTTCCATTCTGTTCCGTTTTAAGCACTTTTTATTAATGTATTTAACAATATTTAATAAATAGCATAATTAAAAAATATACATAAACAATAAATTAAAATAATCCTCTGTGTTGTATAAATAAAAACAATAAAATGTAATTAAAAAGCAGATTGTATCTAGTTTGTTAATTACATTTCATTGTTTTAAATTATTCACAATTTAAGAGGCCCGACTGGTGAATTAAATTTTTTCTTAGTTTTCATCGGATTGTTTTGAAAATTTCATCACATACATTATGTGCTTATAGACTTTTTCTGTGTGAAATTTGGTGTATATAAGTAGAATAGTTTCAAAATTATATTTTAAATACATTTTTAACATTTTATAAAAATGCTCCTTTCGATTAATTTGTAAATATTCTCTCATGAAATTTGAGATTCAGAGTCCTTAATGATTCCACTAAACACATATAATATGCAAAAACAAAATCATTAAGGGAGGATACCCTTTACTTTTCATTTTTCGAAAAAACAATTATCCACTCTCATGCATTTCCATCTAAATTTAAAAGAACACATGTGTCTTAGACAAGTTACTGTATAGTAAATTAGAATTGGCATTTATCCGGGAGTCTAACCACATTTCATTTTTATAGCATAAAAATTGCATCGTAAGGAGCATTTTAAGTTTTGTAAAATGCTAAAAAAAATGGAAACGGAAAAAGCACGTATTAAAGTTTTAAGTAATAATACTGACCACACGTGCAATGGTATTTAATCTCTTGCGTCGCGTACTCAATTTTGCTCCTACAATAAAAAATATTACATGAAAATGATCGTAAAGAATCAGTAAGAAGCAAATAAACAAAAAATGTATTTGTTTTGCCATTTTTTCAACATTTTTCACCATTCGGTGCCCTTAAGTATAATGTGTCAAAAGTATTAAAAATTCAAAGAACAATAAATTGGTAACAGTAATATAAGAAAACATATATAAATTATAAATTAATGTTATGATTATATTATTTTATTGCAATACTTAAGTTATTTCTTTATTGAATTTAATATTTATGTAATTTATTTTCTTCGATAAGAAATCATCGTTCTTATTAGACCCAGAATGTTTATGTGATAAAAGTTAAGTAGTGAGAAGTAAGATTTCCGATAGTCTTTTGTCTTTCTTCCACATACAAACAGTTGAATAATACATTCTATTCACAATGATATTTATTAGTTATAACATGCTATCTGTGATGAATTAATATCTCATAGTACATAAAAATCCTAGCTATGGAGTTAATATTAATGATAACATCATAATTATTATTAATAAAATTTTACTTTCTTGGAAATCAGTGCTTTATTATAGCCTAGCATAGCTACATGCAATGACTATAGAAATATCTATACTCATATGATATATATGGTCGATTAAATGATGACTATTGAAAATGTGATTGAGGATAATAATAATAATTACCTGCGACAACAACTTGTCTGCGGCGTTTACGCATCATAAAGCCGATTAATAAAGCGTGGTTTCTAAGGTAACCAAAGTAGTAGAGCGCATGCCATTCCATTGACAACCAAATAAATTAAACACACGCTATTATATCATTTTGTTATTTAAATTAAAACTAAATAAACTACTATAAATCACTACATCTTTAATTCACACAATCACACATTGCTGATGTTAATAAACACTGACACCATGCACAAAGTGACAATGACATTGAAAGCGGTATCACCCACATGTGTGCGCGCGCTACGTCGGTTGGTATTATACTCTACCCAAGGCTTGGAAGGTCTCTCTCGGCACGGGAGTGTTGGGTTGGTGGAGGGGAGGAGATTCAAAGGGTTATATAGCTACTCACCGTACCGAAAATATCCGAACAACAGTTGTAACCTAGCATACTACATAAGCCGAACCTTACCGAGGATTCACTACTGTTCTGGCGCATCAGTAATACGAATACAATGCCGATTAAGATTAAAGCTGTCTAGATAAACTGCTCTAATCTAATTAATCACCAAAACAACAATTCACGATAATCATTATCCAGTTCTTTACATAACCAAACATATAACACTGCCGTGTTAAATAAAAAATCATGCTCATTTTTTTCTAAAATGATATACATTTTTAGTAAAATGTTTGGCATCCATATGTATATAACTTGAAGAATAACATTTTTATATAATTTCACTCATCACCGGGAAAATCTGATAATTAATCTCCCCACTTTTTTACATTTTCGTAATGGGTCCTGTTCTTATGTCGCTTCATGTGGTAAAAACAAGATATGCCATTTCTTCATTCTGTAATAGACAATTTTGTTTTAGATAAGTCTAAAAGGGAGAAAGTTCACTGCAAAAAAAGAAAAAAGAAAAAACAGACATATGAACCTATCTTCTTTGTGCCAGTTTTGGACTTACCTGTTCTTTCTCTGGGTTGAATGAATTTAAAATATATAAAAGTATTCTTCCAGTTTCTATTATAAGTATGTGAAACTTTAAGGGAAGACAAAATATTACTACTATTTGAGAATAAAGTTCTTAGAAAAAATGTTGGACCAAAGAGAGATTAACTAACAGGTTAATGGACGAGACTAAAAAACAGTATAGTTATTTGTGTGACACGAATGGCGAATGAAAGAGCGGCATGGAAATAATGTGTAGGAAATCCAGAGGGAAACGCTCAGTTGGTAGACCAAACATTGAGTGGGAGCTGACATTAAACAATATTTGAGGCAATTAAATTGTGCAGGGTTTAGGCAATACGCTACAGACCGAAAGATCTAGGGTTCGAGTTCCGGTAGAGTCAGGATTTTTAAACTGACCCAAACCTTCTGGTGGATTTTTAAACATATGTCCGTAAACGCTCTAGCGCCCACAATTACTGTTTCGTAGATACCAAAAGCTTGACATAAATCAATTATTTAAAAAAAGTAAGGTCGAGTGCGTTAACTAGCAAAATCGGACCGTTAGGTGTATGAATTCACCTGAAACGAAATTAAAAAAAAAACGCTCTAGCGGTAACAATGTAGATGTTTCACAACGAAACTCAGTATATGCTATTAACTTAAACCGGGGGAGTATTCTTAAAAAAACAGACAATTCCGATAATTGGATGTGGGGGTTTACCTAAAACCCAAACTTAAAAATGTATTCTCAGCAACCGTCGTGTCTTGCTCGTTTCAATGTATACAATACAATTTAATTAAGAGTAAACCTTAAATTGACAATGTGCCCATGAGATACATTAGTTTAATTTACTTAATAGTTTTAATAAAATAATGGAAGAATGAATAGGTGTATATTATTGAAATTGGTATCAAATTGGCACGCCGTAGCGTAGTGGTTATGGCACTGAGCTACAAGCCGGAGGGTCGAGAGTTCAAGTCCCGTAGGGGTCAGGATTTTGAAACTGACCCAAACAATCTGGCGGCACTATGGTCCTGGGGTCGACTCAGCCTCTAACGGAAATGAGTACCAGACGCTTGTTCTGGGGGTAAAGATAGCCGTCACGCAGGGCTGACAACCCGGCTGACATAAAGTGCCGATTGTCTAGAAAATGTGGGAGCCTTAACCTCCCACTACCCCAAGGGCCTCTGGGCCTGTTGTGGGATCACTTTACTTAATTATACAAGATGCAAATAGGTAATAACTTATGGTTATGAATATTTTTCACTGCAGTCCGACACTTTTAAATAAACTCTCCTCAGAAATTGAGAATATCCTATTTAACAAAATAAATGTGTATTCTGTATACTAGAGAAATGGTACCATGAAATCAACTTACTGGAGAATTCTCATAATTTATGCAGTTTCTGCTTGACGGGCTATCTTTAAAATCACATTCACACTGTATATTACCACAATATTGACACTAGGTCACAAGATAGCAGTCTGCTAACAAATCCTCTTCATAGCACTTCCTCCTATTCTACTTCCTTCACAGTAGCCTCTGCCCGCTCCTAGAATCTCCTTCCTCGAGATATCAGGGGTTGCCGCACACTTGGTACCTTTAAGTCACGCTTATACAGTTACCTGTTGTCTAATAATTAATTTTTCTCTATTTATTTAATTTTATACTATGTCATTAATCTTTTCCTCGTTTTTTATATATATTGTTCATATTATATATTTAATTCGTTAAATTTAGAGTAAATCAAAATACATTATAAATATTAATTGTATTGTATTCGAAACTTGTAATCGTTTATATATATATTGTAATTTAGATTTAAGACTATTTTTTGTTTGTATTTTTTTTAACCTGGTTGAGTGGTAGACAAGGCCTTAAGGCCTTAACTCTGCCAGGTAAAATAAAGCTATTATTATTATTATTATTATTATTATTATTATTATTATTATTATTATATTTCAGTGTACAGACTGTGGCATTTCAATTGTATAGGAAAATAACAGATTATGTACTTTTTTGTCGAAATGGATTTTGAGGTGACATTAAATTCTCCATGAAAAATACTATATTTCAGAAGTGTGAACAGTAACAGTAACAGTTCTCTTATGGGTTTATTTATCTTCAAATTTTTGCTTAGAGGTAATTAGTTGTTTTAAATATAGTCTATCAATATCACATTTTAACTGAAATTTTAATTTTAATTTACCACTTTTTAATTTTAATATGAAGCTATGAAATACGAATCCACCGCTGTGATCTCGAGGTAGCATGCTGCCTTGTCACGCAGCGGGCCCGGGTTTTAATCCCGGTCGGGACAGGCTCCTGGGTGAGGTATTTGTCGGGGTTTTTCCTCACCTGTAAGACAAATGTCAGGAAACTTAGGGCCCAACGTTCCCCAAAAAATCATCCGGCCATCATCATCATCCTTATTATTATCATAATCCACCACCGGTGTGGAAAAGAAACGGGAAGCTACCATACCTACAATTCCCTAGTAATGCTGCAAAACATAGCATGAAAATGTTATGATTGCAGTGAAAGTCCTGCCCCCGGGTAGAATTACTATGGATGGATGGATTAAATACGTTTAGACACCCTATTGTTTATGAACTAAAATGAATTAACCAGGAGTAGTAATAGCTATGATCTTGAAACTTAAAGAATTTGGCTGTATCTTAGTCCATTTAAAGGAATCTGTCCCGTAATCGAGAGTACACCGCCGTATATAGGTATGTTGCATAGTTAAAAATGTATATGATAAAATACATGGAATAAGAATTTACATGTTTCTTTTCTCCCCCCCCTCTCTCTCTCTCTCTCTCTCTGAGCCCTTAATTTATTAGATTATACTATAATCGTCCACCGCTGTTGTCTCGAGGTAGCGTGCTGCCTTGTCACGTAGCAGGCCCGAGTTCGATCCCCGGTCTGGGCAGTTTTTCTGGGTGAGGTTTTTATCGGGGTTTTTCCTCACCTACGAGTATAAGACAAATGTCAGAAAAACGTTATGGCCCAAACGGTCCCCGAAATCATATGGCCATCATCATCAGCCTTATCGTTATCATCATCATCATCATCATCATCATCATCATCATCATCCTTCACCGGTGTGGAAAGTAACGGGAAGCTACCACACTTACAATTCCCTAGTAAAGTTGCAAGCATAGCATGAAAATTCTATGATTGCAGTGAAGGTCCTTCCTTCGGGCAGAATTACTATGGATGGATACTATAATATCCACAGCAGTGGCTTCGTGGAATTGGATCACGATCATTAGAACGTGTGTGCTTCCTCGTTTACTGAGACTAAAGGAAGAATGTGAGCCTTTTCCATAAATATTTTATTCAAGCGAGGCATTGCATATTCACAAATCAAATGTACAGCCCATGTCAGCTTGAACCAATCATCGACTATCATTGAAATATAGAAATTGAGATTTTCGTGTCTGATACGTGTAACTGGTCGGAAATTGTCGAACCTGACCGCAAATTCTTCTGATTTTAAACTATAGAACATAGAGGATCATTATACAAGAACAATTATTACACACATTTAATTGAAAAACAGTATATAAACGGGAAACTTATTTTCATTTTATTAATATTTTTTATTAAAGCTTTAAAAGTCCAGGAAGATGATGTGGAACATTGTGAAAGCTGGTAAATAATAAAAACAAAAATTCAAATCACCAAATAGTATTTGAATGTCATTAATTGGACTGTTTTTTGAAATATTACGTGAGCTTCGCCTTTTTGGACAATTTACTCCCGTCACAACGCTCCGATCATGAATTATCTAAAATATGTAAACTCTTGTGGTATTTATGTTGAAAATGTGTTATAGTAACTTAATGGTTTTGCGACAGCTTGTGAAATGTAGGTGTCTTGTTCAAGTCTTGGTTCAGGTGCACTTTCTTGTCTTAAAATTTGTTGGAGTCAAAATACACTTATAGTTATAGGTATAGTTTAGAAGTTAAGGTGGAATTTTTTATCACTCACCTTATATTGTTCTTCTTATTTGACTATAAACTAGTTTCGGAACATAGTTTCTGTTCTCTCCTCAGTATCGTCACGACCGTTGTTCTGTCGTCTTGAAGATCTGTCCTTCGCTCCTTCCATTGGCTGACTGAAAAACCTCGAAATCAAGTCATTCTCACCGGGAATTTCAAAGTTCATTAATTTCTTCTTTTCGCTCTTTTGAATGTAGATCTTTTCCCAAACAGTAAGTTTTTTGGTTTTTTCAAATATCACGTGAGCTTCGCCTTTTTGGACAATTTACTCCCGTCATAACGCTCCGATCATGAATTATCTAAAATTTAAAACAAATAGAAAAACCAAAAGAACTTACTGTTTGGGAAAAGATCTACATTCAAAAGAACGAAAAGAAGAAATTGATGAACTTTGAAATTCCAGGTGAGAATGACCTGGTTTCGAGATTTTTCAGTCAGCCAATGGAAGGAGCGAAGGACAGCTCTTCAAGACGACAGAACAACGGTCGTGACGACACTGGGGATGGAACAGAAACTATGTTCCGAAACTAGTTTATAGTCAAATAAGAAGAACAATATGAGATGAGTGATAAAAAATTCTACCTTAATGAATGTACCTCATAGTGAGAATTTCTAAAATAAGTAATAGTTTAGAAGTCTTCTTTTCTTCTTATTCGTCACGGTTTAGGTTTTTCCTAGCCTGTTCCGGCTCCAAATTGCTGCTCTTTCCATCTTTTCTTTGGTCTTCCCCAACTTCTTCTTCCTCTTGGTGATTTTGGTATTCTGTTCTCAGTCATCTTTGCTAAGAAGTGTTTCCAATTTTTTCTGTTTTTCACGATAGTTTAAAAGTAAATATAATATTTGTAAAGTCCGACCTGTATAATTACTTACTTACTCACTGGCATTATCGAACTCGTAGATTCATGGCCGCGCAGACATAAACTGTCCATGCATCCCTATCCTAAGCGAATGCTTTCCAATCATTCCCTGTATAATCTACTTCTCTCAAATCATAGTTAATGTTATTCTCCCACCTCATTCTTGGTCTACCAACTGGGCGTTTTACCTCTGGCTTTCCTACAAGAAGCATCCATGCAAGTCTTTCACTCCCCATACGTGCAACATCGCAGTCTACGAGACTTAACTGTTCTTATTATATCTGACTTCCTATAAAGACCATGTAGTTCATTGTTATGAAGTCTTCTCCATTCACCTGTCTGTTCATCTCTCTTTGGTCCAAAAATTTTTCTAAGTACTTTATTCTCAAGTACTTGTAATCTCCTTTCCTCCCTTAGCATGTTTCGAACCCATACAATATAACTGGTAGAATAATAGTTTTATATATTTTCGGTTTAATGTTTTTTTAAAGGAGTTGGGACATCAAGAGTCTCTGCAATGCATAATAGCATGCAATTTCAGAATTATTTGTGCATCTCATTCCTATTTGTGATTATTGTTCCTAGGTATTTGAATTCAGCCAATTCCTCAAAATTTCCCTCATTTGTCATTAGCTGTCCATCCCCATTATATAATGTATTTCTACGTGTGACCATATATTTAGTTTTCTTGATATTTACTAACAGTCCTAATTTCTTAGTGTTACTCAATAGCGTGTGCGTGTTGCCTTTAGTATGTCCCTTTGGCATGGGTTTCCTGAAGTAGTCCCCGCCCGGAGAACCGATTGGGGGACTATTTGACCTCCGGAAAATTTTACCTAAATAGAACCCATGTCCGCATTTCTTGACGATTGTTTTTTTACGGTGAAAGTTCGTCACTCTTTCGACCAAGGTACTTTTTTCGTCTGGCTTATTACCTTCGACCAGTCTGTCATGGGTAACCCTATCGGCAGCTATGCTACCTCCAGCATAGCTCTTAGGATCATTTAAGCACGCAAGCCACTCCACCACGACAAGGTAAAGATACCATGGAGGGTCCGACCTGTATACATTAAATATTAAAGAACAGTATTTTAAATCCGAATTTAAGCCTGTAATAAATTATATTTTAGCATAATATACAAACAAATGTGTGAGAATATTATTTTATCATCAGAAGAATCTAAAAAAAAAGTTGTAAAACGCTATAAGGAATACAGTAGCGCCAATAATAAGTATTACCTTGAAAATTATTGTTCTTATACACCACCGAAGACAGAGATTATGGTATTCATATTGGAAGTTAAATTAAAATATGTAATACATAATAATAATTCATTTATAATGGCAGGGTTAAGGGCATTATGTCTTTTATTCCGCTCAGCTAGTGAATAATGTTAAACACAGAAATTATTTACACAAGATCTCAACATATGGGCCTACAATTATAAGTAGCCTGAATATTTATACAATTTAAACTAAAATTAAGATGAATCAAGTCGATATCATCAGAGAAGAAAAGAGCAGAAATAATGTATTAATCCACTGAAAGACCAATTAAAAAAGAAAGCGTTTTAAATATATTTTAAAGGAAGTTAATGTCCGGCAGTCCGTGATTTCTTGCTGCAAGCAGTTCCAGAATCTGTTACTAGATACTGTATAGGAATTAGAATAACTGGGGGGGGCTTATGTGTTGTGGGATATGAAGTAAAGGTTCTGATGAGATCGTGTACCACATTGTGATGGAGGATAGGAGATGGAATCGGGAGAATAAGTAGCTTTGGGTAATTTTGAATAACAGAATAAGATGATGCATTTTTCTACGATCATGGAGATAGAGCCAATATAGTTCGCCGAAATATTAGTAAGTAAGTAGAATTTACGAATATAGAAAATATTTATGGTAGACATATTAAGAATATGTTGCAATTTATGTGCTAGACCATTGTTAAGTCTGTCAATAATTTGTCGCAATAATAAAAATATGGCACCAGGAGAAATTACACTAGAATTTTTTAACATCAGTCGAAAAAAAATTCTGAATCTATTTAGAAAGTGAAATTTTGAAAAAAAAAACTTTTTTTTTACATTAACTTTAATTGGAAAATCCAATTTAGGTACTGGTAGAAATAAACAAGTTGTAAAAATATTCTGCGTGTAATAACTTTTATGTTTCCTTTTTGTATAACAATTTGGGCAAGAGAGAGGGTATAATAATATTATTTTTTTACTTCTTCGGTAATTAGAAAAATACATCGAAAATTCAATAGAAAAACTTTCTTTCTTTTTATTGATTTTTATGTAAAAACTTTTTACAAAAGTTGATAGGCCAATGTTACGGGAAATTATAAAAAGAAAAGGAATTTTTCACACATAATAGAAGTTACCAAAGTTTATATAAGTGTGCTAATAAAAAAATAACACAAAAATAAACTAAGTAAAATTACATAACAAATCAAGGTCCCCATCAAGGTTGTTCACTATCTCCAGTACTATTTAATATTTATATGAGACTGCGCTGCTACGCTTAATAAATGAAAATTAATATGCATATATGTTTAGTTGAATAAGCTGAAGGAAACTTTTATATCGTAATTATTTTTAGATTCTCCGTGCTGTTTATCCGGCATTGTCCGGGAATCTACTCATCCCGATCTTCTTGGCATAAATGAGTTGAAAGTAAAAAATCAATGTACTTCTTATGATTAGTTGAATAAATAAAATGAAAAATAATTATAAATGTATATCGTAATTATTTTAAGATTCCCCGTGCTGATTACCCGATTTTGCCCAAGGATCTGCTTATCTCGATCTTCTTGGCATAAATGAGCTAAAAGTCAAAATTCGTTATTATGAGTTATCCGTAAAACTATACCCGCCATGTACTGCTTTGCTTGCACATGAATCTACGTACTTGTCTCGATCTTCTTGGCATCAATGAAAGACAAAAATGGTTATTGTGAGTTATCCGTAAGAAATAAATATATGCTGTCGCGGAGTTTTTTGCATAGCTTTTTGAGATATTCAATTCTGTATACATTAGTTTTGTATATTTGTTGTAGTTTAGGCAGCGTAACCCCTTTAAGCGTCCAAAGAGCAACGTTTTTCACGTTTTCCACTACAAAGGACGATTTCTAACGGTGTAGGAGTTGAGTATCACAACTCTCTTATAGCCTATGCTCATCCCAGGAATCTCCTGTACATTTTGTAAAAAGCACGATCACAATCGGATCAACTGTATGGCCGCGCATAAAGTACGAACAAACAAACATTAATTTGTATATATTATATACAATTAGGACATGGAAAGCATAATTTTGGATTTGAATTAAAAGATTTAATATTATTTTCTCTTTTATTAATGTTGATCAGGTCCTAATATCTGGTTTATTGAATCGTTTACGAAACGCATACTTTAAAAATGTCAAGCAACACAACTAAGTTTATAGCTATATGTGGAAACATCCAAGTAGAGGCAACATTTTTCACATTGATATGCCAATAGAGCAACGTTTATGTATCCAACTACTTAGGATATCAGATAAGCTACAATTTTGAAATAGGAAGAACAATTTAAAATGTGTATCGCCGTGATGCTATGCTAAACTTTTACAACGTATTGGTGTTCCTACAGTGTTGTATAGAAGTGCAACTTGGATTCTAACTAAGAAAGGACTACCTACGAATACAAACTGCTGAAATGAAATTTCTGAGAGCGATGGCAGATTATAAATAAATAATGGATAAAAAACAAAACTAAAAATAAGACAATAATTAAATGTATTTAACTTAAATGAAAAATAGTTAGTTGAATGTAGGACAAAACGGAGAAACCATTTAAATCGGCAACCAATAAATCATGTAGCAAAAGAAGCACTTTTATACAAAGGGAATGATGGAGGAGTGAAGGACGAACATTCACAAGATGGATGAATCAAAACATTAGGCTATAGTATTTTTTGGCCGAACGAAAACAGGAAGAAATGCCTAACCCCGGAAGTATAAGAATAACTTTTTCAATACTTCCTTTTTAAATAATGTCTTGCCTCCATCTTTATAGAATAATGAAAAGTAGGAAGAGTGTATTTTTACATTTATTTAGACCTGGCTCTTAACTTGTGGTATAAAAAGTGTTCTGAAATGGGTATTCCTATAGGAGGAAAAGTACTGCATTCATTTTTGTTTGCAGATGATCAAATAATTTTTTGCAGGGGATGAAGATGATATGAAATATATGATAAATAAACTAATGGAAGAATATAAAAAATGGGGACTGAATATAAATTTATAGAAAACAGAATATATGTGTTTGGGAAAGGATGTGGATGACCTCATACTTGAAACAGGGAACATAAAAAAGTGTGAATTTTTTTAATACCTTGGGTCAATAATTACAAGTTTAGGTACCTGTGAGAGAGATGTACAGACTAAAATTGTAATGGAAAAAAATGCAACTAAGTCATTACATGGAATATTATTGAATAAAAAATATTACAAAGGAAACTAAAATGAAAATTTATAAGAGCATAATACAGAATATTTTGTCATATGGAAGTGAAACTTGTTCTTTGACGGAATTACAAAAGAATAAAATTAAAACAGTTGAATTTGATTATTTTAGAAGAAGCCTCCAAAAAATAAGACAGGGTAAAATAAGAAATGAATTCCTTTGGAGAGAAATGAATGTCACCATATCTGTTGTTAAGAAGATTGAAAATCAAACGCTTAAATGGTATGGCCATGTACAAAGAATGGAAAGTGAAAGATGGCAAAAAAATATATATCCAATGGTCACCCCCTGGAAGAAATAAACGTGGTAGACCAAGATGGAAATGGAGAACCTACGTCAGAACTATAATGGATGATAGGAATTTGGAAGAGGGAGATTGAATGATAGAGATAAATGGAAACTGAAGACGCAAGCCTATAAGTGGGGGAAAGCCGAAGAAGAAGAAGAAGGATGAGTGTATTGAAACGTAGCAACTGAATTTGCTTAGACGATAAAATAAAAAAAAAACAGTTAATTGTAGTAAGAAACAGACGAACAACATATGCTAACAAGGTAAGTTCGCCGAAAATTGAGACTCTGTAAGACGAATAGTTAATTAATCTCTATTATGAACTACTTCATCTTCATTGAATGAGGTTTATAGTAAGAGTTAAACATTACACATGTTACATATAGAGATAACTACAACTAACTCACTCACTCTCCCACTCACTGAGTACTATCGAACCCGTAAATTCGTTGTCGCACTGACTCATATCTCTATACCTCTCTACGTTTATCCAACGTTTACCTTCATTCCCTGTAAAATTTACCAGCCTCAAATGATTGTAAATGTTATTCTCGCATATCGTTCTTGGCTTACATACTGGGCGCTTTCCCTATGATTTTCGTAAATGGAATTTTCATGCCCCTCTCCCATTCCTCATTCGTGCCACATACCCTGTCCACTGCACTCTACGAGACTTAACTGTTCTTATTACATCTGGCTTCCTATAAAGATCATGTAGCTGATTGTTATTACGTTTTCTTTATTCACCTCTATATTACAGGATGGGTGTCTACTTATTTTATAATTTACATTCGGAGGACTGCAGGATACACATTACTAGATCACAAAGGAAATGAAGACATCTTGGAAGAATTACACATGGAACGTTTAGAAAACAAAATTTCTGATTAGAATTCAAGGTGGATGCAACATGTTCATCGAATGGAACATCACAGGATACCCGTTCAAGTATTAAGCTATCAACCTGCAGGGAGAAGAAGACCAGGACGTCCACTCAAAATACTTTTGGATGGTGTTTCTCTTGAGGGATGAAACAGGTCAACAAATTACCTAAATTCGTGAATGTATACTGTGATGATGATGATGATTATTTATAAAATCACATACAAATTTTGGCATTAGCTGATATGCAAAAACATGTTGAGAATACCAGCTATAATGGCTGGGGGATCCGACATGCTGACCGCATGTCACCCCTACACTGACTAGATGATCGTCTACCACTGTGATCAACACATGTGGATGTGAGGTCAGCAGCTGGATGGCCTTCTAGGCCTGTCGCGCTTGGAGTTTTTTTTAAATCCAAAAATCATAGTGTACCCGTGGCTAAGATAGACGTGCTTCTTAAGCTGTCATAACTTACACATCCCTGTAATATACAGTGTGTAGAAATGTAATTCCTTTTCTAATTACCGCAGTTTAACATCTCACCTTATAGGCCATACGTCACCCGGTCCTCAAAGAGACACGACCTGTCGGGAGAGGGATTTTAACTATGTAAAAAAAAACACACACATACTTTTTTTTTTACCATACAAGGACATGAAAAATCTCCTCGAATGAGTGATCAGCTCAATGCCAGACCCCCTCCGAGATACCAGAACACCAAAACGAAAAAATCATTCACACACACACATTCAAATTAAGCACAGCGAATATGATAATGATGATTATGGTGGCCAGATGATGTTCTAAACCGTATGGGCCTTACATTTGTCTGAAAGGAGTGGAAAAACCACGAAAAAATCCATCGCCAAGGAAACTTGTTCCGACGCAACGATTGAACAAGAGCCCGTTGCTTACGAGGGAGTAACACTACCCCAACACCACAACATAGGCATCTAATCCTATCTATTTTCTAGAGTTTATCTTCCTTCACTGGAAACCATATTAATTGAAAATTTGAGCAGTCTGCACTGCCGATAAAAAAATAACGGCTGGTAACTGATGATGTGATGATTAATTTTTAATTAATCTGAATCTGAGAACTTAAATCTGAAAATATTAGCTTTTGAGGCATTACTAGCTTCAAGTGTACTTCCCTTATTCACATACACACCGTTATATAAAATAAGATATGGACCAAATGTCTAATATAAAAGCCTCGGCATTAAACATACAACTTATCATAAGTAATGCCACGAGTGATTTCCAATTTATCTAGAGAACTTGGAAATCAAGAGTGGCATTTGTTAGGACTATTTAACGAAAAAAATTAAGCTGTTTACTCACAAATCATTATTTAACTATAGTTATTTTGAAATATTTATATATTTAATGTAAACGGCGATGTTTTTGAAAACAAATGAGAAGCGATAGGTACACTCCATCTGCTTCTTTTGTTTATCACTTCAACAGATCATACTATTTTTTGCCAAAGGAACGCAATATTGTAAGAATGCTCTCTAGTGGAGAAAACATGAAACACATCAAACTGTATATTAATTCATTTTTGATGTCGTATGATCTAAATATGACAATTATATTTTTCTGGATTGTTAACTGGGAAAAAATACATTTAAGAAAGTGCAAACAGTGGTTTCTTTTTTTGGTGGTATAATCAATTGCTACAAATGTTTTTATATTAACTCCCGCATGCGGCATGTGTAGACATTCATGCACTATATATACAATCTGGTAGCCGTATATCTCGTGGGCTCAGTCACTGCAAAATAATGGTCAGACCTGTTCAGAATATTAAAAAGGATGAGCCTTCTTTAATATGGTAATTATAACACTGATAAATATTTCGTGAAACACGACTCTGCTTGGTTGTAAAACAGAAATCATTGAAACGTGATTGGTCATTGACTCCCATTTGGAGCATGAGTTAAATAGTCACATAAAATATGTTGATTATATGAACTGATAATAGAGCGATCAGCTGTATAATGTATATATTTAACGCTCAAATTTCGCACAATAATATATGTGGTACACGTGTAAAAACTTTCATGAAAATAACCAGCAGACACACGAAACTTGTGATTTGCTTTCGCAGAATGATTCGCTCTTATTAAAATAGGGTTAGCGTGAATATTGTTATCCTTTCTTACTAAAACCCTTGCTACCTCAGTCGCAAGTCGTAATCGGAGAAGTAGCGGGTCTTTTTCTTAAGTGAACATTAATGCTATAGACTACTGTAAGTAATTGTGATAAGGGAATAAAATCTAATTAAACTGAACGAAATATTTTGACTCTAGAGTAGACTTAGAGTCTAACGGAAATGAGTACCTAACTCATGTTCTGGGCTGACATATCATGACGATTGTCTAGAGAGGTGGGATACATAACCTCCTAGAAACCCAAGAGCCTGTTAAGACCTATAGTATGATCACTTACCTTATTTATTTAAAATCTAAGTCAATGCCTAGCCGAGGATGTAAATTCACGAACAAGAATATCACAGTTTTCAGCAGATTATGAAGTTAAATTTCAGCCACTCTTACTCAATCAGTTATTGCTATGATATTTCAAGATGTAGGGACACGCATAGAGAACTTACTTAAGGCAATATGGTGGTACCTACAAAGTCGCTGATTCGTTTCCTGATGGGGTCAGGATTTTTAAACTAGTCTAAACCTTCTGCGGCAGCATATCCCTAAGATCGACTCAGCCTCTAATTGAAATGAGAAACAGACAAATATTCTGGGGACAAAGGCGGCCGTCGCGCAGGTCTAACAACCCGGTTCACATCTAATGCAGATTGCCCGATGGTTTCCTAAGGCCTGGATCATTTTACCTTTTTTCAAATTGTAACCACGTTTATGTGGCCTGATTCCACACCTTCCAGTTCAGTTCACTCGTATATTGAATTACCATAAGATTATGGGTAAAGGATTTTATTTTACTTTTCAGGTCTCCCATGATGGCACTGGCATCCTCAAATCCAGAGAGGGATGTCTAGTGCGTGTTCCCTGCCTACAGGCGACAAGTCCAGGAGATGGTCTTTTAATTATATGTGGTAAATAATGTAAGAAAGACATTGAGAAAATAAAGAAAGAACATCATTGATAAATGAGTTTACTTGTTCTCTTAAATAATTAATATAATCGAGAACTTCGATAACAACAGTGGCACTAATTCATGAAAATAACACATTGAAAACATATAGGACGTCAGCGCATAAAGCTGGACAATTTAGGTTCAAAGCCGGTAAGCCTAACGTCCAAACGTTTTCACAATACTTGCTATATCAACTATAAAATTAAATTTATAAATATAAAATTATAAATTGTTACTAGTAGGCCGTCTCTTCGACTTTATAAAACATTAATTATTATCTGTAGAATCCAGAATGGGGTTAAAGCAAGGAGATGCACTATCTCCTATACTATTTAATTTTATACTAGAGCATGCCATTAAATCTTTAGAGAATGAGGAAGGCTTACAACTCAATGGTATTAATAAGCTATTAGTTTATGCTGACTATTTAACTCATGCCTCAAATGCTAGTCAATGACAAATCACGTTTCAATGAACGTTGTTTTACAACCAATGGACAGTCGTGTTTCACCTCGCTCTTTATCGATTTCTCTTTATCATCTCCTGTTTTTGGGATAAAGAAAGCTCCTCCTTTTTAATGTTCTGAACAGGTCAAAGCATTATTTTTCTCCAACAAATGCATTGAATATAGCAAATAATGAAAAAATTCCTTGATTTTACTGAGTTGTTTACTAAAAAAATAAACGAATAACCCGTAATGTTGATTATGATATATAGTTTGATGTGTTTCATTATTTCTCCACTTGGGTGCCCTCTTACAATATTGGGATCTTATTTGGCAATAAATAATATGATCAAGCAGCAGTGAATGAACATAACCTCACATTTCTGATTTGTTTTCAAACATCGCCGTTTACATTAAATATAAAAATATTTTAAAATAACTATAGTTAAACAATGATTAGTGAGTAAACAGCTTAATTTTATTCGTTAAATAGTCCTAACAAATGCCACTCTTGATTTCCAAATTATCTAGATATAGATAGTTTGGAAAAAAATCGTAGCATTACTTACGATGATGTAGTACTAATGGGCGATAGCGAAGAGATACTAAGGGCCAACATGCACACACTATTCGGTAACACTAAGAAATTAGGACTGGAAGTAAATATCAATAAAACTAAATTTATGGTCACACATAGAAATTCATTATATAATGGAAATGAACAGCTAATGAATAATGAGAAAGTGACTGAATTCAAATACCTAGGAACACTAATCACAAATAGGAATGAGATGCACAAAGAAATTAAACATAGGCTCAATTATGGAAATGCGTGCTATTATGCACAACAGAGACTTATGATGTCCCAGCTCCGTTCAAAATTCGTTCAACTGAAAATATATAAATCTGTTATGCTACCAGTTATATTATATGGATGCGAAACATTGACTCTTACTTTAAGGGAGGAAAGGAGATTACGATTATTTGAGAATAAAGTTCTTAGAAAAAAAAATTTGGACCAAACGGAGATGAAAAGACTGCTGAATGGAGAAGACTTACACAACAGTGAACTACATGGTCTTTATAAAACACCAGTTATAATAAGAATAGTTAAGTCTCGTAGACTGCAATGAGCAGGACATGTGGCACGAATGGGGAATGAAAGTCGTGCATGGAAGTTTCTTGTAGGAAAACCTGAGGGATAACGTCCATTTTCTAGACCAAGAATGAGATGGGAGGATAACATTAACTATGATTTGAGGGAAGTAGATTATACAGGGTATCATTGAAAACATTAGCTCAGGATAGGGATGTATGGAGAGCTTATATTCGCGCGGCCATGAACCTACGAGTTCGATAGTGCCAGTGAGTTAGTTAGTTACGTCTTTCAGGTCTAGTCCCATCATCAGCAGAAAGATCAGGAGATAGGTAGGTAATGCAAGTGTTGCAATCGAGGTCAGTAGATACAGACCTTCTCCAGCTCTTTATGCTGATGATGGAACTAGTTTTGAAAGACCTACAAGCAATTAACGGTTTACAAAGTTGAGGAGATGGACCTATTAGATAAAAATTTTGTAATTTTAATTTTGTGACTAATACCTCAACGGAATTTAATTTGAATTTTTTTAACGTTGTTTAATATTAATTATATTTTTTTTCAAACACTATTATTACTTGTTTCCAATTATATTTTTGAATAGTTTTTCGATTTTTTAAAATTTGTTTTCTTTCTTACATATAGACATTGAAAATACCGGGAATAATAATTCAACTTTTTTTTTAAGTCTACAGGCGATTTAATTAGATTTTTTTATTAAAGAACAATTCTAGCCTTTTTGATAAATGTACCTATATTTGATGTTCACTTATGACTTTCTAAGGCCCATGTTAAGGCATCTGTAAGAGGTTCAATGATATTAGCAGGGGTTCTGTTAAAATTAGGAGAGTATGGGTTACTTCGTGTATACAGTTTTATTAATGGGGATAGGTTGTAAAATAAATTTTATTTGAATTTCTGTAAGATTACTGGGAGACACCTTGGTTAGATTGATTGTTATACGGCAAACTGACTTGAAGTCTTTGGTTGCTTTCTCTTCAATGGCACATATAGGGATTGTTATTGGTTGTCTAATAACCCAAATGTATTGAGAATATTGCAGGTTATATATAGGCATTGAACACGCCCGAAACTTAATATATTTTTATACATTTGTCATCTCAGGATTTTAATCCATACCTCCGGAATATGAGTTCCATGTTTCAGCACAAAAACTGGATGATAGCTATTTGAGCGTAAATAGTCATCTTCAGCCTTTCAAACGTCCTTCATATCATTAAAAAAATAATTCTTAACTAACAAAATTGATATAAACTTCATAACCTTAGGACCTAAAAAGTCAATAATAGGCGTTCCGCAATTATGCAGGATGTGTCTAAAGTCATTATCCATTTCCATGGAAACACTACTCTCTTTTTCCCCTTGCATACACTGTTAGCTTAGTGCAACATGTACAGCACGAGCGGGTTGCCATTGTTTATGCACACGTTCGAGGATTGACATATGAAGACGTCTGGACTATATTTACCCATAATTCCGTAAACCAGCCCCAACAAAGGTACCCATTCGTCAGCTTGTAAACAAATTTAAGCATAACGGCAGTGGGGTGTGTGTAATAAGGCACGTGATAGACGACCATGCGTATCAGCAAAAATAGTGCAGCAGGTTCAAACTTCCAGTGATAGTCCGAACGCATCAACTCGACGCCTCAGTAGGATTACAAGTACGCCATACCAGAGAGGACACCAGGAATGTATATCTGTCTGTTTACGGTTTAAATATCGAGATCTAAATTTCGTTTCACACCTGAAAGATGTGGTATGTGTTTTCATTTATATATATATATATATATATATATGGCACTATACCATTTGCAAAACTTCTCAAAAATATTCATTGAAATGGATAGTGATTTTAGAGACACATATATTGGCTGCTAATCGTAATGATAATGTTTTCGGTCGAATTATGTTTCTGCTGACCAAAACAACCTGGCGAACATACTACATGAGAAATTATGAACGTATAACATCCACAATTCCCTCAAAAAATAAGGTTATTAATCCACCAATTAAGATTCCCCGGTGTGTCAAGGGTAGATTGGAGACTCTACAGGAAACATAAATACTTATTTGGTTTTCTAGATAACCGAATAATTGCAACTGCTCGATGATTTGTTGCTTAAATGTTGAAGATAGATGCTTAAACTGTCATATAAATATTGTATGTAATCTTGTTTGTACCAAATACAGATTAGATAAGACACAATACATAAACCTCTGTGTTACAGAAAGTGAAATTATATTTAGAACTAGCATTATTAATACAGTAATTAAATTAACTTATTACCGTAACTGATCGGACGTTTTTTATCGCAACTATATTTGTTAGGACTATTCTTTTGACTGTTTACTGTACGTATATGCTTATTAAACTTTCTGAAATTATTTTATTTATAACACAAACATTAAACATTAACGCGGTAAACTTTCAAAACAAAATGCATATTAATAAATGAGTAGGTTTTGCCTAATAAACAAATGTTATCTGCTTGAATGTGTATATATTAATACATAGTATTATAAACTGTTAGTTTTCTTAGGGCTTAAAGGACCTTCGGGACTTGGAATTTTGGTAGCATGAGGTTCTACCCGAGCGTTAGTATGGGGATGTATTAGTTATAAAGGAATACGTGTTTTTGAACATAAATACATGGATTCTTGATTTAAATTATTTTATTTCTAGAGAATAATGAATACAATAACCCTAAGTATTCTAACCCTGAATAACTATTCTAAGCTTATATTAAGAAAACCTACAATCGAACTTTCTTGGGGTTTGAGAGAGGGAGATGTGGTTTTATAAATATACCCTAATCTACATTTTTAATAATTATCTAATAACGCTACACTCTTACAAATATAGTATTAAACTATTTGAAATACTTGAATTGTCTTTCTAATTGTCTTAGCAAATTTATTAAGAAAAATGGTATGCAGACTTACCCATCAGCTACTGCTTCACAGACAGCCCGAGTCCCATATTTTCAAGGTTTATATACTAAACTTTTGATCTACAGCTACTCTAACTGTACTCATATTCCATTAGTCTAAATGCAGAGATTTTACAGTTAGCCTTGAAACTTTGTTCCTGCCATAAGTCACAATTCTAAAATATAATATGTCTAAGTGCTTTATTTCAACAATTGGTTTTATTTGAAATAATTAAAATAATCTATGAAATAATTAAATATCTATGTAAACTACTCTATGTATTCATAACACATAATAAGCATTATATAGTCTTTCTCTAAAGTCACTATCAATTTCAATGAATGAAGCCAGTGATTGAAAAATCAATTTTATTGTGAAGTCTTACTCATATTATCGTGCCGTTCTGCATAACCGCCATCTAGGTGCAAACACACACTCCATCTTTGAGCTGTAAAACGAAAGATAGACCTTAACATTTAAACCGTAAAAAAACCTGCTACTTTTGTGATACGATTACGAAATCAAGCAGACTTCATAAGGACTTTTTTATAGAGTGAAACGTGTGTTGCATAGGCATTCAATTCCCTACTGAAGCGTCGAGTTGATGCGTTCGAAATATCACTGGCAATTTAAACCTACTGCACTGTTTGTGTTGATACGCATGGTCGTCCATGACGTGCCTAATCACACACACAGCCGGTACATTTAAATTTGTTTTCAAGCAGACGAAGGTGTGTCTTTATTGGGGCTGGTTTATAGAATTTATGAGTAAATACAACTCTGGCGTTTTCATATCACAATCTGCGTATCGGTGCATAAACAATGGTAACTCGTTCTTCCGTGCTCTACATGTTGCACTAAGCTAACAGTGTATTGAAAGAAAATAAAAGAAAAACTGTGTTTTCATGGAAATGGATAGTGATTTTAGAGACATCCTGTACTTTAAAGACAATATGTGTGTGTGTGTATTCTAATGCAACCCACTACTCTTTACGTGCTTCGGGTTCCGCGTTGGGCGGAGAGATGTTGTTAATGTGGTTTATTCTCAATTTACGCATCACTTCGCCATATCACATTGCGTATTTGATGTATTCTTGTATTGTGTACAAAGAGGTTATGTTTATGTTTGTGTAGTGTAAAGTGTGTTGTACGAGGCATGATGAAGAGAAGGGAGAAGGTGAAACCCGGTGCCGGCACATAGCCTACTCGTATCGAAAAGTGCCAAGAGGGTCGTTTACTTAATGACCCCACCCTATGGACGAATTGCTATCAACGGTATCATATGCTTTCCCAACATAAGTGCTGCGGAGAAGTTTGAAATTTAATGCAGGATTCTGGTGCACAATCTAGCGATTAAAGCTTGTACATCACCATCTACCCTGGCCCCGAAATTGAAAATTTTGCAATTAAATTAATTTAAGAATTAAAATTTTCAATCCGGTGTTGAACCCGGGTCTACTACTCAAGAAGCATGCCCATTAACACCTGAACCAACAGGAAGGATTCTCATAAACAATACGTATAATATTGGAAGTTCCATCTCATAAATACATTAAAACATAATCAATACTTTAATTACAGTGTGCATCATAAATCAGTTAACAGAAATTGTAAGTATTATTTGCTGTAGCTTGAACATCTATACAAAAACTACTGAAATTGTTCAAAAATGCCCTTCATTGTTGTTTAAGCAGTAATGTTTGATATTATATTCTGAAGGTCTCGTATTCAAACCCCAGTTTCAACCAATTTGATTTTATTTTCTCCAACCACGTGCAGTGGTTAATTAACTTACGCCGCACCCAAACAAAGTTGTTATAAACATAGTTGGAAAGTATAAATAGAAGAATGAATTAATTCAATAAATAGGCTTTTATTCAATTAAATATTATTGACGACTATTTATATATTTTCAGTTTTTGAATCGCGTTGTATGAATTACCAATTACAACACTACATAAGCAATATTTTATACAACTACGCTCTTTAACAAATAAGGTTAACTGCGTCACAATTAAAATGTGGGCGCGAAAGGGCTGACAATTTTGTTCCCACACGGGAACTATTTCTCTTGGGAAAGTGAGATCACTTTTAAACTTTCTGACTATCCACGATGAATCCTTACTCTTCGACAATCTTTCACTAATTATTCAGAGATATTTTCTGAGTGTTTTTGATACAAGGAATCCATGGCTCCTGATGGCTCATTTACCGAGTAATTTAAATGCTTTTGTCTTGTATAAGCCCACCACTTTGGTCTCGAGGTAGTGTGCTGCCTTGTCACGCAGCGAGCCCGGGATTGATTCCCGTCGGGGCAGGCTCCCGGATGAGGTTTTTTCGGGGTTTTTCCTCACCTGTAAGACTAATTTCAGGAAGTGTAGTGCCTAACGGTCTCCGAAAATCATCCGGCCATCATCATCCTTTTCATTATCATCATCATTCTTCACATGTGTGTAAGGCGACGGGAAGCTATCACACCTATAATTCCCTAGTAAAGCTGCAAAACAGAGCTTGACAATGCTATGATTGCAGTGCAAGACCTGCAATCGGGTAGAATTACTATGGATGGATATCTTGTGTAACACTACATCATAAAGTCAATACGTTGAAGTGTCTCCTCATCCCCATGAGACATTTCGAGTCTTATCCACTTCAAGAACGCGGCCAGCGCCCAGGTAAGCAACAGGTTTAGAATGAAAGAAAAGTTACATTTTTATCATCATCATAATCATGAACACTTACACTTTAGGCTTTTTACTAGCCTGTTCCTATTTCCTTCAGGGGAGTCTACAGTCTCCATCTTCTCAGTGGTCGTCCAATGTCTCGTTTACCCCTCGGTTTGTAATTTAAAGCCTGCCAAGGGATTCTGTCCTTGGTCATCCGTTTTACATACTGTAGCTAATATTGTTGGTATTCTTTAATTTCCTGAAGTATATATATATATTGCATTACATTTTTGCCTGATAGATTCACTTCTTACACGATCCATATGTGTTATTCCCATTATATCCCTGAGAAATTTCATTGCGCTGCTTCCAATTTTTGTGTTTTCCTCTTTCTCAGTATCCATATTTCACTGCCAAATTTTAAGACTACTTTTACTGTGATATAGTGGATTTGTAATTTAGTAAAATAATTCATATGATTTCCAAAGTGGCGTTTAATGTTTGCGTTAATTTTACTATATGTTTGAATTTTGGTATTTAAATCAGTGTTGAAATCTGATATAAAATTGCCTAAGTATTTAAATTTAGTTACTTGTTCAATGTTCTCTATTATAATCTTAACTCTTAATATTTATTCCCACACATGGCTATGCATTTTGTCTTTTGACATGAAATTTTCATATTATGTACCAAAAGTACTATTTCGGTAAGTTAATCTATGAACTGTTATCCTCTCTCTACAGTGAGATTTATGAACTGTGCAAATTTCCTTACTCTTTGTCCTTACTCCCACTGACCTTTCTACCTCTTCCGCTGCTCTGACTGTAATGCGCAACTCCCCCTCTTCCTCGGAACCCTCAAATAGGCGAAGCAAGTTGTAAACAAGGTCATTCATTCATTCAATTAGTTATTTGGTTATCGACTGGAGGACGTCAGCTTGAGGAGAGCTGTGTTGTTTTGTGTTTTGTCCGGTAAGCCAGGGTAGGGTATCCGGGTGTATGGACCCTAACACTCGGTTGGACTAGAAAGGTATGCATGAGTGCTTGTGTGAGTAAAGATTGACATTTTTTGTCATTATTTCTATTTTCTTTAAAGTTTGTAATGAATAATTTATGTTTAAACATCTTTTCATCAAATGTTAAATTCTATTTTAAATAAACAAGAATGTTTAATTACTGTGCTTGTCAGCTATGCTACTGCTGCCTTATATATTTTCTACATTCAAACTTTCTCAAGGTTATATTAGCTCTCCTCTCCCTTCTAGCTTTCATGGTTGTAAATATAATACTGCGTTAAATACAAGTCATAAATTACTACAGTGTATTAAAGAATTCTTGTGAATAATTAATATATGTTATTAAATCTATATTGGAAAGATGAATCAATCTTTGCCTCCGATGGGCCCGGGAAAAGAACAATAGATAGCACTGATATTTATGGACTGGAAGCTACTATTAGAATAGCTAAACATATTAGTAGATTATCTAGGCCAGTAAAGATCCAAATATGGCTACGGACTCTTCTGAATGCAGGGATAAGAAGGGTCGCGCAGGCCGTGCAATTATACAGTTTTGAAATAGTATTTAATGTATGTGCCATGATTTGTAATTCATTTTCTGATTGTGCTAGCAGTAGTTGGTCATCCGCATAGAGAAGAGTATTGGATTGCTTTCAGCTTGTTAGGTTCAAGCCACTCGAAATTTATACTTGTAATTCCTAGGTTTTCACTAAATAATTAATACTATAAATAAATATATAAATGCATCCAGGTTGCCATTACAATATTTATGATATTCTCTCTTGGCATTCGCACATTTGTTACTCATTTCTGAGGTTGGTGCGCCTGGAAGGCAAGGTTACGTTGCCCCAATGATAATCAAAGGTAATGCTGACGATAATGAAGCGCCAGGAGAGGCTTTAATCCTAAACGTAACCTAAATGGGGCGTGTATGATAATAATGGTCTGATTGTATTCGGGGACAGATTTGGCCTTAAATGTTCCT
Source organism: Diploptera punctata (assembly GCA_030220185.1). Lineage (NCBI taxonomy): Eukaryota > Metazoa > Arthropoda > Insecta > Blattodea > Blaberidae > Diploptera > Diploptera punctata. The sequence continues at coordinate 857,781 of JASPKZ010001577.1, read as the reverse complement.
GACATTTATTTTACAGGTGAGGTAAAACCGGGATAAAGAGTGATCCAGGAAATTTGTCAGGATCAAGGATAGAACTCGGGCCCACTGCATGACAAGACAGCACGGTACTTCGAGACCACAGCAGTGGACAATATGTTGTTAAGGGCAATTCCAATAGAAATAAATTCAAAAGAATACCTGAATTAAAATCCTACAGAAAAAAGTACATTTCCCACAGAATATTTCAAGGACTGAGATCATTAACAAGATTTAATTTGAGTAAAGTGTAAATTCGGTTAATTGCTTCTAATTTAAAAACAGAGTCGTCTGGCAGACAAATGGAATAATCAAGGTCCATTCTACAAACCGTGTATCGTAACACATAGTATGAAGGAAGTAGTGGAAAATAGTTCCAATGTGAGATGTGACTTCTTTAAATGCAATAATATTTGCTTATTTCGATATAAGATTATACATGGTACAACAGAACTCTAGCGCCAAGTGTTCATTTATCGTTCAAGGATATTGGTTGAGTGTTTTGATAAAAGGAACTTAAAATCTGTAGTTACAAGGTAATGTGTTTCATGTAGCCATGTAGCATGTTAACCAACTGATTAACTCACTATCACTATCGAACCTTAATTGGCCGCTTGGACATAGGCTCTCCATACATCCCGATTCTGAGCTATTGTTTTCCACTCATCCCTATATAATCTACTTCCCTCAAATAATGGTCAATGTTATTCTCCTACCTCATTCTTGGTCTACCATTTGGGCGTTTTTCTCTCGTTTTCCAACAAGAAGCTTCCATCCAACTCTATCATTCTCCATTCGTGCCAAATTTCCTGCCCATTGCAGTCTACGATTGAATTGTTTTTATTATATCTGGTTTCCTATAATAAATATCATATTTCACACCTTTCTCCATTTGCCTGTCTGTTGTTAGAGTCCATTATTTTTATTCACAACTCTGATATTTTATGATTTCTGCAGTAGTCCCTACTACTTTAATTTTGTATAACTAATGTCTCGAGTGATTTCCGAATCATCAATAAATTCACGAGTTACGAAGTGAGTATATCTAGAGGATTTGGAAATCAAGAATGGCATTTGTTAGGACTATCTAACGAATAAAAATAAGCTGTTTCCCAAAGAAAATTTAAATATAGTTACCGGTATTTTAAAATATGTATGTATTTAGATTATTGAAAACAAATGAAGAATGTGAGGTTATGTATATTCACTACAACTGGATCATTTTATTTATTGCCAAATAGGATTTCAATATTGTAAGAATGCACTCTAGTGGAGAAATAATGAAACACATCAAACTGCATATTATAACCAACATTATAGTTTATTCATTTATTTTTTTGGTAAACAACTCGGTAAAATCACGGAATCCGTTCATTATTTGCTAGATTCAATGTATTTGTTGAAAAAAATAATGCCGTGACCTGTTCAGAATATTAAAAAGAAATTTCTTTATCACAAAAAAAGAAGCTGGTGAAGGGAAATCGATAAAGAGCGAGGTGAAGCACGTCTATCATTGGTTGTAAAACGAAATTCATTGAAACATGATTGGTATTTGGCTACCATTTGGGGCATGTAATGTATCAAAACTCTTCTTATCATGGTCCAAAAGATGTGCTATTTAGCTATGCAAGTTAATAGGTAGACATTTTTTTCACTCTGTACATAAAATATTGGTCCTAAGTCAGTTTTTCAAATACTTTGTTCTTTATAATTTCATCCTCCCTTATTTGGTGGAACGCGCACCTCAATTCAAATTGTTTATATGCGCTCTGAACCGCCTGGAGGCACAGGTCCGCATGTGTGTTCAAGCTCCTGTGTATGCCCGACGCAGAGGCAGACGAAATTAAATGAAACAAAATGAACGAGATGAGTGTGGAGAAATGGTGGAATGAAATTTTTGGCAGGAAAAACTGGAGAAACCCCGAGAAAATCTTGCGAGACTCCAGATCGTCCACAACGATACCCCACATGGAGTGAGCGAGACGCGTTATAAGACCCCCACTCTGAGAGGTGAGCATCTAACCCTTATGATACATCTGTTTTATTAATTTTTAAAAATAAAATAGTAGAACATTAATTTACATAAATAACAGAAATTAAAATTTCAGAAACATGCGCACTTATAATGTTGTGCATTAATTGTTCCCATTGCACTCCGACATTGGAATTAACCTGATATAAGAAATTGAGTTTCGCCAATTTAAGGGATAATATGTCCTACTATATTTTGGGTTACTTGATCTATCCTGTGCATAGGGTGTATCGGAAGTGTCTTTTCTTAATTTGTACTCGCGCCACTCTCCAAAATTAAATTATATTTCTAGAACAATGTATATACATTTGATTGCTCTAAAAGAAGATTTTCACTGAGGTTCAGGACAAGTTATGCAGTGATCTTCAATAGTGTGAATAGTAGTTCCTTCAGGATCAGTATATAAGAACTGTCTCCTGTTCTTTCTGCTATTATAGGACTAGTCCCAAAAGGCATACAGGGATTTAATACATTACGAAGTTCAGGATACGGAACTATAAGGCGTGGTAGGGAGGCCTAGTACCAATGACCCAGACGATCATAACCGGAAAGCCTTGGCTTGCGGTTAGATAAGAGGAGAGGGAACTAAGAATAATCCCCAACGCGGGAGCAACGACCACATAGGAAGCTGCAAACACGGAAGGCCACAACGGCAGACACGGCGGAGATAGAAATATCAGAACGGCGGAAATGGCGGAAGTGGCAAACCAATCTCTGGGGATGAAATAAGAGACCCAGCTCGGGGAAACAAGAGTGAAGTCCTCAACGGCAGAAGGCGGAAGAGGGAACTCTCCTTGTGGGGATAAAACACAAGGAATCAAGTCCAAAGGCATTAAGGAGGCAGCCCTCCAAAGGATTTACCCTGCGGACCGTTAGTAGCGTACTCAGGGGACACTTCAAAATACTTACAAGCTCCAAAGAGATAGCCGGACTGTCCAATCGATAACGACAAACGCAAAGCATAAGGATAAACGTTTAGGAATTCAAGACCAAATTAAAGTAGCTACATGGAATGTCATTGGAATACATAATAAAGAAACCGAACTGGAGAGAGAATTAAAAGAAAGAGGTATAGATATAGCAGTAATAACAGAAACAAAAAAGAAACAAAGAGGAAGTCAAGATCTATGTAATTATATCATGCTTTATAGTGGAGTTGAAATAACAGAAAGAGCTCAAGCAGGAATAGCAATATTAGTAAGCACAAGATCAAGGAAAACAATAACTGCATTCGAATGGATAAATCAGAGAATAATGAAAGAAGGATGCAAAATACTGAAAGGAAACCTTACTGTAATAGGAATATACGCACCAGAGGAAGGCAGAAGAGAAGAATCAACAGAATTTTACCAAAACCTACAAAATATAATAGACCAAACAAACAAAAACGATTATTTAATCATAGCAGGAGATGCAAATGTACGTATAGGGAAAACACCAATTACAAACTTAACGGGAAACAATGGAGAAGAAACGCTAAATTATAATGGGAAAACGTTATTAAATTTCGAATGTTTTAACCAATTGAGAATAACGAACAATTACTTCAGACTTTAGGAAATACATAAATATACGAGAAGTGAGAGAGGATCATGCTCCATAATAGATTATATCATGGTTAATCAAGCAATGAAAAATCTAGTCAGGGACACAAGAGTCTTCAGAGGAAGTGATATCCATAGTGACCATTACCTATTGATTAGTAAAATAGATATACAAAAGAAATGGTATAGAAATTGGAATAATGAATTAAAGAAGAAAGAAGAAAACAAACAAGAAATTTATAAAATAAAATTGTTAGAAGAAGAATCGATACTAGATTTATACAATAGAAGGCTAAAAATTATACAGATGCGGAAGAGCCAAAAAAAGGAAATTGAAGAAGAATGGAATAGTGTAAAAGGACTCACACATAAAACAGCAAAATAAGTATTAGGAACAAAAGAAAGTAGGAGGAAGAAACAAAGGACTAAAAAATGGGATCTCGAAATCCAGAAATTGGTAAGAGATAAAAAGGAGGCCTACGTAAAATACTTAAACAACAAGAATGAACAAAATAGAATAGAATAGAATAGAACAAGATCATTAGTAAAAAAAGTACCAGAAAATTAAATAGAGAGCATTGGGATAGATACAGAGCAGAAATGGAACACAATTTACACGGAAGACAAGACAAAGTATATACATTTATAAGAAGCCTTAGTTCTGAAGTAAAAGACAAAACAAATCTGCTAACTATACAAGATATAAAGTTAGAAAATTATTATAAAGAACTGTGGACGGACAAACAAAATAAAGAAGAAATAACACTCGTAGAAAAAAGCGAACAATGTGCAAAGGTAGATGAATTAGAGATGCAAGAAATGATAGAACTATTAAAGAGATGTAAAAATAATAAAACATGCGGGATAGACCCTATATAAACATAGAATTGATAAAAAATGCCCGAAAGAATTTCCAAGAAATATTATTAAAATTCTGTAACAACTGCTGGAAACAAAATACAATACCATAAGAATGGAAAATTGGAAAATTAATCTCAATATTTAAAAAAGGCGACAAAACAAAGCCAGAAAACTATAGAGGCTTAAACTTACTATATGCATCATGCAAAATATATGCAACAATTATCAACCAAAGATTAACAACTATAATAGACGCAATAATATCAGAAGAGCAGATAGTTTTTAGGAAAGGAAGAAGCTGCACAGACAACGTATTCACTTTAAAACAAATAATAGAGAAGCGAAGAGAATTCAACTTAGAGATGCACATCTTTTTATAGATTATAAGAAGGCCTTTGATAAAGTGTCTAGACCAAAATTATGGAACATATTAATTGAAAAAGGAATTCCATTACACTTGATAGCAGTAATTAAGAACATGTACGAGAAAACAAAAATAAAAATAAATCAAAGGTAACCAATACATATAACAGGAGGAGTCAGACAAGTTTGTCCACTATCAACCATTCCTCTTAACATTTATTTTGTCGACATGATGAGATCATGGAAGCATATGACGACTGGGGGAATTACATAGGAAATATAGTAATAAAAACTGTAGCCTTTTCAGATGATCAGATTTTAATAGCAAAAACAGAAGGCGAACTACAAAGAATGCTATATAAACTAAATGAAATATCAAAAAAATATAACATGGAAATATCATCAGGAAAATAAAAAACAATGGCCTTCAAGGGCGCTCATCCAGTTCGGACAAAGATAATATTAGAAAATAAACCAATAGGACAAGTGGTAAGATATAACTTCCTAGTTTGCGAAATATCATAAACAGCGGAAACAGATATAAATAACACACTAAATAAGTTTAATTATATAACAGGAACACTAAAAAGAACTTTGAAAATATAAAGCCAGGAAAGACTCTATAATAAAATTATACAAGACAATGGCAGTGCCTATTATTACTTGTGGATCCGAAACATGGACAGCGAAAACAAAAAAAATCTGCCAGAATACAAGCTGCTGAAATGAAATTCCTCAGACCAATAGCAGGATATCAAAGAACAGACAAAAACACAACACAGAAATAAGACAACTAAAGGTAGAGGAATTAAACACAACAATAGTGAAATACAGAACACTTAGCAAGGATGACAGAATAGAATACCAAAAGCAGGATACAGAAGTTCACCACGAGGAAGAAGAAGTCAGGAAGACCAAAGAAAAGATGGAAACAGCAGGAATTTGGAGCCTGAAGAGGCTTAGTAAGTTAGCCTAAACCGTGACAAAGAAGAAGAAGAAGATAATTTTGTATTTTTTAATTATACACAAAATAATAAAACAGCAACAATAAATAGTTAAGTAAAACAAGGATGCCCACTTTCGCAATCAATTTGTAATATATATGTATATACAATGCCATAAAGAATTGGCAAATTGTTTTAACTGAGCATTTTAAAATTGACGATATTTTATTAAATACTTTACTTTTTTCAGACGATCAGGTTGTGATATCTGAGTCACAAACATGGCTTACAACGGGCAATTTAAAAATTAAGAAAAATATGTGAAACATACAACTTGAAAATATCTACTCTAAAAACAAAAGTTTTAGCTTTTCGAGGGTATGAGCCACTAAGAGTAAAAATCCGAGTAGAGAAAAAAATAATAGAACGGGTGAGCAATTTTAATTTCCTGGGATATAATGTATCATATAGATAAAGTGAAGACAGTGAAAACAAAATAAATATATTTAATTACATGTGTGGCGCCATAAAACAAAGTCTGAAAGGAACTAGAAAGGAAACACTTAAAAGTTTATAAAACTATGGCGGTTCCAACACTACATTATGGATCGGAACACTGGGTCTTAACGAAGAACCAGGAACGAAGAATACAATTGTCACAAATGAGGTTTCTGAGAAGTGTGGGTGGCTATATAATAACAGATCGAAAACGAAACGTAAATATACAAAGAGAATTATTAGATAGAATTACACACTACAGAGATGAATGGATGGACCACATCAATAAAATGGATAACAAAAGTATTCCGAAACAGATTCTTCATTACAAACCACTAGGACGAAGAAATGTTGAAAGGACCAGTAAACGATGGACAGACCAATTCTAACATGAGATCGGAACAGACCAGCAGATTTAATCCTTGATGATGCTGCTGCTGATGATGAATATTATAATTTTAATCTCTTTCCCCAAGGCCCATTTATTCAGTGAAAATTCGTTTCGAAAACTTTGAAAACACAAACTCAATGAATTCGCATAAAACACTAAGTCGGCACCTTCGCGGATAATAAACATCGCTGAAAGATTGCTCAAGATCATAGAATTTGATGGTATCTACTTGCAGAGTAGTTATATAGGGCTATTCAGGAAGAAGGTACAGTCTTCAAACATTTATTTCTTCCAAACTACTAAAACGAAAAACACAATTTCAACGTTCCTGGAAAGACAAAAGTTCAAATTTCCGATCGCAGCCGCATTTCTGTAATCACGTCAGACGTTACCTGAATAACACCATTCCAGGACGTTGGATTGGAAGAGGATTAAAACAAGATCAATGTCATCGCCAGTGGCCTCCCAGGTCATGACACCTAATCACGTGTGATTTTTATCTGTGGGGTTACGAAAAGACAGTGTTTTTATCTCCCTTATACCCGACACTCTTGAAAATCTGCGACATCGAATTGTTGAAGCTGTGAATTCGGTAATTAGTGACTAACTGATTCGCGTGGGGCAAGAAATGAGCTACCGTTTTGATATTTGTCGTGTAACACATGGTGCTCATACTGAATTCATGAAGTAGTGAAATTTGAACTTTTCTCTTTCCAGGAACGTTGGAATTGTGTTTCTATTTCTTGTAGTTTGGAAGAAATAAATGTTTGAATTCTATTCATTATTTCTGAATAGCCCTGTATTTCTTGTCAGAAATCATTCCAAATAAAATGTTGTTTTAAAAACACTATCTTATGAGACCTATTGAATCTAATACCGAGTATGTTAATAGGGATGTCGGTTTCAGATGAGCATTTATTGTCCAAAATGTGAATTTGCCTTATTTTTCATAAATTTAAAGTCTACACAAATTCTGATTACCTATATAATGGTAATTAAAAGTAGGATAAATAATATTTGGATTGGTAATTTATTCCTCATTATAACTCAAGAGTTAACATTTTAAGGACCATTATGACAAATAAATTACTAAATGAACTTTTAAATATTAAACACTTGCTAATACCAGGTGTGCGCTTCTACGCCTTAATAAATGAAATGTGTTTTTATGTTTCGTTGAATCAGTAAAAATAAAATAACTATAAATCTATATCGTAATTATTTTTTGATAGCTGTGCTTATTACCCGGCGATGCCCGGGAATCTACTTATCCTAAGATTCTAGGCATCAATGAGCTGAAAGACAAAAATTGTTATTGTGAGTTATCCGTAAAAGATATACTTATGCTGTTGCGGACTTCTATGTAGAATTTTGTGAGGTATTCAATTATGCGTACATTAATTTTGTGTATTTTTTATGGTTGCGGCAGCGTAAACCAGTTAAGTATTCAAAAATCGACATTTTTAATGCATCGATGTTTTTTTTTAGCTTCAACTCCGTAATACGTATGGTAATATGCTATATACGTTAATTGACCCAACAAATCTCTAAATGATGGTAAAACCGCATTCAAATCGGTTAAGTAGTTTATGAGCCCTCAAAGGACAAATAGTCTCACACAATCGCAGACTCACACACGTTCATATATAAACATGTATTCTAAGAAAAGTGTCAAATTCACATAAATATTAGGTACAACAAAGGTTGAATAGCTCTTATGTAATGTAAACTGATGCTATCATACCTTTCTTAGAACAGCTGATGTAGGACCTTGAAACATAAAAATGTAAACAAGGAAATATCTTCACATTAACGTAATATAAGTAACAGTAATTTATTAATTTATTTGAAATAAGTAAAAGAAAAACTGGAATCATCCACTTCTTTTTTTTTCTTCGTCTTCTTCTTTTTCTTCTTCTTCTTCATCTTCTTCTCTGCATAGATATACTAAGGTTACAGCATGTTCAGACCAGAAATGAAGACTTTTTCCAACGTTTTTACGGCCATCCATGTGACCTCTGTCAATATTTTTTAAAAAATTCATTCTGACTCATTGTTGAGGCTGTTATATAAAACGTTAAATCATTCTGACTCATTGTTGAGGCTGTTATATAAAACGTTAAATCATTCTGACTCATTGTTGAGGCTGTTATATAAAACGTTAAATCATTCTGACTCATTGTTGAGGCTGTTATATAAAACGTTAAATCATTCTGACTCATTGTTGAGGCTGTTATATAAAACGTTAAATCATTCTGACTCATTGTTGAGGCTGTTATATAAAACGTTAAATCATTCTGACTCATTGTTGAGGCTGTTATATAAAACGTTAAATCATTCTGACTCATTGTTGAGGCTGTTATATAAAACGTTAAATCATTCTGACTCATTGTTGAGGCTGTTATATAAAACGTTAAATCATTCTGACTCATTGTTGAGGCTGTTATATAAAACGTTAAATCATTCTGACTCATTGTTGAGGCTGTTATATAAAACGTTAAATCATTCTGACTCATTGTTGAGGCTGTTATATAAAACGTTAAATCATTCTGACTCATTGTTGAGGCTGTTATATAAAACGTTAAATCATTCTGACTCATTGTTGAGGCTGTTATATAAAACGTTAAATCATTCTGACTCATTGTTGAGGCTGTTATATAAAACGTTAAATCATTCTGACTCATTGTTGAGGCTGTTATATAAAACGTTAAATCATTCTGACTCATTGTTGAGGCTGTTATATAAAACGTTAAATCATTCTGACTCATTGTTGAGGCTGTTATATAAAACGTTAAATCATTCTGACTCATTGTTGAGGCTGTTATATAAAACGTTAAATCATTCTGACTCATTGTTGAGGCTGTTATATAAAACGTTAAATCATTCTGACTCATTGTTGAGGCTGTTATATAAAACGTTAAATCATTCTGACTCATTGTTGAGGCTGTTATATAAAACGTTAAATCATTCTGACTCATTGTTGAGGCTGTTATATAAAACGTTAAATCATTCTGACTCATTGTTGAGGCTGTTATATAAAACGTTAAATCATTCTGACTCATTGTTGAGGCTGTTATATAAAACGTTAAATCATTCTGACTCATTGTTGAGGCTGTTTATATAAAACGTTAAATCATTCTGACTCATTGTTGAGGCTGTTATATAAAACGTTAAATCATTCTGACTCATTGTTGAGGCTGTTATATAAAACGTTAAATCATTCTGACTCATTGTTGAGGCTGTTATATAAAACGTTAAATCATTCTGACTCATTGTTGAGGCTGTTATATAAAACGTTAAATCATTCTGACTCATTGTTGAGGCTGTTATATAAAACGTTAAATCATTCTGACTCATTGTTGAGGCTGTTATATAAAACGTTAAATCATTCTGACTCATTGTTGAGGCTGTTATATAAAACGTTAAATCATTCTGACTCATTGTTGAGGCTGTTATATAAAACGTTAAATCATTCTGACTCATTGTTGAGGCTGTTATATAAAACGTTAAATCATTCTGACTCATTGTTGAGGCTGTTATATAAAACGTTAAATCATTCTGACTCATTGTTGAGGCTGTTATATAAAACGTTAAATCATTCTGACTCATTGTTGAGGCTGTTATATAAAACGTTAAAATCATTCTGACTCATTGTTGAGGCTGTTATATAAAACGTTAAATCATTCTGACTCATTGTTGAGGCTGTTATATAAAACGTTAAATCATTCTGACTCATTGTTGAGGCTGTTATATAAAACGTTAAATCATTCTGACTCATTGTTGAGGCTGTTATATAAAACGTTAAATCATTCTGACTCATTGTTGAGGCTGTTATATAAAACGTTAAATCATTCTGACTCATTGTTGAGGCTGTTATATAAAACGTTAAATCATTCTGACTCATTGTTGAGGCTGTTATATAAAACGTTAAATCATTCTGACTCATTGTTGAGGCTGTTTATATAAAACGTTAAATCATTCTGACTCATTGTTGAGGCTGTTATATAAAACGTTAAATCATTCTGACTCATTGTTGAGGCTGTTATATAAAACGTTAAATCATTCTGACTCATTGTTGAGGCTGTTATATAAAACGTTAAATCATTCTGACTCATTGTTGAGGCTGTTATATAAAACGTTAAATCATTCTGACTCATTGTTGAGGCTGTTATATAAAACGTTAAATCATTCTGACTCATTGTTGAGGCTGTTATATAAAACGTTAAATCATTCTGACTCATTGTTGAGGCTGTTATATAAAACGTTAAATCATTCTGACTCATGTTGAGGCTGTTATATAAAACGTTAAATCATTCTGACTCATTGTTGAGGCTGTTATATAAAACGTTAAATCATTCTGACTCATTGTTGAGGCTGTTATATAAAACGTTAAATCATTCTGACTCATTGTTGAGGCTGTTATATAAAACGTTAAATCATTCTGACTCATTGTTGAGGCTGTTATATAAAACGTTAAATCATTCTGACTCATTGTTGAGGCTGTTATATAAAACGTTAAATCATTCTGACTCATTGTTGAGGCTGTTATATAAAACGTTAAAATATTAAATTGTGTACCTGAAATATTAGTCGTCCTCAACAAATTAAAATTCATTAAAACAGAGAAGACCACAGACCGCTGCTGAGGATGGATTAACAAGTTCTTCACTATTCTAACATTTTACTTTGTTGAGAACGACTGATGTTTGAGGTTCAAATTTTAATATTTTAACTCCTACCATCTGTCGATAGATTATCTCTTGATTTACGAACCATCTAAACAGGCGCTATTCTTTGTGTGTGTGTGTGTATGTATATACCTCATACATGACACGTGGGGACATGGGTGCTCCATAGATGGAGTTTCTTAACCAAGCTAATTTGATTACGCTTGTTTATCTACAGATATTAACGAGTGACATGCTGTTAGCACATCGCCTCAATGAGACATCTAGTAGGCAACTAAATTATTACCTGGATGGATGAACGCCGGTTAAAGATTGCACAGAGACCTTTATATTGAGGTTTGCGGTTCTTTTAGACACTGAAAATCTTGACTCGGGACCCACGGCATTACAGTCCCTTCCGGAGGACTTGCTCCTTGGATTTTTCCATCCTAAAAATCCATCGACTTCGGTAGGTTTGAACCCGCGTCCCTTTCTGCTATTGTAGATAGTTAAAAATTCTATTCATATTTTCTCTTATTTATAATTTGAATGTTCAGCTGTCTCCTGCTAATTTGATCCCTCCTTGTTTAATCTAGGATTTTCTTAGTTGTTCATCTCATGTGTTTCTAACATTTCCTTTGTGTTTACAGTACCAGAACTAGCTTCTGAGACATAGGTCAATTCCTCATATTGGACTCAACGCTGCTTTATAAATTATAATTTTAATGTCCTTATGTAAATACTTATTCTTCCAAATTATATAATAATAAAACCTACTCTTCTGGCAGCCTTATAACTACATTTTCCAGTGATGCTCAATACGTTATCTCAATTCCCAGATAGGGCCTACTTATAAACCATGACCTGCTCAATAATCCTTCCCTCGAGTTTCAATAGGATCCTGGAATCTAATTAGTAATTACACTTCAAACTCCATTTCGAGGATAAAATTACTTACATGACTATTTCCCTGTACCCTCCATACGTACGTATTTATTTAGGATAAAATAACAGAAAATTATAAAAAGCAGCTATGTTTCCTGTGTATGTAAAATTTCTGTCACTCGAAATGAAGTTAACTCAGGCGTAGAGACGGTTCAGATTAAATAACTGAACAAATATTTAAGTTGCTTCTCAGTAATACTATAGTCCAATTAATATAACACAGGTCTCTAAAGCAACGGCATTCACATTTGTCCATCATTACCTTGTTGTTTATCAAATATTTAGTAATTTTCTAATCTGGTAAATTGCGTTCGGTGATAGAAACCGTTCGGCCATATTCCCTTTACAGTACGGTATCTAAATACACTGCTCAAAACAATTAGAGGAACACTTGTAATAAATTGAATAAGTAATTGTTTTTTAAAGCTGTGATGCTGAAAGTTGGCCAATATGTAAATTGAATTATTAATTTTATCATTGGATACAAATTTAAAGATCCATGGCCTAAAAACAGAGAAATTACCTCAAATAACAAATATAGAGATTTTTTTTATTTTGGAAGGCACTGGCCACTTCTAATTGGTAAGCTTCCTGATGTTGCTATAGTGACGAATGTTGATTATTGCCTTGTTTATTGAAGTCTCTGACAAAATGAGGCATTTAAATGAGTTTGAAGTGTATCATGCTCTACATCTTTTACGACAAGGTCAATCTCTGCGACAAGTGGCTAGAGAGCTTGGGGTTTCTCCTTCCGTGGTGTCCAGGTTACGCAACAGGCACAGAGAGACAGGTCAGTATTGTAGAAGACGTGGCCAGGGCCGTAAATTTAAAACAAGCCCCCAGGATGACAGATATGTTGTTCTTTCTGCTCTTCGACAGCGTACAAAAACTGCAAAAGACCTGCAGAATGACCTTCATATGGCTTCCGGAATCCGGGTTTCAGACCAAACCATAAGGAACAGATTAAGGAAAGAGAATATTCGTCCAAAAAGGCCCGTTAAAAACCCACGCTTAACAAATGGGCATAAGGCAGCAAGACGTACGTATGCTGAAAACCATGGTGATTGGAACCTGAACCAGTGGGAGTCTGTGCTCTTCTCGGACGAATCCAGGTATCGTCTTACACGTTGTGATGGTCGATTGAGGGTGTGGGGACGGCCAGGAGAAAGATTTTCTGCAGTGGCTGTACAGGAAATTGATAGATTCGGAGGAGGTTCCATAATGGTGTGGGCCGGAGTTATGTACAACAATCGTACGGACCTTGTACTTGTTCCCCAGCGACTGAATGCTGTCCGGTATATCGAGCACGTTCTGGAAGAGCATGTAGTACCTGCTGCCATTGGAGTAGGCCCTGGATTTCTGTTTATGCAGGATAATGCCAGGGCACATTCTGCGGCTGTCACCAGGGATTTCCTGAGGAGGAATGAAATTGAGGTAATGGAGTGGCCAGCGGTCAGCCCAGACCTCAACCCTATTGAACACTTGTGGGATCTTCTAGACAGGAAGGTCAGGAACCGACATCAAGCTCCACAAACTCTGCAGCAACTTGGAGATGCTCTGAAGGAGGAATGGGAGAATATCCCGCAAGAGGAAATCCAGAATCTTATTGGGAGCATGCCACGAAGGTGCCAAACTGTCATCGAATGTCGTGGAGGCCATACACGATACTAACTCTATATAACGAGTGTTTAACTTTGAAAAATAAGCACAAGATTAAATTGCTTACATAGCGGAATTATTTGAAAAGTTAATTGTCAGCGTTATTCATTTCTTTTTACTGACATGAGCAATAAATAAATAAATAAATAACCACAAATAATGTACTTTATTAATTTCATGTTTGTACCTTTATCCAATGAAAAAAATATTTGCATATTTCATAGTGTTCCTCTAATTGTTTTGATCAGTGTATTACATGTTATATTTATTTTGTTAAAGTTAAATTAGAAATTCTGAAAGGTGTCAAATTTATTAAACGAATGAAATGTTCTAATCTATGTACTTAGCTATTTTATAATTATTGATTTTGACGTGGTTCACTGATGAATAGGCTGTATATATATATATATATATATATATATATATATATATATGACATGATAAGAAAAATAAATACCTGAACGGGATTTGAACCCGGACCTCTGGGTTGGTACCCAGCATGCTATCCATTACACCTCCAGGCAAACCCAACACTAATATATATATATTCTCCATTATTACTAGATGTAGCGAGAAATCGGTCTTCATACATATATATATATATATATATATATATATATAGGCCTATATATATATATATATATATATATATATATATATATATGTATATGGTGACATGAGTAATATATTTCTAAACACAAATTTATTTGATTTTTTTTTCTGTCAAGAAATTAAATATTCTTTCAAAGTAGGTACCATCAGATTCTATGGTCTTAAGCCATCTTTCAATGGGGTTCCAGCGACGGTAAGTCTGTGTTTTTTTATTTAAAAAATCCGTTGAACCACTTCCACAGCTTCACTGTTTTCGACGTTTCACGCAAGAAATGGGAGAAATAGGCTATGGATCGAAGTATATGGTAATCTGAAAGCGCAAGATGAGGGATACATGCGATGTGTGGCAGCAGTTGGAATCCTCCAGAATTCTGAATTTTTGTCATCTTTGTTCTTTGAGTGTGGGGTCCTGTCAGATTCGAATCCGCGACCCTCAAAATGTCACGAACTCGCTCCAATTATTTATAATAAAGATTCGCATTAACTGCATGCCCGCTTGGAATAAACTCCCAGTGAATCACGTTTTTAAAATTACGCCAGATACACAACAATAGGCCTAAATTAGAATCCGAAATTAGGCCTACGTACGAGAAAACTTAATTGATATATATACCTATTACATTTCTTACGAAGTTATTAATGCATTTTTGCTAGCGTGTTTAGTGTCAATTTTTATTCATAAATAGTTTCTTTATTCAGAAAAGTTTGAAGCCGTGGCTACATTAGCATTATTATTTTATAAATTGGCTAGCAGATCTTACACCGAACTTTTCAAGTGTAGGAGGAGCTGGTTATTTAAACAAAGTAAACAAAACTTGCATGTACGAGGGACGGGACCAATAAGAACACAACGTCAAGACGGAATCAGGTACAGTTAGGTGCTGCAAAAATTGCATAATGCAACAGACAATTAGAATTGTACAATAAACTAATTAAAACATTATACATTATTTGGATGCTAGCAAACACAGATAAATAGATAATAGTTTAAAAACTAAAAAAAAACACGCTTTAGTAGAAAACCGAACTAAAAAATTGAAATATAATTTTAATTTCCAACACGCTTGGGATAAATAATTTTACCATGAAAAGCGTGGGGTGCTGTTTACCAATTAATATATTTGATAATAAACAGATATTGGTAAAAGTAAAGTCTCTAAGAAGAAAATGTAAACATCATAAAAAGCACCCCACGCTTTTGATGGTAAACCTATTTATCCCAAGCGTGTTGGAAATTAAAATTATTTTTCAATTTTTTAGTTCGGTTTTCTATTAAAGCGTGTTTTTTTTTCAGTTTTTTAAAACTATTAATTATTTTTTATTTTTTAGTTCTAATATTTTACAGAATAAGATAAAAATGTAAATATCTTTAAATTCGTTACTATTGTAGTATGAGCTAAAAGTAATACTCTTCTAAAAAAACCTTCCAGCCGGATTTGAACCAGCGACCTATGGATAACTGAAATTATATACCATTAGAGTGCACCGCTCTACCATCTGAGCTGTTACAACGATTGACTAAAAAGTCGACAAGTCCGCAATCTATTATACCAGTTTTCATTTTTTTGATTTTCTGATGATTCTGGTCAGGATTTTAGAAACAATATATGACATTATTGTATTGTCACGGATCCTTTGCAAGTACAGAAAGTTTCCAGTCGATTCAATGTTTCTAAGTGGGTGAAAATCGTGTTAAAAATTCCGTTACATAGATACAAAGATGCTTTTTTTTTATTTTCTGATGATTCTGGCCAGGATTTTAGAAAATAAATATGAATTTATTATATTGCCACGGGTCCTTTACTTGTATACAAAGTTTCAAGTCGATCCAATGTTTCTAAATGGGTGAAAATCATGTTCAAAAATTCCGTTACATAGCTACAAAGATACTTTTTTTGATTTTATGATGATTCTGGCCATGATGTTAGAAACAAAATACGAAATTATTGTATAGTCACGGGTCTTTTACAAGTATACAAAGATTCAAGTCGATCCAATGATTTTAAGTGGGCGAAAATCTCGTTAAAAGATTCAGGTAAATAGATAGATACAGGTCAAGTTAATATAAAGCGTGTAACAAACTTAAGCAAATCAATGCGCATTTTATAAGTCCACCAATACCTGTAACACGTTTATGAGAACTGAAATGATTATTACTCTCTGAACGTATTATACAGATATATAGTAATCGGACGATACTGGCAGGACCTCCACCTCTGTCACTATTCCGCGTAGTAGCTAGCATTTGTTTTGGTATAGAATAAGCTAGGCCTGGTTATGATTCAGATCACTCCAAAAATGGTTTATAGTAGTGTTTCAGACTCGCATTCAGGAGCCCTAAGTTGAATTTCCAGGCCAGCAAATCTTACGAGGATTTTCTGTTTTCCTAATTCATGGAGGGAAAAAAGTCTGATGTATCATTATCATATAAATGTAATACGCAGAATGTATAATAATAGGAAGAAAAATGCAGACTCAATCATTGATAATATTGTGATAACAGAAAGTAATATACAGAATTCGCATAACGTCTCTTAAGTTTCAACGATTCCGACACAGCGGCACTGACACAATAAATATGCTATTTAAGTATAGTTGGACCTAAGAAGGATTGAAGCCAATGGAGTTCAACATTTTCGCCTTCCGTTTCAACACACCGCTCTCATGACAAGGTTGAACGGAACGTGTCTAAGCGAATGTGTGTACCTTCGTGATTCATAAACTTAACCCACTTAACAGACCTTTATGAAAATGTATAGGTTTACAGGTGTGGGAACTGTTTAATCGCTATTTCATATTCATAAGTAATGCCACGAGTGATTTCCAAATTATCTAGAGAATTTGGAAATCAAGAGTGGCATTTGTTAGGACTATTTAACGAATAAAATTAAGATGTTTGCTCACAAATTATTATTTAACTATAGTTATTTTAAAATATTTATATATTTAATGTAAACGGCGATGTTTGAAAACAAATGAGAAACGATTGGTACGCTTCACATGTTTCTTTTGTTTATCACTGAAACCAGATCATACTATTTATTGCACAAGGAACGCAATATTGTAAGAATGCTCTCTGGTGGAGAAAAAAATGAAACACATCAAACTATATATTAATTCATTTCTGATGTCCTATGATGTAAATATGAAAATTATATTTTTCTCGATTATTACCTGGGAAAAAAATACATTTAAAAAAGTGAAAAGAGTGGTGTCTTTTTTTGGTGGTATAATCAATTGCTACAAATGTTTTTTATATTAACTGCTGCAAGCGCTATGTGTTGACATCCATGCACTATATATACAATCTGGAAGCCGTATTTCTTACTGAGTTAGTCACTGAAAAATAATGGTCAGACCTGTTGAAAATATTAAAAAGGAGGAGCTTTCTTTTAGATGGTAAATTTAATATTGATAAATATTTGGTGAAACACGACTGTGATTGGTTGTAAAACAGAAATCATTGAAACGTGATTGGTCATTCACTCCCATTTGGGGCAAGAGTTAAATAGTCTAGATAAATTCATTCCTCACTTCGTGAGTCGTGAATTTATCGATAATTTGGAAATCACTAGTGGCATTACTTACGATAAACTTTAGTTGGTAAATTCTAGGCGAAACACGACTGTGATTTGTTGTAAAAAAATCATTGAAATGAGATTGGTCATTGACTCCCAATTGGAGCATGAGTTTAAATAGTCTCCTAAAAACCATTAGGAGCAGGAGTTTATATGAAACTACAATTTAAAAATAGCGCTAGCGGTCGTAAAAATTGTTCGATGTTTCACAACGAAACTCACTGGGTGGATTTTTCAACCGACGTCTAAAGCACGACTCCGATTTTCCAATATGTTATTGTTTCCATAACAACTATACAAATTTATTTTAATAAATAAAACACCTATAAAAATTACTGAAAATTCACAGATATTGTTATGTAATCATGGACATGATTCGGACATGGTCTTTGTATTTAAGAGCCGCAGTTTTTCAGTTTTTATGGTTATTATGGAAACAATAGACTTCATCTGCACTCTGTAATTTTAAATATTACCAATTAATTTGGGAGAAGTATAAAGCTATTACAATTAATATCTAATTTAATTTTTTTTTTAATTTTCGCGTAATATAATATTTGGAGCAATGGATACAAATATGAATAATAGTGTAGAATCCTTAATCAAAATATGTTTTGTAAAATGAGAGTATAGGACGTAAACTAATAAACTGAGAATAAATGTATCTTTTAGTTTATAACTTTAGAACTGTTAATGACAGATTATGGACATTTGAAGAACTGGCTGAATTCAAATACCTGGGAACAATAATTACAAATACAAATGAGATGCACCCTCGCACATAGAACCAGATGTTCCCTTCTGGAAAGGCCTGCTATTATGCATTACCCAGGAACTCTTGTCCATCCTTACTTCTCTAGAAAAAAACGGTTGTAAACTGAAAATACGTGAAACTGTTAGTGTCATAGTTTTATTATATGGATGCGAAACATGAACTCTTACTTTAAGGGAGGAGAAAATATTACGAGCATTTGAGAATACAAATCTTAAGAAAATGTTAGGATCAAGGAAAAATGAACAGACAAGAGAAGACTTCACATGATCTTTATAGGAAACCAGATACAAGAACAGTTAAGTCCCCGATAGGCAGGACAAGTGACCCGAATGGGGTATGAAATAGGGGAATGGAAGCTTCTCATAGGAAAACCAGAGGAAAAACTCGGAGTTGATAGACGAAGAATGATGTGGGAGAATAACATTAGCCATGAATTGAGAAAAGTAGATTGTACAGGGATGATTGGAAAATATTAGCAGAGTATAGGGTTTTGTAGGAAACTTATATCCTCGCGGCCATGAACCTACGAGTCTGATAGTGCCAGTGAGTTAGTTAGAGCGTTAACAGACACACACACACACACACACATATATATATATATATATATGTTATATAATATAACAGAAATATGTTATATATATAACAGAAATATACCAAATTTACTTCGGCAGAACATACAAAATATTTACAAAGACTATTTAACTCATGCCCCAAATGGGAGGCAATGACCAATCACGTCTCAATGATTTCCATTTTACAACCAATCAGAGTCGTGTTTCACGAAATATTTATGAGTGTTATAATTACCATATTAAAGAAGGCTCCTCCTTTTTAATATTCTGAACAGGTCTGACCATTATTTTGCAGTGACTGAGCCCACGAGAAATACGGCTACCAGATTGTATATATAGTGCATGAATGTCAAGATATGCCACATGCGGGAGTTCATATAAAAACATTTGTAGCAATTGATTATACCACCAAAAAAAAGAAACCACTGTTAGCACTTTCTTAAATGTATTTTTTCCCAGGTAACAATCCAGAAAAATATAATTGTCATATTATATCATACGACATCAGAAATGAATTAATATACAGTCTGATGTGTTTCATTTTTCTCCACTAGAGAGCATTCTTACAATATTGCGTTCATTTGGCAATAAATAGTATGATCTGGTTGCATTGATAAACAAAAGAAGCAGATGAAGCTACCTATCGCTTCTCATTTGTTTTGAAACATCGCCGTTTACATTAAATATATAAATATTTTAAAATAACTATAGTTAAATAATGATTTGTGAGTATACAGCTTAATTTTATTCGTTAAATAGTCCTAACAAATGCCACTCTTGATTTCCAAATTCTCTAGATAAATTCACTCCTCACTTCGTGAGTCGTGAATTTATCGATAATTTGGAAATCACTCGTGGCATTACTTATGACAACACCATAAAGATTAAATTAAATAACAGATTTTCTGAAGAAGGAATTATAAATCGTGGTGTGAGACAAGGCTGCTCCTTATCCCCAACACTCTTTGCAATTTATATCAATGAAGTAATATGTTGCTGAAAAAAAATATAAATTTGGAATAAGAATATCAGAAAATAGAAAAATAAACACCATACTGTTTGCAGATGACCAAATAATAATAGCAAATTCCGAAGATAATCTACAGAAAGGTCTGTATGAACTTAACAAAATTACAGAAGAATATTATGGTTTGAAGGTATCTACAGAAAAAACAAAAATTATGGCATTTCAAGGTGTAGATCCTGTCAGAAGTAAAATTATACTGGAAAATAAAATTTTGGAGCAGGTGAATCATTTTACATATCTAGGATGCAATATCTGATATGAAGAAGAAAAGGATGTAAATGCAAAAATATCTAAATTTTTAAGAATTTTAGGGTTAATAAATTCTATCTTCAAGCCACAGTTAATCCAAAGCATTCAAGACTGAAAGTGTATAAAACACTGGCTCTTCCAACTCTTTTGTATGGTAGCAAAGTATGGACTTTGAAACAGAAAGATATACAGAGACTTAGATCTGCTGAAATGAGATATCTTCGGAGGACTGCAGGATACACACTACTAGATCACAAAAAAATGAAGACATCTTAGAAGAATTACACATGGAATCTTAGAAAACAAAATTTCTGATTATAAATCAAAATGGATACAACATGTTCATCGAATGGAAGATCACAGAATACCCAAACAAATGTTAAGATATCAACCTGGAGGAAGAAGATGACCAGGATGTCCACTCAAAAGACTTTTGGATGGTGTTTCTCTTGAGGCCGAAACAGGCCAACAAATGGCCTAAATTCGTGAATTTACTATGATGATGATATATGTATATATATATACACATTTATTATATTTATATAAAAATGTAGCGCAATATAAATTTTGTCATTATCATTTTCGGTGTCTACTAACACCGAAAATGGAAACGTTTCCATTTTTTTTCATGAGAAGAACCTATTTTCTCATTTTTCTATCTTGTACATTTTATATCTACGTCGTTAAATCTAGAGTAAATCTAAACATATAGTAAATAATAATTGTATTGTACAGCCTTTAAAACAATGATGGCGCAACTCTTGATGAAGGAAAGTTAGAGTTTTGAAGAACGATTCACACCAGTACGTAGTTACATATTCTGATTCGTTTGAGTATAAAGCGTACGGTGTGAGTCTCTATTCATGCAGCATTCGTATCGTTCGCTTCAGTTGAGCAGTCGGTAAGGTGCTCTTTTTTACCGACGACGCGGAATCTCGATCGATTCTGGTCAGGTATATATATATATATATATATATATCCATCCATTCATCCATAGTAATTCTGCCCTAAGGCAGGTCCTTCACTGCAATCTTAACATTTTCATGATATGCCTGCAGCTTTACTAGGGAATTGTGTAGGTGTGGTAGCTTCCCGTTGCTTTCCACACCGGCGAAGGATGATGGTGATGATGGTGATAATGATAAGGATGATGATGATGGCCATATGATTTCGGGGACCGTTTGGACCTTAAAGTTTTCCTGACATTTGTATATATATATATATATATATATACATGTTTTTTATTTATTATTATTTAATAACGCCGTTAGTTTTCATAATGCCTACGTGTTATCAGGCTTCGTTATATAAATACATTTGTATATATATATATATATATATATATGGAAATATTCTGAGACTCAGAGATCCGGGTTCGAATCCCGTCCAGGCATTTATTTTTCTTATCATACCATATTAAGCTTGCATTGCTCAATGTTAAAGATTTAATTATAACATCTATAAAGCGTCACTGCTATAAAGTAAAATAAATATTCTCTTTAATTTGCTTACTTGATATAGTCAGCTACTAGATGGCAGTGAAGACAGTGTTCTCGCGACATCTAGTAATAATGGAGAGTATAATACATATATAAGAAAAATAAGTGTTTGAATTGGATTCGCCTGGTAGTGTAATGGATATCACGCTGAGGTACAGACTCAGAGATCCGGGTTCGAATCCCGTCCAGGCATTTATTTTTCTTATCATACCATATTAAGCTTGCATTGCTCAATGTTAAAGATTTAATTATAACATCTATAAAGCGTCACTGCTATAAAGTAAAATAAATATTCTCTTTAATTTGCTTACTTGATATAGTCAGCTACTAGATGGCAGTGAAGACAGTGTTCTCGCGACATCTAGTAATAATGGAGAGTATAATACATATATAAGAAAAATAAGTGTTTGAATTGGATTCGCCTGGTAGTGTAATGGATATCACGCTGAGGTACAGACTCAGAGATCCGGGTTCGAATCCCGTCCAGGCATTTATTTTTCTTATCATACCATATTAAGCTTGCATTGCTCAATGTTAAAGATTTAATTATAACATCTATAAAGCGTCACTGCTATAAAGTAAAATAAATATTCTCTTTAATTTGCTTACTTGATATAGTCAGCTACTAGATGGCAGTGAAGACAGTGTTCTCGCGACATCTAGTAATAATGGAGAGTATAATACATATATAAGAAAAATAAGTGTTTGAATTGGATTCGCCTGGTAGTGTAATGGATATCACGCTGAGGTACAGACTCAGAGATCCGGGTTCGAATCCCGTCCAGGCATTTATTTTTCTTATCATACCATATTAAGCTTGCATTGCTCAATGTTAAAGATTTAATTATAACATCTATAAAGCGTCACTGCTATAAAGTAAAATAAATATTCTCTTTAATTTGCTTACTTGATATAGTCAGCTACTAGATGGCAGTGAAGACAGTGTTCTCGCGACATCTAGTAATAATGGAGAGTATAATACATATATAAGAAAAATAAGTGTTTGAATTGGATTCGCCTGGTAGTGTAATGGATATCACGCTGAGGTACAGACTCAGAGATCCGGGTTCGAATCCCGTCCAGGCATTTATTTTTCTTATCATACCATATTAAGCTTGCATTGCTCAATGTTAAAGATTTAATTATAACATCTATAAAGCGTCACTGCTATAAAGTAAAATAAATATTCTCTTTAATTTGCTTACTTGATATAGTCAGCTACTAGATGGCAGTGAAGACAGGTTCTCGCGACATCTAGTAATAATGGAGAGTATAATACATATATAAGAAAAATAAGTGTTTGAATTGGATTCGCCTGGTAGTGTAATGGATATCACGCTGAGGTACAGACTCAGAGATCCGGGTTCGAATCCCGTCCAGGCATTTATTTTTCTTATCATACCATATTAAGCTTGCATTGCTCAATGTTAAAGATTTAATTATAACATCTATAAAGCGTCACTGCTATAAAGTAAAATAAATATTCTCTTTAATTTGCTTACTTGATATAGTCAGCTACTAGATGGCAGTGAAGACAGTGTTCTCGCGACATCTAGTAATAATGGAGAGTATAATACATATATAAGAAAAATAAGTGTTTGAATTGGATTCGCCTGGTAGTGTAATGGATATCACGCTGAGGTACAGACTCAGAGATCCGGGTTCGAATCCCGTCCAGGCATTTATTTTTCGTATCATACCATATTAAGCTTGCATTGCTCAATGTTAAAGATTTAATTATAACATCTATAAAGCGTCACTGCTATAAAGTAAAATAAATATTCTCTTTAATTTGCTTACTTGATATAGTCAGCTACTAGATGGCAGTGAAGACAGTGTTCTCGCGACATCTAGTAATAATGGAGAGTATAATACATATATAAGAAAAATAAGTGTTTGAATTGGATTCGCCTGGTAGTGTAATGGATATCACGCTGAGGTACAGACTCAGAGATCCGGGTTCGAATCCCGTCCAGGCATTTATTTTTCTTATCATACCATATTAAGCTTGCATTGCTCAATGTTAAAGATTTAATTATAACATATATATATATATATATATATATATATGAATAACGAATATACATCGCATTACTTCGTTTACAAAACACATGGATTAATAAACTTATTTTTTTTTTCATTACTAAAACAAAATGCGTCTGATTAATTTAAATTAAGTTCATATCTAATTTCATTAAACAAGTAAGTCCTGACATACTGCATCACTTCATACAGACGGTTACTAGGAGAGCTGGTAGTAGTCTAGTGGAGGGAACTTCTGTTTCCCGTGCACGGGGTCGCGTGTTCGTTCCTGTTGTTATTCTTTTTATTTCTCTCTCGTCCTTATTTCAATTAATATTCTTTCTTTTGTTTCATTTCTTTGCAATGTTTTATTTTCAGTATTTACCGCACTACTTATTTACACGAAATTGTTTTCCATTGAACGACACAAAACGGAATATAACGGATTTAGTTTATCAAATAGTTATATACTTGTGAACCAAGTAGCTGATCACTGGTCATGCGAAGCGTGGCTTCGTTCTGAGACTTGAAATTTATCTGTGCGGCATCCATTATTTTTAAAGGTTGTACATATACTATGTAATAATTTGTTTATTATAATTTAGATGTTAACATTAATTTTTATTTTTTAAACTCATTTAAGTAGCAGAGAAGGCTTTAAGGCCTTAACTTGTTCTTCTTCACTTCCTGGTTTAGGCAAGAGTTTCCTGTTCCGAGGCCTTAACTTTGCCAGGTAAATTAAAGCTATTATTATTACTATTATTTTCATTATTTTTATTATTATTATCATTATTATCATTATTATTATTATTACTATTATTATTATTATTATTATTATTATTATTATTATTATTATTATTATTATTATTATATATTATTATATTATTATATTATTATTGACTTCATTCCATCGAAATTCACTAAATGAATAGTGGGTGAAATTGGAATGCATTCCCACAACTGTTTAAACATAATTTTCTTGAAGAAACGGGTAAATTTGTACCAATACTCTAGGAGTAAGTTCTATTATATTTACCGTAACGGATCCGTGCTGTAGATTTGAGCATTTGCATTAGTTAAAGAATATATAAAGAACTCAAGAATAAATGGATTCTGCATTAACTGCTTTATAATTTATTGAGTGTTGATTTATGATTAAATACAATGTGTCTAACTCATAAACAGGGCGATTAACACTCCGATAGGCATACAGATGTCGCCTGCAGTGGGTCAACTCCAGCACAGAACCACATTCAGTTGAAGGCAATGGATCAATAGAAGAATACAGTATTCCCAGATGGAATCGAGCTCGGGATCCTCCGGGTTTTGAATTGACATTTGAATCCAGCTACAGTATATTTATGAAGTCTTCTCTGAATTTTACAACCTTCATGAGAAATCAACTAAATTCAAAGTTCCATTACAGAAAGTATGTGTCTATCTCATTCCCGGTGAATTCCTGAACACCTTAATATTTCAAGCTGCGATATAGGGTACTGTACTAAATAAGGCGAGTCTGTTACATCTTATCTCATAAAAAGTCGAGGTATTTTGACGTTTCCATACTTCGAAGTATCATCTTCAGCTTGCCTAGATTGTTTAATTTACGTTGTCAACTCTGGATGTCGACTCTCACTCCATATTTTGGTGTACGAAAGAACTTGTATATCATATCGTAAAATTCAACAATCTGGGCAAGCTCAAGGTGTATTGAAACATATAAAAAGAACTTAACTTTATATGAGGTTAGATGTAAGAGAGTCACCTCATTTATTAAGAAGTACCTCATAATATTACTTCGTATTGTAACTTATTAATGTGCTACTTATTCTTTATGTGAATAGTTACCCCGAAAAGAGATCTAACCAACAAAAATTCTAAAACCGATATTTCTGTGTATTGGTGATCTATCCGGAGAATGTCAAGGTATGGTGGATGTAAAACTACCCCTACTCTCTCTTCCACATATGTTTTATTTATTTTTAAATGTTGGTTTACAAGTTAATAGTGATATATCTGTAACAAAATGGCGAAAGCAATTCGTCAAGTCATGAATAGCAGTGCAGAAAAACAATTATTGCACATGTGAATATTTATTCCACCACGGTTCCGTGAATTCTATCAGAATCTTAGAGAAATTCGGTAAATATAAGAAAGACACAAAGGGTGTGACGAAACGAGATTAAATGGAAAATAAATATTGAACACTGATTCAGTCGGAATTCAATTCAATATGTACTTTCTATTTCTTATTCTAGCATTTTTAGTTAAATATGGGTTAGATAATTTTTGCACTCGATAAAGATAGATCACCTTTGCACTCAATTTTACATTAATTGTTAATATTTAGTTAGTGGCATGTCATTTTGCAATCACATTGCTGGTATATATTTCCAATAGGATGAGAGAATAAAATGTACAGTATGTCAATTTGTTATTCATACACTTAGATTTTATAATTGAAATAGCACATTTTTAATTGTCAGAATATTGCAATTATATTTTGTCATTATCTAAACATTTTCAGGTACACTTCTTTACATAATATATACAAATCAACAAATTATATAAACATTAACGTGTAATATATTAAAAAACTTTAAAAGTTGTAAATTTTACAGTCACTTTTCTATTCATACAGTCAGAATGGGGGGAAAAAATGAAGAAAAAAAATGAACTGTTCTTAATACTTTGCAGGGTAACGTTTAGCTTTAATAACAGCTTGACATCTACGCTGCATGGATCTAACAAGCCTATCACATATCTGAGGACTGATTTTGCGCCATTCTTCAGTAACCACCTTCTTCAATTCTTCTTTGGAAGAAGGATTTCTGCTGTGGACCCTAGGTTTCAAAAACGCCCATAAATGTTCTATAGGGTGCCAAAATCAGGCTTTACGGCTTATAACTGGCGCAGCAAAATCAACTCCAATCGCAGCAATGCAAGCACTAACTCAGAACCCTCCAATATGTCTAACTTTAGAGGAACAGGCAATAACACAACATGAGAAAATGTTACGATTAACAACAACAAAATGGGAAAAAAGGCAGTTACAACCAAGCAAGTTGAAAACACAAACAAGTTTCTTGTCCAAAGTAATGGAAATAAAAACAGATTTGAATCTTCCTAAATCTAAAGAAAATATTTTGATCAGAGATAACCCTCTTACTTTTGAACCAATTAACATTCAGCTAAATCTAGAAGAACCAGTTACAAAATCTGAAACTCCCACACTTGTACTAAAAGCTCTAGCATTAGAAGTTGTGAATAAGAGATATCCACCAGAAGAATGGTTACATGTCTACACAGATGGATCTACTATTGATAACAACTCAGGATCAGGAATTACATGTGCATTATTTCATTTTATCAACCAGCAGGATACCACACAACAAATTTTGATGCAGAAGTAACGGCTATTCATATTTCACTCCAACAATTACTATACAGAATAAATAAATTTCAAAATGCGGTCATACTCTCTGATTCTAAGGCAGCAATATATGCAATAAATTCACACAAAATGAAGTCAATACAAATTAAAGAGTGCTACAAAATGATTCAACAACTCCAAAAACTACAGAAAAGAATTCAATTGCAATGGATACCTGCACATTGTGGAATTGCTGGAAATGACACTGCTGATTTTCTTGCCAAAAAAGGCTCCAATTTAATTCAGAATACTACTAAAAGCTTACCTTTCACATCCATAAAAGAATAGTTAAAAACAAATATAAAATCAAACAAAACCAAGACCTATGTAATAAAGCCAAAGACAAAAAATGGAATATTTTAGTAAAGAAGCCAGATATTATTCCAGAATTTCCACGTAAAACTACAGTAGCAACATTTAGACTGCTTACAGAACATGACTATTTAGCCAAACATTTATATAAAATAGGAATCTACACGAATCCAAATTGTCCTCTATGCAATAAAGACGAAGAAATGAATGAAGAACACCTACAAACCTGTGAAGTATTACCTGTTGGATCCACAATAGAGAAATATTGGAGAGCAAGAACGCTAATGGCTTCGGTGCCAAGGCCCAGCATTTGAAAACAACAACAACAACAACAACATGTTCTATAGGGTTTAAGTCAGCAGATTGAGGAGGGGTTTTCAATTGCTTTGGTACGTTCCATATCAACCAAGTCTTATTTAAGTCCGCCGTATGTTTGGGTCGTTATCTTGTTGGAACATGTACGTAGGCAGCATATGCAACTTTGCTGCAGTTTGTTTAACATTCTTACGAAGAATGTCGTTATACACAAATTTGTCCATAACATTGTCAATTATCTGTATATTGCCAACCCCTTTTGCCGACATACACCCCCACAACATTATAGACCCACCCCCATGTTTTACTGTAGGTGTTGTATTGGTCACATCATTATCCGCATTGGCTTTTCTCCAGACTCTATGAACACCATCTGAACCGAACGGGTTGATTATAGTCTCATCAGACCAGAAAATATTATTCCAAAATGCCTGCCCCTTATTTACATGTTCTTTTGAAAACTGTAGTCTTACAACACGGTTCTTCTTACTTACATACGGCCTTTTTCTAGTCATTTTTCCATGATAGCCATTTCTGCGTAAGACCTTCCGAACTGTCTCAGTACATACCTTTTACCAGTAGAAACTTCTAGGGTAGACCGCAATTTTGGAGCACTAATTCTGGGGTTGAATTTCACTTGTCTCACAATGGTTCTCTCCTCCTTTTCACTTAACTTCTTTTGTTTAGGTTTTCTCGGAATATTCTCTACTGAACATTTATACTTGAATTTATTTAGTATATACTGTACTGTTGCATGACATTTGCCTATCAGTCACCCTATTTTTCTCAAAGAATATCCCTTAACTGCAAGATTAACAATTGTATCCTTCAGATCAGAACTGAGTTCGTTACATTTACCTATTTTGGAGGCGACTGACAGCGAGTCTACACAACCAGCACAGTAGGCAGATATAAACAAATGCACAACTTAGAGTATTCATGTTGCATTAATGTTTAAGCAAGTTAGACAAGCAAATACACTGCAGTGTTTTCTTTAGTGTATGAATAGCAAATTGACTTGTATTTGGGTGTATCATCATCATCATAGTACATTCACGAATTTAGGCCATTTGTTGACCTGTTTCGGCCTCAAGAGAAACACCATCCAGAATTATTTTGAGTGGACGTCCTGGTCTTCTTCTTCCTGCAGTTGATATCTTAACATTTGTTTGAGTATTCTGTGATCTTCCATTCGATGAACATGTTGCATCCATCTTGACTTATAATCAGAAATTTTGTTTTCTAAAGATACTATGTGTAATTCTTCTAAGATGTCTTCATTTTTTTTGTGATCTAGTAGTGTGTATCCTGCAGTCCTCCGAATATTTGGGTGTAATAAAGATTATTTATTTTGATAAAATTATGTTTATTTTATAATTAAGTTTTGAACTACATATTTAGATATAACTTAGTGTTTCCTTCAAACCACAATAAATATTTTTTCCTTACTCTCAAAAACTTTCTGAAAATAGGATTTTTATTAATAAAAATGCCTGTGTATGAATACCAAATTGACATACTGTATATGATATAATGAAGGTAATTGCCTCAAATTGAACATTATGCGTGTTTTTTGTTTTTTTTTGTTTTTTCCAACAATATGTAGTTTATGGGTTAGATCTGTTTTCAGTGTAACTATTCAATATTAAAAATACTGTCGTTATTACTGAACCACAAGTCTATTTTACCACAAGATGGTATATTTATCCATTTGACGTGTTTTTCAACAATGTGGCAAGCACAAATTAACTGTTTGACAAAAAAATCTTATTTTATTTTGCGTTCTGTATATTGTATTAATACTGTGTATAAAATAGCCGTCTGTATATGCAATTTTATCCATTCTGAATCGATACTTTTAAAATTAATGACGAAAGTCTGTTGAGGTTACTATGTAAAATTTACAATCTAAAAATAGAAAATCTGAGATCACAGTCTTCCTAAACTTTGGATGTAGGATTCTATTTTTGTATAGTAAATTTCCATTTTGAATTGCTTTAGTCACATGTACAATAGCGGTTTTTTAAATTCCAAAATGACTGAGACATTTTATGACTAAGGAATAATAACTTGAACTAAGAAAAGCCGCATCCGGATAAGCAATCTTAAAATGTGATTGAATAACCGTGTCGTGCTGTAATTTATTCCTTCTGCTTTTATAAATAAATCGATTTATTAAAGGGATAAAAATTACGCTTCTATAGCTAAGGTAATTTAATCTCCTAAACTAAATAATTGCATAAATTAATCACAATTATATGAAAACTAAGAGTTATTTTTATTTTCCCATTATCCCAACAGAATAATTTTAAAAATTATAGTAAATAACCTTCTTTATAGGAAGCCTGATATAATGAGAACAGTTAAGTCTCGTAGACTGCGATGGGCAGGACATGTGGCACGAATGGGGAATGAAAGACGTGCATGGAAGGTTCTTCTAGGAAAACCAGAGGGAAAACGCCCAGTTGGTAGACCAAGAATGAGATGGAAGAATAACATTAACTATGATTTGAGGGAAGTAGATTAAAGAGGAGATGATTGGAAAACACTGGCTCAGGATAGGGATATATGGAGATCTTACGTCCGCGCGGCCATGAACGTACGGGTTCGATAGTGCCAGTGAGTTCGTTAGTTATAATCAATAACCTAACGCAATACATTTATAAAATTATTAAACTCTATACGGTTTACATTGGCCGCGAAGGATTAACGGTTTATGCTCCTTGCCTTTGGTCCCGAGTGTAGCGAGTTTCAAACCCGGCCGGATCGATGAATTTTTTAGGACTGAAAATTCCAAGCAGCAAGTCTTCTGGTAGGGACTTTTAAACTGTGGGTCCGGAGTCTGAAGATTTTCTGGGTCGTAAAATATCTTTAAGCCTGACTAAAAAATACCTCTAAGCAACATTTACCGACCTCAACTTTTTAGATACCTTAGTTGTATTTTACTAGATATCTCATTGAGTCGGTGTGTTGACCGCATTCCATTCATGACATCTATGGGCAAATAAGGTAACTAAAATTAACGTGGTCTAGTAACTCCTAAGAAAGGAGAGATTATGACTCAACAATGGGCTACGCCATTAATAATAGTAATAATAATAATAATTATTATTATTATTAATATTATTATTATCATTGTTATTTTTGTTAGTATTATTTTCATTGTTATTATTATTATTAATATTATTATTATCATTGTTATTGTTGTTAGTATTATTTTCATTGTTATTAGTATTATTATTATTAATATTATTATACGGTCTACAATAAATACTATTAACTTACCTATTAAGAAATGCCGTTTTTTAATGTAAGGTATGTTTGATAGAATTTTGAAGGTATAATTCACTGAGAATTTGTTCTAACAGGCGTACAGTGTTTGCGGATCTTCATTCTTAACAAATGGAAGGAGTTCATGAAATTTTGAGACGGAGGTAGCCACCATGAACCGAAAAAGAGATATTTCAGGTCGCGGTGCTCGGGAAGTCTATCCTCTCAATCTGAATAAAGAAATTACCGAATAGACTTCTCTTGCAGGGCAATGGGAGACCCCGTACCATGACAAAAATTAAGGAGTTGAGAGGAATCGAATTGGTACCACACCCAGCATACAGCCCTGAACTTGCACCTTCAGATTACCACCTGCTTCGATCCATGACTCATTTCTTCTGTGGAATTTCGAAAATACTGAAAACATTGAACCTGTGGATGTGGTTTCTAACAAATTCTTTGCATCAAAAATCAGAGTCTGATAATGTCGCGGCTTAAATATTAATAAATCTCCCTGAAAGTTGGCTCAATACCATGGCATTTGATAGTTTATACTTCGAAGAGTAGTTTAATTTCTTGTAAGAATACATTCCACATAAAAATTTTGTTTTAAAAAAGATTTTGGCTTGGCTAAACTTTACAACATGTGACATGACATTTTAAATCACTTCATCAAATCCTGTCAAATTTTATTCTTAGGATTTCATTTTTCAAATTATTTCCCACCATTTAAAATTATTTTTACATGTTTTCTAATTATTATTTGAATATATTTTTTCACGATATTGAACAACATGAAGGCATAGCAGCCTATTGATTTAAACGAATATTCTATATTTAAGTGCAGCCAACAAAGATAACTAAATAAAATCAGCATGCGTTCTTTCACTGGCTATATTACTTAAATTCATTAGGTTAGCATTTAGGTTGGTCTTTCATAGGTTAGAGTACTTAAATTGCGTTGGGTTAGCTTTTAGGTTCGTTGGCAACGCAAGTTTAAATATCGTGTATATGTTGACTGCATCTCGTGAGTTCATAGTGTAAAGTGGCGCATGCGTATGGCTTATGGTTGGAACTCTGATACAATTTTCTTGTCACATGTTGTAAAGTGTTTCCAAGACATTACTTATGAAACAGTATCTGCAATTATATATTATACCTTTGTATATAAAAATTCAGCCTGCGTATATTTGTGCTCTCAAAACTCAGAATTTAATCAGTAGATTAACTTTAAATTTTGATTCATCATTGCATACGAATACGTGTGTTTTTGTAGTAGAATGAAAATTGACACAACGTTACATTCGAATATGTGGATGTTTCTACACACGAAGTGACACAGTTAATCGCGTTTCATCAGTCGGATAGGAATAGAAAAGTTAGTTTCTTTTACACTGCTGTGCATAATCAATGGTTGGAAATTATTTTATTATTATCTGGGAAACTATTTGAATATCTGCTTTCGAAAAACAAAATACGAGTTAATTTAATACTGATTACTGTAATAAATTCATTAATTTTGTTTTGGAAATTATTTAGTTATCTATTTTAGAAAATTAAAATATTAGTTACTTTGATTTTAATTGTTGCATTTAATTCTATTCATTTCTCGGTGATTCTACGTTCGATAGAAGAGAATTACGTTCCCATTCATTTCACATCAGATTGAGTACAGCTAATCGTGGCCAGATTTAGCCAGTTTTATCAATGATATTAATCATTCCGTTTGAGCACTTTTATGAGTTATATTTGGTTACATTTCTCACGATTTCCATAAGATGTAAACTGGTAGTAGATGACAACATAATAGAACTAATATCAAATTTCTGTTACTTGGGTGTAAATGTCACCAGCTATGCAAGTTTAAAAGAGGAAGTTATTAATCAAATAAATAAAGCCAATAAATTTTCAGGCTGTTGAAGATAAACCATTTGGAAAAATAAATATCTAACAAAATATGCTATATATATATATATATATATATATATATATATATATATATATATATATATATATATCGATAATCAGACCACTTTGTACATACACACATAACAGAAACTAGACCAGAAACAAGTGATACTCGACGCCTACTGGAAACATGTGAAATAATAGTTCGAGAACAATAGAATACATAACATTAAGAGATCACATTAGAAGTGATAAGACAAAATTTACAAATAGAATAAATTTCAAATAGAATAAAGAAAAGAAGGAAAGAATGGAATGAACATATAAATAGAAAGACAAACGACAGAATAGTTAAAATACCTAGGGACAACTTCCCAACTGGTAAAATAAATATTGGACACACGAAGAAAAGATGGAAAAGTACAATTGATACAATAAATTGAAGAGGAACAGACACTTTGTCTATATTTGATGGAAGAAAAAGAATATTTAGCAATTTCCCTAATTTCAAAGGACTGACTCTTCTGTCATATACAGAGTGTTTCTAAATTAGACCAACAAAGTTTGGGATCAGATAGATAACCTTCGTTGAAGAATATTTTGTTAAGAAACCTATGGCCTGCGACGCTTCGTTTCAGTGCCAGAGGGAACTTACAGAAAGGGATTGAAGGAGACGGATATACACTCCTTT
This sequence comes from Diploptera punctata, assembly GCA_030220185.1. Lineage (NCBI taxonomy): Eukaryota > Metazoa > Arthropoda > Insecta > Blattodea > Blaberidae > Diploptera > Diploptera punctata. Next base: position 823,599 of record JASPKZ010001577.1, on the reverse strand, counting down.
CAGTACAAGAGGGGTTGTCTTTACTACTATCGCTTGATATGATTATTCCCGTAGCTCAATAACATTCGGTATGAATTAAATAAGTTTATATACATCCATTGGTTAGATATGTTGTTATCCGTAGTCGGAACAATGGATGGTGTGTGAACCTCATTCTGTACTGCTATACCGTAGAGTTCAATGTGTCTTAGCTTGTGGCTCTGAATATCAGACGCAGCACGTGGTTTCAACATAACGGGGCACCACCTCACATTGGGAATGACGTCGTGGCCATCTGAAATCGTATTGGTGATGTAGCTTTATTGATGGCTATTGCTTGGATATTAAATTTTGGTAGATGAAATTTTGTTTATTATTTGGATTGTATAAGGAATAGAATGGAGATGGAATTAATTAGTTTATTAGTTGTTTTGGCTGCTATAACAAAAAGAGCTCTACATTTGGCGCTTGTTGGGTAGGTAGGAGTGGGCCCACCGCCTGGCCAACACGCACGCCTGACCTGACCTGCCAAGAGTTCTTTTTGTGGAGCTACACGAAGACAATGGTTTATGAAACCGATATTGACTCTGAAGAAATCTTGTAGCACACATTTCAGCTGAAATAAGGGAAACTCCTAGCATCCTTGGAAGGGCACGACAAAGTATGGCACGTCGATGCACTGTTTTTCTGGATGCCAATGGACGTGTGTTCCAGCACTTGTTGTGATGGAACAATAAACTGGATCTATTCTAACAATGCAACACTGGATTTTTAAAAATTAATTACGTTTCGTTTCTGCTTGTCTGAAGTATTTGGATTAACACGCAGGATTATGTGACACAGAATGACTTGTTATTTGCACTTCCTACTTCCTTCTATCCCTTCCTCGAAGACCCCTCTTGTACTGAAACGAAGAGTCGCATCCTATAGTTTCCTTAACAAAATATGCTTCATTGAAGATTGACTATCTGCTCCCAAAGTTTGTCGGTCTAATTTAGAAACACCCTGTATTAACTTATGAAGAGAACGTCTATTGGCTGTCGTGCTAAGGATCTATTTTATTTACAAAAATAAGTAGTCTCAGGATTGGACTTTACTCTGTAATAATTCATTCTACGTTCGATGGGTAAATGTATTATTGTTGAAATCCTTCATGGGACAAACGCCATTGACAGGAGACTCTTGTTAAAGTTCAATGTGATATAAAAAGGAATTAGGAAATCAATTGTTTATAATAATTCTAGTCACGAAGATTCCTGGCACAGAGTCTAAAGAACTGACATACTTTCTTTTGGAGTCATGTGTGAACTTCCTAATTTCATTTAACACAGACTAATACTATTCAAGCAGAATGTTTTACATTACAAACAATGTTTCATAATTAACTTCATTTGTTCCAACTCGGCTTAAGTCTCATTGAGTTTCGAGTCATAATATGGTGATGGGACGTCAAATATTTCACATTGATAATACAGAATATTTTAAAAAGAATGCGCACTCTGGCATAGGAGCTATATTGATTATTGTAACGAAAGATTCGTTTCCTGGTGGTTTGATTTTTAGTTTTACCAATTCATTTTTCAACTCTAAGTCAAATCCTAGTCAGTGTCTGCCAGATGAAATGTCTAAATATATGTATAAAACTAGTTTTACCAAGTTCCGCTCTGTAGTCGAACGGTTTATGGCATCATGCCTTTCTGCAAAACTACAGGAATTGTGGGTTCGAGTCTCCATCGGAGACATTTTTTCTTATGGAATTTCGACCAGTAATGGACCGGTACCTATCTAGCATCATTAGGAATTTTGATAAACCAACTAAGTCACTGACTGTATCGAACCCTTAGCTTCATGCCCGTGCGGACATAAGCTCTCAGTACATCCCTTTCCTGAGCCAATGTTTTCCAATTACCCCTGTGTAATCCAACTCCCTCAAATCATGGATATTGTTATTCTCCCACCTCATTCTTGGTCTGCCACCTGGACATTTTCCCTCTGGTTTTCCTACAAGAAGCTCCCATTCACCTCTTTCGTACCCCATACGTGCTACATGTGCTGACAATCGTACTCCACCAGACTTCACTGTTTTTAATACATTTGGCTTCCTATACATATCATGTAGCTCACTATTATGCAATTTTCTCCATCACCTATCTGTTCATCTCTTTTTGGCCCAAAATTTTGGTAAGAAACTTATTCTCAAATACTCGCAATCTTGTTCCTCCCTTAAAGTAAGAGTCCATGTTTCGCATCCATATAATATAACTGGGAGAATAACATTTTTATATGTTTTCAGTTTAAAGTTTTTTTGAAAGGAGTTGGGAAGACTAGAGTTCCTGTAATGCATAATAGTATGCATTTCCAGAATTGAGCCACAAGGCGAGAGATCATTGGGCAGACCCTTCAAAAGTTGGATTGAGACCGTAACAGACACCTAGGTCCATCACATGAAAGGAATCAGAAGAAGAAGAAGAAGAAGAAGCCTATAATTAATTTCTGTGTGCATCTCCTTCTTATTTATAATAATGTTTCCAATTTATTTTAAATCAGTCACTTCTTCAAACTTTCCCTCATTTGTCGTTAGTTGTCAATTTCTATTTCATAATGCATTTCTATGTGTGAACGTAATGTTACGTGTCGCGCATGGTGACGTTTGAATTGCACGGGCGTGTCGCCAATGGCGAGTCAGAGGACCCGCCCACCCGCCGAATCGTCTGGAGTGTGTTGCCGGACATATCGATAAATTCACGACTCACGAAGTGAGGAGTGAATTTATCTAGAGAATTTGGAAATCAAGAGTGGCATTTGTTAAGACTATTTAACGAATAAAATTAAGCTGTTTACTCACAAATCATTATTTAACTATAGTTATTTTAAAATATTTATATATATAATGTAAACAACGATGTTTGAAAACAAATGAGAAACGATAGGTACGCTTCATCTGCTTCTTTTGTTTATCACTGCAACCAGATCATACTATTTATTGGCAAAGGAACGCAAATATTGTAAGAATGCTCTCTAGTGGAGAAAAAATCAAACACATCAAACTGTATATTAATTCATTTCTGATGTCCTATTGTGTAAATATGACAATTATATTTTTCTGGATTGTTACCTGCGAAAAATTACATTTAAGAAAGTGCACACAGTGGTTTATTTTTTTGGTGGTATAATAAATTGCTACAAATGTTTTTATATTAACTCCTGCAAGCGCTATGTGTTTACATCTATGCACTATATATACAATCTCATAGCCGTATTTGTTTATAGGCTCAGTCACTGCAAAATAATGGTCAGACCTGTTCAGAATATTAAAAAGGAGGAGCTTTCTTTAATATGGTAAATTTAACACTGATAAATATTTCGTGAAACACGAATCTGATTGGTTGTAAAACAGAAATCATTGAAACGTGATGGTCATTGACTCCCTGACTGACTGATTGTTGACGGTGACTTGCACCGTCCAGTGTGCTGCATACTGTTTCCCAATGGGATAAACTTGGCAGCAAATTCCTTTTTGGCTATCAAGTAGTGGTTGTGGATTATGTAACCTCAGCCTTTGGTGACAATATATTTTACCTAACAGGTCTACACCAGAATAATAGTGAAAACCACTATACTTGTAAAAAAGGGCATCATAGACTACGCCGCCGGCAAGCAGAGAGTCCGAAAGCCGGACAGCGTAGAGTGAGCCACATTTCTCAAAGCGAGTGGTCTCGCACTATTATGTGGATGGTCTCTCCTTTTGAGGTTAACCTACAAAACACAGGTTAACCAGTCGGCTCATGTAGAGGAAACGCTCAATGGGACTAAACAGTTCAACCAATAAAGGCTGAACATCCCGGAGAATTTCCTCCCCACGTGCACTTAAGCTACCTATTGGCAATTGCTGACCCTTTGCTTTAGCAGTGCTGTTCTCTTGAGTTGTTCTGGAAGCAGCACCAGTCTGTAGAGCTTGGGTGAAGGAAACTCTTGGATCGACCTTCACAGAAGTGAAGGTCTTTCTTTGAGTTGTGTTTACAGTAGGATTTGAGATGGGATCACTTGTGGATGGTTTCTCGTTTGGATTGGGGATGGGTTTAGCTACCCTGCTATAAGCTTCAAGGGCTGCCTTGAAAGCAGGGCAGCCTCTGTAGGACGCCGGGTGACCGGACTCCTTGCAATTTGCACACTTTAGCAAATTAGTGTCTCTCCGCGCTTGGGCCTTTAGGGTACAGTCCTTGTGCCCGTGAGGCCCAGCGCAGATAACACAGCGATGAGCCCGATTACAGGCAGGAAAAGTATGATTGAATGACTGGCACCGGTAGCACTGCTTAAGCCCAGCCCAGGGTCTATATGGTTCTATGGCTACAACTGTGTACAAGAGACGCTTCAGATCATAAATTTCCAACGCTTTGCCATTACGTTCCAGTTCTAATATATAGATGGGAAGAGGTATAACCAAATTATTTTCCGTCTTGGTAATCTGCTTTACAGATTTAACTGGGAAACCCAACGCGAGGATGTCCTCTTTAATTTCATCTGGGTCTACACTTGAAGGCAGTCTCTTTAACACCACCTTGAGAGGAAGATCCCTCTTCAGCTGAAAAGTATAGTATTCCCTATTCAGGGAAGTAAAATACTCCTTCAGCTTGAAGAAATCTTCCAGTGAACGTGAATAATAGCGTATTCCTTCAGGAATGCTGACACACTTTAGTTGGTCGCCAATTAGTGATTTCAACTCTTTATTTAGTCGGAACAAATTCCCATGACCAATAACTGTAATTGGTGGGGGTTTTTGCTCCGATTGGACAGCATTACCTGAAGGAACAGCACTAGGCGTAGCCATAGTAGGACCAATAGATTGAGGAGGGACCATCTCTGAGGATGTTCCTGCAGTGGAATTTGGAATTTCAGTTAGAACTGAAAATTTATTGTTAGTAGGCACTGCTGGAACCTCAGCTCGTGATTCCTGCGACTCTGTGGATCGGTTAGCTTGATGTATAGGTTGAAATGCATTAGTGAATTTGCCCAGTAATAGGGTTTATCTTATCTGTAAAGATAAGTCCACCCAACTGACATGCTCCATTCTCGACGTCTTTTTTTGTGATCGCGTGTCAGGGGTTCTCATACAGCGGATCTCCGACAGTAAAGACCTCTCTGTTGAAGCCTTCTGTACACTGTTTGTCGCGATACAAATGTACCAGTCAATGCTGTGAGTTCAGATGCCTGTTGTTGTGCAGTACAACACGGTTCCGCTTTGCCCTTATTGTCAAGTAACGATCCTCTCTTTGTGTGGTGACTCTTGGTCGTCCTTGCCCTGGTCTTCGGGTTATATTTTCTACCTCTACAAACTCTTGCTACATCCAGGAAACAACAGAACGGTACACATAGCCTAGTGGCCACATCAGCTAGAGACTGTCCAGCTTATATTCTCTCTATCGTCCTACAACGCAGGGAGTCTGCTTGGCGTTTTCTCTGTGTCATACTGCACCTGAATATTTACACAGTAAATACTGAAGTGGGACTAAAGAAAGTAAACATGAAGTACCGTTTGATAGGTGCACTGACGTTATCACTTCATTGATTCCACAGGAATGCTATCTCACATAGAGGATATGACTATACAGACATTTTTTACGTTTTACAGCAACTTGGTACTATTCTATTGTATATTGGACAAGAAGCCGAAATTTCAGTTTATTGCTTTAATTTTTGACACTAGTGTAGGCGTATATAGTATCCACGTCTGTGGTCTCGAGGTAGCGTGCTGCCTTGTCACGCAGCAGGCCCGGGTTCGATCCCCGGTCGGGACAAGTTTCCTGGGTGAGGTTTTACCGGGGTTTTTCACCTGTAAGATAAATGTCAGGAAACGTTAAGGCTCAAACGGTCCTCGAATACCATCTGGCCATCATTATCATCAATATCATATTCGCCTAATTAGCTGAAGTTTAGTTTAAGGCTTCTCCTGGCGCATCATTAACTCTCATGTCATCGGGGCAGCGTAACCCAAGCCTTCCAGGCGTTCCAACCTCAGAAGTGGGTTACAAGTACGCCATGCCAGGAGAGAACACCAGCTATTATATCGAAATGACCACTTGGGGCATTTGAAAAAAAAAAATCATATCGTGATTCAAAGTGAAAATACAAGACGAAATATATTATATTAATGACGAAAAGTGCGCACTACGCAGACATAAATTTTATGTACGCCTATGGCAAAGTCAATGGTATGGCGAATCCTGCCCGGTTGTACATATTGAAAAAGTTTTCCTTCACCAAAGGGATATGACAAGATTATACTTTCAGCAGATATCATAAGCGTTTTTGAGAAAATAACAGATTCTGACACTGCTTGAATGCCGTGCTTGTTTCGTCATTGATAAATTAAATTACTTTTATTGGAATTGGTAAGTAACTTTACTATCTAACCTCCCTTGGTTAACTCTTGTTTTTTCGATCCCGACGCTATTAGGGCATCCGAGGGCTAGGGAGTCTTTCCTTTCTTCCATTTCTTCTTTCCTTTATTTTCTTTTCTTCTCCAGAAAAGCCTGACCAGAGGCTATAAGATGGCAGCCCCGTCACTGGTCTTGCCTTCCTTTGGCCAGCAACCAATCGAAGGGACTATTATTATGCTTTCAAATCTTATATGAGAATTTTCCGGAAGGATCAAACTATTTACGCTGGAGGGAAAATTTTCTATAGAATCGTAACAGGCCTTGGCCTAATACTTGGAAGGAAGAAGAAGAAGAAGGAATTGGTAAGTGTACTCGGTTTCCAGTTAGCCTCAAGCAGCAAAAATTAAATTATCATTATCTTGTGACCGGTCAATGTCTGGATCTATATTTATCGGGGCATCTTTTGCTTCTCTTTGCTTTTACTTATCATCCCCACTTTTTGGATCCCAATTTTTATATCACCATAGAACACGTAGGGCTGCGCAGTCTTCTTTTATTTCCAATTCGAGCAACTTTTCGCAGACTACGAGACTTAACTTTTATTATTATATGTGGTTTCCGACAAGGATCACGTAGCTCATTTTTAGTAGTCTTCCCTATTCACCTGTCTGTTCGTCTCTCTTAAGCCCAAAAATGTTTACTAAGGACTGTATTTTCAAATATTCGTAGTACTGCCTCTCTCCTAAAGTAAGAGTCCTAATTGATGTGATTAAGAGGCGAACTCGAGACCCAGATCGGTGGGCGAATGTCTAATCATTTTGCCACGGAGCCGCCTATTTTAAAAATAAAATTGTTTTAGTATTTTGTAACAGTTCTATTACATTTGATTACAGTATTTTTTTCTGTGAGAGACAATTGATTTAACATATATTTTATTCCATTGCTTTAGAACCCGGTAGGTGTATGTTTATAATAGAAAAACAATAGTAGAACTACTATGAAATTAAGAGAAATAAGCAGTCATTAAGAAAAGAAAAACAGAAGACCATAATAGCATATTACGATGTGTGTGTTCGGAAGTGGTTTTTACAGAAGGGAGGAAAATGTTTAAAAACCGAGCGATATCGAGGTTCTTAATTTCTGAGAGTCTGTAAAACACTTCACGAACGTGCGTTGTACATTATTTTTTCCGCGATGGTGTTTTCAAAATAATAAATAATAGTAAAATAATAACAACTTTGTTGGAAATATTTTCGTTTATTATAAACAATTGATTAATGTTAACAGAGTGGGCAATGTTTATTAGTTCAAACTGCAGAAGGCCGTGAGACCAATTAGTGATAAAATGGCGGCAAGTACGTATTTGTTGTTTTATATTGTTTCCAATAATGTTCAGTTCATTTAAAATGCAGTGACCTTTTTCGTATAATGTATATTAACACTATATTTTTGATACCTTTTGTACATATATATATATATATATATATATATACATTGTAATGTAGTATACATAGAGGTAAATTATTTTACTTCCTACACTCAGTTGTAATATGTAATATTACACTATAGTTATTCTATTTCAGTATAGTTATTTAGGTTGACAACCCCGAAATGTAGGTAGTTAAATTATCAATCATGGTCGCCAATGCTGTTAACTACGACAAAACGCACTATCGCGCAAAAAAAATATTTTTCAGGACTCTTGTGTTTCCCAACTCCTTTCAAAAAACATTAATGTCCCGAGTATACTCGTATTATAAGGATACGAAACAAGGACTCTCACTTTAAGTTACGAAAGAAGTTTATATGTATTTGAGAATAAGGTTCCTAGTTTTTTTTTACCAAAGAGAGATGAACAGATGGGCGAATGGAGGGAACTTCATAACGGTGAAATACATGATCTTTATATGTAGCCAGATATAATAAGAACAGTTGGATTTCGTAGATTGCGATGGGCAGGGCATGTGGCACGAATGAAAGAGGTACGTGGAAACTACTTGTAGAAAAGCCAGAGGAAAAACACCCTTTGGTAGACCAAGAATGAGGTCGGAGAATAAAATTATCCATGATTTGAGGGAAGTAGATTTTATAGGGAATGTTTGGAAAACATTAGCTCAGTGTAGGGATTTATAGAGAGCGGCCATGAAGCTAGGGATCGATAGGGCCAGTATGTTAGGAAGTTGTGAGCGATTCCATGAAAATGTCATATCGAGGTGAAAATTTTAAAATTGACGCAGGAAGAATTTGTTTGGCGTAATATATATCTTTTTTGATCAAATTTTCTGATTCTCTAAGATAATGTTCCATAAGAGTACCATTTTAATATAGTATTAGTGGTAAAACTTGTTATATTCTAAACCTGTAAAAACAAGCAAAATATTTACCAATATGTTGTGTAATGATTTGTTCGTATTAATTCGTTTTATTTTACAACCTCTTTTGTTAAACTATACTTTGGTCCGCCCTATTCGTATATGTAATAATATTAATTGGATTTTATTGTTCTATATAACTTAAATGTGTTCTATAATTGTTAACTGCAAGCTATGGTCAGTCAGTCACGGAAAACGTATAAACATTACTGTATACAACATAATAATTGATTGAATAAAATTTCCTCTTGGATTCTACGTTATCGGTACATTCTAACAAAATCGTGTTGAAGACATTTTCTTGTAATGTCATTATTATTCCCGCTAGTGTCCCGTGAATAACTGACTTTTGTCCTATCATCAGTTGGTAGAGCGGTGAACTCTACTGGTATATAATTTCAGTAATTCATAGGTCGCTGGTTCAAATCCGGCTGGGAGGATTTTTTTTTGAAGAGCTATTACTTTTATCTCGTACTACAATAGTACCGAATTTAAAGATATTTTAATTTTTATCTTATTCTGTAAAATATTAAAACTAAAAACTAAATAATAGTTTTTAAAAATTAAAACAACACGCTTTATTAGAAAACCGAACTATAAAATGAAAAATAATTTTAATTTCCAACACGCTTGGGATAAAATTAAAGTGATCAACAAAAAAATCATCTCCAACACATATAGAATAAAACTAGAGTTATCAACAAAAAGAAAATAATTTTGCCATCAAAAACGTGGGGTGCTTTTTATGATTTTTACATTTTCTTCTTAGAGACTTTATGTTTACCAATATCTGTTTAATATCAAATGTATTATTTGATATAGAGCACCCTACACATTTGATGGTTAAATTATTTTCTTTTTGTTGATAACTCTGGTTTTATTCTATATGTGTTGAAGATGTTTTTTTTGTCGAACACTTTAATTTTATCCCAAGCGTGTTGAAAATAAACATATTTTTCATTTTTAGTTCGGTTTTCTAATAAAGCGTGTTGCTTTAGTTTTTAAAACTATTATTTATTTTTATTAATGGGTCAAGTCAGGTCAAGTTGGCGGCGAAGACAAGAGAGAGAAATGATTATATAAGCGATCTCACATACATGGATGTTACGATGTGAATCGTCAGAACTCGGACTAGTTATAATTATGTTTTTATGGTTGTTTAAAAGTAGAATTTAATACGTCAGCAATTGTTTACTAACTACAGCTTACTAATGCGATATACGATAATTTATTTTCAAAGTACATGCACTCTGAAGAATAACTAACATTAAGAATTTGTAAACATTCTGGTGGGCTTAAATGTTTTATTTCAGTTGTTCAATCTAGAATTCAAAAATATTAAATCTTACATCAGGTAAACTGTAATAAACTCCACTCCAAGCGCGACAGGCCCAGAAGGCCCTTGGTCTACCAACCGGCTGCTGGCCTCACGTCCACATATGTTAATCACAGAGGTAGACGACCATAAGCCATTGTAGGGGTGACATGTGGTCAGCATGTCGGGTCACCCAGCCGTTATAGTTGGTCTTATCAACCTACACTTGTTACTTATTGTAGCTACCCAAATGCCTCAAGATGTTGGGTGGGCACCGGTCCCATAATGGCAGAAATTCCATGAGAAAATGTCTTCCTCCATGGTGACTCGAACCAGCCAAGCCCCATAACTATGCGCTAAGACTTCTTGCCTTAAATACTCGGCTATGGCGCCGGACTAAATTGTAATCAGTTACTATATATATACATACAATTTTAGTAGGTATATTTAACAACAGAGAAGGCACTTTGTAAAACTATTATAATGCCTGTTATATTAAATGGGTGCGAAACATCTTAAGGGAGGAAAGGAGATTACGAGTATTTGAAAATAAAGTACTTTGGAACATTTTTGAACCAAAGAGAGATGAACAGACAGGTCAATGGAGAAGACTAACAATGAACTACATGGTCTTTATAGGAAGCCAGATGTAATAATAAAAGACTGCGATGTACAGAACATGTGGCACATATGGGGAATGAAAGGGGTGCATGGAAACGTCTTATAGGAAAACCAGAGGAAAGCATGCAGTTGGTAGACCAATAAGAGGTGGGAGAATAATATTAACTATAATTTGAGGTAGGTAGATTATACAGGGAATGATTGGAAAACATTAGCTCAGGTTAGGGATGTATGGAGGGTTTATGTCTGCGCGGCCATGAACCTACGGGTTCGATAGTGCCAGTGAGTAAGTAAGTAAGAAGGAACTTTGTTATTAAGTATTTAATAGTTTCATTATTTTCATAATTTAATATGGTACATGAGAAGCGAGTTAATTTAATTACATTATTGATTTAAATTAATATTTATTTTACAGCCAAATTAAATTTAACAATTTTCATAGAATTGATAAAGTATTTGCAGTTCTTTATTAATCTCTGTTACTGAATCTATTTATCTACTTTCATAGTATTTTGTTACATTTGTGTAATATTTGCATTTTGAAATTCTACATAAATTCAGATATTTCAGTTACAAAATAATGCCAGTCATTCACACTACACATATTGGGTCATAACGTCGGTATTAATTGTGATTTTGATTTAGTTTTTTTTATTTAAAATGTAACTTGAAATGTGCCCTCCAAAAGGTGTTTTGGAAATTTGAATTAAGAATCACATTTCAGAGAATGATGTAGAAGAACATGTTAAGCTGCATGATGAGTTCATATTTATGTCAGTCAGTCACACATAATTTGATAGGTAATAAATAGCATTGTTTTTCTTCAGAACTAGAATATTTATGTAGAATCTTAATTAAACACTTTTCCTCTATCGTATCACGTATATAACACCTCTAATTTCAAACCGATTGTAATATTTATGCAAGCATTTTGCAGCCAAAGTGTATAGTAAATGTCAGTCAGTCACATATGGAATTGCTCTTGTATAATAAATAAAGTCAGTATCAGAAATATCAAAAGTGATTCCACCGTTCGTAATTTCCCAAGAGAAAATGTTTACCGTGGAAGAGTGACCAGAAGGAAATATTTTGTCAATTCAAGAATAATAAATGAGTGAATTGTTGAAATTACCAACTGTACCTTACTTTCTACATTCACTGTACATTGTAAGCGCCTGTAGATTGTAGAATATTTTGCCAACAAAATACAATTTTCTAAAAAAAAATAAGAACACAAATATTTGAGGTTGAACCTACAGTTAAGACATGGACTCGTTTCCGGAACGCACCTAACGCTTGAAGATTCGATTGTTGGCGGTTTCGATTCCGGCAAGTGAAGATATAAACTTCAGAATACAAAGCCATTTACTTTAGAAATGATGCCTTAGATAATTAGCAATCGATCCTTTTTCTATAAATGTAGGGTTATGAAAAGGTTACTTCAGAAAAACTCAAATGTAGTGTACAGGGAAGTAAATTCTTGTCGAAATTGGGTTCAACATGTCATTATTTTGTCCATAGACAGCACCATCATTTACAAATATAAAACATTAAAATATACAGTTAGTTATGGGTTTATTTACATCCGATGTTCGGGATGCAGATAAGGAAGTATATATGTAGTACAACTGAAGGTACTTCTCTGGATTTCAAGGAAAAAGTGACTTATTTGTTTTAGAACGTGGCTGTAATAAATTATATACCGAAGCATGTTCGCAGTTCTGACAATTGCGTTTTGTACGCAATAACATCATTTTGTAATGATTTCACTCAAGTTTGTTGTAGACGGAGTTGGTCGAATGTGTCCCGCAGGTAAAATAACATTGACCGAGATTCGAGTTTCAGAAGGGACATAATCGATCGAGGCCCGGGGGTCAACTTCGCTTAGGTCCCGGGACAACCGTCATAATGCACGTGCTTTTATTGATAATATTATCCCAAACTGATGCAGATTTGCACAAAAATATAAAATCGAAAATAAAGTATATAAGAAAACTATTATGTTATTAATAAACAAGCAACTATTAAAATTAATTATTTTACATGGAATCATTGTTGCATTACCTATGACCTTAATTAATTCTGATTTATTTTATACTATTCATAGTAAATACGTCATATTCATTCAAATTAATCGTTGACTCGATTATGAACAATACAAGAATCCTCATCAGCTAAGCTTGAAAAACTCAACTGGCATATTGGCAAAATACGAATCAACCAACTGCCCTAAACTGATCATAGCGATATAAATAATTTATACAAACCAAATTGTGCATGAGTTTAGCTCTCTTATGTAATAGCATTCAATTAAAATATAGAAGTTAGGTCATTCAGTATTAAGTCAGCCCATACGTATGTACGTATATTTGTATGTATGGACGAAAGTATGTATGTATGGACGAAAGTATGTATGTATGGACGAACGTATGTATGTATGGACGAAAGTATGTATGTATGGACGAACGTATGTATGTATGGACGAAAGTATGTATGTATGTATGTATGTATGGACGAAAGTATGTATGTATGTATGTATGTATGGACGAAAGTATGTATGTATGTATGTATGGACGAAAGTATGTATGTATGTATGGACGAAAGTATGTATGTATGTATGGACGAAAGTATGTATGTATGTATGTATGTATGTATGTATGTATGTATGTATGTATGTATGTATGTATGTATGTATGTATGTATGTATGTATGTATGTATGTATGTATGTATGTATGTATGTATGTATGTATGTATGTATGTATGTATGTATGTATGTATGTATGTTGTATGTATGTATGTATGTATGTATGTATGTATGTATGTATGTATGCATGTCATGCATGTATGCAATGGATGCATGTATGCAGGTATTCATGTAATGCATGTATGCAATGTTCATGTATGCATGTATGCATGTAATGCATGTTATGTATGTATGTATGTATGCCTGTATGCATTTATGCATGTATGCATGTATGCACTGTATTCATTTATGCATGCATGCATGTATGCATGTATGTATGCATGTATGTATGTATGCATGTATGCCTGTATGCATGTCATGTCTGTATGCCTGTATGTATGCATGTGCAGTATGCATGTAGGCATGTATGCAATGTATGCATGTATGCATGTATGCATGTATGCATGTATGCATGTATGCATGTATGCATGTATGCATGTATGCATGTATGCATGTATGCATGTATGCATGTATGCATGTATGCATGTATGCATGTATGCATGTATGCATGTATGCATGTATGCATGTATGTATGCATGTATGCATGTATGCATGTATGCATGTATGCATGTATGCATGTATGCATGTATGCATGTATGCATGTAATGCATGTATGCATGTATGCATGTATGCATGTATGCATGTATGCATGTATGCATGTATGCATGTATGCAATGTATGCATGTATGCAATTATGCATGTATGCATGTATGCATGTATGCATGTATGCATGTATGCATGTATGCATGTATGCATGTATGCATGTATGCATGTATGCATGTATGCATGTATGCATGTATGCATGTATGCATGTATGCATGTATGCATGTATGCATGTATGCATGTATGCATGTATGCATGTATGCATGTATGCATGTATGCATGTATGCATGTATGCATGTATGCATGTATGCATGTATGCATGTATGCATGTATGCATGTATGCATGTATGCATGTATGCATGTATGCATGTATGCATGTATGCATGTATGCATGTATGTTTTATGTAATGCATGTATGCATATGTATGTATGTATATAACACGTATGTTTTTATGTAATGTATATAAACACGTATGTTTTTATGTAATGTATATAAACACGTATGTTTTTATGTAATGTATATATGTATACATGTATATGTATATACGAGTATGTATGTATTTTTTAACTTATGTATGTATGTAAATATTATATATTTATGTATGCAGATATTGTATGCATGATGCTCGAATAAAAATTGGTAAGGACATGTACGGAAAATTCCAGAAGAATTATTACCCAGAAAAACATTGCAATGATATACACCTGGAAGAGGGAAAAAAAGGAAGCCCCCAGACTCATGGATGCAATAAATAAGAACTGGAACGAGGACCACTGGAGTGGATGCATGGGGTGGATGCACATAATGATATGTAAACGTAGAAAAAATATATATATACTATCGGACCCAGCAGACAGTGTCCTGCCCGAATGTTGAATTATCGTGTCATGGCCGGACGATAAAAATAAGTTACTTTTTTCCATAAAACTTACTCATTAAGACATAAGTAGTTACTATTATTTAGGTTCGCAAGAAGACTTCTCACAGCCAACTGTTGTGGCTCTAGAAGCGTGCATGATGACGCCACATTGTTAACGCGCGAAATATGTCGATAATGCAGATGACTACATATCTGACAGAAACAATCCTATAACCCTTTGGCAGAGCCACCTATGTGAATCTAAACCATCCAGGGTGCACTCAAACACACACACACGATATTTAATCGGTCTAGTCGTTTAGGCAGTTTTTAATTAGGGATTTCAAGTAAACCTCCACTTCGAATTGTCGGATTTCGCTCATTTTTTGACAATACCTAAATCGGGTTAATTTAATACGATATACTGAATTACGTTGTGATACATGAAATTTGTGACCGCTAGCGCGATTTTTAAATTTTCACGTCATGTGAACTCCTTGTTTAGAGGGTCTAATTGTGACTCTAAATCATCCAGGGTCCCAATCAAACTCATACAAAAAATCATAAAAATCGCGTCAGTCCTTTAGGAGGAGTTGAGTGACAAACACACTTACAGAAGAATTATCTATATATTGCGGGGGTCTAACTCAATGGGATGTGAATCGGTAGAGCTGTGAGGTTCAGGGGACAATCACGATCAACTTGAAGGCAACTACGATAATAATAACTTGAATTAATTGTAGATTTTATTTTATAACATTTTGTATAATTAACTGGCACTCTTGTAGATTATATGCACATAAATATTATCAATTTACTTTCAATTATCGCCCTTGAGACTCTCAAACGATCGGTATTATGAAGCGATCTTTAAATGCTCACGATTCCTAGAAGTAGGACCATGTAAATAGCACAAACTTTATTTGAAACGGGAACTGACTATAACGGTTCCTGAAAATCATCCGGCCATCATCATCATCCATATCATTATCGTCATCATTCTTCATCGGTGTGGAAAGCAACGGGAAACTACCACAGTAAAGCTGCAAATCATAGCATGAAAATGCTATGATCGCAGTGAAAGACCTGCCCTCGAGCAGAATTACTGTAGATGAATGGATATATATATATATATATATATATATAGTCCACCGCTGTGGTCTCGAGGTAGCGTGCTGCCTTGTCACGCAGCGGGCCCGGGTTCGATCCCCGGTCGGGGCAGTTTTTCTGGGTGAGGTTTTTATCGGGATTTTTCCTCACCTGTAAGACAAATGTCAGGAAAACTTTAAGGCCCAAACGGTCCCCGAAATCATATGGCCATCATCCTTATCATTATCATCCTTACCATTATCATCATCATCATCATCATCCTTCACCGGTGTGAAAAGCAACGGGAAGCTACCACACCTACACAATTCCTAGTAAAGCTGCAAGCATAGCATGAAAATGCTATGATTGCAGTGAAGGACCTGCCTTCGGGCAGAATTACTATGGATGGATATAACATATATATATATATATTCTTTTTTCAATCATATATATATATATATATATATATATATATATGAATGAACAATTCCATATGTGACTGACTGACATTTACAATACACTTTAGCTGCAACATGTTTGCATAAATATTACGATTGGTAGAAATTAGAGCTATTATATATGAGCTATGATAGAGGAAAAGTGTCTGATTAAGATTGTACATAAATATACAACTTCTGAAGAAAAACAATGTTATTTATATCTATCAAAGTATGTGTGACTGACTGACATAAATGTCAACTCATCATGCAGCTTTAACATGTTCATCTACATCATTCTCTGAAATAAGATTCATAATTCAAATTTCCAAAACACCGTTTGGAGGGCACATTTCAAGTTACGTTTTAAATAAAAAACTAAATCTAAATCACAATTAATACCGAAGTTTTGACCTAATATGTGATGTGTGACTAACTGACATTATTTTGTGCCTAACATATCTGAATTTTATTTAGAATTTCAAAATGCAAATATTACACAAATGTAACAAAATGCTAGATAAACTATATAAACAGCTTCGGCAACAGAGATTAATAAAGAACTGCAATTACTTTACCAATTCTACGAAAATTGTTAAATTTAATTTTGCTGTAAAATAAATATTAATTCAAATCCATAATGTAATTAAGTTAACTCGCTTACCATGTGCCATTTTAAATTATATAAAATAACGAAACTATTAAATACTTAATAACAAAGTGCTTTCTCTATTGTTAAATATATCTACTAAAATTGTATGCATGTGTATATATATATATATATATATATATATATATATATATAGTAATTGATTACAATTTAGTCCCGCGCCAAAGCCGAGTGGTTAAGGCAAGAGGCCTTGGCGCAGAGCTATGGGACTTACGTTGCTTCGAGATCCCATGGGGAACAAATTTTCTCATGTAATTTCGGCGAGTGCCCACCCAGCATCGTGAGGCATTTGGGTAGCTACAACAAGTAACGACTCCAGGTTGAGAAGACCAGCTATAACTGCTGGGGAACTCGACATGCTGAACACATGTCACTCCTAACACTGGCTTATGAACACGTGCCTTATGATCGCCTACCTCTATGATTAACGCATGTGGACGTGAGGCCAGCAGCCGGCTGGTAGACCAAGAGCCTTCTAGACTTTTCGCGCTTGGATTGGAGTTTATTAAAGTTTACATGATAAAAGATTTCATATTTTTGATTTCTAGATCGAATCACTGAAATAAAAAAATAGAAGTCTTCCAGAATGTATACACGTTCTTAATAAGTTAGTTATCACAGTGCATGTACTTTCGAAACAAATTATCGTATATCGCATTAGTAAGCTGTCCCATTACTGACGTTGTGAATTCTATTTTAAACCATAAAAATATAACTCTAATTGGCTCGAGATCTGATGACTCACATCACAACATTGATGTTTCAGATCGCTTATACAGCCATTTCACTCCCTAGTCTTTGCCTACAACTTGACTTGATTTGACCCATTAATAAAAATAATATTTCCTGGCACGCACGACGTCCCACTCTGTGACTGAATGGTTTGAGTGAATATGTCTCAGTAGGGAGCACTGGTTCGAGCCCCCAGGAGAGAAGACATTTTCTCATGGAATATCGGCCACAATGGGACTGGTGCCCTCCCAGAATCATGAAGAATTTTGCCAGCTATAATATTTAGCGGTTGCGGTCGAGAAAAAAACCATACCCGCTGGAGTATCAGACATGCTTACCACATGTCACCCTATATATTGGTTAGATGATTGCCCACATCTGTGGTTTATATACTTGGATGTGAGATCAGCAGCCAAGGGCTTTCTAGGCCTGCCATCATACCATTCAGTTTTGTTTTAACACACGAACTTATGAATTTGTTACACTGATTGTTTGACAGTTGTGCATACCCTATAACATATAGGTCCAACGCTTTCACATTGTATAAGCAATAAGTTTGTGATAGATGAAAGATATTCAAATTGTTTTTTCTAAAAAATTCTTTCCTTCTTCTATATAATTTTGTAACTCCTGTTATTTGGTTGGTTTTACAGCTCATATTACATAATTCTGCACCCTTTTGTATCTTCTTTCCCGATTTTTCATACATCCGTGCCATCCTTTTTACTAGGCCGCCAATGGCATTTATAGTCCCCTTTCCATTGCACGATTCAAGGAAGTTCCATTTTATGTTAAAATCCGAATATGCAAGTAATCAGTGTCACATTGCTACCTTCTACTCCAACTGAACTTTTCTATAGCAAACATCTGTAGCACACTTGCTATGTGTCACATAACCTGACACTAGAACAAAGTATTTCTTCTGAATTCTCTGTCACCGTCCATCTAAACTAGGCAACAGCAGTTAATATTGAGATATTCTAATTTTTCCAATGAACTGCCTGGATCTCATTTTGTTCTTTGTAGGTATAATTTTCTGAGAAATCAAAACGTATGACTGCTTCGTTTACTGCAACTTTTTTTTTTGCTGCTTGTATTTAAATGCTTCTACTAACTGTCTTCTAGCTTAAATTGACGAAGAATAAGGGTCAGTAATTATTTCATGGAACAGCTGAGCCGAACAGTCTACCAGATATCCTAAACCATGTTTATGTAAATCCTCAGCGGAGAGCTGCGAGCAACTAACTGCACCATGCATACTGGAATATGTATGATAGGACAAAAGTCAGTCAGTCACGGGACACTAGCGGGAAAAATAATGACTCTACAAGAAAATGCCCTCAATACGTTTTTGATACCTGTGTACCGATAACGTAAAATCCAAGAGGAAATATTATTCCATCAATTATTATTTTGTGTACAATAATTTGTATACGTTTTCCATGACTGACTGAACAATTATAGGACACATTTAAGGTATATAGAACATTAGAATGCAATTATTAGTATTACATTTTCGACTGGGGAGGTACAACTTATAGTTTAACAAAATTGTTAGTAAAATAAAACGAATTAATGCGAGCAAATCATTACACTATAAATTGGTAAAAATGTTGCGTGTTTTTACAGGTTTGGAAAATGCAAGTTCTACCACTAATATTAGATTAAAATAATACACTTTTGAAACATTCTCTTATAGAATCGGAAAATATGATCCTTAAAGATATATATTTCGCCAAAAAATAATGAATGAATATATATATATATATACAAAAATTGCGGGTAGGTCTAATATCAATTCTGTAATTTTTAGAATTTGTCAACAGTTTGTATGATGATATGCTGAATGTATAAAAAAAAGAGAAATGACTTCGTAGGTTTCATGAGGAGACGCGTGTCGTAACGTACCCTGGGCTTGTACGCAATAATTTGAATTTTTATGAATATTTTTTCCTTCGTACTTAAGCATAAAAAATTAAGTACTCTTTTGAAATAAGAATCCTGGTGATTTTAATAGAATGTTTTCTCGTAAATATTAGTCATTTCGGACCCAGAAAGAATCAACAGAGAGAGGCATGGTAATATGCTTCACTTTATGGCATACTAAAGTTCTATGCCACTGTAAAAGATATAAATTTTATGGGCTTTTCCACATTCGAGATCAGCGACGATCGTTAAATGAGTTAAACCAGAATTATTTTGTGCGTTAAAATGTTTTTAATCTGATTTCCATATTAAAAAAATAGGATATAAAATATTGATTGTACATATGCAATTATATCATTTGCTTCTTTATAAAATACTAACTCTAGGGAAATATAACTGGAGTATCTCATTCGGCATTTATGTTCTGATGTTACTGTACTTATTTCAAATTTTTCAGCATCTAAGGCGGATAAGCGGGACGGATTGATGAGAAATTTAGATTGAAGTGGCGAATAGAATATTTAAGAATTCGAATATGAACTTCAGAGTGAAGCATAATTATTAATTTAAGTATTGGTACACACGAGCATAGGAAATTACGAGTATTTGAGAATAAAGTTCTTAGGAACATTTTTGGACCAAAGAGAGACGAACAGACATGTAAATGGAGAAGACTATACGCAAGACTGAATTACATGGTCTTCATAGGATGCCAGATATAATGAGAACAGTTAAGTCTCATAGAATGCGATGGGCAGGACATGTGGTACCAATGTGATATTAAAGACGTGCATGGAAGCTTCTTGTAGGAAAACCAGAGGGAAACCGCACAGTTGGTAGACCAAGAATCAGGTGGAAGAATAACATTAACCATGATTTGAGGGAGATGAAATATACAAGGGGTGATTGAAAAAAGTTGGCGTAAGATAGGGATCCATGAAGAGCTTTTTTCCGCGCAACCGAATTTGTTCTAGGTTGTGCTATCATTATTTGATTTGGTGATTTCTGAATTTTTTTTTGTTGATTTGATAATTTTAAGATCAAATTTATCTTTTATTGATAATAAATTAAATACAAATAGTTAAATGTTTCACTTTTAGAATTTCTAAAAATATTTTTTTAATTCAAATTTTCCTAAGAAATGTATTCTTAAATACTGGTAATCTCTTGTCCTCCCTCAAAGTAAGAGTCCATGTTTCGCATCCATATAATATAACTAAGTTTTCTTTTTCAGTTTAACTTTATTTTAAAGGAGTTGTAACATTAGTTCAATTTATTTAATATATTTCAACAAAGTAATGAAAATAGTATATTACGATGCGAGGTAGGAAAGTGGTTTTTACAGAATGGAGTAAAAGTTTAAAAACCGAGCGATAGCGAGGTTTTCAATTTGCGAGATTCTATAAAACACTTCACAAACCTGCGTTGTACATAATTTTTGCACGATGGTGTTTTCAAAACAATAAATAATAGTAAAATAATAATATAATTATTGGAAATATTTGCGTTCATTATAAACAATAGACTAACGTTAACAGTATGGACATTGTTTATTAGTTGAAACAACAGGAGATCGTGACACCAATTAGTGATAAAATAACAGGAGGCAGTGAGACCAATTAGTGGCGGCAAATACGTATTTATTGTTTTATATTGTTTGAAATAAAGTTCATTTCATTTAAAATGCAGTGATTTTTTTCGTATAATGTATATTAACACTACCTTTTGGATAATTTTTGTATTTAAACATTGCATGTAGCGGTGGACTAGTGGTTATGCTCCTTGCCTCTGGTCCCGAGAGTCGTGGGTTCAATCCCGACCGGGGTCGATGGATTTTTGGACGGAAAAATTCCAAGCAGCAAGTCCTCCGGGAGGGACTTTAAACCGTGGGTCCCGAGTCTGAAGATTTTCAGGCTCGTAAAAATCCTTAAGCCTGAATGAAAAGGCCTCTAAGCAAAATTTACCGAAATTTCCCGTCGTAGTACTACCTTGGTTTCCTAGATGACAGTATGAGGCGGAACTCTGACCATGGACCACTCAACATGACATCTGTACAAAACAAGTGTAACCAAATTAGTATGGTTCAAATTCTTCCTTATAGGGGCAGAGCGCCTAGATGTCTGTAAAGGGAAAACATGGACTTACAATACAATGTAGTATACATTGAGGGCAGTGGTTTTACTTTCCACACGCGTGTTTGTAATATGTAATATTACAGTATAGTTATTTAATTACAGTATCGTTATTTAGATTGGCAACCCCGAAATGTAGGAAATTGAACTTTTAATAATGATCGTCATTGCTGTAAGTACAACAAAAGGCACTATCGCGCAAAAATCAT
Source organism: Diploptera punctata (assembly GCA_030220185.1). Lineage (NCBI taxonomy): Eukaryota > Metazoa > Arthropoda > Insecta > Blattodea > Blaberidae > Diploptera > Diploptera punctata. The sequence continues at coordinate 801,533 of JASPKZ010001577.1, read as the reverse complement.
ATATTTAAATTGGTGTTAAATCATACAATATGCAAATAAGTAATAACTTGTTCTTATGAATAATTGGTTTTCACAGTCGCATACTTTTAAATAAGCTAGTAGCAGAAATTGAGTTTATCTAATTTAACAAAATAAATGTAATATTCCGTAGACCATTAAAAGTGGACCATAAATTCGATTTGCTGAAGAATTCGTTTGTTTTATCAATTTCGTGAGTGACGGTTTTCTTTAAGGACACAGCGTCTGCAGTAAGCGATAGAATCTGCATAGTTTTGTCTACTATTGGGTTAAATTTTGCTTGATAGCAAAGAGAAAATTTAGACAGTTCTTATTTTCTCCCTTTTCAGTTTATAGATCTTAAAAATCTACTCTCGTTCGATGGAATATAGGTAAAATTCACAAAAATGTGCTGGAAACTAATTCAGCTGTGAAGTTGGTACATACGTGATCTAATTTTGAGGGAGCTTTTAGATGGAACGTGATGTAGGCAAACGTGACGTCCAATGTATCCTGAGGAGCAGATTTATATTCCGCAGATAGACTTCTGCTGGATCTGCATCCACTAACTGCAACGTTTTCCTGTCCTCCAGTAAATGTTTCACCGTCATCCGTTTTATATTGTACTGTACCAATTCCGAGCTAAGTTTCAGTTGTAATGTATTATATAAGACAGCATTTTCATTGTTGAAATAATGGTTTTACCTTTAAGCGTGTAAGAAAATCTAGTTCGCTCTCTAACACTCGAATTGAAGGAAATCAAAATAATAAAAATATATATTAACTAGCACATGTCTACATAAGTTAGTTGGGAGAATCTTAAAACATATAATTACAATTATAATAGAATAAATAAGCATTGTTCTATTCTTACGCACGCACAATGCAAAATTCCTTAGAATTTCAGTTGTTTTAAAATGACCGCTTCTGTATTTTTTTAAATATCGGAAAGGAAAGTATTTGAAAAGCGGAGAGGAACCAATTATTTTGAACATGTTCAGACTGATTAGTTTAAAATGTTCTACATTAGCCATTGAGGATGTGGTCAAAATAACAGCAGAATTTACAAATGAGACTGCATGGAGCATAAATTCTGCTCATAATGAAAGTGTATCTATGGACAATATGGAAAAAGCATAAACATCTGATTAAGTAGGCCCATGTATAATTTATTGTCATAAATAAATAAATAAATAAAAAATAAATAATAGTATTAAAAAACTAAAACAACACCCTTTATTAGAAAACCGAACTAAAAAAATGAAAAATAATTTTAATTTCCAACACGCTTGGGATAAATAATTTTACCATCAAAAGCGTCGGGTGCTCTTTGTAAATTAATATATTTGATAATAAACAGATATTGGTAAAAGTAAAGTCTCTAAGAAGAAAATGTAAAAATCATAAAAAGCACCCCACGCTTTTGATGGTAAAGTTATTTATCCCAAGCGTGTTGGAAATTAAAATTATTTTTAATTTTTTAGTTCGATTTTCTAATAAAGCGTGTTGTTTTAATTTTTTGAAAAAGTATTATTATTTTTTATTTTTAGTATTAATATTTTACAGAATAAGATTCGATACTATTGTAGTATGAGCTAAAAGTAATACTCTTCTAAAAAACTCCCAGCCGGATTTGAACCAGCGACCTATGGATTACTGAAATTATATACTACTAGAGTTTACTGCTCTACCAACTGAGCTCTTACAACGATTGACTAAAAAGTCGACAAGTCCGCAACCTATTATACCAGTTTTCATTTGTTTGATTTTGTGGTGATTCTGGCCAGGATTTTAGAAACCAAATATGAAATTATTGTATTGCCACGGGTCCTTTACAAGTACACAAAGTTTCAAGTCGATCCAATGTTTCTAAGTGAATGTAAATCGTGTTCAAAGATTCCGTTACATAGATACAAAAACACTTTTTATGATTTTCTGACGATTCTGGCCAGGATTTTAGAAAATAAATATGAAATTATTGTATTGTCACATGTCCTTTATACGTATACAAAGTTTCAAGTCGATCCAATGATTTTAAGTGGGTGAAAATCGCGTTAAAGTATTCAGTTACATAGATAGATACAGGTCAAGCTAATATAAAGCGTGTAAACATAGATAAATTACTTAATTATTGATAACATATTATCTTGTATTCAGTCTTATTTCCCATAAAATGCGATGTTGTATAAGTACAATGTTTCTATCATTGACTGTTCCGTACACAATTCAGTCACATGGCAGGTAAATGTATTACACGGTTTCCGCTGATTGACGGTGTTGGCGGAGTAATACCTTAAGTAAGTTTGTTTACAATTCAACTTGAACTTATCTCGAAATTAATTTAATTTATTTACTCTGATTAATTTATTCACGTTTTAATATCCAAAATTAAATCATGTCCAGGATCTTCTGCGCGTGTATTACATTAGGCTATGCGTTTTTACAGCTATTTTTGTCAAATGGTTTTTTGAAAAAGTTAACCGATTTTAACTTTAATAACACTACGAAGTGGTCAACGTGATAAAATGGGTTCTTGTAATATTATTTATTATACTTGATATTTTTAATGACTGATGTAAATAAAGATAGAAACTAATTAAAGTTGATTCGTAACGATACATCTGCGACCTCCCGAGTAAGAATATCAAATGCTACCGCCTGATCGAACTAGCCCCATCCTGTCGAAATTCCCCTCTATATCATCAGAGACGTATGTTTTCCCCAAATTTATTATAATTAACTACAGGTGGCATTTTATGAATTTTATTATTACCATCAGTCACGTATATTACATAATGGAAATGGGTAGTTAATAACAAATGAGGGTAGTGTTTAAGATTTGGCCGAATTCAGATATCTAAGAAAAATAATTACAGACAGGAGTGAAGTGGAGAAAGAAATTAAAAATGGGATGAACTCTGGAAACTCATGCTAAGATACATTACAGAGATTTTTGTCAGTTCAACTTTTCTAAAAAAACATTAAATAAAAAACATATAAAACAGTTGAACTCCTGGTTACATTGTATGGATGCGAAATATGCACTGGATGACAGGAGACAATATTTTTTAATGCCCTAGGTTTTGTCCTTTCTGGACATTTCTGGTGTTCTCTCCTGGCATTGGCGTAATTGTAACCCACTTCTGAGGTTGGGGCGCCTGGAAGGCGGGGTTACGTTGCCTCGATGGTTTGGTGGGTGATGATGATGATAGTGGTGCGCCAGTAGAAGCCTTAATCCTAAGCTTAATCTGAGATGAATACGAATGATGATGATTGCGATGGCCATATGATGTTCGGCGACTGTTTGGGCCTTAACTTTTCCTGACATTTGTCTTACAGGTGAGGAAAAACCCCGATAAAAACATCACCCAGAAAATTGTCCAGACCGGGGATTGAACCCGGACCCGCTACGTGACAAGGCAGCACGCTACCTCGAGACCACAGCGGTGGACTGAGGAGAAAATATTACGAGTATTTAACAAAGAAATCATACAAACATTTTTGGACCAATGAGAAACGAACAGACAGGTGAATGGATAAGATACATAACATGATCTTATGGGAGAACAGATGTGAAAAGAATAGTTAAGACCCCTAGATTACGATGGGCAGGATATGTAACACAAATGGAGAATTAAAGAGCGGCATATAAACTAATAGGAAAACCAGAGGGGATGTGCCCAGCAGGCAGGCAGCATATGCCCGCGCGGGCCATGAACCTCCGGTGTTGACAGTGCCAGTGAGTTAGTTATTACTCATCATCAGTAATTGTCCATATTACCTAATTATTATACCAAATTATAAATTTACCTAAGTTTCGAAATATTTTCATAGGATATGTTGTCATCTTTACAAGACTATTTAACTCATGCCCCAAATGAGAGTCAATAACCAATCATGTTTCAATGATTTCTGTTTTTACAACCAATCAGAGTCGTGTTTCACCAAATATTTATCAGTGTTATAATTATCATATTAAAGAAAGCTCCTCCTTACAATATTGCGTTCCTTTGGCAATAAATAGTATGATCTGGTTGCAGTGATAAACAAAAGAAGCAGTAGAAGCGTACCTATCGTTTCTCATTTGTTTTCAAACATAGCTGTTTACATTAAATATATAAATATTTTAAAATAACTATAGTTAAATAATGATTTGTGAGTAAACAGCTTAATTTTATTCGTTAAATAGTCCTAACAAATGCCACTCTTGATTTCCAAATTCTCTAGATAAATTCACTCCTCACTTCGTGAGTCGTGAATTTATCGATAATTTGGAAATCACTCGTGGCATTACTTATGATAAGATGTTTGCAATTAAAGAGTTGTCACCTGGACTGAATTGCTGGCAATGTTGATGTGTTGAATTTGAAATGCAAGTTTACAATTGTGGTATGCAGTAATATAATTATTAAACGAATACGATTTTACACCTCACATAATATTTTTGTAACATTCAGGACCACTTTTCTAAACCAAATTTATTTTGTTGTTAATTGGCATCTGACAGGTAATTTGATGATTTGCAGTCTTGTAGGCCCATTATTCTGCCCTATGTTGGTTGATTGATGAACTTCCAAATCCTTCACCCTGGGAATTTGAAAATTTATATTTTGTCCACCCTGTACTTCTGTACACTATGAGTTCTATGCGTTTATACGTTTCAATAGCTTACCCATTCTTTTTATATTTAAGGTGTTATATTCTAATGCTCAATTTCTTCTTGTTTTTCCTGTGTTGATTTTTAGACAATTTACACGTTTTCTATGACTATTTAACTTGTGCCCCAAATGGAAGTCAATGACGAATCACATTTCTATGATTTTTTATTTGCAACCAATTACAGTCTTTTTCACCTCGATTTTATCATTTTAATTTTATCATAATAAAATAAAGCTCCTCCTTTCTTTAACATTCTGAATAGGTCATACCGTTATTTTGCAGTGACTGCATGTGGCTACCAGATTGTATATTGTACACGAATGTTAGCAGATAGTGCTTGCGGGATATAATACAAAAACATTTGTAGCAATTGATTATACCACAAGAAAAAACACTTTTGCACTTTCTTAAACGTATAATTTTCCAGGAGCCCCTCAAAATCCAACCTCAGTGGACCACGTCTCGAGGCGTGGGCAACGGGAAGTATGGAATAGCCTATTGGAGTGATGTACGGTTGGGACTAGTGACCGCTACGGTAGCCGAAAAGGCCCAATAGGAATCCCGAAAACCGGCAAATGAGGCTCTGGTTAGGTCCCCCAAATACGGGGGTTGGGGAAGGGCTGACAATCCGTTCCATAAAAATAATTGTTACGTTTCCTGCAAAGAGAGATAAAGCCGGACAGATCAATAGGCATAGACTTCGTCTAAGAAAAATGACAATGATTTTGGCAACTTGGAAAATACAAGGTTGGAATTCTAAGAATAATGAAATACTTAACGAGATTAAAAAAGAAGGTGGTGGATGTAGCAGTTCTGACAGAAGCGAAAAGCAAAGGGAAAGGTCAAGAAGTGATTGGTGAATACATGCATGTATGGAGTGGGGTGGAAAAATCGGAGTGAGCTAAAGGAGGAGTATCAATTTTAATTAAGAAGAAATGGAAATCCTCAATAAAACAAATAGAAGAAATAGATGAAAGATTTATAGTTATGGAAATAACAATGTATGGGAAACAATTAGTAATAAGAGGTACATATGTCTCAACAAAAGATGCATCACAAGTAATAAAGGAACAATACTTTGAAAAATTTACTGGATTGGTATAAAAGATTTCGCAAAAGATGGAATTAATAATTATGGGAGATTTGAATAGCAGAGTTGGAAAGGGGACAGTTGGCATATGGAGAAGATATTGAGAATGAAAATGGACAACGTTTAAAAGAATAATGCAAAGTGAATGACCTAATTATTATGAATTCGATGTTTAAGCATCGGGACTGCCATAGATATACGTGAGATCAACGCACAAAAGGTCTAAGATCGATAATTAATTATATAATAGTGAGGAAACGGAGAATATTATAGTTCAAGATGTAAGAATGAATCAAGGACCCGAATGTGGAACGGATCATTATATGCTGTCAACTAGGATAGTATGCCCTATAAACAGGCAAAAGGTAAATAAAGATCAAAATATAGAAATAGAAAATGAATTAGACAAATGTAGATATAATCTACATTTGCTACAAGATGAGAGTATTAAAAATCTATATGCCCAACGCCTCACCGAAAAATTAAAATTTGATGAAGATTGGAACTCTGTCGTTATTTATGAACATTTGAAAAAATATATACATGAAGCAGCAAGAGGATCACTTGGTCTGGAAAATGATAAAAACCATAAAAACCATTGGGTGAATAAGGAAATACTGGATATCAAAACAAAAAAGAAAAATGTATATAGAAATTTTTAAGTTCCAAGAAAGATGAAGATTATCTAAGTTATAACATACCTAAAAGAAAGCTTAAAGCAGAATTCAGAACACATATAAAATAAATGTGGAATAGGGTATGTGGGGAAATCTAGCATACAGTAGGCTATTCAAAGTCCGCCGTAGCATAGAGGACAATTACAAACATGCGAAATGATAATATGACAAAGAGTTTTAATTTAGTACCAATGAAAATTTTTCGGGAATATTTTAAAGTGCTTTTAACAGAAACTAGGAGAGAATTTACGGACTATGCTACACTGGATAGTGAAAAGGGTGACGTAATAGAACCTATAACAGAAGACGAGGTAAGAAACGTGTTGAGAACAGCAAAAAATGGAAAAGCGGCAGGTCCAGGAGGAATAAACATGGAACTAATTAAATTTGGTGGTTCAGGACTTATAAGAATTTTAACTACATTTTTAACCAAGTGATAGAAGGAGATCCTATTCCAGATGAGTGGAAGTTATCGTATATTAGTGCATTATACAAAAATAAAGGGAATGAAAGAGATCCAGCAAACTATAAAGGGATCAGTGTTATGGCAGCAATTAGTAGAATGTTAAGTACAATTATTAAAATTAGATTGGAGGAACTAATACAAAATAAAATATCAGAAGAACAAACAGGTTTCACTGCAGGTAAATCGTGCCTTGATAATATATTTGTGATTAGGTTGATTACAGAAAAGATGTTGGCTAAAGGAAAAGAAGTGCATATGGCATTTATAGACCTGGAAAAGACATATGACTCTGTACCCATCAACAGGCTTTGGGTGGCAATGGAGATGTTTGGAATACCTAAATCACTTATACATTTTATAAAAAGAATCTACAATTGTAAAGCAAGTATTAAGGTTGGAAATAGAGTATACTCAGAATTTTATATAACAAAAGGATTAAGACAAGGACGCGGGATGTCACCAACATTGTTCAAGATATATTTAGAAGATGTATTAATGAAATGGAATAAGTAATGTAGGGGAATGAGAATCAATATTAATGGTCATTTACTGCACAATTTATTATTCGCTGATGACCAGATTACAATAGGACAGGATAAGGAAGATATAGAATATGTGATTAGAAAGTTGGTAGATGCATTTGAGGTAGGTGGTCTGAAGATAAATTATATAAAAACAGAATATATGGTAATCGGAGGAAATTCAGAAGACCTACAAATAAATAAAATGATAATCAAACATGTTGAAGAATTTAAATACCTTGGTTCTATAATAGATACATCTGGTACTTGTAAAAACTATTATATTAACAGCGTAAATTGTGCAAGGAAGGCGATTAGATCCCAGAATGGTCTTTTATGGAATAGAAATTTGACCAGAAAAACAAAAAAAGAAATTATACAGACAATAATAGAAAGTATACTTACATATGGATCAGATAGCTGGACAATAAATGAAAGGATGCAGTAAAGAATCTTGGCGACAGAAATGGATGGATTACGGAGAAGTATGGGAATATCCAGGCTACAACATATACGAAATACATATATCAGACAGGTTCATGACCGCGCGGACATAAGCTCTCCATTCATCCCTATCCTGAGCTAATGCCTTCCAATCATTCCCTGTATAATCTACTTCCCTCAAATCATAGTTAATGTTATTCTCCCACCTCATTCTTGGTCTACCTACTGGGCGTTTTCCTTCTGGCTTTCCTTCAAGAAGTTTCCATGTACGAGTTTCATTCCCAATACGCACAACATGTCCTGCCCATCGCAGTCTACGAGACTTAACTTTTCTTATTATCTAATACCCGCTTTAATACTTTTAGCGCCAAACTATTGTATAAAGTGCTATTATTCCATGTTCCTAGGAATATGTTCCAGTGTTTGAGCGTATGGCATGGATTTCCTGAAGTAGTTCTCGCCCGTAAAACCGAATGCGGGACTATGTTACTTCCGGAAAAGTTTATCCCAATGAAACCGACGTCCGTGTTTCTTGACGGTTGTATTTTTACGGCGAGAGATAGTCACTCTTTCGACAAATAGAAATGAGGAGCACAAAGAAATTAAACATAGGCTCAATTCTAGAAATGCGTGCTATTATGCATTACAGGAGTCTTAACGTCCCAACTCCTTTCAAAAAACGTTAAACTCAAAATATATAAAAACTGTTATTATAACAGTTATATTGTATGGTGCGAAACATGGACTCTTACTATATAAGAGAGGAGATTAGATTACGAGTATTTGAGAATAAAGTTCTTAGGGCAATTTTTGGACCCAAGAGAGATGAATAGACAAGTGAATGGAGAAGACTACCTAACAGTGAACTACATGATCTTTATAGGAAGCCAGATATAATAAGAACAATTAAGTCTCATAGACTGCGATGGGCAGTATATGTTGCACGAATGGGGAATGAAAGAAGTGCATGGAAGCCCCTTGTAGGAAATCCAGATGGAAAACGCCCAGTTGGTAGACCAAGAATGTGATGGAGCATAACCGTGATTTGAGGAAAGTAGATTATACAGGGAATTATTGGAAAACATAAACTCACAATAGGGATGTATGGAGAGCTCATGTCCGCGCGGCCGTAAACCTCGGTTTCGATAGTGATAGTCAGTTAGTTACTTAGATATAAATATTTTCCTTTTTATTCATTCGACAAAACGTAGAAACACATATTTAATTTATTTAGGCGTAGCAGCGCATGCCCTGTATTAGCTATTATATTATAATTTTCTAACGGAGTGCTGAAAAGAATTTATAATTTTATGTTTCTTCATAACACCGTGCCTTTGTTTCCTATGATTAACAGTTTTCGCTGTTAAAATTTAACGAAAATTAACTCACACAAATGTCCTACATAGGAACAGAACTAGAGACCCTGCATGCCGCTGCTGGTTTAACATCCACATGTGTTAATCACAGAAGTGGACGATCATCAAGAGAATATAAGGGTAACATGTCGTCAACAATTTGAATCCGCATGAGTTATAACTGGTTTTATCAACCTGGAGTCGCTATTGATTGTAGCTTCCCAAATTTCTTACTTTGCTGGGTGGACACCGATGACCGTAATTCCATGGGAAGATTTCTTTCCTCTTGGGGATTAGAATCAGCGCAAATTCTGTAGCTCTTCATCAAGACATCATGTTTTAAACCACTCGGGTACAAATAATGTTACTCATACAAACAGCTGGTAAAATACAGAAACATTCAAATCTGTTGATTTGACTCATTTTACGAAAACAATATTAATACTTATTTCTTCTCTTACTGTTTATTTTATTTAATGCAGCAGATACAGGATTTACATCACTGCTCTAATCTTCTATTCTATAAGACTGCTCATATCGATTTAAAACGACTCTATGTGGTTCTTTTAGATCATCATGGAGGAGGCGACCAATCGGTCTTCTAGAGGAAGGATTAAAGATTTTTTTCTGGTTTACAAGCTATTTTTCGGAATCTATGGATTTATGAAAAGTGTTGCCGCTACATGGTAGCCACTAGTGGCTGAACATCAAACTGGCCGCGGTAAATTTGGTATGTTGCCTGAAATGAGCGTCTCTTGAGCGGGAGGTGACGTTCCTGCACTTCTTCCTTCCATACGAGTAGTTGGCTTCCGCCGTTCACATTGGAAAGGCGTGTGTGTGTGTGAGTGTGTGTGTTGAGCTCGTGTACTTGTGATCGAGCTATTGTGGAGAAAACTGAAGCCATCCAAAGTTGTTGTTTGGTGATTAAGGACCGTGTTGTGTGCTGCCTTCGTATATTTGGTAGTTTTGTGATACCATTAGTAGTTTGGTATTAAATCTACAGTGAACAATGACACATTGACTACCACGTGGTGTTAATAGAGGATAAACCGAAACAGTTGAGTCCAATCCAGTTACATATTACTTATTACTTCTAGTTGTAATTATTAATACAATTTATATTTAATAGTGAATTTGTGTCATATTTATTTTAACACTCTATCTAAATTACAATTCATACACAGAGTGAAGAATACGATTTCTATGTTGCGGGTGTAAGAATCTATTCAGTGTAAATTAACCTGCATATAGGGAGCAGGTCTCATTAATTAGCTGCTATAAAAAACATAGACTATACGCTGCCCCCCCATACATGGCCTCCGGACGCGGATGATAGTCTACGCTCCTCCCCATAATACATGGCCTTCGGACGCGGATGATAAGCGTCCTATAGAGTGATATTGAAAATATCGACGAAATATGACACAAACGTGATACTTACCGTGAATAAACTGTAATATTTTAACAGAAAGAATTTTAAAATAAAGAAAAGTGAGATCATTAGCGCGTGGTGTTGCCGTGAATTGCTGTGTCGCAAGGGGTTTGTGTACTAGTGGGCCAGGACCCCCAAGCAGAACTTTGCGCTTCAAGAATTCTGGTTTCAGTGGAAGTAAATAACGTTTTGATGTTGGATTGACCTCCAGTGAGCTGTCCTTTGATGTTAACTGTGCTGTAACTTTCCAGTGGCGTCGTGGCACATTCTGGGGTACCATAGATGTCTGGTTGATTGGAGATCATTTGTGGAGACCTGAAAGATATGTCACTTTTGCATGCGTATGTCCTATCTTAGAAATAGCATCGAGTCGAGCTGACATTATATTTCAAGTTGCTGCTTGGTTAATGTAACTTCTATGTAATTTTATTTTTTGTGAAATATTTGCTGTGTTATTGTTCAGTGATTAATTATTGATCAAAATGTCATTCGAAAGAGAGACAATGGCTATCCAAAGGCGAGGTATGCTTAAAAGAAGCCTTATTAATTTGGAAAATGATATTAACAGTGAAACTATTTCCCTAAATACATTGTTAGCGAGACAAAGTAAATTAGGAGATATTTGGGAACAGTTTGAGGAGGTGAGGGATTTTTTGGAACTTGATGTAGATTCAAACCCAGGTCAACATGATGCATAGGATCATGAAGATAAATATTATGAATTGTGTGGCAAGTTTCAGGATTTAGTAGAAAGTCTTCAAAAACCCACAAACGCCACAGGTAGTCATATTTCTGATAATTCACGTGCATCTAGTAAATATAGCTGTGGTTTTAAGTTACCACGTATTCAGATTCCCCATTTCAGAGGAGAATTGACCGAATATATTTCATTTAAGAATATCTTTGAGTCTCTTGTGATTAACAATAGTAACTTAGATAATATTGAGAGGCTTCATTACTTATTATCATCGCTTGAAGACGAACCTAGGTAACTCCTCAATAATATATAAGTAGCAGAGGAGAATTTTGGTACAGCCTGCGAGTTAATTCAGCAAAGATACGACAATAGACGCATGGTATTAACTCAGCATGTTAAGTCCCTACTTGACTTATCTTCTTGTAGTTCTGGTACTGCGGCAGAGTATAGGAAAGTACTTAACCAAGTAGAGGCAAATACTAATGATATAGAGAATATACGAACTGCTGTTCTGTTATCAGGTCTAATGTTGGAGGAAGAGGTCTTGAGTAAAATGATAGGAATTCGTAGGTCAGAGTGGGAAGCTAAACATAGTGCTATGGATATCCCTAGCTTAACCCATTGGAGACTTTTAACGAGTCTCCCTCGTGAGCAGGTAGAAAGTCCAAACAGCTCCTCCACGAGCTAGACTCGTTGTTGTGTTATAACTCCCACTGTAAGACGTTAGGTTTTTTTAGTGGTTTAAATTTTCGGTTCACCATCAGTAAAATTTGTTGTTTGTTTATGTAAAGTAAATATGTATAGGCCTAGTGTATTGTATAGTTTATTTTAGTTATTATTTATAGAATAGTAGACTATAGTTGTAGGCATTTATTACGGTAAAATATAAGTGAATATAAATTCAGTGCTTATTTGTTAAAATTCATAGTTTTAAATTTAATTTTTTTTCTTGCAATATGTGCGTAAATAGGAGAGAACGTATTGCTTTTGAGAAACTAAGTGAAGTAGTGGATGAAATGTTATATGGCAGTGATTGTAGTGAATTATCATGGAACGAAGATTCGGACGATGAAATAATATACAGTGACAACGTAACCGTGCATGCTACTGATGGTAGAAATATTAGGTGAGTTTCGTCCAGTTTTTATCTATAGTATTTTATAATTTACGGGTCGATATATAACTATGATAATTAAAGAATATACGAAGAATTTATCCTGATTTTATAATGTATAGGTCTATGCTTATTTTATTTCATATATTTATTTTTATTATGTACAGTATTATATTGCGTTTGTTATTTTTTTCGGTCTTGTTTGAACATATGATTTGTGTTTACTTTCAAGACAATGTCCGAGAACTTTTACAAAAAGATGGTTTTTGAATTGTTTGTCAACTTTCACAGCCTTGAAAGTAACAAAACATAACGGTTTACAATGCACAAAAGAGGGTAGCAGGTAGGCCACATTCCTTTGCTATTCGTAAAAGTACAAGATACTAAAAGAAATTCAGGGGTAAACAAAATATCTGAAAACATAAGTGATAGAACACAGTATGTGTATTTTTTATTCTGATTTAAAGTCCAGTGCAGCCGGAGTAGCGGTGAGGAGATTTAAATGGGTTCCCAGTGAACATGCTAGGCGCTTTAAACGTGTCTCCAGTGGGTTAACTGAATTTATGGAATTATTAGAGAGAAAAGCTCAAACCTTGGAGCTCAGTGAATGTAAAAACATTGTAGTAAATGAGAAAAGAGATGCAAAGCCTAGAGTCAAATCTTTCCATATTGCTAATGACAACAGATCACTATATTGCCATAATTGAAAATCAAATAAATATAATTTTCCAGATTGTGCAAAATTTAACCAATTGACAATAGATGAAAGAGTGCACTTAGTGGGTCAAAGTAGATTATGTTATAACTGCTTCTCAGAAAAGCATACAGTGAGATTTGTAAAGAGAAACCTTTTTCCAAATGTCAGCGCAAGCACAATACTCCAATACATTTTGAAAGAAAGCCTGTTGTTGAACATTTAAATTTAGGGCCTCCAGGTATTGTGTCTCAGAATGCTATGAAGGTAACCTCGGAGATAGTCTTAATGTGCTTCTTAGCACTGCCTGTATTAATGTGAAAAATAAATCAGGGCTAATAGTCAAAGTTAGAGCGTTGCTGGATTCTGCCTGTCAGTTATCGTTCATGCAAAACGTCTGTCGAGGAAGTTAGGTCGTACACCTCAGTCGTGCAAACTTCTTTCTATAGGTATTGGAGACTCAGATGTCTCTACAGTTAGTCTAACTTGTAACATTCAGTTGTTGTCCAGAATGTCGAACTATAGGTAGAACGCGAATTGTGTTGTCGTAGATAATATCACATCTCAATGTCCTGCCACCGAGATTGATTATTCAGGCTCGAATATTCCGTCTATCATCGTGTTGAGTGATCCAGACTTTAATAAGCCTGCTACGGTTGAACTTCTCTCGGCGCAGACGTGTACCATAATATTGTTTGTTCTCAGACTTTGAGAAAGAAGGGACACCCCACTTTAATTAAAAGAGAGTTAGGCTATATATTTTCAGGTGCATTTCCTGAGCGTTGTCATACGAAAAGAGTAGATCCTCGTTCATTAAACTTTGTGAAACTTGATTCCTTGAATAAGAAACTGGAAAGGTCCTGGCAGTTAGAGGAGCTACAAAATCCTATTCTTAGTCCGGAAGAGAAATCGTGTGAACAACACTTCATTGAAAACGTCAAATTATATGAATCTGGTCGTTTTGTTGTGAAGTTACCGATACTTCCTGATGTTCCTTCGGTCGCTGAATCCAAGCATACTGCTGTCAGGAGATTTAAGCATATTGAGAGTAAGCTAGCTAAAAATCCTCAGACAAAGGAGCACTTTGTCGGATTTATGAGATAATAGAGCGATCTAGAACACATGGAGCTTGTCCCACCTTAAGAAGAAAATTAGAATGCCTTTTACTTACCGCTTCATTGCGTAATGAAAGAGTCAAGTATCACTACCATGTTGCGAGTGGATTTCGATGGAAGCTGTGTATCTTCTAATGGAGTTTCCTTGAATTCTATGCTCATGGTTGGACCGTCTATACAACCAGAACTGTTGTCCACTGTGATGAGATTTCATACTTATCAGGTGGCGATTTCTCCCGATATAGCAAAAATGTATCGTTGCATATTGGTACATCCTGATGACAGGGACTTTTAACGCATTATCTGGCGTGAGTCACCTGATGAAGAGTTAAAATGGTATCATCTTACTACAGTGAATTATGGTACCCCACCAGCATCGTTTGTTTCAATGAGATGATTGCTTGAATTATCTAAACAATGTAAAGACTCAAATCCTATTGCTTCTGATGTCATACAGTCTTGTTTTTATATGGATGATTTCATTTGTGGTTCAGATACTGTGGAACGTGCACAAGAATTGTAAGGTCAGGTATCTATTGTGCTAGTCAGTGCCCAATTTCATTTACGAAAATGGACATCAAATTGTCCAGATGCTCTTGTTTATGTCCCAGACGAAGACAGAGAAACTTTGACTTCTTGTAATCTTACAAAGGAAGAAGCAGTTAAACTCTAGGTATCACATGACATCCTTATTCTGATGAATTCCAAATTCAGATAAGGACAATCAAGGTCAAGGAAGAATCACTAAGAGAAACATTGTTTCTGCTGTGGCTTCGATATTTAATCCGGTTGGTCTCTTAGGGTGTGTTGTAGTCAAGTGTAAACTCATCATCCAAGCTCTTTGGCAGCAACGGTAGAATGGGATGAGCTATTAGAACAATCCTCCTCCATAGTGCAACATTGGTAGGACATTTGTAACGATTTCTGTGTGTTAAATGAGATTCGTATTCCTAGAAATGTAATGACCTATGTTAATGCAAAATGTGTGGAAATACATGGCTTTTGTGATGCTTCAGACTCCACAAACAGCGTCTGTATTTATATTCGTGGTGTAATTAGGTCCTGCTACAAGTGTTTGAGATTTAATCCACCCGCAACTAGTCAGATGATGGGACAACTTCCCGAGTGTAGAGTGGCGCAACGTCAGCCCTTTGTCAAGGTTGGTTTGGACCATGGAGGTCCTATTGTAATAAAGGGAGACAACCCGATATCTAAGGTGAGATTTAAGGCTTACATAGAACTTTTTGTATGTTTAGTAACTAAGGCTTATCCACTTAGAAGTTGTTAGGAGCCTTACTACTAAATACGTTATTGCTGCCCTCTATAGATTTGTTGCTCGCAGAGGACGCCCTTGCCTCATATTGAGTGATAACGGCACAAATTGTGGTGTGGCCAATAACGAGTTATTGAGTTTTGTAAGAGAGAATTCTAAAGTTATTACAGAGAACATAGCAAATATGAACATTGGATGGAGATATATTCCTCCTTCTAGTCCCCATTTTAGTGGTCTTTGGAAAGCAGGAATAAAATCGGTTATATCCCTTATGAAAAAGACAATAGCGAAAATTATTCTTAATTTTGAATAATTGTGTACTGTGTTGTGTCAGATCGAGGCTGTACTAAATTCTAGACCTATCTGTATTCCCAGTGTATCCCATGATGAATTTTACCTAACTCCAAGTCACTTCCTATTAACGAGCACTAATACTCCTGCTATAGCCAATTGCTCCCTTTCCTATGATTCAAGGTGGAAAATAGTTCAGGCTCTCTACAGGTCTTTCTGGCAACAGTGGTCCAGACAGTACTTGCAGTCACTTCAATAGAGGAGAAAATGGATGTCTGCCGGAAAATGGTGTCCAGCTGTCGGCGAACTTGTGATCTTTCGAAATGACAAATTGCCACCCCTGGTGTGGAAAACTGGTGTGATCCTACAGCTTTCACCCTAGGATCGACGGTGTGGTATGAGTGATCGCCACTAGACCTACAACTAGATTACTCCGACGAGCTGTTGTGAAACTTGTCCCCTTACTGAATTATGTTGAGAGACTCACTGATGTCTTCAATCGCGAGATCGAAGCGGCAGCATGTTGCCGCTAGAGGGTAGCCACTAGTGGCTGAAGATCAAACTGGCCGCGCCGAATTTGGTATGTTGGCTGCACTGAGCGCCTCGTGCGCGGAAGATGACGCTCCTGCACTTCCTTCTTCCATGTGAGTTGTTGGCTTCCGCCATTCACAATGGAATGGCGTGTGTGTGTGTGTGTGTGTGTGTTGAGCTCGTGTACTTGTTATCGAGTTATTGTGGAGAAAATTGAAGCCATCCAAAGTTATCGTTTGGTGATTAAGGACCGTGTTGTGTGCTGCCTTCGTATAGTTGATAGATTTGTGATCCCATTAGTAGTTTAGGATTAAATGGAGTTACAGTGAACAATGGCACATTGACTACCTCGTGGTGTTAATTGAGTACAAATCGAAACAGTTGAGTCCAATCCAGTCACATACTACTTATTTCTAGTTGTAATTATGAATGCATTTTTATATTTAATCCTGAATTTGTGTCATATTTATTTTAACATTCTATCTAAATTACAATTCATACACAGAGTGAAGAATACGATATCTATGTTGCGGGTGTAGGGATCTATTCAGTGTAAATTAACCTGCATATGGGGAGCAGCTGTCATTAAGTAGCTGCTACAAAAACTTGATGGTCCTCCGGTGCTTTTTATAAAACATAGACTACGCTGCTGCCCCTAATACATGGCCTCCGGGCGCCGATGATAGTCTACGCTCCTCCCCATAATACAATAAGTCTGATCAAAATGGATTCATTTTCTTCCCAAATCACTGTAAGAGTATATCTTTTACATCCAAACGCAACGTTATTTAAAATGCAACAACTAGCCACCCAAGGAATTGCCACCTAGTCGCGAAAGTGGTTAATATAAATGGAGCGAACAACATTGCAATTTAGCTTATTAGCTCCTTCCCTTACGGGTAAGAAGGGAGTGAAGCGAAGGCAATTAACAACGAATAGCGTCCGTCTTATATTGGACAATTTTAAACGTTTCGTGCACGGGGTTAAGTGTGAAGACATCAACGGATATGACTATGTAGAAGAGGCACCTCCGGATACAGGGAAGAAGTCCTCAACGTTCTTATTGTTGCGGAGGAGACGATTCTCCGTTTTGGAATAAATACAACCGGAGGATATGATGTTTGTCCTAAAGATAAGAGATCCATCTCACCTTACCTTGCGGGCTACCAGTAACATACCCAGGGGATATTTTGACTACTAAAAGCCTAAGACAAAATCGACTCAACAGTGCTAAAAAATGAGACCGGAACAAGTCGTATAAGACGTAATCCATGAAGCAGCTCCTTCTGTTAATTTTAACCTGCGCGGATATAACAACTTGATAACAAGAGATCAAATATATATATGAACATTTTTATAACGACTAGCGAAGATTGAACTTTGAAACACTAATGAATTAATTGTTATTCCAGAAAAAATGTACAAATTATTTGATACATTATTTTAGTCAACTAGACTTTCAAAACAAAATTTGGTACGAAATGAAGTTAATAACGCTGTTATTAAACTAAAAATTTAGTGAATTCCAATTTAACTATTCTTTCCGTTGCGCATTACTCAAGATATTTCTTCAGAATGTTTCTCACGTTACTGAAGCGGGCATTGCGCACCTTTTCCCTTGCGCATTACTCGAAACAATTCTTCAGAATACGTCTCCTGACGTTCTTCAGACGGACATGGCGCACCCTTTCCGTTGCGCATTACTCGAAACAATTCTTCAGAATAAGTCTCCTGACGTTGTTGAGACGGACATGGCGCACCCTTTTCGTTGCGCATTACTCGAAACAATTCTTGAGAATAAGTCTCCTCACGACGTTTAATCGGACATGCCGCAACTTGTTGCACACTTTCATCGCCGTGAAGGAATTCTTCCAATTCTTCTTCTTCTAATATCTCTTCAATCTCGTAATCTGGTTCGATCTTATCAAGATCATCATCGGTATCTGAAGCATTACTATAAAATTGTTCTTTAGTGCCAGAACGCTTGAACTGCCTGTAGCGTGCTTGAAGCATTTCATCAGTTACATACTGACTGCTAGCATAATTTGGACACGGTACATATGGTGTCACCACTCTGCATGGTGGCACTGGACGAGGTGGTGAGATAGAGTTGAATATAAATTCTCTTCTAAAACTTTGCATTTCTTTAAGATTGGTCACACAATTTTCCATTTCTTCCTCCTCTTTGCACTTTAATTTGCTTTGTAAGCTTTGAACAATTGCTTCAATTGACGCAGAATCATCTTCCGACTCTTCGCTTTCAATTTCGGGTATTGCAGGACATATTGGTTTTGCTGGACATGGTACAGACTTTGGAGACGTAGAATGACTTACGGATGGGCATGGCATTTTCGGTACTGGTTTAAGACCACTCGGTCCAGTTGTCTGTCGACTGGTTGCAGGACAAGTTTTAGGAGTAGTATATCCTTGAGGTTGTGCTCCCGAAACACTTCCAGGTCGTGAACTTGCGTATGATTGTGGTGGTCTTGAACTTTGCATTGGTGAAGCAGATCGTGGACCCACTACTGGAGAAGGTTTAGTTGGACAAGGACAATTAGATCTAGTAGGTGTTGCCATCCTTGTCGAAGTGGCTCTTCCCGGACAAGGACTCGGCATACCGCTACGTTTGGGCATACCCGACTGAGTTCTTGCAGGACATGGTTTTGAAGCTGATCGCGCATGAGTGCCAGATTCGAGCAATGCTTTTGTTTGCGGTAGAGCTCCACCAGCAATAGGTGGAGTTGCTGGACTTGGAATTCGACTTGGTCTGAAACCAAATCTAGATGCACCTGGTGCTGCCTTGCAGGATCTTCCTGCCATGTTTTTAAGTTTTTCACTTGATTATAATTTTACCATCGAGATAACCTGAAAAATTAGAAACCATGATTTCAGAAGGGAGGTGAATTTTGCTGAGAATTACTGGGATCTAGAGGAGCTTATGTCCAAGCAACAATTAACCTCAGGGTTTGATAGTGAAAGTGCGTTAATTAGTTAATACATTTGATTTTATTTAAAGGGAATATTCCCCATAATAGAAATACTAAATATAAATTCGATGGACATTGTTATTTCCCAAAATATAATTCCTTTTTTTTTAAATTTTATTTTCAAATCATATACTTTTTATCGCTGATATTAAATATTGTGGTTTGCATTTTTCTTTCATTACAATCCAAAATTTATTTCTACAGTCATTGGTAAAGTATTTTTCTTCACATACGAAAACCATGAATATCGGTAGATTATATTCTCTATGTTTCTTTATTCTTAACATTTCATTTTCCCAAAAACCATATTTTTTTTAAATTTTAAAATTATATTCTTGCCATAACTGATTTAATTGATGGTTTAATCTGTACTCAATTTTGACATTAACAACTTATTATATTCGATTGATTGACATTGGCCTTGCACTTTTTCTGCACTACATCTCGTTACATAAACAAGATGTTTAAATATAAGCTGTGATTTATCCATTACCAAGTTTAAGAATATTATATAAAGTATATATTCAGTGTTCCAAAAATGAATATTTAAACTGGAACGTAATTTATTTTCGTAATCTTATAAACTTAACAAAGAACATAATACTCGAGAATTGAAGAAAACAGAATAAGCAAAATTGATCTAACACTCATGCGAAAATAATTAAACAGTAGGTTGCTAATGAAGAAAGCATTCGTTTAATTATAAAGACTGAAACGTTCTGCTAGTAATAATACACATTAAATTACTTATTTCGATTAATTTGTTGTTGCTGTCATTTTACAAACTGAAACGCTCATTTTCATTAAAGACTGCAACTTGTGCTTAATTCATATCACATTCTTTTACAGTATTCGCAGATGTGTTCGGTTTAACAACAACAACAATAATGATAATAATAATAATAATAATAAGATATAATAATAAATATAATAATAATAGGATTTAATAATAATAATAATAATAATAATAATAATAATAATAATAATATCTTGTTTGAACAATCTACAAAAGTGCATGTGTGCTTGTTTCTGATTTATAGACATCTAAACCACTCAACCGATCTTCATGAAAATGTATACATATACTTTTAAGATAGGGTTAGGACGATTATTTAGCCGCTATCTATTATACTCTAAAACCTATAGGTGTAGATCTCCAAGACGAAAATTTAAATATTGCTCTAGCTGTCACAATTTTCCATGTTTCGCAACTAAACTCAGTATATGCTATTAAAATAAACCGAGATATTTATTATCCAAATATCAGCAAATTCTGACCAATATAAATGGAAACTTACCAGAAATCAATAATTAAAAATTGTCTCCAGCAAACCCCCTTATTTCGTTTCCGATGGACAACTGCATAATGCTTGTTCCAGAATGAGGGCGTCGAAAAATCTGTTCATTTAAGCACGAGATGGAAGAACCGAGTTATGTTAATATGTATTGAGTTAAAACGTCAATAAAATCTAATAATAAATATATTTCATTTTCAGATCCACGAGGTATGTAAAATAATTACGATGATTATAATTATTTTCCATAGTATAATCTATGCTTCCTGATTCCTGACTACGTTCTCCTGGCCATCTTCCTATATCAAAGGGTGATTTATCTAATTTCGGCTTTAATACTTCTAGCGCCCCACACTTGTATAAAGTGCTAACATTCCATGTTCCTAGGAATATGTTCCTCTGTTTGATCCTTTGATATGGGAATATAATGGTACTGTACATCAACTGTATGTAGACTTCAAAAAAGCTTATGATTCAATTAAGAGGGAGAAGTTATTTAGTATCCTGCTGGAGTTCGGAATTTCTAAAAAGTTGGTTAGACTTATACGAATGTGTCTAAATGGCACAAAGAGTAGGGTGCGTGTAGGCAAACAGTTTTCGGACACTTTTGAAATCCAGAATGGGTTGAAGCAAGGAGATGCACTATCTCCTCTACTATTTAATTTTGTACTAGAGCATGCCATCAAATCTTTAGAGAATGAGGAAGGCTTACAACTCAATGGTATTAAAAAGCTGTTAGTTTATGCTGATGATGTAGTATTGTTGGCCGATAGCGAGGAGATACTGAAGGATAACACGCACACACTATTGAGTAACGCTAAGGAATTAGGACTGGAAGTAAATGTAAATAAAACAAAATATATGGTCACACGTAGGAATGCATTATATAATGGAAACGGACAGCTAATGACAAAATAAGGGAAATTTTGAGGAAGTGGCTGAATTCAAATACCTTAGGAACAATAATCACAAATAGGAATGAGATGCACAAAGAAATTAAACATAGGCTCAATTCTGGAAATGCGTGCTATTATGCATTGCAGAGACTTTTGATGTCCCAACTCCTTTCAAAAAACGTTAAACTGAAAATATATAAAACCATTATTCTACCAGTTATATTATATGGGTGGGAAACATGGACTCTTACTTTAAAGGAGGAAATGAGATTACGAGTTTTTGAGAATAAAGTTCTTACGAAAATGTTTGGACTAAAGAGAGATGAACAGACAGGTGAATGGAGAAGACTACATAACAATGAACTACATGGTCTTTATAGGAAGCCAGATATAATAAAAACAGTTAAGTCTCGTAGACTGCGATGGGCAGGACATGTTGCGCGTATGGGGAATGAAATACGTGCATGGAAGCTTCTTGTAGAAAAGCAAGAGGGAAAACGCCCAGTTAGTAGACCAAAAATGAGATGGGAAAACAACATTAACTATGATTTGAGGGACGTAGATTATACAGGGAATGATTGGAAAGGATTAGCTCAGGATAGGGATGTATGGAGAGCTTATGTCCGCGCGGCCATGAACCTACGGGTTCGATAGTGCCAGTGAGTAAGTAAGTAAGTAAGTAAGTTTGATCCTTTGGCATGGATTCCCTGAAGTTATCTCCGCCCAGAGAACCGAATGGAGGCTATTTATTCCCCTGGAAATTTTACTCCAGTGGAACCCACGTCTGCGTTTCTTGACAGTTGTATTTTTACAGTGAAATATAGTCACTATTTCCCAAATAGAAATGAGATGCACGAAGGAATTAAATATAGACTCAATTCTGGAAGTGCGTGCTTTACAGAGAATCTTGACGTTCCAACTCCTTTCAAAAAATGTTAAACTGAAAATATATAAAACTGTTATTCTACCAGTTATATTATGTGGAAGCTAAACATGGACTGCTGCTTTAAGGGGGGAAAGGAAAGAAAATTACGGCATTTGAGAATAAAGTTCCTAAGAAAAATTTTGGACAGAAAAGAGATGAATGGAGGAGACTATTCAACAGTGAACTACATGGTCTTTATAGGAAGCCACATGTAATAAGAACAGTAAAGTCTTATAGACTGCAATGGGCAGTATATGTTGCATTGACGGGGATTGAAAGAAGTGCATGGAAGCTTCTTTTAGGAAAACCACAGGGAAAACGCCCAGTTGGTAGACCACGAATGAGGCGGGAGAATAACATTAATCAAGATTCGAAGAAAGTGGATTATACAGGGAATGACTGGAAAACATTAGCTCAGGTTAAGGAAGTATGGAGAGCTTTTGTCCGCGCGGCCATAAACCTCGGGTTCGATAGTGCCAGTTAATTAGTTAGTTGTAATTATTTTCCTTTTTTTACTCATTCAACTTAAAGTAGAAACACATATTTCATTTGTTTAGACGTAGCAGTGAAACCCTGTATTAGCTATTATAGTATTCTAACGGAGTGCAGAGAGGACTTATGAAGTTATGTTTCTTCATATCACGATTCCTTTGTTTCCTATGATTAACAGTTTTCGCTGTTAAAATTGAACGAAAATTGTCTCGCACAAACCTCCTACATAGGCAAACAGAACTAGGAAGCCAGCTCAGCAATCACACGTAGACGATCATCAAGACAGTATAAGGGTAACATGGGGTCAACAATTTGAATCCGCAACAGTTGTAAATGGTTTCATCCACCTGGAGTCGCTATTGATTGTAGCTTCCCAAATTTCTCACAATTCTGGGTGGAAATTGATGACATACTGGCCAAAATTCCACGAGAAGATTTGTTTCCTCTTGGGGATTGGAATCAGCGCAAATTCTGCAGCTCTTCATCAAGATATCATGCTTTAAACCGCTCGGGTACAATGCGCGTCACTCATACAAACAGCTGGCAAATATACTGAAAAATTCAAATCGGTAGGTTTTACTCATTTTACGAAAAAAATATGAATACTTATTTCTGTCTTATTATTTTATTTAATGCAATAGATACAGGATTTAGATCACTGCTCTAATCTCCTCTTTTATAAGCCTTAAGATGAGTTCATATCGACATATCGACTTGAAAACACTGTATGAGGTTCTTTTAGATCATCATGGAGGAAGCGGCCAATCGGTCTTCTAGAGGAAGGAATAAAGATCATTTTTGTGGTTTGCAAAGTTATGATTCAGAATCTTTGGTTCTATGATTAATCTGAACCAAAGTGGATTCATTTTCTTCCCAATCACTGCACGAGTATATATTTTACATGCAAACGCAACATTAATTTAAATGCAACAATCAGCCACCCAAGGAATTGCCATCTTGTCGTGAAAGTGGTTAATACAAATGGGCCAAACGATATTGCGGTTTAGCTTATTAGCTCCTTCTCTTACGGGTACGAGCGGAGTGAAGCGAAGGCAACTCACAATGTGTACGAGTAGCGTCCGTCCTATATTGGACAGCAATAAACGTCTATTGCACGGGGTTAAGTGTGAAGACCTCTTATATGACTATGCGGAAGAAGCACTCATTCTTCCGAGAACTATGCGAAGACCCATTTACGTGGAAACAGGGAGAAAGTCCTCAACGGTCTTATTGGCGCGGAAGAGGCAACCCTCATCTTGGGGATTATACAACTGGCGGAAATGATTATTATCCTAAAGATAGCAGCTCCATCTTTCATCTTACCTTGCGGGATGTCAGTAATATGCCGTGGGGACATTTTGACTACTATAAGCCTAAAATATGTTAGGCTCAACAATGTTAAACAATCAGAATGGAACTAGTCTTATGAGATATAATCCTTGATGCTGTTCTCGCTGATAATGATAACCAGCGCGGACATAAACACTTGATGAGTAAATATACAATAATATATATATCTAGCTAGCGACGATCGAACGTTCAAATATTAATGAATAAATTACTATTCAGGAAAAATTGTACAAGTCATTTGAGTCATTATTTTATTGAACTATACTTTTAAACAATTTTGGCACGAATTGAAGTTAATGACGCTGTAATTAAATAAACATTGAGTGAATTTCAATTTAAATATTCTTTCCGTTGCGCATTACTCGAGTCTATTCTTTAGAATAATTCTCCTCACGTTACTGAAACTGACATGGCGCACCCTTTCCGTTGCGCATTACTCGAAACAATTCTTCGGAATACGTCTCTTGACGTTCTTGAGAAGGACATGGCGCACCATTTCCGTTGCGCATTACTCGAAACAATTCTTCAGAATAAGTTTCTTCACGCTGTTTAACCGGGCGTGGCGCATCGTTGCGCGTTACTGGAAAAAATTCTTCAGAATAAGTCTCCTCACGATGTTTAATCGGACAAGGCGCAACTTCTTTCTTACTTTCTTCGTAGCGACACAATTCTTCATTGCGAATGAATTCTTCTAATTCTTCTTCTTCTTCTATTAGCTCTTCGATCTCGTAATCTGGTTCGATCTTATCAAGATCATCATCGCTATCTGATTCATTACTATAAAACTGTTCTTTAGTGCCTGAACGCTTGAACTGTCTGTAGCGTGCTTGAAGCATTTCATCAGTTACATACTGACTGCTAGCATAATTTGGACACGGTACATATGGTGTCACCACTCTGCATGGTGGCACTGGACGAGGTGGTGAGATAGAGTTGAATATAAATTCTCTTCTAAAACTTTGCATTTCTTTAAGATTGGTCACACAATTTTCCATTTCTTCCTCTTCTTTGCACTTTAATTTGCTTTGTAAGCTTTGAACAATTGCTTCAATTGACGCAGAATCATCTTCCGACTCTTCGCTTTCAATTTCGGGTATTGCAGGACATATTTGTTTTGCTGGACATGGTACAGACTTTGGAGACGTAGGATGTCTTACGGAAGGGCATGGCATTTTCGGTACTGGTTTAAGACCACTCGGTCCAGTTGTCTGTCGAATTGTTGCAGGACAAGTTTTAGGAGTAGTATATCCCTGAGGTTTTGCTCCAGAAATACTTGCAGGTCGTGAACGTGCATGTGATTGTGGTGCTCTTGAACTTTGCATTGGTGAAGCAGTTCGTGGACCCGCTACTGGAGAAGGTTTAGTTGGACAAGGACAATTAGATCTAGTAGGTGTTGCCATCCTTGTCGAAGTGGCTCTTCCCGGACAAGGACTCGGCGTACCACTACGTTTGGGCATACCCGACTGAGTTCTTGCAGGACATGGTTTTGGAGCTGATCGCGCATGAGTGCCAGTTTCGAGCAATGCTTTTGTTTGCGGTAGAGCTCCACCTGGAATAGGTGGAGTTGCTGGACTTGGAATTCGACTTGGTCT
Organism: Diploptera punctata; assembly: GCA_030220185.1. Taxonomy (NCBI): domain Eukaryota; kingdom Metazoa; phylum Arthropoda; class Insecta; order Blattodea; family Blaberidae; genus Diploptera; species Diploptera punctata. The sequence continues at coordinate 775,640 of JASPKZ010001577.1, read as the reverse complement.
GAAACCAAATCTAGATGCACCTGGTGCTGCCTTGCAGTATCTTCCTGCCATGTTTTTTTTTAATTATTTTCACTTGTGTATAATTTTACCATAGAGATAACCTGAAACATTTAGAAACCATGATTTCAGGACGGAGGTGAATTTTACAGGGAATCAGTGGAATATACTGACTCAAGATAGGGATCTAGGAGAGCGTATGTCCAAGTGGCCATTAACTTCCGGGTTTGATAGTGAAAGTGAATTAATTATTTATTAAATTTGATTTTATTTAAAGGGAATATTCCCCATAATTGAAATATTGAAAATAAATTCGATGGACATTGATATATCCTAAGATATAATTCCTTTTTACAATTTAATTTTCAAATAATAGACTTTTTATCGCAGATATAAAATATTGTGGAATGCCATTTTCTTTCATTATAATCCAAAATTTATTTTTACAGACACTGGTAAAATCTTTTTTGTTACCTACTAAAACCAAGAATGTCGGTAGGTAATATTCTCTATGTTTCTCTATTATTTCGCTTATGGTAAATTAACAACCAGCACAAGATATTAGTTTTTAAATCCGTTTTCACTTTCTAAAATAACATTTTTTATTATAATATTCAGTTGAACTTTTAATATTGAGGCTATATTTTATATCCAAAATACTTATACCTACATATATATAAAAAATTTTACCCCTTAATTATATATTGCACATATTTTTCATCCTCTCCATTCTTCAGGTTTATGACCGTGTTTAAAAACTGTACGTAAAATGTAATACCGGTGTTCCAGAATGCAATTAAGAATATTTTATTAATTTTATGTTAATATTATATGTTCCATGAGATATTTTATTTCCAAAGTTATTAATATCAGATGTTAAATAATCGCAATTAGGATCTATTCTCCTTCTTTATTTCTCTACATATATCCTGATAGTATTGTAACCATGTTTCTTCTGGCATTAAATTTAATTGCAAATTACATCTATCTTTCTTACATACATATGTTAAAACTTCGTAGGCTTTGTCCTAACTGCCAAGAACATTTTATTACATATCGCTTATATATATATATCATAAGTAATGCCACGAGTGATTTCCAATTATCTAGAGAATTTGGAAATCAAAAGTAACATTTGTTAGGACTATTTAACGTATAAAATTAAGCCGTTTACTCACAAATCATTGTTTAACTCTAGTTATTTTAAAATATTTATATATTTAGTGTAAACGGCGATGTTTGAAAACAAATCAGAAATGTGAGGTTATGTTCATTCACTGCTGCTTGATCATATTATTTATTGCCAAATGAGATCGCAATATTGTAAGAGTGCACCCAAGTGGAGAAATAATGAAATACATCAAACTATATATCATAATCAACATTACGGGTTATTCATTTATTTTTTTAGTAAACAACTCAGTAAAATCAAGGAATCTTTTCGTTATTTGCTATATTCAATGTATTTGTTGGAGATAAATAATGCTTTGACCTGTTCAGAACATTAAGAAGGAGGAGCTTTATTTATCACAAAAACAGGAGCTGATAAAGAGAAATCGATAAAGAGCGAGGTGAAACACGACTGTCGTTGTTTGTAAAACAATATTAATTGAATTGTGATTGGTCATTGACTAGCATTTGTGGCATGAGTTAAATAGTCCCAGAAATTTATTTTTATTATCCTTACTTCTCTACGAACAATTGCCCATTTTTGTTTATACTTAATTAAATTATAATTACATTTTAATTGAGGTTTTATAATTTTCCTTTTAATCATATTTTTTGCATCAAATCTCCATATCTTAGTGTTCTTTGTTTCGTTTAAAATATGATTTATTACACAGTATTAGGAGTATCATAAGAATATTTTCTCAAACTCTGTTGATCTTTTTTTTTTAAGAAATTAAGAAGTACATCTACATTAAGATGTTACGGGAAAATTTAGGAAAAAGTGAATCTATTTTTTTCTTATTAGATTTGCCTTCATTGCCAAATGTCAAAAATATAGTTAAAGTAAAGTAAAGTGAACCCACAACAGGCCCGGAGGCCCTTGGGGTAGTAGGAGGTTAGCGCTCCCACTTTTTCTAGAAAAATCAATGGTGACAATATAATAATTTAAGGACGTTTTTCCTGTTTTTCGTTATATGATTCATTGTGATTATAATTATATTACTGTATTAATTTAAGTAGCTTAAAAGAAAGCAATCGGCACTTTATGTCAGCCGGGTTGTCAGCCCTGCGTGACGGCCGCCTTTACCCCCAGAACAAGCGTCTGGTACTCATTTCCGTTAGAGGCTGAGTCGAACCAGGACCATAGTGCCGCCAGAGGGTTTGGGTCAATTTAAAAATCCTGACCCCAACGGGACTTGAACCCTCGACCCTCTGGCTTGTAGCTCAGTGCCTTAACCACTACGGTACGGCGTGCCCCCAAAAATATAGTTATAACATCTAAATATACAAGCGTTACTGCTATAAAGTAAATATTCTCTTTAAAAATTCGCGTAACTGCTATGTTAGTCACTAGATGTCAGTCGGAACGAATTTCCACTATCGCTTGTGTGAATTGAGAATACTACATATATAAGAAAAATGTACGTTTGAATTGGGATACTTTCGTAGTTCAGGTCGTTAGAGTGGTAAACGTACAGAGTTTGGAGACTCGGGTTCAAATCCCGACTCAATCATTCATTTTTCTTTTCTTACCATATATATATATATATATATATCAAATGAAGATAAAAATAAACGTCTGAACCGGGATTTTTATCCACGACCTCTAAATTGATACGTGGATGCGCTGTTAGTTACGCTATCCGAAATATAGTCAAAACTAAAATTATGGCTTTTCAGGGCAAAATGCCAGTCAGAGCAAAAATAGTAATCAATAATGAAATAGTAGAACAGATAGCACACTTTAACACTCTTGGTTAAGATATTACATATAGCTACAAATGGGATAAACATAATAAATTAAACCGATATCAGATGATGTGTGGAAGCATAAGAAGAACCCTCCGAAAGACTCGAAGAGAAACTCAGCTCAGGTTTTATAAAATTATGGCTGTTCCTGTTCTTTTATATGCAACTGAATCTTGGATACTTATAAAAATACGATATCTTACATATTCAAGCCGCTGAAATTAAAATTTTAAGATCCGTAAAAGGATGTACACGCATGTATAGATTTCAAAATGAATCAATAAGAAATGAACTGGGGATATTTTCAATAGTCGATAAACTAGAAGAGTAAAAATACCAATGGAAAGAACATTTAGACAGAATGGACAATACAAGATTACCCAAAAAGATCAACACCTACGAACCACATGGATAAAGATCTTTGGGACTTGAGACCGGAACAGATCGCATTGACCTAATCCTGGAAAGGAAAAAGAAGAAGAAGAAGACATGTATATAGTCCACCACTGTGATCTCGAGGTAGCGTGCTGCCTTGTCACGCAGCGGGCCCGAATTCGATCCCCGGTCGGGGCCGTTTTCTGGGTGAGGTTTTTATCGGAGTTTTTCCTCATCTGCAAGACAAATGTCAGGAAAACTTTAATGCCCAAACGGTCCCCGAAATCATATGATCATCATCATCCTTATCATCATCATCATCCTTCACCAGTGTGGAAAGCAACGGAAGCTACCACACCTACCATTCCCTAGTAAAGCTGCAAGCATAGCATAAAATTGCTATGATTGCAGTGAAGGACATGCCTTCCGGCAGAATTACTTTGGATGATGGATATATATATATATATATATATATATATATATATATATATATATATATATTCTCTATCATGAGAGGGTTCGGTGCTTGGACCTTAGCTTTTTCCAATCTATATAAATGACATATCTGACTCCCTAAAGCTTGCAAACATAATTTATTTGCGGACGACATGCAAATCTACATCCACACTGACAAATATTCTCTAAATGACGCTGTTGCCAAAATTAACGAGGATCTTGACTCACTAATGACTTGGACAGTTAAATATGGACTGCAATTAAATCCTAGAAAGTCACAATCAATCATTATGTGTCACCAGAGACTATTATCTAGAATTAACGTAAACCCTACAATTAACCAGACCCTTCAAACTTTGGATTGAGACCGTAACAGACCACTAGGTCTATCACATGAAAGGAAGAAGAAGAAGAAGAACCTAAATACAGTCTCGCATATGTCACTTAATGTCACTTAATGGAGTTCAAATCCCTTATAGTGAGACAGTAAAAACTGGAGTATTTATTGACAACAACTGAAATTGGAATACACAAATAAACCACACATGCAAAACAGTCTTCCCAATAATGCATTCATTAAATCGCGTAAGAAATTGTCTATCATTCGCTCTCAGGAAAATGTTAGTAGAAACACTTTCAATGCCCCATTTTGGTTATTGTGATACTCGTTTTAAAGACTTAAATATTATTTTCTTTCAAAGACTTCAACTTGTTCATAATTCTTGCGCACGTTTTATTTGTGGTATTCGCAAGTTTGACCATGTTACATAGTCCTGGAACAATTATCGTGGTTTTGTCTGAGAGGTCGTAGGACTGTCCTTTCCCTATCCCTTCTCTATAAAATACTTCACACATAATCGCCTAATCATTTATCATGGCGCTTCATCAAACTATCTAACACACAATAATCTTGACACTCGATCCCATCAGCACATTTTCCTTTATATCCCTCCTCATCACATGTATTATTCATTATCTTTTACGGTCTCATTTACCAAAACATGGAATTCCCTTCCGCCCTATGTCAGAGACTGTCAAACTATAACATCCTTCAAAAACGAACTAAATAATTATTTAATTACAAGTTAACTTTTACACCTCACTGATAGTATTACTCTAACAATTAATAAATTTAATTATCTATGAAAATAATATTAAATTTAATAAATATTTTGATTTGTTTAAATATTGTATAACAGTAAAATTAGTTTTCTATATCTCATTATTTTCTTTTGTTCTTTTTTATATAGGTCCCTACATTAAACAGAGATGGTCTACCAACAATTTGATTTATCTTGCTAAAATAATTTTATTATTAGATTTAGTCTTGATCTTAACTATCATTAACTGATTGTATTGTAGATCATAATATAATAGGTATTATCGTATTGGTCACATTTTAATGTAATATTACTATTAGAGTTAATTATGATTGTTATATTCTGATGTAACATATGTTTGTCCTGGTGAGTGGAAGAGAAGGCCACATGGCCTTAACTCGACCAGGCTAAATAAATAAATAAATAAATAAAAATAGGTAGCGGGAACTCGGTCCTCAATGCCCACTCCTGGCTACTATAACAAAATAATATAAAATTATGGAATATTCACCTGAAAGGTGTTTTAAACACCAGTTTTGAATCCTGGCGATAATGGGACAAGTCCCGAAAGCGCTACAGTTAAATAATTAATTACGTTGAGGAGACGGACCTTTCAGGTGAATATTCCATAATTTTATATTAATTTTGAATAATACCACAACGGAATACATCATGAATCTTATAAAAGTTGATATAACAAATAAGCAAATTAAAGGGAATTTTTACTTTATGGCAGTGACGCTTTTTTATTTCGATGTTGTAATTAAATTTTGACATTTTGACATATTAAATGAAACGATTATATGTGATTCTCTCAAACACATTAAAGAAGTGAAGCAATATTTATAATTTTATATCGAAACAAATTATAGTCATTACATTCACCTAAGTGTATGGACTTTAAATTTTCATACAGAAAGAAAAGGGTAATCTACATAACGTAGTTCAATCTGAATGATTCAAATAAGGAACGATTTATATTAATAAAACGTAGGTTATGTCACGTGAGAGACACCATAAACCCCAACCATCACACCTAAGGACCGATTCCTTACATTTGTGAAAATCAAAGCCACGTAAACTCAAAATACATAATCTTGGTATCAGTGGAAATTGTTGTGACGTTAATGCATTGTTACGAGCAGCATTAAGTTTTAGGAAATGTTAAAAATAGTCATGTTTTCAGTACAAGACATTTTAAGAAGCTAACTCCGATCTCAATTCAACCAAACTAGAGTAAAACTGGCCAAAATAAGGTTAGTATGATTTGTGTTATCTTTTAAGTTTAAGAATAACTACCAATACTGAAAACTGACCTAAATTATCAGTATAAACTACTTTGTGATATCATACATCTCGAATGTGTTGCAAAAAGTGTTGACATACGAGCATTCATAAAAAGTTCCAGAATTGTTGACTTAAAATAAATAAAAGCAGCTGAAGGATCCTTATTCAGATTATCCTAAGAATATGTTTAATTTTAATATATATATATATATATATATATATATACACAAAGTTAAGACGAAGGCCATGATTATAGGAAAGAAACAAATGAAGATAAACATGAAGATTAAAGATGAGGCCATTGAGCAAGTGGAGAGCTTCAAATACTTGGATTGTACTATCAATAGTAACATGAACTGCGGTCAAGAAGTAAAGCAATGGCAAAAGAAGCTTTCAACAAGAAGACAAGCATTTTCCGCGGACCTTTGGCAAGAGAAATAAGAAAGAGGCTAGTGAAGTGCTTTGTGTGGAGTGTAGCATTTTATGGTGCAGAGACGTGGACATTACGACGGAATGAGGAAAAGCGACTGGAAGCTTTTGAGATGTGGATATGGAGAAGAATGGAACATATAAATTGGACAAAGTAAGAAATGAAGATGTGCTAGACAGAGTGGGTGAAAGAAGAACAATGCTGGAACTCATAAAGAAGAGGAATAGAAATTGGATTGGCCACTGGCTAAGAAGAAACTGCCTGCTGAAGGATGCTCTAGAAGGAATGGTCAACGGAAAGAAAGTTAGAGGCAGAAAAAGACATCAGATGATAGACAATATTAAAATAAATGGTTTGTATGGAGATACAAAAAGGAAAGCTGAGTCAAGGAAAGAGTGGAGAATGCTGAGTTTGCAGTGAAAGACCTGCTCTTGAGCAGAGCACTATGAATGAATGCATATACAAAGTTTCCAACAACTACAGCTGTTCTTTTTTTCGAAGTCCGAGGCAGACACCATGTGCATGCGCTAGCATATGACAGTAGATACAACATTTAATCACGCAATGCTGCCAACATACACAACATTGTTTGTATAATTTAATATAAAGTATTGTCCACCGCTGTGGTCTCGGGGTAGCGTGCTGCCTTGTCACACTGCGGGCCCGGGTTCGATCCCCGGTCGGGGCAGTTTTTCTGGGCGAGGTTTTTATCGGGGTTTTTCCTCACCTGTAAGACAAATGTCAGGAAAACTTTAAGGCCCAAACGGTCCCCGAAATCATGTGGCCATCGCAATCATCATCATTCATATTCATCTTATGTTAAGCTTAGGATTAGGGTCTCTCCTGGCGCACCATTATCATCATCATCACTCATCATATCATCGGGGCAACGTAACCCCGCCTTCCAGGCACCCCAACCTCATAAGTGGGTTACAAGTACGCTATGCCAGGAGAGAAACCTGGAATGTCGAAAAGACAAACCTGGGGCATTTGAAAAAAACATATATAAAGTATTTTAGGCCTAAAATAACCTAAGAGCTAACCTAACGCAATTTAAGTACCCTAACATGTAAAATAATGCAACGCTTAAAATAGGGTAGTGTAAATAGCAAGTTCTCAAATTCTGAACTATATGTTGGCTACATTCCAACAAAGAATTGAATTGAATTGGATGGAAAAACAATATGACTGCTACACCAAACGGTACGTACTGTTAAGTATCCCATTAAAATATAATGGAAAAATATTTTAAAATGTTTAAAAAAGGTTTCAAGTGATGTTTAAACAAGATATTTATCCGTTAAAGGAAAATAAAATTAGAATGTTTGTAAGGAATTTTAAAATGTGAAGTAGTTGTACGAAGTTTGAGTCTATATTTGACATAGTTTTAAGAAAAGTGAAAATGAATAAAATGTTTGCTTTAGATAAAATATTTGTGTTTATAATTAAAACAGGTTGCATGATTTGATATTCTAACAATGAAAATTTGGAGTGAATAAAAATTTGTGCATTATTTTTTCTACTAAACAAATTCTTCACGTATATTGAATTTCTAACTATTTTCATAATAATTTAAACAAATAGACACACACACACACACATATATATATATATATATATATATATGAAATAAGCGATGTGTTTATTTTGAGCTTACCTATGGAAAAAGTTATTTGTTTTACTTGAAATTTTGTAGATTACAACATGGGAATTCGAATGATGAAAAACCTAGGAAACAGAAAAATTAATTTCATAACAATTAATCGATTTCCATAGATAGTGAAAATATTGGAAATATGTCGAAATTAGTCATAATAGTTTGGAAATAGTCAGAAAAATGAAGATGAAAGTGAAATATTTGAATAATTTATTATACTAAAAGTAACAGAAATTAATTTAATCAAAATTTAAGAGTATTTTGTAATATAAACAGCGAATAAATTCGTTAAAAAACAAGATATAGTTTTAAAACATCCGATAGTAATAAGCACAATTATGCGAAAATAAATTTCTGATGCACGACAAAAATGTTGACGTCGAAAGATAAAATGAAAAATAATCAACCACTTATTGAAGAATTGTTTTCTAATTTCCTGAATGAATCCAATTTTATATCTTTATTGAAGGGAAAGAAGTGAAGAAATGAACATTATTCCAAAACCGAGTTTTAAGGTTAAACGAAATTTCGATAAAGAAGGTGAGTCGGCAGTTTCGAATTGGAATTTGAAAGATTTTGGAATTGAGGAAGGCAGTAAAGATTTTGGAGCTGAAAAAGAGCTGAACATGATGGAGATAACAGATGTAAATAATATGCTGGGTGTGTTATTAGCACAATAATGCTTCTTGCTCATGGATATTCACATTGCCCAAAAGATCATTTAAAATACACCTACTTGTTTTTAAAAAATGTCAAAAATAATGGAGGAACCAATCCACAAAATATCGCGTCAGTCCTTGGAATCATTGAAGCTTTACAGCCAGGAAGCATCGATTCAAAATAATGCCAAGATATGATTTACAGTTAAGGACTGCCTTATTACAACAATTAACTGCTTTGTAATTAAAATGTATGTATATAATATAATATATTAATAGGCTGGTATTACGTCACAGACTAATTTGGAACTTTCAACTTCAAGTTTACTCTATGTTGTTAAATTCCCACCAATTAATATCCAATTAAAAATTATTATTAATATTTTATTCGGGTTTTATTGCGAACGTATATTTAATTTAATTTTCCATAATTTAACATATTCCTTAGAATATACAAGGACATTTGGTAGTGAGTGTCTGCATTTCGGTAAGTTTTCCTTACTTGAAAATAAATTAAAGTTTCTCTAGAACTATGATAGGTAAACAAAATAAAATTTCGCCACTTGTTAAACAGCTCCCGTTGAGTTGATCGATATACAAATTAAATAACTAGTAGTATTATCTTTTACTTCACAATCACAACACTGAACTGAAAAATTTTGCATAACTTGGATTTTTCAGATTTTAGGTATACTTTTATAAGAAATATTGTAGATAGAAATGTAAATGTTTTAAAGGATATAATTTGTATAAAGGTTTATTGTTTCAAATAGGAATTCCCATGCTTGGACATTTTTTCCTCCAATTCTTTGAAATGTCATATATTTTACACAGAGTCGGTGATAGACAACAACCTTATAACTTTATTTAAACTTACGTCTTGCAGATGATCAATTATTAGTTGCAAAGTTTATGAAGATTTAGAATACATGACTAGAAAAGTAATAGAAAAATATGATAAATGGGGATTAATTTTGATCATGAAGAAAACAAAGTATTTATCAATTGGTGAACCAGAACAAAATTTAATTTTCGAGACTAGAGAAACAATAAAATCGTGTAGTGAGATCACATATTTAGGAATTAAAATAAATAAAAATGGAAGTTATGAAGAGGAAATAAGAAATAGAAATAATGAAGGAAAATTTGGTCAATGCAATATTGTGAGATAAAAAATATAAGTAATAAAAATAATATATATATCATACAATTGTGAAAAGCATCATTACTTATGGAGCAGAATTCTGGGCGTTAACAACAAAAACAAATAAGTATCGTTTGGCAATGGAAATTGATTTTATACGAAGGGCAGCAAGAATTTCAAGATGAGAAAAAATTAGAAACTCCGTTATAAGGGAGAAAATGAAGTTAGAAGACACTAATTTTGATTATATTAAAACTCAGCAATTAAGAAGGTACGAGGATATTAAGCGAATGGAAGAGGATCAGCTACGAAAAAGCGTTTCGAATGGAAACCTGAGAGAAGACGAGATAGAGGAAGACCGAAAACCTCCTGGAATGAGGGAATATATTTATAATACATGGAGGAGAATCATTTCTACAACCAGGAGATTGGATGGACCACAGAATTGCCTATTAGGAATCGGACGATGTGAGAGACATTAATCAACCGATGATCTATCTACCTTCCGATTGAGGGTCTTTCCACTTTTCAGCGGTTGCCCTTTTACCAGCCGGCTGCTGGCCCTTCACATCCACATGTGTCAATCACAGAGGTTGATGATCAACAGCCAGTGTAGGGGTGACATGTGGTTAGCATGTCGAGTCCCCCAGCCGTTATAGCTGGTTCCTCAACCTGGAGCCGCTACTTATTGTAGCTACCCAATTGCCTCACGATGCTGGGTGGGCACCGGTCCCATACTCGCCGAAATACCATGAGAAAATTTCTTCCCCCATGGAGACTCGAACCAGCGCAAGTCCCGTAGCTCTGCGCCAAGGCTTCCTACCTTAACCGCTCGGCTACGGCGCGGGACATCTATCTACCTTAAGGATATATTTTTCACATGTATACATAAGCGAGGCTAAGAATTAAATTTATAAATTGTATTCGGGGCACGCTTTAGCGTAGTGGTTAAGGCACTGAGCTACAAGCCGGAGGGTCGAGGGTTCAAGTCCCGTTGGGGTCAGGATTTTTAAACTGACCCAAACCCTCTGGCGGCACTATGGCCCTGGGGTCGACTCAGCCTCTAACGGAAATGAGTACCAGACTCTTGTTCTGGGGTAAAGGCGGCCGTCACGCAGGGTTGACAACCCGGCTGACAAAAAGTGCCGATTATCTAGAAAAAGTGGCAGCCTTAACCTCCTACCACCCCAAGGGCCTCCGGGCCTGTTGTGGGATCACTTTACTTTACTTTACTTACTTTTTATATAATTAAGAAAAAAATAAGTACAAAACATTTTTTATAAAATTATAAACTTTTTACAGTAATCTTAGAATCTGAATGAAGGTTTTCTTCCAAATCTTTTTAACCACAAATGTTAAACTACTCGTAGAGAGTGTGGATAAAAAACAAATATGCAGTTATTATAAACAGATTTTTGAGAAAATGGTACCAGATTAACATAGAATACACATTTTCAGTCTTCTTGATTTCAATGTTATAATGATTGCCACGTAACAAATAACACTCAAGATTTTTAAAATAGATTACGAAACTTCGTTGAAGTCACTGTGTTAAAGTTTTAAGAAATGAAAAACAGTACATGAGATCTCAGTCGTCCTCAATAATCAACTGTGCTGTTTTGTAGGTGGCCTTCCGATAACTTAAGTATCATCTTCTGTTTTCGGTTTGTGTAGTTTTGTAGGAGGCCTTCCGATAACTTAAGTATCATCTTCTGTTTTCGGTTTGTATAGTCTTGTAGGAGGCCTTTCGATAACTTAAGTATCATCTTCTGCTTTCGGTTTGGACCAAACCAAAAGCAGATGATGATACTTAAGTTATCGAAAGGCCTCCTACAAAACAACACTGCCGATAATTGGGGATGACTGAGATCTCAGGTTCCGTTTTACATTTATTAAAACTTTAATAGAAAATGCTACTAATTATCTAAGTTGGTTATCAATAAACTCAGCAGTATCTGTTTAATAACTGATGAAAATGTTATTATTTAGAGTCCACAGCTGTGGTCTCGAGGTAGCATGCTGCCTTGTCACGCAGCGGGCCCGGGTTCGATTCCCGGTCAGTAGAGGCTCCTAGGTGAGGTTTTTTCGGGTTTTTCCTCTCCTGTAAGACAAATGTCAGGAAACGTAGGGCGCAACGGTCCCCGAAAAATTATCCGGTCATCACCATCATCCTTATCATTGTCATCATCATCTTTCATCGGTGTGGAAAGCAACGGGAAGGTACCACACCTATAATTCCCTAATAAAGCTGCAAAGCATAGCATGAAAATTCTGTGATTGCAGTGAAAGACCTGCCCTCGGGCAGAATTACAATGGACGGATAGTTTTAGAGAAACTGTAATTTATTTTCAAGTAAGAAAAAGCTTACCGAACATCAGATATTCACTACCAAGTGTCCTTTATGATCCATACTACCCGGGCCTTGAATATATACGACCTGTCGGGAAATTATTTTAAACTGTAAACCACATACACACATTTATGACTACGCAAGGGCCTGGAGGAATTTCCCGAGTGAGTGATCAGCAAAATTCGAGGACACCTCCGGAGACAACACGGACATTCATACTAAACAAGTCGAATGTATTATGATGGCCAGATACATTCTCTCTGATGTTTGATCGCTGGAGGTATTGACCAATTTTTCGTAGCCAGTGAAGAATTGTGTTAGTGGTATATTTGGAACAATGTGTTTGCATTTTGTTGTCATAAATATTACGAAAGAACAGCTGTCATATCATTGTTCCTGTGGAACTCTTGAGGCACAAATTGTCCCATTTTGCTGTTATTCGGTTCATTTATTTGCGACTTCAGGAAATAAATGTGGTAGACTTGATACGTGTACTGTGGATTAGAATCTACTGCCGAGATTATATAATTATTCCAGTTTTTTATATTAGATCATTAAAAATTAAACGAACAATTTACTTTCTTTGAAGTTAAAGACCGTTCATACACACCTAAACAAATTACAAGTAAAATTGTATCACCTCACCTCTTATTCTTCGTCTTCTTAAACCGGTTTCGGGACCTTATTCGTTTGCATCCTGAGTACATTCACGAACGTAGTTATATCGTCATGAAGAGCCGCCTCCTGTACATCTGTCGAAATTAAATAATTGTCCACGGGAATTTAAAAGTTCGTTACATTCTCCTTGTCGTTTATGGAATGTATATTTTTTCAAAACCATGAGTTCCTTAGGTTTTCTATTTGTTTTATATCATTTAGTCTTTGATGTTTCTCTAAGAATGCGTGAGCGGATACTGTATACTCTACTGCACACGCATGGTCAGAAAACATCAAATCGAAAGAAAAGCTAAATTATATAAAACAAGTAAGAAAATCTTAAGAGCTCGCGATTTGAGAAAAAATATATACATTCAAAAAACGAAAAGGAGAAATAAATAAACTTCGACATACTCGGGGAAAGTTCTTTCATTTCGAGATTCTTCAGTCTACCAACAGAGGGAGCAGGAGACTACTTAACAACGGTAGCAAAATTACTGAGGTTGGAACCAAATAAGATCCAGAAACCGGATTAAGAAGAAGAATATGAGGTGATGTGATACAATTTTACTTAAATAAATAATACTTCATATTGTTAATTCCTAAAATGTCAACTTAAAAAAAATTGTGGAGAATGCGGCGATTTTATCTCTATCTACTGCATTTTCCATTATTTGATCTTTTACCAGATAAGGAAATCTATTACCAGGTTTTGGCCATAAAATACAGTTTTAAAAAATCCGTACATTCTTACAGAGCAAAAATAAATAAATGTTTGAATAAGTAATACGTTTAGAAATGAAGACTGTCTAAACCATATAAGTTTAAGTTATTTGTAATTTCTCTTAGATTTCTAAAATTAAAACACCCTAAACTTATCCGGAAAAGTATTAATTTCGAAGAGACTGAAAATCGTGTTTTGAAAAGCAGAAAATAATGGTGATATAAATGTCCATATTCCACCAACTACGATCTAATGGTAACGTCATTGTCTCAGACATAGCGGTTCCGGGTTCGATTCCTGGTCAGTCAGGTTTCCTGGACAAGATATTGTGGAATTTTTCTTCACCTGTAAGACAAATGTCAGGGAAGTAGAAGGTCCAAATAATTTTCGAATTCACAGATATTCATAACGTGATCCCTTCTTCGCGGAACACACATGAAAACGATAATCAAATTCATTCCAATACGTATGTGGCGTACTTACATCAACACATGCCTCATCTGATGAAATAAGTTCTCAAATTTCATTTAAATTGTGAGGAAATAGAAGGGAAAACGTTATCTTTGACACATTCCCAAAGGAAAATGCAAAGAGTAGCTAATGCAAGCGTCGAAGTAGATATGCCACATTGGGTTTGAAAACAACTTGATTATAATCTTGATGTGAACACACTGAAAATAAACTTCAATTCTTCCCGTACAAAATAATGAAAAGTGTTTTCAGGTACCTTAAATATTTCTTCTTCTACAGAACGTTACACAGAGTGGTCTGGAATCGTGTTGTAGGAAGACGGAGAGCGCTCAGTAAGTAGATCATAAATGAGTTTGGAATTTTTTACTAAATGACAATTCAAATACCCAGGAACAATGATTATTAGTAGGAATGGGGTATATAAATAAATTAACATAGGGTACATTTTGGAAATGGATGCTATCAAGTATTACAGGGAGTTTTGTTTTCCCAACTTCTCTCAAAAAATGTTAAACACGAAATGTATAAAATTGTTATACTCCCACTTATACTATATGGATGCGAAACATGGACTCTTATTTCAAGGAGGAAAAAAATATTATGAGTATTTGAGAATAAAGTTATTTCTGAAAAAAAAAATAGATCAAAGCAAGACTAACAGACAGGCGAATGAAGAAGACTTCAAATATTGTGAGCTATGTCACCTTTATGGGAATTCAGATGTAATAAGAATAGTTAAGTCTCGTAGGCTGCGATGAGCACATACTGGGAATGAAAGAAGGGGATGGAAATCCTTGTAAGAGTACTTATTAGAATACTAATGCATTTATTAGAATTTTGTAAGAGGTTGAAAGTAGGCCTACTGAAAGCAATCGGTTTTATACCATTTCTTATATGACCTTCGATAAGCAACACTATTGTAAATTGGTGATCCTAATGGTGATTATTGTATTCTTGTAGTATATATCTGTTATATATAAAGCCTCTAAATAGCAATATTTGTAATGCATTCACTGTTTCTCACATTATTACTAATACCGCCGTAAAAATTGTTCAGAAGAATTTGTTTAGTGACTGGAATTGGAAAGAACTCTAACATCCACAATATTCACCAGACATCAGCCCTTGTGACTATAACTCATTCTTAAAGCACCTCTACGAGGCTTTCGATTTCGATCAATAGCTGATACCCAGAAAGCTCTAGATCGATCAGTGAAAGAGATATCCAAAAATGGTGTTGCAGATGGAGTTCTCATCTCCAAGTATTTGGCAACGTATAACTGACTTGACAGATGACAAGGCCTATAAATGAAGTTCGTAGTATCAAAATTAATATTTTTTGTGATGTTATAGCAGTGTTGCCATTACATATCGAATTCCCTAGGTGATTGGTAAGATAATCGATTGTACCCATTTAATTGGAAGAGCCTCTTTTTCCAAATCGTACTAAGCAACCGATGTATCTTGTCCATCAGTTTTCATACAGCTCTGCTCGGGGTCCCAAAATAACCTCTTACTTTACTAACATTCTATCGCCAAGCGAATCTCTAACGCGCTTGAATCTGTGATTAATAATTCTGCTGTCTGTTAAGTCATCATATCAATACCCTAATCATCCATCTTTATCCACTTTTCCTGATATAATTATATGGTATTCTTTTTTGTATAGGGCCAAATTAAATATATTTAAAACATCATCCATGCAGCTAAAATAATGCTGTAAAACAAATGACAATGAGGCTGGAAATAGTTAACAATTACTGTTAACTCGGCATGTAAATTATAGTGCGCAGTGTCACGCAACGAGTTTTCTGATAATATCTGCATGTGCCCTGACCTTTCCCAATCAGTCCAATGTTGCGTTTAATTTCAATCCGACAAATTAGTCACGAAGTATGATTGTGTTAATTTTTTGTGAATTCCGAATAATGAAGCAATAGAGGTAGTTCTCATAAAACTTGATTATTTATTATTTTTTACATATGTTCATCGATCCTATCTAGTAGTCACATAAAATGACCATGACCAATATATATATATATATATATATAATATATATATATGGTATGATAAGAAAAATAAATGCCTGGACGGGATTCGAACCCGGATCTCTGAATCTGTACCTCAGCGTGATATCCATTACACTACCAGGCGAATCCAATTCAAACACTTATTTTTCTTATATATGTATTATACTCTCCATTATTACTAGATGTCGCGAGAACATATATAAGAAAATAAGTGTTTGAATTGGATTCGCCTGGTAGTGTAATGGATATCACGCTGAGGTACAGACTCAGAGATCCGGGGTGTTTGAGTTGGATTCGCCTGGTAGTGTAATGTATATCACGCTAAGGTACAGACTCAGAGATCCGGGTTCGAATCCCGTCCAGGCATTTATTTTTCTTATCATACCATATTAAGCTTGCATTGCTCAATGTTAAACATTTAATTATAACATATATATATACACATGTGTGTGTGTCCGTTAACGCTCTAGCGGCCGCAATTTTAGTTTGACCGAGAACAAAGTTGACTTATATCGGTTAATTAAAAAAGTGAGGTCGAGAGTCGTTGATCAGCAAATATTTAAGTGTAGGTGTTCACCTCCAACTACAATTTAAATATCAGCTGTATAGGCTCAATTTTCGATGTTTCACAATAAAAGCCAAAAGTATATGCTACTCCGAGACACACGCGGAGGCAGAATTGCTTCGTAATAAGCAATAATATTGATATGCATTTTTATTTGTATGACACGTCAAATAGTACTGATATGAGTCTTCTTCAAAAGTCCTGTGTAGTTTTAAGTGTGTGAAGGATATTTCGGATGCAGTATTCATTTTCATAAATTTCGTACGGAAGTTGAGGAAGAATGGATGTATGATGCATGGTAAACTACAGTTTTTTCTATATATCTTAATATATAATAATTACGTGTCACGTTGTTTGTCCGCGATGGAATCCTAAAACTACTGAACCGATTTTAATAACATTTTGCACACTGTGTGCAGTTTGATCCAACTTCAGACTTAGGGAAGTTTATAACTAAATTTATAGTCGCATTATTTTTATTGCAAATTATTTGTTCATTTAACAAAGAGTTATAATGTGAGTTCCATACGATTCTAACAGATGGCCGTTTAAGGTAGGCCTAATTGGTTTATTATTTAACCAGGTGGCTGTGCTTTTTGTTGTAACCGCGAATTTCAATTGAATTACAAATATTGATTATTTCATAATTTAAGTGTGTTTGTGTTTATTTTATTTTCAATATATTTTATTAATTATATTAATTTCGTGTGTAAGAATTAGTTTTAAGTAATCTGGGTGAAATACAGCATCTTAATTTAAATTTAACTGGACCGAGAAGAAACAGTGAACAATATGGCGAATCAGTTCTAGAGACCATGAATGATAAGATATCAAGTGAATTTCCGCAAATTGGTATAGGCCTATGTAACATAATTCTTACATTTAAGAAGAATGTCAATTTAAAAACATGAAGGTCCTAAGTTACGGAATAACAGAACTGTAAGTAAGTCTGTTAGTTATAATAATATGCCTAATATTACATAAACAATCTCCATGCCTCAATTAAATGAAAAACAAGATGACTATAATATATCACAAGATGATATTACTATACAGAGACTTCTTGATGGTGATGAGAATCCAAACTGCCAACAAGTTCGTAGAAAAAAACGAAAGTATAATGAAATCAGCAAGCCTCCTCAAAATATTCCATCAATAAATGTATATAATCCTCATGATACACTTATGGATGATACTGATAATGCAGACAACATAAATTCATCTCAATCAACAAAACCACTGCCACATAAACCACCACCCATATTTATACCGGGTGTAGTTAACGTACCAGAACTAAAAAATTGTGTAAAACAAAAACTTTCTGATTTTGATTTCTCACTTAGTTTACTACAACATAATTTAACGTATACCTTAGCCACAGCAACGCGTGGCCGGGACTTTATATATATATATATATATATATATATATATATATATATATATAACAAAGTCGGATTAGTTATACTATTTATAACTCAAGAACGGCTGGACCGATTTTTATGATCTTTGATTTGTTGGATTTGTTTCCGCCCCGAATAGCAGATAACTATTAAAACATCGGAAAAATTAACGTAAAAATATTTAAAGGCGATACGACGTTCGCCGGGCCAGCTAGTAATATATAAAAATGTTTGTTTGTTTGTTTGTTTGTTCGTTCGTACATTATGCGCGGCCATACTGTTGATCCGATTGTGATATTGTGATGGGTTTTTTTGCCAAAATTTCAGGCGATTCCCGGGATGAACATAAGCTATACGAGATGTGTGATATTCAGCCATTTCACCGCTAGAAATCACACTTTGTAGTGAAAAACGTGAAAAAATATCTATTTTGACACTTAAATGGCTTACGCTGCCTAAACCATAACAAATGCACCAAACTAAAGTACACAGAATTGAATATTTCAAAACATTCTACAAAAAAAATCCGCGACAGCATATGTTTATCTTTTACGGATAACTCGCAATAACCATTTGTATCTTTCATTGATGCCAAGAAGATCGGGATAAGCAGATTACCGGGCAAGCATAACAGCGTACGGCTGGTGGTAAAAACACGTTACCATTTATTTAGGAGTAGCAGCGCATGCCGGGTATGAGCTAGTTACTAAATAAAATGAACAATAATATGAAATATATTACTTTTGTCCACCGATGTGGTCTCGAGGTAGCGTGCCAGAAGCAATAAAAAGAAAGCTGAACATTTTGCGTTTTATCTGTATATCTTTTAATCCGAGTTCAGGTTTGGAAACACGAAAATAATCAAATTAAGGACTTTCTTTACCAATCAAAGTATTGTCACGTAGTGAAGTCAGAAATGCCATCAAAACTAATTTAAATCCAAGTAAATATCTGACATTGAGATGTGACTTAATAACAACCAAAAATACTTAGAGAATTTAAAAAAGAACCTAATACTTATTACCACACCCTTCAATAATATTATCTTGTTATCCCAAACTGTGGAATTTATAAATAAGATAAGATACCGCAACAAAGAAACTCCTCGAATGGAAGTGGTCATATCGACTAGCACATTTGTTACTGGCATAGTCAAAATTATTTAAAAGACCTTATATGAAGCGGCTGAAAGCAATTCCTCTCGATAATGGCATATTATCTGATCATCAGGTTGGTTTTCGTAAAAGTCATTCCACTTTAAAACAAATTCATAGAGCGGTAAATGAAACTGAGGATGCTATAGAGAGAAAAGAATACTGTTCTCGTGTTTTCTTAGATATTAATAAAAAATTGTATAAATTGTAGCATTTAGAATTACGGAATAAACTGAAATTATGTTTACCACATGCATATTACATGTTGTTAACATCTTATCTCAGTAATGCAAGATAATAAGTGGAATATTCTGGTTTCTACAGCATCTTCTAGAGTACCTCTACCTCGCGGTTCTGTGTTCAGCCGGTGCTATACACGCATATAGCCGATTTCCCCAGAACTAATGAAGTAATAACGACTACATTTATTGATGACAGTACCGTCCTAGCATCGGATGAAGAGTCTATGGAAGTCTCCAGATTCAACTTAATGACTGGCGAATACGAGCTATTGAAATCAAATATATCCACGTAACATTTGAAACAAGAACTGACAGTTGCCCTGTTCTAGCCCTTAATAACATAGTCAATACAACAACCGATAGCGTAAACTATTTGTTCATAGGCTACATCGGAACCGTAGATGAATATGGCAAAATTATATCTAAAAAGGCTACTATTACAATCTACAATGGCGTAGCCTAATATTGAACCCGAGCTTCTTCTTTGTTAGGAGTTACTAGACCAAGTTAATTTAGTTACGCATATTTGCCCATAGATGTCATGAATGGCATGAGGTAACATACCGACCGAATGAGACAACTAGTAGCCAACTAAGGTATTATTAGGATGCTTAGGCCGGTAAATGTTGCTTAGAGACCTTCTTATTCAGGTTAAGGACCTTTACGAGCCTGAAAATCTTCAGAATCGGGACCCAGGGTTAAAATCCCTCCAGGAGGACTTGCTCCTAAAGCAATTCATCGACTCCGGCCGGGTTTAAACCCACACCCTCAGTACCAAAGGCATAAAAGAAAGCATGGTGTTAAAATTAAGAACTTCGAAAATACATTTGGTACTACGATAAAAATCGAAGTTGAGTACAGGAAAGATACTGCAACATATTGAAACCTATTAGCTCTTACGGCGTCCAAGTGAGGGGAACTGCGAGCAAATGTAATATTGAAATTGATCAAGATATCAGACTACAATTCTACTTATCCACCTAATTCCTGGTATGTTAAGAAAATAATACCATCCACCGAGGTACTCAAATTCTAACGGTAAAATAATAAATAGAAAAATACAGCATTCGTAACTTAACTTAAACATCACGTCAAGTGGTTATAATAATTCTAAGTGAAGAAACAAGAGGACTTAAAAGAAACACACCACTAGATCTTCCATTTTGTCTCAAATTAATATATTACTATTTATGTATTTCTGTTGGAGTACTGGCAGTGGATAGTGATTTCTCCTCCTACGAGAAACCCATATATCGGACTGACTTATTGTCGTTCTTATAAATCTAAATGTAAATTGTCAGAGAATAACATTTAAAAAAAGACAACTAATAAACTAATCAATTCCATTTCTATATGCAATATACAAAATAAATAAAATTCAATTTTCCAAAATTCAATGTTCAAGCAATTACTTAAGTAAAGCAACATTACTAATTCCATTAACTGCCTTATAATATTTCACATTATAAGATTTTACATTTTTTTATTTACTGCATATACTTTATTTTTTTATATGAAGTGAGATACCGTGACGTTTATGAATGTAAAAATATCGATCGCAGAACAAACATTATCTTACATAAAACAGTAATACCACCTGCACTAATAAACAAAAATGAAACCTAGACTCTTTCACAAAATGCAACAAAAATTGTAGATATATTTGTAAAGTTACGGCCCAATTAACGATCAGGGAATTTGGAGTATTAATAAAATGAAGAATTGACACAGCTAGACAGAAAAAATCTAATACAAAATGTTAATTATTATACATATGATATATTATATATTATGTCATGTTATACTCCAATGGGCTGGTCATGTAATAACACTGGACGAAAATTAGGACCATCAAAGTCTTACAGGCGAACTTTGGAGGAAGGATGCCAGTGGGACGACCGAGAGGGCGATGGGAAGATGCCGCTACACTTCTGGGAGTAAGGAATAGGAAGATGGTGTTAGGAACAGAGAAGACTAGATGGGGAAGCCATGACCCGACTCGGACTGTAGATTCATAAGATGGATGGATCGAGTATAGAAAGGAATTTTTTTTTGGACTTTTTCGATAAAACAGGTAATATTATGTGGCTGCAAATCAAGATCATTAAAAATAAATTCAAGTTTATTTTGAACATAATCATATAAATACAAATACTTGGAGATCGCTTGATGGACTGATAATAAATGTAGACTATGTTTTGTTTGACTCTATAGATTTAACATTAATGAATATTTTTGTTGTTGCGTCTATAAATATGTTTCAGTTATACATCATACATTTTGGTGTACAGTACAATAACACTACAAATACGTCAGTTCCACAAAGGTTGGATTGCAGCTGTTTAAACTTGAACTTAATGCCTGTGGCATTGTTTCCTGATAAATATAACGTCATTGAATTGAAAGTTTATTGATCTAATTTTATTGATTTTCTGTCTTTTTAATCCACTGCTGACGACGCAAACTTGTGGAATATCTACTGGTATTTTCCTGCCTTTACACACAAAAACAACACCAAGGACATTCAAGTTTTGAATAGATATAAAATGTAATGTAAAAGCCTAGAATATTAACTTTTTATATTTTCACAACATATCAAAATAATTAGAAAGACATATAAGCGCGAATATATTATAGAAAACCTGAACGTTTCCAAACATGACCAGAAAAGGTGTCAAAATGAAGGAACCAAAGATAAATATCAATACTCATGTTATAAGAAATATGCTGAAATAAAATTCAAAGCTGCTATACTGCCCTAATAAGCAAAAATAAAGCGTATCTCAAAATCTTTAAACATTCAGAAAATGAGAATTTGTTAAATAACACTCGCGCGACCAATTTGTTTGTTGGAATATTGTTTTATGATACATGGGATTATAAATAATACAGTTTTAACTAATAACATCAAGACATAAATATCAGGATATTAAACAGCATAGGAAACAATGATACAGTTATTTTATTTAGTATTTTGATAACATGTTATTTAAAGTTCCTTAGCGTTTTTGTTTACGTATCTACATATATGACTAATTAGCTCGGTAAATAGGTAGAGTGACCACTAAACATTACTATGGTAAGACAAACTAAAAATTAAGTAATAGTAAAGATACATATTTTTAATGAAGGATGGCAACAGCCGAAGACTATATTTTTGATGACACATGAAGGCAGTCTTACCCGACCGATAAAAGAAAAAACAGCCAGAATATATTTTTTTTGTGTAGGCTATTTTCTTTCGCATAATTTTCTCTGACTATTTAACTCATGCCCCAAATGGGAGTCAATGACCAATCACATATCAATGAATTTTGATTTACAACCAATCACAGTCTTTTTTACCTCGATTTTATCAATTTAATTTTATCATATTAAAATCAAGCTCCTCCTTTTTTTAACATTTTTGAATAGGTCAGAGCATTATTTTGCAGTGACTGACTCTCTACGAAATACGTTGAATATGACAATTTATATATTAAGATGTAAGAATCCAAGAATGCAAGTGGCTCCCAGATTGTATGTACACAATGCACTATGTATATATATATATATATATATATATATATATATATGTGTGTGTGTGTGTGTGTAGTACAAAAATGTAACCAGGTTTTGCTTGAGGTATATAATAGAAAAAACATTTGTAGCAATTAATTACCGGTTATACCAAAAAAAAACAGGTTGCACTTTCTTAAACGTATTGTTTCCCAGGTAATTACGTTCCAGAAAAATATAATTGAATTATTTACACCATAGGACATCAGATATTAATTAATAACCTATAATGTTGGTTATAAAAGGTTTGATGTGTTTTATCTTTTCTCCACTAGGGTGCATTCTTACAGCATTGCGATCCTTTGGCAATGCATAATATGGTCTGGTTGCAGTGATGAACAAATGAAACATAATAAATGTTTCTCATTTGTATTCAAACATCGCCGTTTATATTATATATATATATATATATATAAATATTTGAAAATAACTGTATTTAAATAATGATTTGTGAGTAAACAGCTTAATTTTATTCGTTAAATAATCCTATCAAATACCACTCTTGATTTACAAATCCTCTAGATAAATTCACTCGTCAGAGATGAGATATGTTTTCTAATATGTTTTTAATGGAATAGTGATATATATATATATATATATATATATATATATATATATATTATATCCAACTAACTAACTTTTTAGGAATTCCGAACTCCAGCAGGATACTATATAACTTCATCATGTATTCCACCATTTAAAAAAAGTTGAATAAATGTTCATTAATATAAGACATGGTTACAGTTAATAACTCACTGGAACTGTCGAACCCATAGGTTCATGGCCGCGCGGACAAAAGTTCTCCATACATCCTTGTCCTAAGCTAATGCTTTCCAATCATTCCCTGTATACCATACTTCCCTGATATCATGGTTAATGATATTCTCCCACTTCATTCTCGGTCCACCAACTGAGCGTTTTCACTCTGGTTTTCGTACAAGAAGATTCCATGCAGGTATTCATTCCACATTCGTGCCACATGTCCTGTTCATAGCAGTCTATGCGAATTATTTGGCCTATTTAATTAAATATAACAATATATTTTCACAAAAAAATAAAGAATGCACTAAAATACGTCTTCCACATCATTTATTCGATCATCTGGTATCAAGTTCAGGTAAAAGCCATGATAGACTGGAAGGGGACATACTCCATCAAATTTGTAAGTTTGCTCACTTTTACCTTCAGTAGTCTTACATTTTTCTTCTTTAGAGTCATGATACTTAGGTTCTCTTTCTTTCGTGTTAAAACCTTTTCAAACTACATATGCATCCTGTTTTTTTAATTCATTGACCCAACTTACTTACTTACTCACTGGCACTATCGAACCCGTAGGTTCATGGCCGCGCGGAAATAAGCTCTCCATATATCCATATCCTGAGGTAATTCTTTCCAATCATTCCCTAAGTAATCGACTACCCTCAGATCATAGTTAATATTATTCTCCCACCTCATTCTTGGTCTACCAAATGGGGGTTTTCCCTCTGGCTTTCCTACAAGAAGCTTCCATGCAAGTCTTCGATTCCCCATACGTGCAACATGTCCTGCCCATCGCAGTCTACGAGACCTACTTACTTAGGCCTACTTACTTACTCACTGGCAATATCGAAACCGGAGGTTCATGGCCGCGCGGACATAAGCTCTCCTTACATCCCTATCATCAGCTAATGCTTTCCAATCATTCCCTGTATAATATACTTCCCTCAAATCATACTTAATGTTATTCTCCCACCTCATTCTTGGTCTACCAACTGGACGCTTTCCCACTGGCTTTCCTACAAGAAGCTTCCATGCAAGTCTTTCATTCCCCATACGTGCAACATGTCCTGTCCATCGCAGTCTACGAAACTTAACTGTTCTTATTATATCTGGCTTCCTATAAAGATCATGTAGTTCATTGTTATGTAGTCTTCTCCATTCACCTGTCTGTTCATCTCTCTTTGGTCGAAAAATTTTCCTAAGTACTTTATTCTCAAATACTTGTAATCTCCTTTCCTTCCTTAAAGTAAGAGTCCAGGTTTCGCACACATATAATATAACTAGTAGAATAATAGTTTTATATATTTTCAGTTTAACGTTTTTTGAAAGGAGTTGGGACATCAAGAGTCTCTGCAATGCATAATAGCATGCATTCCCAGAATTGAGCCTATGTTTAATTTCTTTGTGCATCTCATTCCTATTTGTGATTATTGTTCCTAGGTATTTGAATTCGGCCACTTCCTCAAACTTTCCCTCATTTGTTATTAGCTGTCTATTTCCATTATATAATGTATTTCTACGTGTGACCATATATTTAGTTTTATTGATATTTACTTCCAGTCCTAATTTCTTAGTGTTACTCAGACTTAACTGTTCTTATTATATCTGGCTTCCTATAAAGACCATGTAGTTCATTGCTAAGTAGTCTTCTCCATTCACCTGTCTGTTCATCTCTCTTTGGTCCAAAAAATTTCCTAAGTACTTTATTCTCAAATACTTGTAATCTCGTATCCTCCCTTAAAGTACGAGTCCATGTTTCGCACCCATATAATATAACTGGTAGAATAATAGTTTTATGTATTTTCAATTTAACGTTTTTTGAAAGGAGTTGGGACATCAAGAGTCTATGCAATGCATAGTAGCACGCATTTCCAGAATTGAGCCTATGTTTAATTTCTTTGTGCATCTCATTCCTATCTGTGACCAGTGTTCCTAGGTATTTGAATTCAGCCGCTTTCTCAAAACTTCCCTGACTTGTCATTAGCTGTCCGTTTCCACTATATAATGTATTTCTATGTGTGACAATATATTTAGTTTTATTGATATTTATTTCCAGTCTTAATTTCTTAGTGTTACTCAGTAGTGTGTGCGTGTTGTCCTTTAGTCTCCTCGCTATCGGCCAATAGTACTACATCATGAGCATAAACTGAGAGTTTATTAATGCCATTGAGTTGTAAGCCTTCCTCATTCTCTAAAGATTTAATGGCATGCTCTAGTACAAAATTAAATAGTGGAGGAGATAGTGAATCTCCTTGCTTCAACCCATTCTGGATTTCAAAATTGTCCGAAAACTGTTTGCCTACACGCACCCTACTCTTTGTGCCATTTAGACACATTCGTATAAGTCTATCTAACGTTTTAGGAATTTCGAACTCCAGCGGGATACTGTATAACTTCTCCCTCATAATTGAATCATATGATTTTTTGAAGTCTACGTATAGTTGATGTACAGTACCGTTATATTCCCATTCCTTTTCTAAAATCTGTCTTATACTAAAAATCTGATCTGTTGTAGACTTGTTTCTTCTAAATCCACATTGATGATCTCCTGGAATGTCATCAATATAGGGGGTAAGTCTGCTTACTAATATATTTGTTAGAATTTTGTACGACGTTGAAAGTAATGAGATGCTCCTGTAGTTGTCGTAATCTCCATTGACCCAATGGTTTGGTATTTTCAAATCCGAAGTATATAGCGTCTGGGAATCTGAACTCCACATCTCAAATGCTCGTTTTCGTGTTAGAATCAATTAACCCACATTTTAAAGACATTATATCGAATAAATCAGTGCTCTCCAATTCGACTGCATCAATCTAGTGTTTTCGACCACAAGAGTATTATTTTTCTCCAATGTGATGGAGAGGAGCCTATAGATTGGGTTGTCCCCTCTGATATATTTCAATTCTAGTAAACTCTCTATCAGAGGGTATGTATGCTTGTCCAGAAATTAGAAAACAATTTATTCAATCTGCTTTTTGTGGATAGATAATTGCAAAATACCATTATATTCCCATTGTTATTCTGACGCCTATACAGGTGGCAGTAAATATAACGAGTTTCCTTGTACAAATGCATTTAGTTTTTATGTATTTCAGGATGCAGATTCCAGTCTCATTGCTGCCTTGTCCCGCAATACTCTGATCCCACATAATCATATGTCCATATATGTTAATGATATTGGTCCACTATATTTTATAATAAAAAAAAGCTTTAAATTCCATTAATATAATATCATAACAGTAATTTATTATGTTTATACCATCACAAAGTTACTTATTAATAATAATTTCAATTATTTGCTAACATACACATATGCATATTGAACCTTTAGGGCAATAACATGTCAGACAACAATTATTAGTTAAGTAATAATTTAGATTATATAATATATTAAAAGAAACATTACTTAAGACATTAAAGATTAGTATTATGACTTATAATAGAAAATGAAAAATTGATCAGAAATATGTTTTATAAAAATTAATGCATAATTTCTATAACCAACAAGTCTACATGAAATCCTATGAGGGCAATATAATGCCAAGCAACATTTGCTTGTATCTCAGTTTGAGAAGTTAATTATTCTTCAGAGCGTGGAAAATATTCAGAATCAGAGATGTTATCACTATCCTCATCATTTAATTCACCAGAAAACTCAAAATTTATTTCTGCAAGCAATTTTCCACAATTCCCTTTTGTTGCTTGACACTGTCTTTCCTTTATGGAAAATGCATGAAAGATTAGGGCACGAAAAAAACTTAATTTAATACAATATGCTGAGTTTTCTGTAGGCACACTTAACACTTTTATAATATTATAACACTAGCCTATTCAAAACAATACTACCTACAAAATGGTATAACTAGTTAAATTTGACGAAAAATGTGGCTTTGCACTTTCTTGCCGGGACCCTCTCAGTTTATAGATAATTTGGAAATAACTCGTGGCATTACTTATGATAATAAGTAACTGCAATGTTATGTTTTTTTTTAGTGTATAGTGATATTGTGTTATTATTTAATTGTAATATTACTGTGTTTTCTTTATGTAATTGTAATGTTATTGCTTTTTTAGTGTATAATGCTATTGTGTTATTATTTAATTGTAATATTATTGCGTTTTCTTTATGTAATTGTAATGTTATTGCTTTTTTTTTGTTTATTTTTCTTCACACTAGTAGCAATTATTTCTGTATTGTAACGGACTGTCAAAAGCACGTACGGCTTACTGCCCGAGCGACCCATATTTGTAAATAATATTGTAAATATCTTACTTTTGTCTAATAAAGTCCTACTACTACTACTACTACTTATGATAAAAAAGTTTATGAAACCACACCTCACTTGCCTTTTGACGAAATAGTTTTCATTAATCACTATTAGAAATGAAAATTCAAGAAGGGTAAGTTTTAAATTATTAAGGATTGAATATAGAACTAATTTCTTACGTACTAATTAACTTTTCCTGATACGTATAGTAGATATTTAAACATGTTTATTAAGACAAATTCTAACTACGTAATTTCAAACTGTGACTATGTGCAAAACCAAGTACAACAAACCAAGAAGAATGTAGAGAAGCGAATCGTTTACTGCTCCAAAAATGTTATTAAAATATTATTTTACGCGCTTTAACATCCAAGGTCATATCGTATCTTAGGATCTTGACTCATAACCATTAAACAGTGTGTTTTTATCGTCCGATTGTAATGTGTTAATCTGAAAATAATTAATGATAGGAACTACTGATTATGATGAAGTGATTCTTGGTAATATAATTCCTAACTACGATTTTCTTTGAGGGTTGAGTGAAACTAATAAATCACAGTCACATCAGGGTCTGAACACGGCACCTCACCAATATGAATATCAAACACCACCAACTGAACCAACTCTTCCGCTTCCACACAATGTAATATAGAAGAAAATAATATTTACAGCTGTCATATTAATTTATGGTTTATATACATTAGAAATATAAGAATAATTTTAGCTCAATAATTCTTAGGAACAAAATATTTCAGAATGATTAATTAATAATGTGAATCGGGCTTTAAAGTATCTAATTTGAATTCTGCTACGGCTAAGGTGCTAAATGCTTAAGGAACAGTAAAATATCCATAATCCTAATAAATGACTTTAACATGTAAGATAGCGTAGCGAACACTTTATAGTAAAGGATACGAGATTTATTATAATTAATTTTCTTCCTAGCTCTACTAATGTGAAGATATATTGCATGTCTTCATTTCCATTGCATGTCACAACACAACTTCAGACGTAATAGTGCTGCTCTTGTGTAAGGGAAATAATTCGTATTTTTATGCCAATCTATAGCAATATTTTAATGCATAAATTATCAACATATTTTATGTTAAAGGGTAATTTTATCTATACTGTATCCGAGCTATGTTGCTGTTGTACTGTAAATAAATTCGCGTAGATATTACTCCGACGATTCCGTCTATTGGGGGAACCTTGGTGCTACTTTTACCCGCCATATGAGTGAATTATGTACGGAACTGTCGTTGATAGAAACATTGTCCTTAGCCAACATTGAATTTAATGGGAAATATGACTGAATACAAGCAATGATAGTACCAATAATTAAGAACTTCCATTTCTTATTTATATATGACAAAAAATTATATATGGGCCTTTCTAACCCGACGTTTATATTTTTCCATGATGTGGATATATATCCTTTATTTGCAATTTCATTACGAGCAGAATTTATCCTGCATTCTGATTTACCTGTAAATTCCGTTATTATCACATCATCAATGGCTAATACGGAATATTTTTCACTAAATTGTTTGAAAACAATCAAAATAGTGTGTTTTTCTCCCCTTTTCAAATTGTTTATTTCCCAGTCTATTAAGAAATTATAAAGAAAGCGACCATTTTAAAACAATAGAAATCCCAACTTTTCTGCATTGCGCATGCGACAGAATGTAATAATGTTTATGTATTTAATATATTAAAATTGTATTTATATATTTTAAGTTTCTCCCATTTAACTTATATGAACACATGCTAGATAATACATATGTGTATTGTTTTATTTATTTCGAGGTTTAGCGAACTACTTTTTGTTACACGCTTAATGGTAAAACATTATTTGACCAATGAAAATGTAATCCATATATCTGATTTGTTAAGATGGCGGTGGACGCAGAAACACGACTAGAACGTGCCTTAAAAAGCTTAGAAGACATAGCAGAAGCTGGAGGTTATATGAAGAAAGAGATCAAAGAAGTCATACAACAAGCGGTAAGTGACATTAAAATATGTATAACAGAAATAAAAACTCACCGGGGAAAAGATACAGAGGAAAAAGCAAGTCAATGTACAATGGCGATAGAACAACAGAAGGTGGGTACATAGGGAAACGAGAGCAGCACAGTAGAACCACTAGCGACATCTATCAACGAATCAGAGTCAACAAGTGCTAGCAACTGGCGCTCTCTGACGTCTAGCGGGGGAATGCTAGAAGCAGTCCAGACCGACTACGAAAGCTCGGTAGATACAGTGAAAATACTACCAATACAAAACACGCTCACTGAAACAGAAATAGAGAAGAAGATCACAGATAAAATAAACCAGCAGTTGAAATACATGATGGAAGTCATCACGAGCGACATAAGAAAAATGATCAAGGATGAAACAAAAAGCACAAAACAGGGAAACCACGAACCGCACAACTGGGCCGAGGGAAGGAACAAGACATCTGACCGAGGCCGAGAGAATAATATACAGAGCGGCAACAAGTCCACACAAGAGGAAACACATAGAAACCGGGCGGCATTAGAAATAGAAAGAGAACCAACTGCGATCATCAACGACGAAGAACCACTCACAGAGGACGAGGACGCCTGGAGAGAAAGAAATGGGTTCGAGCTAGTGAGAAAGAGAAGGAACAGAACAATGAGGCGACCAAAAATTACCATAGGGTCAGACGAATCGACACAGTGAACACTACAAGCGGGCGAGCGCACCGCGTGGCTGTACGTGGGGCGTCTTTCGCAACGGACAACGACTTCGAACGTTAAAGAACACCTTGAAAAGACAGGAATAGAGCCACAATATGTCACTTGCGAAGAGCTGAGGACATTAGGTACTAACAAAGCGTTCAAAGTAGGAATACCGTTCCAGTATCTCGAGAAAGTGGAAGAGGCCACATACTGGCCTAAGGGAATACTGGTGCGGCCATTTCGAGCACCAAGACGGAGGTTCTACGATGGGGCAGACCTGGAATAGACTTAACCCAAACAGAAACAAGGAAGCAGTGAGCATTAAAACCCT
This sequence comes from Diploptera punctata, assembly GCA_030220185.1. Taxonomy (NCBI): domain Eukaryota; kingdom Metazoa; phylum Arthropoda; class Insecta; order Blattodea; family Blaberidae; genus Diploptera; species Diploptera punctata. The sequence goes on along the minus strand of JASPKZ010001577.1, from coordinate 744,401 downwards.
ACTATGGAACACAGAAGGTCTCAAAAGTACGATGAGTATAATATCGGAAGACTTTTTTGATCAATTCGATATCTGCATACTGACAGAAACAATGATGACGACAACATGGGAAGCAAAGGGAGCCTACACTGTGAACGTACTAGCGAAACAGGGAGCAAGAGGGAGACCATACGGGGGTATCACATGCATGCTGAAGGCGAAGCTGGCGCCTTTCTCAATCATACATCAGACAGACAACATATTATTGGTAGCTACTAGGCTGTGTACACTCATGAGCGTATATTTCCAACCGGACATGACTGCCAGCGACATAATAGGAGAAATTTCAATTGCACTGGCAAAGACAACATCGAAGGAGCCACTGATACTAGCAGGGGACCTAAATTGCCGGACAGACAAGCTATCCCTAAAAACTACACAAGTAATGGAATATCTAGAACAAGAAGGGCTAACCATCGTGAACGATAGGAATCAGATAACCTACCTGTGCCCGAATGGAGCAAGCGCCATTGATCTAGTCTTCACAAACCTGAAGGATATTACAATTAAATCACAAGAAGTCAGGGATGAACCACTGAAGAAACACCTACAAGTTATAACCACATGTGAATTGCAAAAGAAGAAGACGAACCCAACCAAGCCACAGCAGAGAATATCTAGGAAAATAAACACAGAACTCATAAGCCAACAAAGCATCAACGAGATACAATTGCAAATCGTAGAGGGAAAATTAGACGAGGCAACACGCCAGATAGGAAGGATAGTAAGTCAAGCAGCAGAACCGCTAATAAACAGACCAAGAAAGGCGAAGAGATGTTTCAACGAAACTTGTTATAAAGCCCGCAGACTGGCCCTAGAAACGCTCCATACAGCACGGAAAACCCCGACATACGAAAACCTACAAGTATATCACATCAACAGAAAAAATACAAACAAATAATCAAATCGACAAAGAAAATTTTTCAAAAGGAAATAGAAAAGAAACTCATAGAAGAGGCAGAGGCCAACCCATACCAGGCACTCCAACCTATAAAGCCTAAATATCCAAGAAATATATCGATGGAAACATGGGAAGCTCACCTAACGAACGTTCTACAAAACAAGGAGACCCGCCCCACACCAAGGCCGGCAAATGACATCCTAGAAGACCCAGAGCTTTTCACAGAAGTTGAGGTGATATCAGCCATAAAGGCATCGAAGAATAACAAGGCATGCGGCCCCGATCTTATATTCAATGAGCACCTGAAGTACTCCATCGAAAAATTAGGAAAATGCATAACGACTCTATTCAACGCTTGCCTATGCCTGGGCACTATACCAGAATCGTGGAGAAAGGCGACAGTAAAAATGCTGTACAAAGGGAAGGGAGACAGCGGCGACCCGAACTCGTATAGAGGGATTGCCCTGGAGTCAGTAGTACTAAAGCTACTCAACAGACTACTATGTGACCGCATCACAAAGGCAGTAGAATCGCAAATACCAGAAGAACAACTCGGCTTCCGGAAGGGAAGATCAGCTATACAGGCGATCGGTTGCTTGCAAAGAGATATAGAGGAAGCCCTGATGAGACCGGATGGAAAATTGTATGCCGCCTTCCTGGATTATTCTAAGGCATTCGACAATGTAAACAGACAGACCTTAATCGACAAATTAGAAGACATGCTAGGAAGAAACAACCACGAATTGAAACTCGTCAGAAATCTACTAAGCAACAACTGCATCGAAATATCGGATAACATCACCAACTCCAAAGAAATACAACAGACGAACGGCGTCCTACAAGGGGACCCACTCAGCCCATTATTGTTCACCCTGGCCACAGCTGACGTCACAAGAAAAATCCCAACTAACGTAAATATCTACCTCTATGCAGACGACAAGGCTCTGTCATCCACAAGTCTTGGGGACTTACAGAAAGCCTTCAACGGTGTAGCGGACTGGGCAGAAAGAAATGATTTAACCCTCAATGAATCAAAGTCAGTTACAATGACCTTCAGAAAAGGAGGTAAAGAGTCACACCTAACATACAAAGGGAAAAACCTGACATCAGTTAAACAGTTCAAATACCTTGGAGTAACGATGCAGACGACAGGGACAACGTTCACAACACATATTAAAGACAGACAGAATGCTGCAGTAAGAGCAATGAGCGACATTAGGCACCTCCGGGAGATGTCACTACAGACAGCATTGAAACTCTTTCAGCTGAAAATAGTCCCGATACAACTTATGGACTAGAAAATATATGGACGCACCTAAGTTACCAGAATCTAGCAGACCTAGAAAAAATTAAGAGCACGTACCTGAAACGAGCACTGGGCCTATCGAAATTCACACCCTCACGCCTAGCGTATGTACTGTCAGGAGAGTTACCATTGGTGGAGGACTTGAGACAACAGCTTCTACTGCAATCCACCCCCAACTATGAGAAACTACTGAAAGACATGCAAAGGAAGCGCAGAGAGATATGGGATGACTTCTTTTGCACGGACGCGATGGTACACAAAGACTGGATGGAACCCCTGTATGACCTTCGACACGCTGTGACAAGACTAGCGACGCACGGTTTCCACTTCAAAGTGTGTAAGACCAAGACATATCACCAACCGACGAACGAGTGTAAGTGCGAGTGGTGCGGGAAAAAGTGTGACAGATACCACGCCATATGGTGCGAGAACAGACAATCATCCCTGACTCAACTGAGTGACAAGTGAGAGATAAACTATTTACTAATCATGCATATTTTGTGCTTTACACTTATTAATTAATTAATTACAAATGGAACTTAGCTTACAAGAGGAAGGCCTATAGTGAATAGGGAGTTTATGAAACAAGGTCTAGGCCGAACAAATGAAAATCGATTTTACCCATGTGTCTCATAGAATCATTAAACAGGTATGGATATTTTTATAGATAGATAATATAACTTAATTATTACTTTTCAGGTATCTGTGTAGATTTTCTATTATTGTAAAATTATTCTGACAGGCTAGAAATAATTGAGTATCCTCTAGAACACCGCAGTTATCTATTATACTTTGAAGCAATATTCTTCTTCTTGAATGTATTGATTGTAATTAATTCCCCCTTTCCTAAATATCCATATTATTTTTAATAACTAACACTAGCATTACTAAATGAATGTTTATCCTTCTGTCACAAACATGAATGGATTTGCTGAATTACTGCTCTCAACATAAGAGTAAATCATTCAAAGAGCAATCAAAGTATTTCAATTTGTTTGAAATATTATAATCTTAGAGTTGCTTAAAAAACTGAAACTATAATTTTCCATATATCTAAAGCATAACAATAATTCGAATTGAAGAAAAAAGTGTGGTTACCTATTTATACTCTGGATCATCATACAGTACCTTGAGTTCTCTTACACATCTCCATCAGAATTCAAAAGGTTACATTATATTATGAGAAATGTTTTAAAGTTTCTTCCATCATATTGTAAAATTTATAAATTAACTTAACCCTGAGATGGCGTTACTTCAATCAAGTAAATTATATTTAGATACTGCAATGATTATTTTCCCGTGCAACCAGCCATCAAATGATGTATCAGATAGACTTATCACCTGTTTAGAACCAGGCTATTATAACTCCACTTACTAAAATGTTTCAGGAAAGACCAATGATGTTTTGGAGATTACCCAAATCATATTAATGACGCATGTTTTTAGGATAGACGTTTAAAAGAAGTATAAACATTATAAGCTTATTTTATTCGTCAGTCACCTAATTTATTATCTGATTTCTTACGAAACCGAACAAACATTTGGAGTTAGAACAAATCAGTTAACAAATATTGAGCATTTACTGTTAAAACTCCTTTTAGGTTACATTATGAACAGATCAATACACACATTTTTATATTTTTAACACCCGGAATCCCCCCCCAAACAAAATGTGCCATCCCAGAAATATGTTCGTACAGGGAGTTTCTATCTTGAAATGTCCTTGTTTTCATAATGATTTGAAAAAAAACTGCACTTAAACTATCGTGAAATTTTTCAGTCTTATAGAACAACAGTACGCATGTCCAGAGTTTATAGAGCCAGCGATAACCCACAATCGAGCCACATATCTATTATCATCCTCCATTACTATCCGTCGCAATGAAATTTAAATTACTCATATTTGCAGTAAATCCCTAAATCTATGTTAAAAAAATAATATTAAAATTACCAAACGTGTATTAAAAATGGGTGTACACTTACTTATCACTTCCTAACGCTGATCCAACCAGCGATAACTCAAAACAACGATAGAAAAATCATAGACTGAATAATATACTCTCTGGATAAAATAGCATTTAGCATCACAATACTGTCTAACAGTGTCATAATATTGTGATTTGTATATTTAAATAAATATTTCAAAAATGTCTAATAATGTTATACATTTTTTTAAAAAGTTTAAAATATTAAATAATATTAGTGAATACAGAAGAAGAGCTATAATTTACAACAATATAACTGAAAAATCAATCGTTAGTAGAAGTGCAGTTGAGCCCTGATTTGACTTAATTATTTTGTTTTTGTGCATGTCATAGTTTATTATCTTGACTTATTTACATTGTAACATACTTCAGAAACTTGTAGTCTAAAGCATACATAATGAACGTTTGTACGGAATATTTTCACAGCTTTGAATGTTTACAAAATGTTTTACTTTACTAATAAAGTTACTTGGTATAGGTATGGTTTTGAAACATAATACATCTAGCATTAAATATAATTTCATATTCTTTGTATTACTTGTTCATTCGTCATATTACAATCTTTATTATTCCTGAAAGGGAATTAAGTATATTCAATTCTTGACAAAATCGAATATTATAATTCACGATGGATACAAGACGTGAACAGAAAATCATGCAATAGACTATCAAAATACACCGTGTTCCAAAATGATGGACGGGGTTTTAAGTAGTTGGTATAGTTTACAAACGAAATTGAATGCGTGATAATTTGCTATAATGAACGAAAAACCCTGAACGTTTCATATACAGTATGCAGTAATTTGTATCTTGTCATTATTACGTCACAGCCTTAAATTTGTGAAATTGGCGACTCTTGTATAGAAGAAATTCTGTGTGCTGCAATTTGCGAGGTCTGGTTCCATTGTTGCAGTGCAGCGAGCATTCGTAACGGAATTTGGAATTGATCTTCTGACAGATAAGAGTAGCCGTCGATTGTATCTGTGAAAGGAAACGTCTAGGACGCCCATGAACACCAAAATGAAAAAACGAGAATGTTAGAGCAGCTTTCATATGTAGTCCAAAAAATCTGTGTGGCGTGCAAGTCGTGTTGCGCATACTGCTGGCTAAACTGTCTCAGTCGCTATCTGTATCACCCTGAATACCAGCGGGGTAGAGGATCCAAAAACTAATTAGGCTTTCCACTTAATTCTCTTAATGATGTGCGACAGTGGTTGAACGATAATGTTCCCTAACAATGGATAGGACGCACCGGTGCGGAAGACATGGTTTATTCCCGATGGCCTCCACGGTCTCCCGATCTCATACCTTGTGATTTATTCCTGTGGGAGTATATGTGAAGGACCATGTGTACATACCACCACTTCCCGTCGAGCTTCCAGAATTGACAAGAAGGATTGTTGCTGCTGTTGAATCCATTACTTCAAATATGCTGACCAAAGTTTGGGAGGAATTCGACTATCGGCTAGATGTGTGCCGTGTAATGAAAGGTGCTCACATCGAACATTTATAAAGTATGTTATGAAAACTCGAAGAGATTCTCTTTAATCACATGTAAGTTTTGTTCTTATATATATATATATATATATATATATATATATATATATATATATATATATATATATATATATGCCGCGGTGGACAAGTGGTTATGCTCCTTGCCTCTGGTCCCGAGGATCGCGGGTTCAAACCCGGCCGGGGTCGATTGATTTTTTTTAGGATGGAAATATCTAAGGAGCCAGTCTTCCGGGAGGGACTTTAAGCTGTGGATCCGAGTATGAAGATTTTTAGGATCGTAAAAAATCCTTAAGCCTGAATGAAAAGGCATCTAAGCACAATTTACCGAATTTTCCCGTCCTAGTACTACCTTGGTTTCCTAGATGTCAGTATGAGGCAGAACGCTGACCACGGACCACTCAAATGACATCTATACGAAAGCAATTGTAACTAAATTAGTATGGTTCAAATTATTCTCTTAGGGGGAGAGCGCCTAAATCTCTGTTAAGGGAAACATCGGCTTACAAGAAGAAGATATATATATATATATATATATATATATATATATATATATATATATATATATCCATCCATAGTGATTCTGTCCGAAGGCAGGTCCTTTACTGCAATCATAGCATTTTCATGCTACGCTTGCGCTATACTAGGGAATTGTAGGTGAGGTAGCTTCTCGTTGCTTTCCACACCGGTGAAGGATGATGATGATGATGGCCATATGATTTCGGGGACCGTTTTGGCCTTAAGGTTTTTCTGGCATTTGTCTTACAAGTGAGGAAAAATCCCGATGAAACCTCACCCAGGAAAAGTGCCCCGACCGGAGATCGAACCCGGGCCCGCTGCGTGACAAGGCAGCACGCTACCTCGAGACCACAGCGGTGGACTATATATATGTGTGTGTGTGAGGGAAATTAAACAACTTTGAAACCCCGTCCATCATTTTGAACACGGCGTACTTAAAAATTGAGATACAAGACGCCAAGGAAATCTATTGAATAATGTCTTAGATATCCGATTTGAACAGGTCAATAGTGATCTATCTTCCTGAAAGCTATCAAGATTAAATTACAGATGTTGATTGTGATGATCATATTAATGTCTACTTTTTACACTGCACTGTGCCTTAGTTCTTGAAATATTCTCTACTTGAATGAAAGAAAGAGTATGAATGCAAGTGACACTCCGCAATTTTTATTCTACGCCACACAAAAATCAGATCATATAATATTTTAAAATAAGCATTTTGTTTCATACTTCCTTGACAAACCTAGTAACAGCATTATGTCACTTCTACCTCGAACAGAAGTATCCTAATGCTATTCTAACGATGATTGTTTCTTACTAATGTTGAACACTGTTCAATTATAAAACGCTACTTTTATTTTATAATAGAAAACTGCAGTTTCTAACTCGAGAATGTTTAGCACTCCTTTGGATGTCAAAATACAGAACCGCAATTATGTTTACTACTCTCAGAATGTACAATTTTGTGTGCGAAACTATTAGAGGAGACGAGGTACAACATAATGGATACAAAAAAAGTGTTTTTATTAAAAGTGGAGTTAGAACATTCTGATTTAAGGAGGCGAAATCTTCTCTCCAAGAACATGAGCCTTAGAGAAACAATTCTTACATATTAGTTTCAATTGCTAGAAATTATCAAAATTTCCTTATCATGTTTCTGACTCTCTTACTTTACAAAATAATTGTGTAATACATTATAGAATGAAATGCAGTAAATTAGCTATATATTATAATGCTATTCAAGAAACAGGGTGAACGGCAGTTATACCGAAAACTTCAGGAACTGATACCTTACTGGAAATGAGGGAAAAAAAATCATATAAACACATGTCCGGATATGCGTGCAACGACAACAAACGTCCCGACACACAGTACATAACATAATCCCATCCACGTCACAACAGATGTTCCTTGGGAAGCAATGCAAGCCTCACATGTCGTATCACCTTTCGCATGTTCAGGCCTCTCTCCGAATAGCGTTATAGGCGACGTGGACATGCTGTTGAAGGGTATGCACATGAGGAATTGATTCAGCATACACAACGCTTTTCAAATGCCCCCAGAGGTAACAATCCAGGGGGGTTAAGTCCGGAGATCTAACAGGCCATGCAACAGGGCCGAGAGAATAATGCCATTCATCAGTGTCATCTATCGTGCCAACGATAAATTTATGGACACTTAATCATAGGGCATTTTTTTCCTCCTTTTCCAGTCAAGAATCAGTCCTTGCAGTTTGTCGGTGTAATTAAAAAGAATCCAGTGTAATTAATTGAGGGCCCACTCAGATAATAACTCTCATAATCCTGTATAAGTTTTATTTATCTGGGATATGGCGTCCTTTAATCTAATTACTTTCTTATATTACACTTTTCATTTGTACTGGTAGTACAAATTACGCTTTAACACTTAAAATAGTTTAACATTGTATAATTTTTTTGTTTTGTTTTTACTTTTCTATATTGTACAGCAGGTTATGTTTCTGGATCTATAAATTGAAAATAATCAATGGCTTTACAAGATCATTTTTGCATAATTATGAAACGTTATAAATTTGTAACTTAATCGATTATTATAGCTCGTCTTGGCGCAACGTGCAGGCGGGTGTCCCGCAGGGCAGTGTTTTGGACCTCTTATTTTCTCAATCTACATAAATGACCTATAAATTGCACTAACGAACTGCCGTTATCACCTCTATGCTCATGATCTCCAAATTTACATACATTCACCTCCTCATTCTCTCTATAACAGCTTGACGAAAATGAATGACGATCTCAAACCCATCTTTAACTGGTCCTCAAGTATCGGTCTAAATCTAAATCCTAACAACTCACAAGTAAGTAATTCTAATGGGACAACTAAGACTGCTTACTACCTTTGACATATCTACACTTCCCCACATTGCTATAAATAATATAATTTCCCTTATTCTTCTTCAATATTAGATCTTGGACTACATCTAGACGCAAATTTAACCTGGCAAGAACAAGTGAAACACATATGTAAAAAGACTTTTCTACCTTACATTATCTGATATGTTTACAGGATTTTATTCGAGTTTCATTAAAACAAATCCTTGTGCACAATCTTGTGTTGCCACACTTCGATTATTGTGACGTTATATATCTAAACTATGACTTGTCGCAGAGACTGCAGAGTGTTCATAATGCTTGCGTTCTATTAATTTCAATGTCCGCCGTTATGACCATATTTCCGAACACTTCAACAACATCTCTTGGCTCCGTCTTACTGACAGACGTAAATTGCACTCTCTTTCACTACTTTTAAAGCTTCTGAATTCCTACACTCCTAGTTATCTGGCGTCCACATTTGAGAGGTATCTTCTTACCACAATATTAACACTAGGTCAGTAGATAACATTCTGCTAACAATTCTGCTAACAATCCCTCTTCATAGCACTTCCCCTTATTCTTCTTCCTTCACAGTTGTCTCTGCACGCTCCTGTAATTTTCTTCCTCAAGATATCAGGGGTTGCCGCACAGTTGGCACTTTTAAGTCACGCCTATACAGTTATCTGTTGTCTAATAATTAATTTTTCTCTATTTATTTAAATTTATACTATGTCATTATTAATTATTTCTCGTTTTTTATATATGTTGTACATATTATATTTAATTTGTTAAATCTATAGTAAATCAAAATGCATTATAAATAATAATTGTATTGTATTTATAACATGTAATCGTTCATGTTTATTGTAATTTAGATGTAATAGTATTTTTTTGTACTTTTTAAAACCTGGTTGAGTGGCAGACAAGGCCTTAAGGCCTTAACTCTGCCAGGTAAAATAAAGTTATTACTATTGTTGTTGTTGTTTATTCCTTAAGTGAGTATCACATCAGTAATAACCACTCTTGTAAATTGAGTACGGTATTTTCTACATTATTCCTCCAGTTAAATTTAAAAGTGTACAAATGTAGATATAAGACAATGGACGGCAATCCAAATTTAAAATAATATCTAAGAACAACTGAGCAACTCAGGTCCTATGTTTGTACATTTTGAACTTTAACAGTTCCCTATACAGTGATAAAATCATTCTTCAAAAAGTATATTATGTCATTATTCAATTAAACAACACTCTCCAATCACCAAAACAGTTTAAACAACAAGTCAACGCGTCTCAGCTGCTACGTAGCCATTATCAAGACTGAGCTCTCTGTCTTCCACTTGTCTCAGTCTTGATAATGGCTACGTAGTAGCCGAAACGCGCTGACTTGTTGTTTTAACTGTTTTGGTGATTGGACAGTGTTTTTTAACTGAATAATGTTTATCACCAAGAATATCCATAATTTTAATTTTTAGTAATAGATTGTTTCAGTTCACTGACGTCCACTTTCGACGACTGTCTTCATCTTTGCTCACAACGATGATCAAGCCTAATATTAGAAACCATTTTAATGACATATACGACTGTTCCACTATGCATAAATTTACCCTCGTCTTTACGCAAAATAATATATATATATTTTGGAAAATTTGTCAACGATGAACAACAAATTCAACGATGTCGAGAATTTCCATTTGAAGTAATATATTAATATAATTATCTCATAAACACACAACTATAATCAAAAAATCAAAATGACATCCATCCAAACTTTAAAATCTATTACCTTTTAGACTTTCTTGATATTTGTAATTCTACCTACAATAAGAAACAAGTACAACTAATTTCATTTCTAATTCAATATAGAAATTAGGTGTGAAACTGTTTATGTATAACGAAAATTAAATACTGCAGTACTTACCAATGATGTCACAGGATATATAAGAAAACTGGGTACTCACCTGAAATAAATAAAAAATTTAATGAAATCACGTTGGAAAATCATCATCACTGTCATTTTACCTGTAAAGCTTTAAGGCTCGTTCGGGTATTATAAATGTTATGTGCAAAATATTTAGTAATAGGATCTCCTCAGAGTTAGTTACTGGTATTTTGTAGAATACTATTAGTGATGGCATTTGTCATCTTAAGGCTAGTACAATGGGAAATTACTGTATTAAGTTTTTGTCGACAGCATTTGTATTAGAATCTCTCAGGGAATTGGAATTTTTCCTCATTTTTGTGAGTTAATGGCAGAGAGGTGGTCAAACAACTTGCTTCTTTGTGAGCTCGCCATGTGTGAACGCAGGCGCGGTACAAAGAGATATGTGAACCGTTCAAGGCCCTTGTATAGCTAATCACATAATTTAATCGTCCAGTTTACGGTTCATACTTACATCCAAGTCATTCATTACTACAATATTTTTAATAAGCATATGTTTACTGCGTCGGCCGCAGGCTCCTTGCCTCTGGTCCCGAGGGTCGCGGGTTCGAACCCGGCCGTGGTCGATGGATTTTTTAGGACGGAAAAATCCAAGGAGCAAGTCCTCCGGGAAGGACTTTAAGCCGTGGGTGCCGAGTCTGAAGAGTTTCAGGCTCGTAAAAAATCCATAAGCCTGAATGAAAAGGCCTCTAAGCAAAATTTACCGAATTTTCCCGTCCTAGTACTACCTTGGTTTCTTAGATGTCAGTATGAGTGTAACTAAATTAATATGGTTCAAATTTTTCCCTGTATGGGGAGAGCGCCTAAATCTCTGTAAAGGGAAAACATGGGCTTAGAAAAAAAAATGTTTACTGAAATTAATTTAAATATTTACTTTGTACTTTGAAATACGTCTGATCGTAATTCCTGAGGATTATAAATATTTAATGTGACCAGCTTCATGGGATAGTGGTCAGTTTTCTGCCTACATTTCATGAGATCCCGGATTATATTCCTGTCAGACTATATGCATTTTTCCTTAAAGAAAATTATTCTTATGGTTGCCCATAATCTGAAATGTGAGTTAAATACTCTCCTCGCGCTTCATTATCATGATAACATCGAAGTAACACATCTCCGCCTTCCAGGTGCCCCAACCTAAGAATTGGAGTAGAATTACGCCATTGCCAGGAGAGAATATCACCTAAATAAAAAATGAAGATATAAAAAGAGAATATCACCTAAGTAATATAAGATCATCTTTTAGAGCAGATAAAGCAATATCGTAGTATTAATGAACAAATATGAAGGAAACATCGGTTTACATGAAAATAAATTTAAAAAAATTGAAAAAAGATTCAACAACAAAACACAACTAATAAATATGCAACAAAGTTAACAAACAATAATCCAGCACTTCCTATAATTAAAGCAATACCTAAAACCCACAAAACAATACTTTAATAAGACCAATAGTATAAAAGTATCTAACTACGAGTATACACTATCAAAATTAATCACTCAAGAAATAAAAGGAGAATTAAAATTAGAAAACGGATACATAATAATTAAAAAACCGTTTTTAAAATATATTACTTCGAAATTATATGTTCCGTAAACCAATAAAATGGGTCCATAAATTCGATTTGCTAAGGACGCTTAGTTTATGCAGTTCCTGCATGATGGACTTTTTATTTAATAAATACTATTTCAGAATACAAAAACAAATTAACTAACTACTAACTCTATTCATTATGAATTTCGCATATCAATGTCACACTCACTATGACCTCAAATCCTTTCAAACTCAGTTCAGTTCATGTCTGTGATATCCAATCCCTTAGATCCATCCAACTATTATTCTCCCACCTATGCCCAGGTCTTCGTAATATGTTTACCTCAAGGGTTTTAGTATTTAAAAAAAACTTGAAAGCATATCTTTTTCATCCATTAGAACTACTTGGCCAGCCAATCTCAATCTGTTAATATTAAGAAAACGATATAAATTATGGAGCTCCTCAAACCTAATACATTCGGTCAGTCTATTAGATAGCAGAGAAAATGAACTTCCAAGAGTTTAAAATTCCATAGTATACATTTTAGAATACACTTCGACAAGTATATCAGCCCAATATTCGATGCGGAATGTTTCAAACATCGCTATTACAGTTTCTCTACAATAACCAAAATTGGGAACGTACTAAAGAAAAAACCAAAGCTTTGAAAAATGTAACAGAGAAAAATTAAAAAAAAAAGAAATACTGGACATGATAATTAAATAAAATGAGGAGGAAGAGCAAAATGAAATGCACAGTAGAAGCGCAAAGATAGAATAAGTGAGCCAGAGAAACCATGAAGCCAGATTACAAGAGGGTAGTCAGCCTATACCACGATAATGTATAACAACAAAATGGGTGAAATAAGAGCAGACGTCGTCCACGTCGAAGGTGAATCTGGGAATTCAAAGAAGTTGGTGTACGTACACTGAACCAGAAAAGTCAGATATGGAATGAAAATAAAAGAGACAAAATTTAATTTGGTTAAAGGATACAATGGTTATAAATAATTGAGCAGAAACGGATAAGAAAATATTCCTCAAAGGAATCAGCACACCTTGTACGTATAGTGTAATGGAAATGAGTAATTTCCAAAAGGGATCATCTATAATTTTTTTTTCTAAAATTAACTTTTTTCGTTATTCCATGTTTACAATATCTATTTCCATTGTTTCCGTGTGAGAAATGGATTAACTATGCTATTCCTTTACCACTTTCTGACTTTATTCAGTAGCGATTTGAGATTCATTGATTTATCCTGAACAAGTTGAATCATTTTTTCCCCTCTTTTCTTAAATTTGATCAGCTGTAGATGATCCCTTTTCGAAATGACTCATTCAATTGAGTCCTACATGAGCGAAAGAGATTCATGCCCTTATTAAATGATATTGCCATCTCCACTTTCATAATTCAGAGAATCTAATATCCGTTTTAGATCCTGTTTTCTGATTATTTTAGTTTGTTTTCCCTTAATATAAGGGACCTTGTTAACAACTGGGATGTCAGTTTCGAAACCTGGTGATTGCGGAGGGGCATTAGTAATGACCACACTAGGAATGTCTGGTTTTTCTTGGGATTTTCCCGTTTCCCAAATTTGACCCCATCAAAACACTCCACTTGTCTTCCCTCGCCCATAATTTCATTTCATATCACACTTAACCTTATCTCATATTAAGTAAAAAATAGTATGGTTTGTAAAACCTCAGGCGTTTAAATATGTGGTGTGGTGATATAATGGTGCACACTCATCTACTTTAACACGACTGCGAGCCTGTTAATCAACTTAGGGCATTAATGGCGAATGGGAGGGTTATAGTCTTTCCTCGAACCTTTTGGGCCCAGTCCATATAAATGTCAGAATGAGTCATGTGTATGAATGCTTTATATGTATCGAACCAGGCATACCATAACAGCCTACATATCACCATATATTACATACAATTTAATTAATTCCATAAAGTAAAGATGAGTAATACAATGAAACTAAAATAAGGTACCCGTATTAGGGTCTTAAAACCCGAACCCATCGCTACTAGTCTAATCTAATATAATCTAAGGGACCATACTTTAGACCCATAGAATATTATAAGCACGATTATCATTAAATCAAATATTTAGCTTATTTGACAAAATCCGAGAAAACACGAAACATTGAACTAAATAATAAAGTGAATTTCCTGTTAAAAGTCGATATTTAGTTTCTTCGTTTTTATGATTTGAAGATATAATAAGCATTTTTAAGTCTCGTAGACTGCTATGGACAGGGCATATGGCAAGAATGGGGAATGAAAGAGGGGCATGGAAGTTTTCTTATATGAAAACAAGAGGGAAAATAAGAATGAGGTGGGAATAAGAATGGTAGAATAAGAATGAGGTGGGAATAAGAATGATAGAATAAGAATGGTAGAATAAGTATGAGGTGAGAGAATGGTGTTAATCATGATTTGAGGGAAGTGGATTGTATAGGGATGTGTCTAGGGCTTATGTCCTCGCAGCCATGAATCAACGGGTTCGATAGTGCCAGTGAGTTAGTTAGGTATACGATTTTGAATGGTTAACAATGTTCTTATAAAATTTAAAGTTTACACATATTCAAAAGAATTATTTTGGATTGGTCAAAAGTAAATTTAAGCTGACAAAAAACACACAACACTATCATAACCAGATGATAGGCTTCGTAAGATCAGTAAAAATCAACAATTCAGGTAAATAAGTGTATACCATGATCTACGCCACTTGGTATAGACCGATAAGAAATTGAATAGGCCTGGCGTTTAAAAATCTCTTTTGCAATAAATTAGTATAAATTTGACGTGAAAACAGTGGGTCGCATACATTAATCGAATGTGAAATGAACGCATCGAAAAAATCCTTTGCAGCGCTACTGAAGTCAAGATACATGTAAGTAGATAAAACAATTTTCAATGTACTCTGTGATATGCACACAAAGAATAATCTAGAAGTGTAGAATTGGAAAAGGAAGACAGAGAACTGGCAGATTTGGAGTCAATTGAATATGGAAAGCCAAATTTCGATATCGGAATGTAATACCAATGAAGAAGAAGAACAAAAGAAAGCAAGAAAGGAAAAAATGGACTACATGCTGTTATTAAATCACATAGCACATTATATCAGCCAGTGTGGAACAAAGTCTGCTTTCTGAAGCTTTTTCTGTAGAAGATGATTTTCTCTAATTCAATTTTCTTGCTTGTTTGCGGAAATTACTCTGCTTGCACTATTTTCCATTGCAGAATTAAAGAGTGGAAGCCAGCCATTGACATGCAAATTTGAACTTTTACATGGCTACTCGCCTCATTTAACCGACATCAGAGTACAATGCATTATTAATTGAATTAACATTACAATGCTCCTTAGTGCTTATTTAACATCTCTTCTATTTGCCCAGAATTTTTCTTAGGAAATTTGCTATTGATATTAATTGGAAAACTTATTATTATTTCAAATGTAATCAGGACGTACACCTACATTACGTTTTCTTTTCTCATAATGGTATCTTTTGAGCGATAGTGCGTTTTGTCATACTTACAGCAATAGCGAACATGATTGAAAGTTCAACTTCCCACATTTCGGGGTTGCCAACCTAAATAACTATACTGTAATATTACATATTACAAAACGCGTGTGGGAAGTAAAACTACTGTCCCTATACATACAATGTATGTACAAAAAATATCCAAAGATAGTGTTAATATACATTATACGAAACAAATCACTGCATTTTAAATGAACTGAACTTTATTTGAAACAAAATAATACAATCAGTACGTACTTGCTGCCATTTTATCACTAATTGGTCTCACGGCCTCCTGTAGTTTCAACTATGTATTATTAATAACCATTGCTCACACTGTTAACGTTGGTCTATTGTTTACAGTTAACGCAAATATTTCCAACAAAGATGTTATTATTTTACTATTATTTAATATTTTGAAAACAACATCTCGCAAAAAAATATACAACGAACTTTTGTAAAGTTTTTTTACAGAATCTAGGAAATTACAAACCTCGCTACCGCTCTGTTTATAAACTTTTTCTCGATTCTGTAAAAACCACTTCCCAACCTCGCATCATAATATCCATCCATAGTAATTCTGCCCTAGGGCAGGTCTTTCACTGCAATCATAGCATTTTCATGCTATGCTTGCAGCTTTACTAGGGAATTGTAGGTATGGTAGCTTCCCGTTGCTTTCCACACCGGTGAAGGATGATGAAGATGATGATAATGATAAGGATGATGATGATGATGATGGCCATATGATTTCGGGGACGGTTTGGGCCTTAATGTTTTCCTGACATTTGTCTTACAGGTGAGGAAAAACCCCGATAAAAGCCTCACCCAGAAAAACTGCACCTATCGGGGATCGAACCTGGGCCTGCTGCGTGACAAGGCAGCACGCTACCTCGAGACCACAGCGGTGGACCATCCTAATATAGGGGCTACTATTTTTTTTATGTATTTCATAGTTTGCATAGGTATGTGTGGAAAACACTTATGAAGAGTTAAAATAGAATTAGATGGAAAAATCAGAACAAGTTTCTAAATGTAATTACCTTGATCAGCTAATACCTGATTTAAGAAATAAGGCAGATTTACACTTCATATATAGGCCTATACAGGCAACTGAATAAATGAAAATAACATAACACTAATTAGTTAAACGAGAATAATTATAAATTTAAAATACATTTATTATATTTTACAACCGCAACCAAGTTGAGATGACGCAATGTAATTGCAAAATGAGGACTGAAATATAGAGGCGAGAATTTAGTACTGATTTGTAAAATTAAATCAAAATTGCAAACTGAACATATAAGAATTTTACGTCCACTCTTAGATTTGGCAAAAATGGACAAGCAAAGAAACACAGATATACGCGATAAATTAAACGTTCAAATTCAGAATTATCGAAGTACTTCTTTACAATATTCCCAAATAATGGACCCATATCGCATTCCTAAATTAGCATTGCAGTATCAACCTAAAGGACTTCGAGATCAAGGAAAACTAAATTTAAGATTGACTGACCAACCATATTTTGAGACCTCATAGGAAAAAGTTCAAATGACCTAAACTTAAAGAGGTTCATGATGATGATGATGAAAATGATACAATTTACTTACGTGTTCAAATAAGAGAAACAGCTGTCCAGTTATTTAAGAGTTGCCACTATACCAAGGTAAAACATAAAATATGCAAAATTATATGCATTAAAATCATTTTTTTATATAATTCATTTCCGGGTAGCATCGCTGCTTCGTACGAGGGAAACCCGGGTTCGATTCTCGGTCGGCACACTTTTCTGGTGAAGGTTTTTTTCGGTGCTTTTCCTCACCTGTAAAACAAATTTGAAGAAACTTTAAGGCCCAAACGGTTCCCGAACATCATCTGGCCATCATAATCATCATTATCGTATTCGCCTTGTTTAGTATGAATATTGATGTAAATGGTGTATTTCGTCTTAATGTTGTGTGGTCTCGGACGTGGCCCTAACATTTAGCTGATCACTCATTCGGGTGTGATCAAAAAGTATGAGTGTGATACATAGTTTAAAATTCTTCTCCCGACAGATCGTGCCACAGTAAGGACCGGGTGGCGTGTACACGCAAAACGTACCTCTAAGGTGAGAGGTAATGGAATTTAATGATTTATTTTCAAATAATTGACACGAGAGTGACTCTTAGTTCTAATCCTAGTGCAGTGTTTTGTATAAAACATGATAAAAACGATTATTTGAATGTTTCTGTCAGGTATTTTAACATCCATTTTTGTCTAAATTTTTGTCTGTACTTTTGGGTTTCCAATAGTTGTATATTTGTTATAAAAGTGTAAAGTTTTTCAAGGTCATAACAGTAATATCAACCCCGGTATGATGGCGGCGGAGCAATCTCTTAATAAGCGTTCCATAACTGAGGCAGTTGCCAGTAAATCAAAGAAAAGTAGATAGTGACAGCGGATTTAAATTTATCAGAAAGCAACGTTGTATTCTATTTCACAGAGTTAGGTTGTTCCATACTTGGCATTAAATATTGAAAAGAATCCTCCTTAAGAGAAAATTTAAAGAACTCTTCTTCATTATCACTGTGAACAAAATTAATGTTAAAATATTAAAATTTGTACCTGATAAAACAGTCGTTCTCAACAATATCAACTTCCGTTATAAAACGTCGCCACGCTATTAAAATCTAGGTATTTCTAAGAGCATGCTTCATCTTGAGGATTTTTGATGGTACTCAAAATTAATAATAAATTATACCTATTCCCAGTTAAGTTTCATTTGTAATTTAACAATCCTGTTGTTTAACTGCATTTTCATTGGTTGAATAAAGGCTTTACCAATAAGCGTGTAAGACAATGTACACTGCTCAAAAAAATTAGGGGATATTGTAGAATAACCTATTAAGACTATGTTTTTAGGAACAGTATTAGATGCAATCACTTTCTATTACTCCAAAAGAATGTCAACAAGAGTTTGAAGTCATTACGTAACCTCTGTACCACACCAGATGTCAAAGAGATCCTGATTAGGAATATGGCAAACAAACAAAGCAACATTAACATGGGTGAAAATGTTTCTTTAGTATGGTGTATGGTCTCCTCGAACGGCCAGCACTGCCTCACACCTGTATGGCATTGATGCAATGAGGCTAGCAATGCGTTCTTGGGGGATACGTGGCCACTCCTCCATAAGAGCAATGTGTAGCTCTGGAACAGTTGTGGAGGTGCTGGTCTGCCTGCAATGCACCTGCCTAATGCATCCCACACATGCTCAATCGGATTTAAGTCCGGGGAGGAAGCTGGCCATTGCATATGCTCGATACCCTCCACTTCCAGCATGTCGTTCACCAAGCCAGCTCTGTGGGGTCGTGCATTATCGTCCATAAAAAGAAAAGAATCACCTATGGCATCAGCATAAGACACGACAAAAGGTCGGAGAATCTCATCTCTATACTTTACCGCAGTCAAAGTACCACCTTGGATAACGTAGAGGTCCGTACGTCCACCACTACTGACTCCTGCCTACACCATCAATCCACCGCCACCATATGGGGACCTTTCACGTACAAAAGCTGGATTGTTTCGTGTCCCTTTTTCCCTCCAGATGAATACACGCCGACTATCACATTCCATGTTGAATCGCGACTCATCAGAAAAAAGAACTGATCTCCATTCAGCATGCCTCCACCCACGATGTTCCTCCGCCCAGTTTCTGCGATCTCTACGGTGTTGTGGAGTTAACCTGGTACACACCATGGGCCTACGGGAATAGAGACCACTTCCATGCAGTCGATTAGGGACAGTTTGAGTTGACACCCTGCGTCCTGTTGCTGTTTGAAGTGTATTTCGCAGTTGAGTTGCATTCTGCTGTCTATTCCGACGGGCTGTTAACAAGAGGTAACGGTCATCCCTTGCTGTTGTTGCCCTTGGTCGACCTTGTCCGGCTCTTCTGTGAACACTATGTTCTTAGAAAATGATTCCAAAGACTGGAAATCACGCTTTGAGACACCCCAATGGCTTGTGCCACCTCTTGTTGTGTCTGTCCAGCTTCCATCCTTCCTATGGCCCTCCAAGCCATTGGTTCAGGTAAATCACGTTGTCGAGGCATCACTGTCCCTAAGGCAAGTCATTCACTAACTGAAAACTGGACTGGATTTAAAAACAGCAACAAAACATTCACCCCCACACCACCCTTTCACATCAACAGTACAGACACTGCCCTCTGGTGTGGTACCGAGGTTACGTAACAACTTCAAACTCTTATTTACATTATCTTGGAATAATAGAAAGTGATTGCATCTAATACTTTTCCAAAAAACATAGTTTTAATAGGTTATACTACAATATCCCCTAATTTTTTTGAGGAGTGTAGTTCGCTCTCTAATACTTAAAGTACAGGAAATAAAAACGATATATATTATAAGCACATTCTTATATAAGTTATATGGGAGAATCTTAGAACATATAATTACCAATTTAATACATTATATAGGAATTGTCCACCGCTGTCTTCTCGAGGTAGCATGCTGCCTTGTCACGCAGCGGGCCCGGGTTCGATCCCCGGTCGGGGCAGTTTTTCTGGGCGAGGTTTTTATCGGGGTTTTTCCTCACCTATAAGACAAATGTCAGGAAAACTTTAGGGCCCAAACGGTCCCCAAAATCATATGGCCATCATCCTTATCATTATCATCATCATCATCCTTCACCGGTGTGGAAAGCAACGGGAAGCTACCGCTCCTACACAATTCCCTAGTAAAGCTGCAAGCATAGCATGAAAATGCTATGATTGCAGTGAAGGACCTGCCTTCGGGCAGAATTACTATGAAAAAAATATAAGAATTTTTTAATATTAAGCATGCGCAATGCAGAATACGTTAGAATTTCAATTGCTGCAAATTGGCAAAATTTCTGTAGAATTTGTTAACCATGGAAAGGAAAGCATTTGAAAAGCGGAAAGGGACAAATTATTTTGACTATGTAACTCATGCGACAAATGATAGTCAATGACCAATCACGTTTCAATTAATTTTGTTTTACAACCAATGACACACGTGTTTCACCTCGCTCTTTATCGATTTCTCTTTATCAGCTCCTGCCTCTGTGATAAAGAAAGCTCCTCCTTTTTAATATTCTGAATAGCTCGGAGCATTATTTTTCTCTAACAAATACATTGATTATAGCAAATAATGAGGAGATTCCTTAATTTTACTGAGTTTATTACTAAACAAAAAGAAATACCTATAATGTAGATTATAAATATATAGTTTTACGTGTTTCATTATTTATCCACTAGGGAGCATTCTTACAATATTGCGATCCTATTTGGAAATAAATAATATGATCAATTTGCAGTGAGTATACATAACCTCTCATTTCTGATTTGTTTTCAAACATCACCGTTTATATTAAATATATACATATTTTAAAATACCGGTAACTATATTTAAATCATTATTTTTTAGTAAACAGCTTAATTTTATTCGTTAAATAGTCCTAACAAATACCACTCTATATTTCCAAATCATCTAGATAAATTCACTCGTGTCATTACTTAATGAATATTTTCAAACAGTTTAGTGAGAAATATCCCACAATAGCCATAGAGGATGTGGTGAAAATAGCAGCAGAATTACAGGTGAGTCAGCATGGAACATAAATTGTGCTCATAATGCAATTGTACCAGTAAATAAAGTAAATAAAGGTAATCTATTGACATCACGGAAAAAGAGTAACATCTAATTAGGTATGTCCATATATATTTTTGTCATTATTAAATAATAAATGGAGGAAGTTCTTATGTTGTATTGAGTTTTATTTCGCGTGAAATATGAACAAGAATTCTTTATATTCTTAGAAATAGTTTCATTCAATTGAATGTAAAGAGATAATTATTTAAAACTGAATAATGTTTCTATCACACATGATTAAGTCATATTGCGCTTAAACGTAGTACCACGGTGCCTCCAATAACTGTAGTTGGCGGAGTAATATCGTATGGAAGTTTGTTTGCAGTAAAACTGAAACGTAGCTCGGAATTTGCATGGTTTTTCAGAATCCCGAACAAGTTACTAATGTTTTAGTTTCTTTGCGTGGTTAATTCACACAATTCATAGTTCAGAATCTAATAATACTACTCATGTCCCAAAATTTTACACACATTTTAGCTTAGTGATGGAGAGACATGGATTTTCCGACTTTCGACTTAAATCTTGCCCTACAGGCCTACCTCGAACTCTTTTAATAAACTGAAAAAAAAGTGTTTTCTGCAACTTGATGCTTGGATTGCGTCACTCAATTAATATCAGATTGCATTGTAGACGCGAAATTAAAAGATAATTAAAAATATATATTTTTTGGGGAGATAATAACGTGGTTAAAGTTTTAAGATATGTAAAACAGTACTTGAGGTCTCAAAAATTCATCAAAGTCTACTGTGTTTGAACTCGCGCACTTCTAGATTATGAACCTTGATTTGGGAAGAAATATGTTGGAAAAGTGGACTGGAAAAAACGTACGTTAATAATCAAAGTAAAGAAGATATATTGGAATTGATTTTGGGCAAATTATTGAACCCTCTTCTGAGTGAAGTGAGATTTTCCTTCTGGATGAATTACTGACTTTTCTGACAACAGTTTGATAGATGAGTATGAAATCCAATCAAGAGCTTGGTGTGGGGAATACATATGCCTTCCCTTAAGTTCTTTAAAATTGCGTAATCAAATCTGCGTTCCTAGGTGATTACTTGCTTGATGTATGTAAGAATGTTTCATAACAAACAGAAAGTGAGAAGTTCCAATGAGTATTTCTATTTATTAACAACACTCAGTACTTACGTTCTGCTATCAATTTTTATGGATATGCGACATGTAACGCATATTAGACGATAAACCGCACAATAAAGCTTGTTATGTGATTTGGACAATGTGGAAAATCAAGTTTCGGAAGTGATTTTATGGCGTGTGTCCCGAGTCTGAAAATGTTCAGACTCGTAAAAGATCCTCAAGCCCGAAAAATAGGCCGCTGAGAAAAATTTAACCGAAATGATAATTATATCACTATTTATTATAATCCTATCCATAATTGTAATAAGCCTTACATCAATCCTGTTCTATCATCAAGGTAATATATGACTTGCCTGGATGTGTCTTGAGGCGACATGCCGATCACGTGCCACTCACGACTTCTGTATGGAAATAATCGTAACTAAATTAGATTAATACTGATAAAACTCATATTAAAATTCCGTTGAGGTAAATAGTCACGAAGTAAAATATTAAAATAAACATGTGGCAAATGCCGTCGTCCCTAATTAAATTAATTTTTTAGTAAAAGTAAGTAAAGTAAAGTAAAGTAAAGTAAAGTAAAGTGATCACACAACAGACCCGGAGGCCCTTGGGGTAGTAGGAGGTTAAGGCTCCCACTTTTTCTAGACAATCGGCACTTTATGTTAGCCGGGTTGTCAGCCCTGCGTGACGGCCGCCTTTACCCCAGAACAAGCGTCTGGTACTCATTTCCGTTAGAGGCTGAGTCGACCCAGGGCCATAGTGCCGCCAGAGGGTTTGTGTCAGATTAAAAATCCTGACTCCAACGGGACTTGAACCCTTGACCCTCCGGCTTGTAGCTCAGTGCCTTAACCACTACGCTAGGGCGTGCCCCAAAGTAAAGTGATCCCACAACAGGCCCGGAGGCCCTTGGGGTAGTAGGAGGTTAAGGCTCCCACTTTTTCTAGACAATCGGCACTTCATGTCAGCCGGGTTGTCAGCCCTGCGTGACGGCCGCCTTTACCCCAGAACAAGCGTCTGGTACTCATTTCCGTTAGAGGCTAAGTCGACCCCAGGTCCATAGTGCCGCCAGAAGATTTTGGTCAGTTTAAAAATCCTGACCCCACCGGGACTTGAACCCTCGACCCTCCGGCTTGTAGCTCAGTGCCTTAACCACTACGCTACGACTTTTTAAATAAAACTATTGAGAACTGCATGCATTTCGGATACCGTCTTCCACCATCATCTGAAGGATTTGCGCTACTATAATTTAGTAGAGTATGCAGCGGGCCCGGGTTCGATCCCCGGTCGGGGCAGTTTTTCTGGGTGAGGTTTTTATCGGGGTTTTTCCTCACCTGTAAGACGAATGTCAGGAAAACTTTGTCCCCGAAATCATATGGCCATCATCAACATCTTCATCCTTATCATTATCATCTTCATCATCATCCTTCACCGGTGTGGAAAGCAACGGGAAGCTACCACACCTACAATTCCCTAGTACAGCTGCAAGCACAGCATGAAAATGCTATGATTGCAGTGAAGGACCTGCCCTCGGGCAGAATTACTATGGATGGATACTTCTGCTGATGATGGAAGTCAGTTTCAGAAAGGCCTATAGTTCTTTAAAGGTTCTTTTCTTTAACCTGGTTAAGGACGATGGTGCCTGTTAGGTATCTATTTTGATATTTTACTTGCTAAAACAAAATAGTCAAGAAAAACCAAAGGGGTAGCCAGACCCCGATTAGAGCTATAAAAGCAATAGGTTAAAGAATGGACGGATTACGGCAGGTCAGATATGTAAAATGTCAATTTATCTTGAAAACGCCACAGGCTTTCCAATTGTCAGCAATGAGGCATAAGTTATAATTTTCTACCACCGATGTTGTAGATGGATGTGAAAATGTTCACACACAATAGCATACATAATTAACGGTATTAATGAAGATATATCAATCCGAATACATTTTTACGAGTTATTTTTTGTACCTTTACTATACTTTCTTTTAAACGTAATAGTTACAGTATTTTTATTTTTGAACACAAGAACATTGTCTTTTATTATGGTGTGAATAAATTAACAACTTCCAAAGGTGCAATGACACCAATGCTATAGAAAAACAGTACCTGAAAACATATAGTTAGGCCTATGACATGATGAGTAATAACAGTAACAACGGGCATGATACTTTCCTCTTTCTTCTATATTTAAAAAGTTTAAATTATGTTTTTAGGCTCTATTTAAAGACGTTGCAAACTATTACATTACGAAAACATCTAATTAAACAATTTAAGAAATAATCGCAAAAATGAAGTTTTTTTATATTTTGTCAAACGTAGAGCCTTTGCGCGACCGGAAGATGAAGTTTTTAATATTGTTTGGCCTATATAATTCGCAACGTTTCCGCGCTATTTCAACTTCGGAATAAGAAAAGAGTTTTTTTTTGTCCCACGCTAACGTACATACTTCATATAGTTTTCGAATCACACTTATTATTATTATTATTATTATTATTATTATTATTATTATTATTATTATTATTATTATTATTTTAATATTGTACTTTTATAGAGTATTCCATTTTGCTTCTCTGTGATTAAATCAAAGGCTTTTTTGTTTTTCAATAAATATTTATGGAAGAGGATGTCCTGTCATTTAATATTTTGTTCCAATATAATTCTAAATTTTCTGGGATATTTCCAGTATAGAATTCTCGTCAGCAACACTAAATACCATCCACTAACTTACTATCTCACTGGCACTATGAAACCTGAAGGTTCATGGCCCGCGGATATAAGCTCTCCATACATCCTATCCCGAGTTAATATTTCCAATCATCCCCTGTATAATACATTTCCCTCAAATTATGGATATTCTCCTACCTCATTCTTGGTATAAAACTTGGCGTTTTGCCTCTGGTTCTCCTATAAGAAACCTCCATGTCCCTCTTTTATTCAAAATTCGTGCCACACGTCCTGTCCATCGCAGTGTAGCGGATTAACTGTTCTTAATATATCTGGTTTCCTATAAAGATCATGTAGTTCACTGTTCTTCTCCGTTCAATGTTCAATGTCTTTTCCATTCGCCTGTCTGCTCATCTCTTTTTAATCTAAAAATATTCATAAGAATTTAGTTCTCAAATGCTCTCCTCCCTCAAAGCAAGAGTCCACGTTTGTTATCCATGTAATATAACTGGGAGAATAACAGTCTTACATATTTTAATTTTAATATTTTTTAGGGAAGATGGGACGACAAGAGTCCCTGTAATGCCCAATAGTACGTGGACGAATTTATTTTTTGCTTAATTTTTTTATATAATTTTTATTTCCAGTCGTAATAGACTGTAGCTAACAGGATGAGACGAAATGCGAGTTCTCAGCGCCTTAAAACTGAGACCTCTCGGCTATGGGAGCAAACTCTAAAAAAACCCAGGTCCTCCGTGTCTGGGGGTTAGGCGTCAGGCTGCCAACCTGGCCCTGGAAAAAGTATAAAAGTAGTACTTCAGTAAAATATGTCAGCCGGATGGATTTAAATATGACAGACTTAATCTACGAAAACGGACCTTTGCTATTGGCACATGGAATTTTCAAGGCTTGAATACTAAAAAACAAGAAATAATAGGTGAGATTACAGCAATGAATGCAGGTATTATTGTGCTCTCAGAAACAAAAAAGAAAGGGAAAGGACAAGAAAAATTAGGAAATTATACACATATCTGGAGTGGAGAACCAAAAACTAGTAGAGCAAAAAAGTGGTATATCTATTTTGATAAAAAATAAGTTGGTAAAAAATATAGTGTCTTGAGAAGAAATTGATGAAAGAATTATTAAATTAAATCTCAAACTTTTTGGGATAGAGCTTACAATAGTAAGGAGTATATGCCATAAATGAGGATGCAACAGCCGTAGAGAAAAATGAATTTTTTTGACAAACTGTCAGAAATTTGGACAAAATAATAAAAACATCAAGAAGTAATAATAACAGGAGATTTTATTAGTCGAGTAGGAAGTAGAATGAAAGATGAAGTGATTGGACCATTTGGGGAAAAATTGGAAAATCACAATGGAGATAGATTGATAAGTTTATGTAAACAACATGGCTATATGATAATGAATAGTTTCTTCCAACATCGGGAAATACATAAATACACATGGGAACAACCAAAAAAAAAGTCTCAAATCAATAATTGATTATATAATTGTGAAACAAAAACGTGATGTGATAGTGGAAGATGTTAGAGTGTATAGAAAACCAGATTGCGGAAGTGATCATTTTATGGTTTTGGGAAAATTCATATTAATATGTAGGAAAACACAAAATATTGAAGTAACGGAAGACAGAATAAATACAACCCCTTTGAATGAACAAAGATATAAAGTAAGTTTACTCTATGATGAGAGTATAAAACATCTTTTTCAATCAAGATTAAAACAAAAACTTAATTTAAATGTAAATAAATCTGCAGTGGAAATGTATGATCAATTAAAGGAAAGTATACATTCAGCAGCTTTAGAAGCACTTGGGACGGAAAATCTAGAATTAAAAAGAAATAATGAATGGTTTAATCACGATATTAAAAAATTAATAGAAGAAAAAAGAAAGCAATGATGAAATGGTTATCAGATCACTCAACAACATCTCTAAATGAATATATCACTTTAAAACATTAAACAAAGGTGGAAGTGAGAAGAGCAAAAAATGAATACTGGGATAATATATGCTCGAATATAGATCATTCGATTGGATATGCTTGATCCACAGAAGCTTGAGAAACATTACAAAAATATCAGGAAACCAGAAAGAAAGAAGATAAATATTCAGTTGATAAGACCATCAGAATGGATGCAACTATTATAAAGGTTTACTTCAAGAAAATATAAATGAGTTTCAACTTCAAGATACGGATTTAGAATATAAATTTGACACTCTAGGGATAACATATAATAATAATAATAATAATAATAATAATAATAATAATAATAATAATAATAATAATAATAATAATAATAATAATACTTTATTTATTCTGGCAGAGTTAAGGCCATAAGGCCCTCTCTTCCACTCAACCAGCACAAATACAAATAAATATTCGACAAATATAGATATACACTATACTAATTATAAACAGTTAAAGATACAATAAATGTAGCAATGTAAATGTCATGTACAAACAACATTTTATAGGGTAATAACAATAATGATACAATAATAATAATAATAATAATAATAATAATAATAATAATAATATAAATATGATACATTATACGGGAAACACCAATTAATATATATATATATATATATATATATATATATATACATATATATATATATATATATCTTACACTGGATAATAATGAAGTCGAGTTTAGAGCAAATATAAATTTAGATTTCTTTTAAAAGATGCCAATGTCCGGCATGATGAAGTAAAAAGATCTTTGAAAGAGGCAAAAAATGGGAGAGAACCAGGACCTGGAAATATTCAGACGGAACTCCTTGAACATGGAGGAGAGATTTTAGTAATATTTTAAACAAAACTTTTTAATAAAATTGAAATTGGAGACGATATCTCAGAAGATTGGAATTTATCGTATATTACTCCTATTTTTTTAAAAAAAGATGATAATAAACTGTATTCCAATTATAGAGGTAAAAGCGTTTTACCTTCAACAGCTAGGATTTTTAGTAGAATTATAAATATTAAACATAAGGAGGTAACAGATAACTTAAGGGAAGAACAATGTTGATTCCGGAGTGGAAGATCATGTATTGATAATAGTTTCTGTATTAGACAATTACAAGAGAAAACCCTAGCATAAAATAAGGAACTACATGTGACCTTTATTGATTTAGAGATGGCATATGATAGTGTACCTCGACAATTGTTATGGACGGCAATGAGAAATATGAATATAAGTGATGAATGGATTAATATTGTTAGGAGGATCTATAGTAATACAAAAGCTAAAGTAAAAATACAGAATAATTTAACAGAGGAATTCACAGTGAATAAAGGCCTTAAGCAGGGATGCAGTTTGTCACCAATTCTTTTTAACATTTATTTAGACCAGGCTCTTAACTTGTATAAAAAATGTTCTGAAATGGGTATTCCTATAGGAGGAAAAGTACTGCATTCATTGTTGTTTGCAGATGATCAAATAATTTTTGCAGGGGATGAAGATGATAAGAAATATATGATAAATAAACTAATGGAAAAATATAAAAAATGGGGACTGAATATAAATTTACAGAAAACAGAATATATGTGTTAGGGAAAGGACGTGGATGACCTCATACTCGAAACAGGGAAAATAAAAAAAAAATGTGAATTTTTTAAATATCTTGGGTCAATAATTACAAGTTCAGGTACCTGTGAGAAAGATGTACAGACTAAAATTGCAATGGCAAAAAATGTAACTAAAACATTAAATGGAATATTTTGAAACAAAAATATCACAAATGAAACTAAAATGAAAATTTATAAGAGCATAATACAGAATATTTTCTCATATGGAAGTGAAACTTGGTCTTTGCGGAAGTACAAAAAATATAATTAGAATAGTTAATTTGATTATTTTAGAAAAAGCCTCCAAAAAATATGACAGGATAAAATAAGAAATGAATTCCTTTTTTAGAGAAATTAAGGTCACCCATCTGTTGTTAAGAGGATTGAAAATCAAACGCTTAAATGATATGGTCATGTACAAAGAATGTAAAATGAAATATGGCCAAAAAATATATACCAATGGTCACCCCCTGGAAGAAATAAACGTGGCAGACCAAGATGGAAATGGAAAACCTACGTCAGAACTATAATGGCAAAAATATCGCAAGTAATTCCTACATGTCTTTGTCTTACCTTAGTTGGGCGGCAAATAATTAAATATATAATTTTTTCACTGGCCCTTGTAGCTTTTCGCGCTCAATTTTTTGTCCGCGAAATTAAGTTCCTTTGTATATAGAAGCTTCTGGAAGCTTGGGTCTGAATGCTAATAATGTCTTGCATCAGCCACACGCCTTCAGATGCGACTAAAATTTCGTGCAAGTTACACGCACTTCCCATCTCCGTAGTAATGCGTGAAGTTACAAAAATGTGTTATTAATAGGCCTTGTGTCAGGCATTAAATGTGAAGTGATTAATATGTGTCCGTTAAAGTGAATAAATAAATCAGAGTTAAATTTGACTAGAGTATTCTTTTAAATGAATCCTAGTCTTACGGTCCATTTTTTTTTTTGTGGCCGTTGAAAGGAGTTTATGAACGTAAACAGTACGCACTTCCAAAGTTAAACCGACGTTTAATATCTTTGTGCATCTCGTTCTTATTTCTAACTATGTATATGTATTCAGCCACTTACGAGAACTTACTGAAAAACGCTTTTCTGCTACTTACAATGTGTATCAAGAAGTTAATTGTGTTGCGGATGATGTGTTACCCGTAAAGGCGACACCATAGCGGTTGATATGGAAAATGTTTGTGCCATTATTCTAGATCCTACTGATACTATTGTAAGTTTTGAAGGCGAAGAAGACAAACTCTTAGCAGTTCAGGAGGCAGAAAACAATCTATGACCCCACAGTAAACTATTTTAGAGATTATTGTCATATGGGGTAATTGGTTCATTTTTTTTTTTGGAATTCGGGGAACAGTTTCGAAGTTTTCGTTAGCCTGTTTTATGAAATTGAGAATACGTATAAAAATTTAAAAATTACTGGAATGTCTATAACGAAATATTCTTACAAATTCTTCGAAATATTCTATGCTGAAATGATATGTTACTTAGGCCTACGATATTTACCTCTAGTATATCTGTGTAGAATTTTTGTATGTATATAGGCCTACATATATATATATATATATATATATATATATATATATATATTAATATATAGTATGCTGTGTCTTTAGGCAAACTTTTTTTCTTAGTCAGCTCCTCTTGTGGGTATGTATATATATATATTTGTAAATTTAAAGTATGTAAATATGAACCAGAAATATGAAATCTGAGCCTTTGATCTAAAGTTGTCTGTTCTTTCATGCCAGCCTAAAAGAAAATGATTTAAAGAGCCAAGTTGAATAAAATACTACTATTACTACTATCGGCCTCAGTGGTCTAGAGGTTGAGTTACCTGACTCTAGTCCCGAGTATGGTGGTTTAAAACTTGGCCGGTGTCGATGGATTAGCTAGGATGAAAAAAAAATGGAAGAGCCGTCCTCCGGAGTGATTCTAGGCTGTGTGTCCCGATTCCGAAGATTTTACGACTCGTAAAAGTACATCAAGTCCAAATTGTAGCATCTAAGCAAAATTTAATCGGACTATCCCATCCACGTAATATTTTAGTTGACTGATTTATCTTCGGGGTTATGAATTAACGTCTTGTTGCTCGCTGATATATATAGGAAAATAGCGTAAACATTTTACTCTAGTTAGGTAACTCTCGCAAGGAAGTACCCTTGCCACGCATGGGGATGTACGGGGCAGAGACACATACTACTAGACTACAAGTACTACATCTACTACCGTACCATTACTACTAATACCTTTAATAATAAATGTATTTGTAATAACAACAACGTAGGTAAATTTTAGAGCATCGCTATTCAACTAAGAGAAAACATTACGCACCTTTTTTATCGCCCGGTAAGGAGCATGGCATATCTGTGTCGCGAGTATAATCTACCAGCTCTCCAATCAGAGGGACGTAAGTTGCACGCTTCATGGCGTGAGAGGCCTAGAAGGCCCTTGATCCACCAGCCGGCTGCTGACTTCACATCCACACGTGGCAATCACAGAAGTAGACGATCATATAGCAAATATAGGAGTGACATGTGGTCAGCATGTCAGGTCCAGCAGCCGTTATAGCTGGTTTTCTCAATCTGGTCTTGCTACCTATTATAGCTACCCAAATTCCTCACGATGCTGGATGGGCACCGGTCCTATACTGGCCGAAATTCCATGAGAAAATTTCTTCCTCAATGCAGACCCGAACCAGCGGAAGTCCCGTAGCTCTGCGCGAAGGCATGTTTGCCTTAACGACTTGGCTACGGCACGGAACGTTTTCCTACATAAGCATAATAAAATAATTACCAAACAATTTGGTTCTTCAATTCAACATTTTTACTAAAAAGTCCGTCACGCAAATACTATGT
Organism: Diploptera punctata; assembly: GCA_030220185.1. Taxonomy (NCBI): domain Eukaryota; kingdom Metazoa; phylum Arthropoda; class Insecta; order Blattodea; family Blaberidae; genus Diploptera; species Diploptera punctata. The sequence goes on along the minus strand of JASPKZ010001577.1, from coordinate 712,884 downwards.
AGGCCTAAACTAAACGAATTCCTCAGGAAATCGAATTTATAAACCGATTTCGGTAGTTTATATCTTTCTTTCGTTAAATAGGAAAACACCGATTTCTTATGCTAACTTATTTAAACGAGTTGGACTCAGTAAAAACAAACATTAAATAAACTAACCTAAACCTTTTGATTATTATTTTACACACATTTAAATAATTTCTAGAGATTACTTTTTCTACTACTTCATTAAAGGCATTAGACAAATTAAACTACTGGCATTGCCACTTAAGGCTAAAAAAGTGTAAAAATTGTGAAGTATGTTAATTAAACAGGGCTATTGTGATAGAACAGATAATGCAAAGAATATGTGTCATTACTTAAATTGTATTGTATAGCGATATATTGAGACGAAACAAACATAGCGAGTACTAGAGAGATTTTTTAATTTCGGGTTTTAGATAAACCCCTACTTCTAATGATCGGATTTCCCTGATTTCTGGATAACACATTCCTCGTTTTATTTTGATACCATGTGCTGAGGATTGTTCGAAAACATCGAACATTGCGACCGCTAGAGCGATTTTTTAATTTTCGTTTCTCAGTAATTCCTACATATTATAATTATCTGATTTTGCTGATTAAATGTGCTAAGAAACACGTGTAGAAATATAATTATTTTAAGAAGAAAACAGTGGAAAAATTATAGAATTTGAATGGGTAGAATTTTTTGTGTATATTTGTGGCCAGTTGTGTATAATGTATTGCGTGTGGGATTTTCCTCTGCATTTTAAAATTGGTATTTCTGTGAATCTGGAAAATATATAACCATCTACATCGTGTACGGTGAGTCTTTTAAATATATATATTACTTTTAGCATGGTAGGATAATAAGAACAAACATAATAATTGTAAAAAATAACTCAGCAAGCAGGGTTTGAATGACTGGAAATATCACAGCAATTAAAAGGTTAATGAACTTAACCTTACTATTTTATTTATTGGTGTATGCTACGTTTCAGTATGATGAAACAAACATTGCGGCCGCTAGAGTATTAAATCATACACATTTTTTTAGGGTACTTTTTGGAGTATATTTGTACGATCGGTGTGGATCTTTAAAAAAATTGACAAAATAATTTCATGAGAAAAAACCTAAATTCCTTCATTCTTTCGGAATTCGGCGGAATGATTAATGAAATTGATAGTTGAGGTATTCTGGCATCAATTCGACATAAACTATATAAATATAAAAGTGCATACTTATGATTGTTAAATTAACCGTTAAAAATCCTCTTATGGGCTTTATAGATATAATCAATATAAAAATTATATAAAAGGATCAGAGTGCAGGTAAGGGACGTGCTCTCACTATAGATTGTGAAAGACATTTCGCATTGTTTCAAGAACCAAGATAATAACAGATTTTTGAACACATTTCTGAAGCACTTGTTCAAGCATACACGATTGTTGAGTTTTACCTGACACTCATGACCAAAACCCTTCACCATTCTATCTGTTAAGAGCACAAAGAAAAGAGCTCCATGTTTTATAAAGAAAAAGTCCCCCCATTATGCTGCACGTGCGTCATTCTGGTTCACAATGACGTCAGAGAGCTACTTCAACACGTCACATCTCGAATTCTGATGATCGATGCCACGCTGGGCTAGGGCGCATGACATAAACTCTCTCTTATGCATCGAGTGCCATCTCTGTAACAGACGCTGAACTATGTAAAGTTTACATCGATGTCGCTGGTCCCATCAAGAGAAACAGAAAAATAAAATCAATGGTTTGTCCATGCTTTGGAAAATTACTTGACCAAGCTGCAAACGTCAGAACTCTCCCATCCAAACAAGTATCATTATGCAATCACAAAATATGTAAAATATTTGAGCTAGAACTCTTTTGAAATATGCGAAAATAATGTATTTCAATTAAGAGAGTCCCTATTTTAATCTATATCTAAAAAGATATTTGGATAGTAATTTTTAACGCTGTATTATTATTATTATGATTATTATTATTATTATTATTATTATTATTATTATTATTATTATTATATACATATATAATATTCAATGTCACCAGGTTGTCATAGCGAAATATCTGGTATTCCCTACTAGAATCGGGATAATTATAACTCACTTCTGAGGTTGGGGCGTCTGAAAGGTGGAGATATGATGCCCCGAAGATGTATGATAGGTGATGATGGTAATGATGAGTCAGGAGAGATCTTAATCCTAAACTTAATCAAATGAGGTGAATATGATGATTGTCAGATGATATTCGGGGACCGTTTGGACTTTAAAGCTTCCTGATATTAGTCTGACACATGAGGAAGAACCCTGAAAAAACCTCCTCCGGGAAAATTGTCCCGACCGAGGATTGAACTCGGGTCCGCTGCATGACAAGGCAGCACGCTACCTCGAGACCACAATTGTTACTCAGAAGCCTTTTTTCATTCTTCAGATTATTTTGTGTTATTTAAATCTACAATACGGGGCTCGCAGCTTTACTCCCCTTAAAAAATAATACATGGCTAAGACGTTTACGCCCCTGGATTCCTTTGACTGCGGGTGAGTTTGAACCTGAGAATCCTGGAAATAGAGACGAACACTGTAATCATTACACTAAGAACACTACTTTTGTTACCCTTAACCATTGAATTCGGGAGTAAATACTTCGCTCTTTTTTTTCTTAATTAAAGTTTTAAAAACACTAATTTTCTGTGATTTTTAATTTTCGCATTTCACATTAGTATTTCCGTATAAAAACATCAGCAGCGTAAACTTTGGCACTTGACAGTTGAAACTGAGTTTATGGTGTTTTCCAGGACATACAAGTCCTGATTATATCTTTCCATGCAATGAAAGTCAAATCTAAGGTCCCACAACGGAATGTAATTGTTGGTCGAAACTCAAATAAGAATTCTTGTGAGCTTCCGTTACCGTATCACGCGCAGTTTTGAACAGCGATGTTAATTTATCGAAATTTAAATATGTCAGTTAAACAAACACCGTCAAACGGGCCCACTTTGCTCCTACCGCATTACTTTTTTTCCATAATAAAAAATAATCAGTTCTATCTGGAGGGAAGTTCTCTAATCATCCTTTCTTCTTCTTCTTCTTCTACTTAATCTTCTTCTTTTACTTCAAAGTTAGGCTGTGAGCCTGTGTCGACTCAATGCATATCCCTCTATCTTCGCTTGGGGCGTCCAACGAAACTTTTACCTCTTGGGTTATATTTTAACGTTGTTTTGATAGACGAGATGCCTCCATTCAGTCTGTATGATGAAACTATTTTAATTTGTTGTTTATCAATTTATTTGTAAATTAATACATTTGTAATTGTTCTCTAATATCAGTATTGCTTATATGATTTCTTAGAATGTGTCCTCCCATCCTTCTTAAGAAACAAATTACTGCCGTTTCTATCTTTCTTTTTCCAGATCTATTTAACGTCCAGTTTTCACTTTTCGTATGTTAGAAGTAGGACTGCCAAGACCTTATAAAATCTCACCATTTTCTATTTCCTGACAGCCCCATTATTAAGCTTTCCCTGCGTCGTGTTGGTAGCTCGACCAGAGGAGAGTTTCACTCAATTACGATGACGACCTTAGCAAACAATAAAGACAAGCGAAAAGGAAAAAAAATGATCCTTTTAATTTCGGTAAATGAAAAAAGTCAATATTATTTGGTTCATTTACCTCCAGATGATTATAAATGTTTTTTACAAGAGCAACGTAACTCCTGTTGTAGTATAGACTTACCAGTTAATGCCCAACTTGCGCTGCTGTGCGTAATTAAATTAAGTACGTTAGCTAATACATCGTGCGCTGCTATTCCTAAGTAAATTATATATTATTTTATTTTTAGTTGGATAAGTAAAAATGTAATTGGAGGTAAATTAAATTGTATGATATATTGCGATGAACCAAGTATGATTGTTGCTACAGTCAATTTTTAATTTCGAATTTCAGTTAAACCTCCACTTCTAATGGTCGGACGTCGCTGAGTTTTGGATAACACCTACCTCTGGATATTTTAATAACATATACTGAGTTTTGTTGTCAATCATTGAACATTGATACCGGGAAAGCGATTATTATATTTTCGTTCCAGGTGAACTCCTACGCCTTATAGTTTGAAAACATTATAGATAGCAGATAAACACTCGCTGTAACTGAAAATCTATATGAACAAATGTTTATAAATATCTGTTTAGCGCTTTATAAGTCTATAAATCACAAACATACGCAGACTGAATTTTTACCATTTCGGAAATAGTCAATACTTAAATACAACATTAAAAAAAGTGTCAATTGTGCTAAAGAGTCAGAAATCAATTAGGCAAGCATATTTGGATATATCTGCATCCCAGATTGATTGCTGACTTTTTAGCGGAATTGCTACTAAGGTAAATTGTTTTATTGTATAGGATATATAATACATTTTCGCAACGTTACGCCTAATTTCATTCCCATAGTAATTCTGCCCTAGAGCAAGTTTTACACTGCAATCATAGCATTTTTCATGCTATGCTTTGCAGCTTTACTAGGGAATTATAGGTGTGATAGCTTCCAGATCGGTGAAGGATGATGATGATAATGATAAGGATGATGATGATGGCCGGATGATTTTCATTGGGACCGTTGGACCCTAAGCTATCTGACATATGTCTCACAAGTCAGGAAATACCCCGAAAAACCTCACCCAGGAGCCTGTCCCGACCTGGAATCGAAACCCGCGCCCGCAGCGTGAAAAGGCACCACGCTACCTCGAGACCACAGCGGTGGATCCTAATTACATTAATTAATATCTAAATATACAATATCACATACACATGGGACTGTTTTACCGTTCGTGCTAATTACGTTTCACGATTGAACTACACTATATACATTCACACGAACTAACCAACTGACACAATTGAACTCGTAGGTCCATGGCCGCGCGGACATAACTCTCCATACATCCCTATCCTGAACTCATGTTTTATAATCATACCTGTATAATCTAACTTCCCCAAATCATGGTTAATGTTTTTCTCACACCTCATTTTTTGGCGTACCAATTGGGCATTTTCCCGCTGATTTTCCTACAAAAAGCTTCCATATCCCCCATTCATGCCACGTGTCCTGTCCATCTCAATCTATGAGACTAAATATTCTTATTATATCTGGTTTTCTACAAAGATCATGTAACTCATTGTTATGAAGTCCTCTCATTCGCCTGTCTGTTCATTTCTCTTCGGTCCAAACATTTTCCTAAGTACTTTATTCTCAAATACTCGTAATATTTTGTCTTTTGTTAAAGTAAGAGTTCATGTTTCGCATCCATATAATATCACTGGGTGAACAGTTTTATATATTTTCAGTTTGACGTTTTTTTAAGACGTTGGGACGACAGGAGTCGCTGTAAGTGGACATAAGCACGTCCCTTTCCTGAGCTAATGTTTTCCAGTCATCCGCTGTATAATATACTTCCCAAACATCATGGTAATGTTTTCTCCCACCTCATTATTGGTCTACCAACTGGGCGTTTTCCCTCGACTTTTTATAAGAAGCTTCCATGTACCTCTTTCATTCCCTATTCCTGCCACATGTCCTGCCCATAGTAGTGTTATATACATTCCCACACTGTTCATAAATAATCTCATAAATTTAACTTGTTACAGTAATTCTACTTAGGATCGGTTAGGGTGGACTAGCGATTATATCAGGCCGTACGTTATAATTAATAGCGTCCTCGTAACATTAAGATCACCTATAATAAAATATGAGACGAGAGCTAGGTGAAGGTTTCAACACAAGAGCCACCTGACAGTTGCTGAGCTGATTGCTTTATTCAAATGTTTCATTATAAGGGAGAAAGAATATTAAATATACGTTTTAGTTTAGCAAAGAGAAAAAAAAGTGAAATAAGAGATTATTTAAATCTCCAAGAAAACTCGATACTGACAAGAGAGATCAGGAATGCATGAGCTCACAAAAGACTTCAACAGGTATGAAGAGTAGAATTAAATTGCAATCCAACTCCTAACATTTTATATCCTTTTATTCAGTAAAATCTCCTATAAAATATTTTATTATTTTCAACAAAAATTCAACTTGTAGAGAACACGTTTTTTTTATTCTCGGATTACAAAAGATTCTTTATAAAAATCAAATATATAATAAAGCTTTGATAACAAGAAGTATATTTAAAGTTAATTTTTTACAGGATGATACTTTAAGAAGATTATATCAAGTGAGACTTGTTCAATATATGATATATTCAACGATTGGAAGAAATATTAACAATGAATGGAAAGAGATGAAACAATTTATACACTAAATAGTTCTTGAAGTTCTTGGAATTAGGAAAAATAAATCTAATAAGAAACCATTACATTGAAATGATGAAATAAAGCAATTGGAAAGGAAAATAAAGAAGCTTATCATATGTTAAATAACAGAACTGATTAAAAAAGAACAGAATATAAACACCGCTGTGCTTTAGTGAGAAAAGCTGTTTAAAATATAAAAGCAGTAGTTGAGAAAAAATATAAACACAGCCTATTTAGATCACGATGGGGTAAACAAGAAAATACTTTAAAATAATAAAACATTTAAACATTAAAGAAAAGGGCAATTTACAATTAAACTGTATAACTAACTCTAACTCACTGGCACTTTCCCGTAGGTTCATGGCCGCGGGCACATAAGCCCTCCACACATCCCTATCCTGAGCTAATGTTTTCCAATCATTCCCTCTATAACCTACTTCCCTCAAATCATAGTTAACACTAATCTCCCACCTCATTCTTGGTCTACCAACTGGGTGCTTTCCCTCTGGTTTTCCTACAAGAAGCTTCCATACACGTCTTTCATTTTCCATTCGGGCCACAAGTCCTGCTCACCGTAGTTTACACTCTACACTCTAATTGAACCCAGGAAGTTACTACAGACCTTACGCGCTACGCCAGTGCCCCCCCCTACGAACGGGGAGTAGATGTTGCCAAACTTATAATAATGGCATTTGTTTATTTAGGGAGGGGTGGAGGGGCAAGGTTAGCAGTAAGTGTTCCAAATCTATGTATTATACATTTGAAAAACATAGTTGTTCTTTTATGGCATGCAAACATGTTAAACTAGCTAATACCCAGCTACTCCTAAATAAATGTTAATGTGTTTTTACCACCAGTCGTGCGCTGTTATACTTTACTTTATTGTAGAGTTTTTTTAGATGTTCAATTCTGTGTACATCAATTTGTGTATTTGTTATGGTATAGGCAGCGTAAGCCATTTATGCGTCAAAATAGGAACTTTATTTCATTTTTTTAGGGGTGAAGTGGTTGAGTGTTACAACTCTCTTGTAGTCTATGTTAATTCACGGAATCTCCTGAACATTTTTCAAAAAGCTTCATCTCAATCGGATGAACGGTATGGCAGAGCACGCTTGCACGGGAATTTACTTATCCCGATCTTCTTGGTATAAAAAAACTCAAAGCGCGACAGGCCTAGAAGGCTTTTGGCTGACCAGCCGGCTGTTGGCCTCACGTCCACAGAGGTAGACGATAATCTAGCCAATGTAAGGTAACATATGGTCAGCATGTCGGATCCTCCAGCCTTTATAGCTGGTATTCTCAACCAGGAGTCGCTACTTATTAAATGCCTCACGATGCTGGATGGGCAACGCACAGTGGGCCAGATACGAAATCTAGCTGGAAAAAAGTATTTTACTAACTCTCGCCAATTCATCTTTCTTTACTCTAAAATTATTGTCAGATGACTGTTCTTCATTTTTCTGCAAAGGAGGGTAGAATTCTAAAATTTTTGTAGAAAATATACACATCGGAAGTTGCCAATAGTTTAGAACTCATCTGGTCCGCATCCCAGTTGTGTACCGAGCTGGGAAATAAATACTTTTTGCATTAAAGTCCAGTGAGTTATCATTCTTTGTTCTATACGGATACTTTACCTCAATGTTTGTACTTTTCATTGATATATTTAACATGTTTCTATACAACCAGATATTGTGTTAAATACACGTTAAATACCTTCGAAACACTTACAATTTAGACAATCGTTTTACTTTAAATTGAGCTACAAAAATTACTAGTGTTCAGAACTGCTTTCGTTGTAGCTCAATTTAAAATAAGATGATTGTGTAAATTTTTAGTGCATGGCAGGTATGATTCCATACGTATATTTAACATAATATCTGGTTATATAGAAAAACATTAAATATATCAATAAAATCACAAACCTTGAGGTGAAGTATCCATACAGAATAAGAAGAATAGGTCACTAAACTTGAACACACAACGCTAATAACACAACTGGTATTTAGACCAGATAAGTTCTTAACCATCGGCAACTTTCCATGTTTATATTGCAGACAAGTAGAGAACCGTCATATAACAATTATATTAGAGTGAAACAAAAAGATAAAATTGATGAGGGTGGGTGAAAATAGTATTTTTTCCAGCTAGATTTCATATCTGGCCTACTGTGCACCGGTCCCATACTGGCCAAAATTCCATGAAAAAAAAATTTCCTCCATAGAGACTCGAACCAGCGTAAGTCCAGTAGATCTGCGCCAACACGTCTTGCCTTAACCACTCGGCTACGGCGCGAGATTCTTGTTATCAATAATAAAGGGTGAAGGTTCACCCGAATGGGTATTATTATTCTCTTGGTATCAATGAAAGACAAAAATAGTTATTGTGAGTTATTCGTAAGAGATAAACATATGCTGTCGCAGATTTTTTTGTAGAGCTTTTTGAGATATTCAATTCTGTATACATTAGTTTTGTGTATTTCTTATGGTTTAGACAGCGTAAGCCATTTAAGCGTCCAAAGTGCTACTTTCTTCACATTAGATTTGTACCCTCCTTTGCAGATAAGTTAAGAATCGTCATATAACAATTATATTAGAGTAAAAAAAAATTAAATTGATGAGCATGAGTGAAAATAGAATTTTTCCAGCTAGATTTCATTTCTAGCCCACTGTACACCGCTCCCATACTGGCCGAAATTCCATGAGATAATTTTTTTCACCCATGGAGACTCTGACCAGCGTAAGTCCCGCAGTTCTGCGCGAAGACTCCTTGCCTTAACCACTCGGCTACGGCGTGGGACTCTTGATATTAATAATAAAGATGAAAGGTTCACCCGAATGGGTATTATTCGTTTGGTGTCAATGAAAGACAAAAATGGTTATTGTGAGTTATCCGTAAGAGATAAACATATGCTGTGGCGGACGTTTTGTTAAGCTTTTTGCGATATTCAATTCTGTGTACATTAATTGTGTGTATTTCTTATGGTTTAGGCAGCGTAAGCCATTTAAGAGTCCAAAGAGCTACCTTTTTTTCACGTTACCACTACAAAGGGCGATATTTAAGGGTGTAGGAGTTAAGTATTGCAATTCTCTTATAGCCTATGTTCATGCCGGGAATTTCCTGAATATTTTGCAAGAAACCCCATCACAATCGGATCAACGGTATGGCCGCGCATAAAGTACGAACAAACAAACAAATATACAAACAAACAAACATTAATTGTTATATATAAGATATGAGGGTCGACACTTTTACACACGATAGTAACAGACTGCACGAGCTCAGTGACAAGTGGTAACTATTTTTTTGTTTAAGAGAGGGTAGCTTAGACGTCTACAACTTACAACTGTATCTGCTGTGTTGCATACTTCAGTTTTATTTAAGGATTTCTCTCAAGAAAATACTGTTAAAATGGCAACCCAGTCCCCTATTCCAAACACAGATTCAAATCTGACTGTACAAGAGTTAACTGTTCTTATTATATCTGGCTTCCTATAAAGACCACGTAGTTCACTGTATGAAGTCTTCTCCATTCACCCGTCTGTTCATCTCTTTTTTGGCCCAAAATGTTCCTAAGAACTTTATTCTCGTATACTCGTTATCTCTTTAAGAGTATAAAAGAACACGAATATTTACAATCTTTTTGAGATTTGTAGACCCAAGACTTAACAAATGAAACCCAATTTATAATTGAACCTGAGAAGAACATCGATGAAATTAGTATGGGAAATTTAACCACAGCCTTAGAAAGGAGCAAAAATAAGAAAACTCCAGGAAGTGATAATATTAATAGAGAAATAATTAAATATGCATCTGAATCTTTTAAAATGAGGTTGTTGAACTCTCTAAACATGTTGGAAATATACTCATGTTCCTGATGAATGGGGAATAGCATGAGTTATTCCAAATTTTAAAGGAGATAGGAAATAATCCCTCTATGGTATCTTTACCTTGTCGTGGTAGAGTGGCTTGCGTGCTTAAGTGATCCCGAGAGCTTTGCCGGCAGTAGCATTGCTGCCGATAGGGTTATCCATGCCGAACTGGTCGAAGGTGATAAGTCAGACGAAAAAAGTACCTTGGTGGAGAGACTGACGATCTTGCACCGTAAAAGTGCAACCATCAAGAAATGCGCACATGGGTTCAAATGGGGTAAAATTTTCCGGAGGTCAAAAAGTCTCCCATTCGGTTCTCCGGGCAGAGACTACTTCAGGAAAATCATACCAAAGGCTCAAACACAGGGACTTGTTCCTAGGAAAATGGAATGTTAGGACTTTATACAATAGCGGGACACTAAAGATATTAACGCGGGAATTAGATAAATCGCCCTTGGATATAGTCGCTTTACAGGAAATTAGGAGGCCAGGAGAAGGTAGTCAGGAATCAGGAAGTTTTGCATTATACTACGGGGGTGCAGTGAGACCTGCATTTGGAACGTGTTTTTATTCAGAAGGAGGATCCTATCCGCTATCCAAGATATTAAGTTTGTCCGTGATAGGATATCGTACATAATTATAATGGGTAAACGACATGACTTTATAATCGTAAATGTACATGCTCCCACAGACGATAAAGGTGACAAGATCAAGGATGAGTTCTATGAAGAATTGGAATGCTTATTTGATAGCCTTTCACGATATCATATGAAAATTGTGTTAGGAGATATTAATGCAAAAGTGGGGCGGGAAGATATATTCAAACCAACAATAGGCAAATTCAGTCCTGATGAAGATGATGAAGATAATAATGGCAATGGGGTAAGATTAGTCATCTTTGCCACATCAAAGTATCTCATTGTTAAGAGCATAACATTTCAGCATAATGATATAAATACACCTGGAAGTATCAACATGGAGGTAAATATGGAGCAATTGGATAGTGTTAGATGGGAAACTACGAGGTTACTAAAGAGTAAAAAGAGGGAATATTTGAGAGAGAAGATTAACGATCTTGAACTGAATGCCAAAAATAAGAACATTAGAGAATTATATCAGGGAATTAGTATAGAGAAGAAAGAGTTTCAGGCTTGAACAAACATAATTCGGAGTGAAAATGGGGATATGATTGCAGATTCCAGGAGTATATTAAATAGATGGAAAAGTTACTTTAATCATCTATTAAATGTACATACAGAACAGAACATTGAGGAGGATAATATACAGATAGCAGAAATGCTAGTCGCAGATCCAAGTGCATTAGAGGTAGAAATGGCGATACAAATTTGAAGATGTATAAAGCATCAGGTACATATGAGATCCCAACAGAAATGATAAAATCAGTGGGAGAAAAATTGATGGACAAGATACGCTGGTTGCTTAGTATGATTTGGGAAAAAGGAGGTCTTCCAGATGAACGGAATGAATCGATTATCGTACCAATTTATAAGAAAGGAGATAAAACTTATTGCAACAACTACAGGGGCATCTCATTACTTTCAACTTCGTACAAAATTCTAAGAAATATATTAGTAAACAGATTTATTCCCAATATTGATGACATTCTAGGAGATAATCAATGTGGATTTAGAAGAAACAGGTCTACAACTGATCAGATTTTTAGTATAAGACAGAGTTTAGAAAATAAATGGTAATATAATAGTACTGTACATCAATTATATGTAGACTTCAAAAAAGCATACGATTCAATTAATAGGGAGACGTTATATAGTATCCTGCTGATTTGGAATTCATAAAATGTTAGACTTATACGAATGTGTCTAAATGGCACAAAGAGTAGGGTGCGTGTAGGCAATGAGTTTTCGGATACTTTTGAAATCCAGAATGGGTTGAAGCAAGGATATGCACTATCTCCTCTCCTATTTAATTTTGAACTAGAGCATACTATCAAATATTTAGAGGATAAGGAAGGCCAACAAATCAATGATATTAATAAGCTGTTAGTTTATGCTGATGATGTTGTATTGTTGGCCGATAGCGAGGAGATACTAAAGGACAACACGCACACACTATTGAGTAACACTAAGAAATTAGGACTGGAAGTAAATATCAATAAAACTAAATATAAGGTCACACTTAGAAATTAATTATATAATGGAAATGGACAGCTAATGAAAAATGAGCGAAATTTTGAGGAAGTGGCTGAATTCAAATACCTGGAACAATAATCACAAATAGGAAAGAGATGCAGAAAGAAATTAAACATAGGCTTAATTCTCCTAATGCGTGATATTATGCATTGCAGAGACTTTTGATATCCCAACTCCTTTCAAAAAAGTTTAAACTGAAAATATATAAAACTATTATTCTACCAGTTATATTATATGGGTGCGATACATGGATACTTTAAGGTAGGAAAGGAGATTGCTAGTATTTCGGAATAAAGTACTGAGGAAAATGTTTGGACCAAAGAGAGATGAACAGATAGGTGAATGGAGAAGACTTCATAACAATGAACTACATGGTCTTTATAGGAAACCAGATATAATAAGAACAGTTAAATCTCGATGGGCAGGACATGTTGCGCGTATGGGGAATGAAAGACGCGCATGGAAGCTTCTTGTAGGAAAGCTAGAGGGAAAATGCCCAGTTGGTAGACCAAGAATGAGGTGGGAGAATAACATTAACTATGATTTGAGGGAAGTAGATTATGCAGGGAATGATTGGAAATCATTAGCTCTAGATTGGGATGTATGGAGAGGTTATGTCCGCGCGGCCATGAGCCTACATGATAATTATCGGAATTAGTTTGTCATAACATTTTTAATATTTTAGAATATGTATTAACTTAGGTCCAACATGGTTTCAGAAAAGAGAAGTCCTGTTCAGATTGTATATTTATTGTTACCGTAATCAAGAGATTGAAGAACGAAGATAATGTATTCTACAAACATATGTGTTTTATCGATTGTAAAAATGTATTTGGCAAAATAAATAGAAGGAAACTATTGGAATATAATGTGAAAGAAAGAATTGGTATTCAGTAAAAGCCATTAAAACATTTAGAGGGATAATAAAATATAGATAGAAATATATAAAACCAAATACAATACAGAGGAAATGAACTATGGTGTCAGACGGTGTATATTGTCACGAGAACTTTTGATTATATTTATTGACGATATTGTAAATCACTGGAAAAATGTTTTAAAAACTCGTTTTAAAATAGATAACAATATTCTTGGCACAGTATTTTTGTGGACAATCGAATGGTAATTGCTGATACTGCAGATAAATTACAATACGGTATGCATAATTTACATGCTCTCTCAAAAGAATATGACTTGCAAATATATTTAAATAAAATAAAATCATTCAAAGACCTTCACCGCTAATTTCAAAAATGTGTTATAGGAAACAGAATAATAGATCAAGTAAAGCATTTTATTTACCTGGGGTATTACGTAACGTACGATAAGCCAAGGGATGTCAAAAATAAATTAACATTCAGATACATATGGAACACTACATGAAATATAATTAAATTAAAAGTAAATTAGCTGATAGCTGCCCATGTGTTTATGGCTCCGAAAGTGGGACTTGGACTATAAATTGCATAAAAAACAGAGTTTGCAGAAATGAGTTCCCTGGGAGATATAGATTATACTTTTCAAGATAAAAATATAGCATATATATATATATATACATATATATATATATATATATATATATATATATATATATATATATATATATACCCTCCATGGTATCTTTACCTTGTCGTGCTTAAATGATTCCGTGAGCTATGCCGGCGGTAACATTGCTGCCGATAGGGTTACCCATGCCGGACTGGTCGAAGGTGATAAGCCAGACAAAAAAGTACCTTGGTCGAAAGAGTGACGATCTTTCGCCGTAAAAATACAACCGTCAAGAAATGCGGACATGGGTTCAACTGGGGTGGAGAGCTTATGTCCTCGCGGCCATGAACCTACGGGTTCGATAGTGCCACTGAGTAAGTAAGTAAGTATATATATATATATATATATATATATATATATATATATATATGTATATATATATATTAGGAATGAGCTTAAAACATTAAGCTCAACAGACAGAATCAAAGAATACAAACAAAATTAGTTCGACTACTTTCAAAGGAACGAACAAGAACGCATAACAACAGTTATTTACATATAAACCAAAGGGGTATAGAATGATTGGGACGACAAAAATCACGATGGAGAGATCAGTTTTCTACATAAGACCAAAACGAACCTTTTGGAGTTCAATCCACGAAGATGAATATCATGCTGATCATTAATATATTAGATTTAGGTTCAGTTCAGCCTGTTCTTATATTTAATATGTCCTTGATATATCTAGCGTTATTTTTAGGTCTTATATTGCATCCTTAAAGGTGAAACAATAATTAATATAGAGTATAAATAAATACATACATTAACAGATATGTAAATAAATAAAATATTTCGTCGCACAATACGTTGAAGGTTCGAGACTGACTGATATGGTTTCTGTAAAAGTGCTAGTAAATTGCCCTCAGTGGTCGATTTCAGGCCTGACATTATTTTACATATACATACATCTACAATGTGGAGATAGTAATTACTTATTTCCCATAGAAAACGATGCCATACTCACGGTATTTATTTCCTGACACAATCCAACAACCCTCAGAACCAGAGGTAAGAAAAATAAACAGTGGAATCGAAGTAATACTCGAACCTAGTTTTTCTTAATATGATTTAGCTAATTGGCGATTCTAGTAGTTATTCATAGTCTCCTCACCAGGCTTTGAAGATCTCGTTTGACATTCCACCTTAAAAAACCAGCCTTAAATGCAGCCAAGAGTCATTCTAAAAATTAATACTATTTCTAAACATTCACTACTGAATATTTAAGGGAATCGAACCAAGATACTGTTAAGTGAGAAACGCCAACCATTACGTCACAGATGCAGTAAAAAAAATATTTTCACAAAATGTTCGTAGAAATAAAATTCATACCAGTATTTGATAAAAGATGTCTTAAAATTGCAATAACGGTGTTTGAAACGGCACGGTTATGTCATTGATACTTATCATATAATATTAGGGATACCGTCCACCACTGTGGTCTTGAGGTAGTGTGCTGCCTTGTCACGCAGCGGGACCGAGTTCGATCCCCCGTCGGGACAAGTTTCCTGAGTGATGTTTTTTTTTCGGGGTTTTTCCTCACCTGATCAGGAAACTTCAAGGTTCAAACAGTCCCTGAACATCATCTGGCCAACATTATTATCATTAACATATTTATTAAGTTTAGGATTGAGACCTCTCTACGCGAATTATTACCATCATCAGCTATCAAACATCATCGGGACAGCGCCACAACAACCTCAGGAGTGAGTTACAATAATGCCATGCCAGAAGTGAATAGCAGAATGTCGAAATGAAATTAAAAATGACATTTAAAAAACATTAAGAGATACTATTAAACTGTCAGTATCAGAAAGCATTGGTTTTTTAAAAAAGAGGCAAAACAAGAAATGGTTTGACGAGGAATGTGCCGACATTGTAAAGAAAAGAAAACTAGCAAAAATGAAATGGTTACACCAGCCAAATGAGGTAAATTTAGAGCAATTGGGTAGTATTAGACGGGAAACCATCAAGTTACTAAAGAGTAAAAAGAGGGAATATTTGAGAGAGAAGATTAATGATCTTGAAATGAATGCAAACAATAAAATCATTAGATAATTTTATCAGGAAATTAGTATAGAGAAGAAACGGTTTCAGGATAGAACAAACATAATTCGGAATGAAAATGGGGATATGATTGCAGATTCCAGGAGTATATTAAATAGATGAAAAGTTACTTTAATCAGCTATTTAATGTACATACAGAACAAGACATTGAGGAGGATAATTTACAGACAGCAGAAATGCTAGTCGCAGAACCAAGTGCATTAGAGGTTGAAATGGCGATTGAAAAATTGAAGATGTATAAAGCATCAGGTTCAGATGAGATCCCAGCAGAACTGATAAAATCAGGGGGAGAAAAATTGATGGTTGCTTAGTATGATTTGGGAAAAAGAATCTCTTCCAGATGAACGGAAGGAGTCAATCATCGTACCAATTTATAAGAAAGGAGATAAAACTGACTGCAATAACTACAGGGGCATCTCATTACTTTCAACTTCGTACAAAATTCTAACAAATATATTAGTAAGCAGACTTAGTCCCTACATTGATGACATTCTAGGAGATCATTATTGCGGATTTAGAAGAAACAGGTCTACAACAGATCAGATTTTTAGTATAAGACAAATTTTAGAAAAGAAATGGGAATATAATGGTACTGTACATCAACTATATGTAGACTTCAAAAAAGCATATGATTCAATTAAGAGGGAGAAGTTATTATATAGTATCCTGCTGGAGTTCGGAATTCCTAAAAAGTTAGTTAGACTTATACGAATGGTCTAAATGGCACAAAGAGTAGGGTGTTTGTAGGCAAACAGTTTTCGGACACTTTTGAAATCTAGAATGTATTGAAGCAAGGAGATGCACTATCTCCTCTACTATTTAATTTTGTACTAGAGCATGTCATTAAATCTTTAGAGAATGAGGAAGGCTTACAACTCAATGGTGTTAATAAGCTGTTAGTTTATTCTGACTATTTAACTCATGCCCCAAATGGGAGTCAATGACCAATCACGTTTCAATGATTTCTGTATTACAACCAATCAGAGACGTGTTTCACGAAATAATTATCAACGTTAGGATTATCATATATTAAGCAAAGCTCCTCCTTTTTAATATTCTGAACAGGTCTGACCGTTATTTTGCAGTGACTGAGCCTATAACAAATACGGCTACCAGATTGTATATAATAGTGCTTACATGTCAACATTTGTAGCAATTGATTATACCACCAAAAAAGAAACCACTGTTTGCACTTTCTTAAATGTATACGACATCAAAAATGAATTAATATACAGATTGATGTGTTTCATTTTTTCTCCACTAGAGAGCATTCTTACAATATTGCGTTCCTTTGGCAATAAATAGTATGATCTGGTTGCAGTGATAAACAAAAGAAGCAGTAGAAGCGTAGGCTACCTATCGTTTCTCATTAGTTTTCAAACATCACCGTTTACTTTAAATATAAAAATATTTTTAAATAACTGTAGTTAAATAATGATTTGTGAGTAAACAGCTTTATTTTATTCGTTAAATAGTCCTAACAAATGCCACTCTTGATTTCCAAATTCTCTAGATAAATTCACTCCTCACTTCGTGAGTCGTGAATTTATCGATAATTTGGAAATCACTCGTGGCATTACTTATGATAATGTAGTATTATTGGCCGATAGCGAGGAGATACTAAAGAACAACACGCACACACTATTGAGTAACACTAAGAAATTAGGACTGTAAATATCAATAAAACTAAATATATGGTCACACGTAGAAATACATTATATAATGGAAATGGACAGCTAATGACAAATGAGGTAAATTTTGAGGAAGTGACCGAATTCAAATACCTAGGAACAATAATCACAAATAGGAATGAAATGCACAAAGAAATTAAACATAGGTTCAATTCCGGAAATGCATGCTATTATGCATTGCATAGACTCTTGATGTCCCAACTCCTTTCAAAAATCGTTAAACTGAAAATATATAAAATTATTATTCTACTGGTTATATTATATGGGTGCGAAACATGGACTCTTACTTTATGGGAGGAAAGGAGATTACAGGTAATTGAGAGTAAAGTACTTAGGAAAATTTTTGGACCAAAGAGAGATGAACAGACAGGTGAATGGAGAAGACTAAATAACAATGAACTACATGGTCTTTATAGGAAGCCAGATAAAATAAGAACAGTTAAGTCTCGTAGACTGCGATGGGCAGGACATGTTGCACGTATGGGGAATGAAAGACTTGCATGGAAGCTTCTTGTAGGAAAGCCAGAGGGAAAACGCCCAGTTGGTAGACCAAGAATGAGGTGGGAGAATAATATTATCTATGATTTGAGGGAAGTGGATTATACAGGGAATGATTGGAAAACATTAGCTTAGGATAGGGATGTATGGAGAGCTGATGTCCGCCCGGGCATGAACCTACGGGTTCGATAGTGCCAGTGAGTAAGTAAGTAAGTAAGTATATTAGTCATTCCGTTTGTCACTGAAGACTCAAGAATGCGGTGGAAGAAAGACAGATAAAGTGATACACAGTAAAAACAATTCTTAACATCAGTCATTGCAACTGCCTATTGACTCACAATAGAGATTATGGGGAAGTCGTTCTCAATACATTTAAAGGGCAGATTAATATCAACAATTCTTACAAACTACAATTCTGTCGCTTAATGCAGCTATGAGGCTCTATGCGTCCTATTCTTAACTATGGGAACTTATGTGGGACTTATCCAAGTGAGGATAATGAAGGGCCATAATAACACGGTGGTCGTATCTAGAGGACGAGCTTAGGATAAACTTACAGCTACCATCTACTAGAAGTTGCTAGAAGAATTGCGGAAGAAGGATAACGGAGGCATACGTTACACTACTGCGGCAATGATATGCCCTGAGTGGGCTGAGACTAATTTCTAGTGGAGACATATACCTCTTCCGCGCCAAGTTCCAGTTCTAATGTAAATAAATCAGATTATGACTACATTTGCATTAGTCGCATAATGGTTTTACCTTTAGGCATAAACATGTAAGAAAATGTAGCTTGCCCTCTAACATTATTTCCATAAAGGAAATAAAAATAATAAATGCACATTATCTAGCATGCATATATAGTTATATGGGGATATCATCATTATCATCATCATCATCTGCATTCATGGATTAGGTCTGTTGACCCGTTCCGACTTCAGCCCATCTCTTTCTAGGTCTGCCCACATCTCGGGTGCCTTTAGGTTTGTATTTTGGTATTTGTTTTTGATATCTATCTTCATTCATTCTGTCTATGTGTTGCTTCCATTTTTGTCTGTAAGTATCTAATTTATCAGTTATTGCAAATATTTCAAGTTCCTGTCTTATTTCTGTGTTCTTGATTCTGTCTTCCTTAGTGCACCCTTTAACAGATATAAAAAATTTAATTTCTGCCGCCGTTATCCTACTTAGATCTTGTTTTTTATGTATGGGGAAATCATAAAATATAATTACAATTTTATTACATTAAATAGCCATTCATTTCTTCTCGTGCTTGCGCAATGCAGAATACGTTGGAATTTATATTTCTTAAAAATGGCAACATTTCTGTAGAATTATTTAAACTTTGGAAAGCAATGCATTTGAAAGGCGGAGAGAAACAAATTATTTTTAATGTTTTCAAACAGTTTACTGAAAAATATTCCTCATTAACTTTAACGACATGGTGAAAATAACAACAGGATTCACTGGTGAGTCAGGATTCAACATAAATTTCTAGTCATAATGAAATTGTACCTGTTAAATAAATATTATCTATTGACATCATGGATAAAGCGTAAACGTCTAATTAAGCAGGCACATATATGTATATTTTTGTCATAAATAAGAAATAGAGGATGTTCCTAATTATTGGAACAATTTTATGTTGTATTCAGTCTTATTTCCGGTAAAATACAATGTTGCCTAAGAACAATGTTTCTATTATAGAAATCTAGTCATATGACGATTAAACGTAGTACCACGGTTCCCCCAATAGAGGGAGTCGGCAGAGCAATGTATCTTGAGAGTTTGTTTACAGTAAATCTGTGAAACTTAGTATAGTAATAGACCAGCTGTGCACGGCTACCATATCAAAATATACGAAACATGTGTATGTAAACTGTATCTTCAACGTGTGACAGATATATCACAAGATACTCAGAAGGAAATGTCCAATCAATTCATAACAGATACACGGCTTACTTATTTCTCTCTTAACGCACATTGCGGGGAATTTTCTTTTATTTTTGAGGGCACAATGAAAATCACTTTACTGTATGAGATTAAGTGACAGTATGTTGAATTTTAATTTTGTTGCTATTAATTCGATAAATTTGGGTAATATGCATAATCATAGTTTTTACACATAAGAAAGGATCTTTTCTTTTATTAAATCGATAAGTAAAGTTTATATTAAAGAGTTAGCCACATCATTCGGTTAATAAGTAAAACGTGTATCCATAATTTTAATGTGAGTCGAAATTCAAGTTATCTACTCTCGCAGGACTTTCTTGCCCTTCACAGAATTTAATGGAATCTTCATTCATTAATGCAATCTGTTAATATAAGTAACACTCTGCAGTTTTTTATCATGGTTTCAGGTATCGCAGGTTCAAACGTTACTGGAAAATAATGATTTTTTAGGGCAAATATATTCTGAATATGGGTTTTGTATAAGCAGATAAATTACTTCGCTTTCATTCCTTCAATTTTTTTGTAAAACTGTTAATATGTAAAACAAAGTACTTGAAACAAAAATGTATATCTGAGAAACGAATTCACTTTTAAATACGTACTTCGATAAGAAAACTCGATGTTAACAAAGTTATTGCATTTACTATAATTAAAAAATATGATTTGATTATCCTTTAAATTAAATAAATTAAATATATAGTAATTTTACATATTTTTTGTACTATATAACTAATATTGTATACTTATTGTCGATGTGCATCGTAATTTGACATTCCTGCATACAATCTTAGTTGTTATGAAAACAAAATAAATCTCAATAGGCCTACTTTAAAAATAACCAAAACCACTAGTGCGGTAATTAAAAATATTTACTTTTAAATATTGATAGTGATATTGCAATTTGTATTAATTTCGGTATTAATTCATCACACCCAGCTTTACATGCCTCTTCTATTCATCATCACTGCACATATCGTCTAAAACTTTCTCCATAATCAGAAATAAATACAAAATCAAATTGGTTTTGCAGTTTTAACAAATAGAAGATGGCGACATGACCAACAGTACTATTTCTCCATAGCAATGCATATAGCCGATTCACCTTCTGAAATCTAACATTTGTCTTCAATTATATCTATTAATATTTTAGCTAATATCATAATTACTACATAATTACACATAGTGCAAAAATAGTATGCATTCCTCATGTGGTAAACACATAACGGAATCTCGGTATCAAGTGTATACCACACTCGTAACTCAATATACTATATGTTATGTTTGTTGGGATTCTTTCAATAGCATTACGAATAACGCTAAGTTAGTCTTCACACGGAGACTACTGCAGACTGAGACGATATATCAAGTTACATTGAACGACATAAGACATGAAACATGGAAGCTTTAGTAATGGGAAATCACTGAATCTAAGTTCGCTGATGTACTTCGGATATAGTTCATAAACAAAATGTTCAGTAATTTTGGTATTCTACTTTCGACAATATCATTAATGGAAGCTAACATTAGCGTTACCATAATGTTCGTCTTCGGTAAACGTAAAAATTACCTGGGTAGATATATTCAAAATTGCTGTACACTTTGGGTCGTAAATATACGAGTTTATAAAAAATACGTTTTATAATTGTGCGGATGATTGGCCAAATCATTTCACAGTTTATAGCGATCGAAATGGAACAAATTATTTAATTGACATGCTATCATCCGATGATCATACCTTAGGGCAGATTTATATGACCTAAAAATATAAAAAAGACGTTTGCATTTATGACCCAAAGAGAGTTTAAGTATTACCAAAAATAAATAAAAATATAACTAACTCACTGGCACTTTCAAACCCGTAAGTTCATGCCTGCGTGGACATCCCCATCCTGAGCTAATATTTTCCAATCATCGCCTGTATAATTAACCTACTTCCCTCAAATCATGGTTAATGTTATTCTCCCACTCCATTCTTGGTCTACCAACTGGGGGTTTTCCTCTGATTTTCTTACAAAAAACTTCCATATCCCTCTTTCATTTCCCATTCGTGCCACATGCCCTGCCCATTGTAGTCCACGAGACTTAAATGTTCTTATTATTATATCTGGTTTCCTATAAAGATGATGTAATTTACTGTTATTTAGCCTTCTCCATTCACCTGTCTGTTCATCTCTATATGGTCAAAAAATATTCCTAAGAACTTTATTCTCGAATACTCGTAATAAATATTTTCTCCTCCCTTAAGTAAGGCTCCATGTTTCTCATGCATATAATATAACTGGGAGAATAAAAGTTTTATATATTTCCAGTTTAACGTCTTCTGAGAGAGAAGTTGTGACAAGAGTCCCTGTAAATGCACAATAGCATGTATTTCCAAAATTGAGCCTTTGTGCGTTTCATTACTATTTGAGACTATTGTTCGTAGTTATTTGTATAACCATATAATTTAGTGAATAATTAAACATGTTATTCTAAATGGTCACACATATACATTTTCTAACTTCTCACGATAGAGTGAAAGCGGGATTGTAACAATCCAGATTTTTCAAGGAATGTCCACGAATAAAGACCGACCGTTAAACATGTGACCATGCAACTCACAACTTACATGCATTATGTTGGTTATTTATACTTGGTTGATGACAAAAATGTATAAAATATGATTTCATTACAGAAATTAAAACAAATATACCGGTATCAAAAATCATGAGAAATATGAACTTAATGACCAAGAAATCTTCATCAAAATATGTTATTTACTCACTCGAAACTAAAAAAAAAACCTAAAAAAACTTAAAGAACTTAATTTAACAAATGGCATTCTATAGGAATGTGCCCCCTAGTCTTATTATTAATTAATATGATGGAAGAGAATTTATAACATTATAGGAATATATTAATCAATTTATCTACAAAAATATTGAAGACGTTTTTCCACTTTAAATTTCTTATGTAGTGTGTTAAAGTCAAACCAGCACACGTCATAACTTTAAAGTACAGCAAAGCCCTTATTCGCGATTTCATTATTCGAGGTTAAAAAAATTGAGACACAGTTCCGGTATTCGCGGATCCTGTCGGTATATTAAAAGGATTTGTATCCTTTATTAAACGCATCGGCATCTTTTTTACTGCAGGCACATGTCAAAGCTGCTTTTACAAAGAGTGGTTCAAACCAAATGGACAAATTTATATCAAAATAAAACAAACCTTATAGTTATTAAACCTAAAGTTCATTGTTAAAAAACCACCACCGCAGTATTTCACGTGCCGCTATGTCCGTTGATAAATGCCGCCCTCGCCACGATCGGTGTTTTATTGTTTCAAATTGTCATTCGTTGCAATAATTTTGATTAAATAACACGTGTCTGTTTTGCTTTGTTGCCAATTTATAATGTCGAGTAAAAGGATACAAAATTAATTCCGAATCTGAAGAAAACTAGTGTTGCCGCTTAAAGTAAAAATATAAATGCTTGATCGTTTATACGCGTTGGCGAGTCGTTTGCGTCTATATCACGCTGTTTCAATGTTAATGAATCAAGAAAACCGGAGACAAAATAAGGAATTCTATCGCAGAATTCATAGCTGAACAACAATCTTAATTGGATGACCTTTAAAAGCGGCAAAACAGGAAACAATTAGCACGTTTTTTAAGTCCTTACCTAAACCTGACAATAATAATTAATAGAAATTGTTCAAAATATCTCATTAATTGATTTTATTTTGTAGCATTGGAACGTATCCCCTATATACCAATACAAATTACCATTCCATATTCGCGGTTTCTGTATTCGCGGCTTATTTGCGGAACATATCCCCCGCAAATAAGGAGCATTTACTGTATTACACGAATGAAATTCTGCAAATTATTTTTCGAGAAAAAGCGTACAATATTATCCAAAGTACTTTTTTTTTTGTTTAACACACAGAACTGTTACATTTATATTACATTCTGTGCAATTAGGTGGTTTACATAAAAATTCTGATTTCGAAGCGTGATATTAGTTAGGAAACTTTAGGTTTTCATCATCATCATCATCTCCATTTAATTTTGCAGTACTGAAATGACTGTTACGGCCTACAAAAAATGTAATGTTCCATCATTTATTCTTTGTCGTGCCAACGATCTTTTATCATTTGTTTGGTATTTTTAATTTCCTTAGGAACCCTGGTACATTACGGTACAGATATTGACTATTATAATTATTTATTCTATTAGTTTGTCTCCAACGTAATGTCGGTTTTTAACGTAATGTTGTGTGTCTGATGGATTCTCTAAACAGTGTTTCACTGTGAGTTTCTTTCAAACGGGCGTACAGTCGATGATGATCTTCATTCTCAATAACAGGAACGAGATCATACATTTTTAACGGTCGTGGGTTCAAACCCGACCGAAGTCCATATCCACGAGCAACCATGACAACACTTTAAAAAAAGTGGTTGAAATCCACCTTCTACCATACCCATAACATAGCCCTGATATTGCGCCTTCAGGTTACCATCTGTTTCGATCCATGGCCCATTTCTTTGCGTGAAATTTCGAACACATTGAAGCTGTGGAATTGAATCTCAACAAATCGTTTGCATAAAAAAACAGATACTGTCACTATTGTGAGATAATAAATCTAGCTGAAATATAACTCACAACCATAGAATCTTATGGTCTCTACTTTGAAGAGTATTTTAACATATTCCATATATAATTTTGTTCTAAAAAACATTACTTGTGAAACAGAATCTGTATTAAGGGCAACACATTGTGACGCATCGTAGTAACGATGTTTAAACTGAGCTAGCAAAGGCGATAATAATGGTCTCGCATTGGTCGGAATAGATTTGCGATTCGCAAGTCAAAAGGCCTGCGCAAACCTGCGATATTTCTATGTACCTCTACTTTTCCCTTCGGGAAGGATCGGTGGCGAGAGGTTTCCATGTGGAAGTGTCTAGACCTTGGGCCTAGATATATTCCTGCCCTGCACTATATATCTGTGGCGTGACCAGGAAGTGAGTCAGTTGTGTTTTTGGCAGCGATTGAATTAGTCGTGAAGTGTGTAAAGGAAAGTGATTGTAAAATAATTTTAAACAGATACATTTTGAATCAAGATAAATTGGTAGTGGAAACTGCGAACAAATTGTTACCGATATTTTGTAGAAGTAACTGAAGTGATTTGTAAGATTTGAATTGACATCTGTGTGTGAAAATTTACGTCGGAACGACCTTAGGAAAAAAAAACAGTAGCGCACAGCGCTACAATATGAAATTCGCCACGAATGTCATCATTTCTTCTGTTGTGTCACCTTCTGCAACCTGGTTATTCAAAACCTGAAGCCCATCTCTCTCTCTCTCTCTCTCTCTCTCTCTCTCTCTCTCTCTCTATCTATCTATCTATCTATCTATCTATCTATCTATCTATCTATCTATCTATCTATCTATCTATCTATCTATCTATCTATCTATCTCTCCCTCTCTCTCTCCCTCTCTGTCTCTCTCTCTCTCTCTCTCTCTCTCTCCCTCTCCCTCTCGCTATTACATTATATTTCATCACTTTTTCGCAAGTTCCAATCATGTCTCGTTCCCTTGTTTATGAGTTTTTTTAAAGATTGATTGGAGGATTTATTAAAGAATCGAACTTAAAACTATACAGCCAATACTGATCTTTCACATTTATCTTGAATATATGCCTCAAGGAGGGAAATTAAAAAAATCACAGAATGCCTGAAGCCTTCCAAAGACGATAGGCCAATACATGCGGTTTGAACATCCAGTAACTTAAATGAGTAGCGTTTTAATCGACATAAAGACATACATATGCCTACATGTGTCAGTAAATATTCAACATATGCTTAAGGCAAGAGAGATAAAATTAACAAGAATTGGCATATCAAGATGTTAAGTGGCTGTTGGTAATTTAATTAGACCACAAACATATGCCGGATATTACAGCTTTGAATGTACACTTAGCGACAAAAAGAATGAGCCGCTTCAAATAGCAGAGTCCCAGTTATGGCCCACTGCGCATGCTCTAAAAGCTAAAGCTAGGATTCACGAGGTAACGCACTGTTTTAAATACGCTGTAATTGGTTTTAATTGTTTTAAATAGTTATAGAACAGTGAAGGAGATATGTTTCTAGATATTTACGAGTGTTCGACAAATGTAATATTACTCAAATTGCGACATTTCAAATAAAGTTTAACTCTCGTTCGTAGTGCAAAAGTACAAGACAACCAATATTTAGACAAGTTTTATCCGACATTCGAATAGCGTAGATTGTTAAATTACTTACAAGAAGATGAAATATGTATGAAAGCCAAGGTTAGAATCCTTCAAGAATGTTTTTTTTTCATTCATTTGTATTTTCGTAAAATAATCCTATAAGTGTTATAATGTTTAATTCCTGACACGTAATCCACGTCCACTTTACACTGTATCAAGTAAACTCTATAACACTATTTAGCTACCGGTACAAATTTAATTGTGTGTGCAGTACCACGTTTTAATAATAATGCTATAAATGTATTTAATAAAAGACAATATAGCTTCATATATTTATGTGTTTATTTACTTATTACGTATTAGTGAGGAAAAAGTTTCACCCTTTAGTTAAAAATTTTAGTTTATATACGTCAATTCCAGCTAATAATTGTTCAAAAATGATGGGCAATAATAAAAAAATATTATTATTATTGTCCATCACCCATAATAATAATAATAATAATAATAATAATAATAATAATAATAATAATACAATAATAATAATAATAATAATAATAATAATAATAATAATAATAATAATAATAATAATAATAATAATAATAATGGGATGTATCAAAGGATGTGAAGAATATAATTAACTGGGAATCAAAATTAATTCAAAATATACCGAAGAAAATGACATAAAATATAGAATTCGAAAAGGCAGATTAGTAATAGCAACATTAAATGGTGTTTTGTGGGATAAGAACATATGAATGGATACCAAATTAGGAACGTATAAATCCATAATTCGAAGCACACTAACACACGGTGCAGAAACTTGGCAGTTGAATACAAATTGGAGTTTAAATCTTATGTCTATTGAAATGGATTGTTTTAAACCCTCAACTAGATATTCTAAATTTGAAAAAGTCAAAATACAATAATCAGACAACAAATATAAGTCCAAAATATAATATTAGATTTTGTGAGATAAATACACTAGAATAGTGTGGTCATATACGTAGGATGCCAAAGAAAAGATTACCCAGACAAGCTTTGGAATGGATTCCACCTGGAAAAGGAAAGAGAGGTCGACCTAGATTTAAATGGATGGATGATGTACGAAGAGCTATGAGGGAGCTAGGTCTGGAAGAATTGGAATGTGAAGATACAGAAAAATGGAGAAAGAAAATAAAAATTTAAAAAGCTTTGGTCTCAGGAAGATGTCTTATTTCATTGTAAATAAATAAATAAATAAATAATAAAAATAGTAATACTTCCAAATATTTAGTACGGTTTTTTTAAGAATGGACAGACAGAATAAAATAGAAAGCATTTTAACAATTACAAAATTTAACCTCGTCGGGAATCGAACATGTGATCTTTTGCATTCGCATCAAGGCACTTAGCACTGAGCTAAGTGTCGCTGACTAAATGCACTTGAAAGAATACTCTTCAAAGGAAGAAGGAAAACGTATTGTAGCTCTACTGCGCAATTAATTTACTCGTGTGAATCGCGCGTTGGAACTTGGAATATTCAAGATGACGAGTCGGCCCATTCTTTTTGTCGGTCAGTGTACACTAAGAGACAAAAAGAATGAGTCGCTTCAAAAAGCAGAGTTCCTGTTATGGCCCACTGCGCAAGCTCGAAAAGCCATAGCTGCGGTTCACGAGGTAACTCATTGTTAAATGTTTTAAATACGCTCTATTTGGTTTTAATTGTCTGAGATAGTTATAGAACAGTGACGGAGACATGTTTCTAGATATTTACGAGTGTCCGACAAAAGCAATATTACTCAAATTGCAACATTTTAAATAAAGTTAAACTCTGGTTCATAGTGTAAAATAAATGAATAATAGTTTTAAAAAACTAAAACAACACGCTTTATCAGAAAACCGAACTAAAAAAAGACAAACAATTTTAATTTCCAACACGCTTGAGATAAAATATAAAGTGGTCAACAAAAAAAATCATCTCCGACACATCTGGAATAAAACTAGAGTTATTAAAAAAATTCCCATCAAGAGGTGGGGTGCTCTATATCAATTAATATATTTGATAAAAAACAGATATTGGTAAAAGTAAAGTCTCTAAGACCCTCCATGGTATCTTTACCTTGTCGTGGTGGAGTGCCTTGCGTGCTTAAATGATCCTGAGAGCTATGCCGGCGGTAGCATTGCTGCCGATAGGGTTACCCATACCGGACTGGTCGAAGGTGATAGGCCAGACGAAAAAAGTACATTGGGCGAAAGAGTGACGATCTTTCACCGTAAAAATACAACCGTCAAGAAATGCGGACATGGGTTCAACTGGGGTAAAATTTTCCGGAGATCAAAAACTTTTACGAATGTGTCTAAATGGCACAAAGAGTAGGGTGCGTGTAGGCAAACAGTTTTCGGGTAATTTTGAAATCCAGAATGGGTTGCAGCAAGGAGATGCACTATCTCTTCTACTATTTATTTTTGTACTAGAGAATGCCATTAAATCTTTAGAGAATGAGGAAGGCTTACAACTGAATGGTATTAATAAGCTGTTAGTTTATGCTGATGATGTAGTACTACTGGCCGAAAGCGAGGAGATACTAAAGGCCAACACGCACACACTATTCAGTAACACTAAGAAATTAGGACTGGGAGTAAATAT
This sequence comes from Diploptera punctata, assembly GCA_030220185.1. NCBI lineage: Eukaryota > Metazoa > Arthropoda > Insecta > Blattodea > Blaberidae > Diploptera > Diploptera punctata. Next base: position 683,947 of record JASPKZ010001577.1, on the reverse strand, counting down.
CAGTAAAACTAAATATATGGTCACACGTAGAAATTCAGTATATAATGGAAATGGACAGCTAATGAAAAATGAGGAAAATTTTGAGGAAGTGGCTGAATTCATATACCTAGGAACAGTAATCACAAATAGGAATGAGATGCACAAAGAAATTAAACATATGCTCAATTCTGGAAATGCGTGATATTATACATTGCAGAGACTCTTGATGTCCCAACTCCTTTCAAAAAACGTTAAACTGAAAATATATAAAACTATTATTCTACCAGTTATATTATAGGGGTGCGAAACATGGACTCTTACTTTAAGGGAGGAAAGGAGATTAAAAGTATTTGAGAATAAAGTACTTAGGAAAATTTTTGGACCAAAGAGAGATGAACAGACAGGTGAATGGAGAAGACTACATAACAATGAACTACATTGTGTTTATAGGAAGCCAGATATAATAAGAACAGTTAAGTCTCGTAGACTGCGATGGCAGGACATGTTTCACGTATGGGGAATGAAGGACTTGCATGAAGGCTTCTTATAGGAAAGCCAGAGGGAAAACGCCCAGTTGGTAGACCAAGAATGAGGTGGGAGAACAACATTAACTATGATTTGAGGGAAGTAAATTATACAGGGAATGATTGGAAAGCATTAGCTCAGGATAGGGATGTATGGAGAGCTTATGTCCGTGCGGCCATGAACTTACGGGTTCGATAGTGCCTGTGAGTAAGTAAGTAAGTAAGTACGTAAGTAAAGTCTCTAAGAAGAAAACGTAAAAACCATAAAAAGCACCCCACGCTTTTGATGGTAAAATTATTTTCTTTTTGTTGATAACTCTATTTTTATTCTATATGTGTTGGAGATGATTTCGTTTTGTTGACCACTTGAATTTTATCCCAAGCGTGTTGGAAATTAAAATTATTTTTCATTTTTTAGTTCGGTTTTGTAATAAAGCGTGTTGTTTTGGTTCTTATAAACTATTATTTGTTTTAATTTTTAGTTTAATTGATTGTCATAAACCGAAATCCCATGAAAATTTAATTACTTACGATATTTTTAGTGTCTAGGCACGAATATAATGATATATATATATATATATATTTAAATTATTATCCAACATTATTATAATATTTTTGAATATTTTAATATAGATAAGTATTTACAGTTAATCGTATCCTTCTAATATTTTTGGATAAATTACAATGTGGTAAGTTTACAAAATTGCCATTAATATTTTACAGAATGAGATAAAAATGTTAAGATCTTTAAATTCGATACTATTGTAGTATGAGCTAAAAGTAATAACCTTCTAAAAATTCCTCCGGGTCGGATTTGAACCAGCGACCTATGGATTACTGAAATTATATACCACTACAGTCCATCGCTCTACCAACTGAACTACTAGAGGTGATGAACTAAAAAATCGGTAAGTCCGCAACCTATTATACCGGTCTTCATTTCTTGATGTCCTGATGATCCTGGCCAGGATCATCGAAACCATTTATGAAATTATTGTATTGCCATTGGTCTTCTACAAGTATACAAAGTTTCAAGTCGATCCAATGTTTTTAAGTGGGTGAAAATCGTGTTGAAATATTCCGTTACATAGATAGACAGATACAGGTCTAGCTAATATAAAGCGTGTAAAAAGGCGCCTACGGTCGGTTCCAGATGTCTACGGAGCAGATGTAAACTGAGGGTGTAACGGCGAAAAAGCACGCTTCACAAGCGGATGAACTTTACGAGTACATTGACACGCAATTACGATTTCTGATCATATTTGGTTAACAACAATGAAATGCAATACTGACAATGATAATTAAATTAATAATAATGACTATTTAACTCATGCCCCAAATGGGAGTCAATGACCAATCAAATTTCAATGATTTCTGTTTTACAATCAAACAGAGTCGTGTTTCACGAAATATTTATCAGTGTTATAATTACCATATCAAAGAAAGCTCCTCCTTTTTAATATTCTGAACAGGTCTGACCATTATTTTGCAGTGACTGAGCCTGCGAGAGATATGGCTACCAGATTGTATATACAGTGCATGAATTTCAAAACAAGCCGTATGCGGGAGTTAATATAAAAACATTTGTAGCAATTGATTATACCACCAAAAAAAGAAACCACTGTTTGCACTTTCTTAAATGTATTTTTTCCCAGGTAACAATCCAGAAAAATATAATTGTCATATTTACATCATACATCAGAAACTTCGTTCTCTATGATCAGAAATGAATTAATATACAGTTTGATGTGTTTCATTTTTTCTCCACTAGAGAGCATTCTTACAATATTGCGTTCCTTTGGCAATAAATAGTATGATCTGGTTGCAGTGATAAACAAAAGAAGCAGTAGAAGCGTACCTATCGTTTCTCATTGGTTTTCAAACATCGCCGTTTACATTAAATATAAAAATATTTTAAAATAACTGTAGTTAAATAATGATTTGTGAGTAAAAAGCTTTATTTTATTCGTTAAATAGTCCTAACAAATGCCACTCTTGATTTCCAAATTCTCATAAGTAATGCCACGTGTGATTTCCAAATTATCGATAAATTCACGACTCACGAAGTGAGGAGTGAATTTATCTAGAGAATTTGGAAATCAAGAGTGGCATTTGTTAGGACTATTTAACGAATAAAATTAAGCTGTTTACTCACAAATCATTATTTAACTATAGTTATTTTAAAATATTTATATATTTAATGTAAACGGCGATGTTTGAAAACAAATGAGAAATGATAGGTACGCTTCTACTGCTTCATTTGTTTATCACTGCAACCAGATCATACTATTTATTGCCAAAGGAACGCAATATTGCAAGGAGGAGCTTTCTTTAATATGGTAATTATAACACTGATAAATATTTGGTGAAACACGACTCTGATTGGTTGTAAAACAGAAATCATTGAAACGTGATTGGTCATTGACTCCCATTTGGGGCATGAGTTAAATAGTCTAGATAAATTCACTCCTTACTTCGTGAGTCGTGAATTTATCGATAATTTGGAAATCACTCGTGGCATTACTTATGATAGTCATATCAATACTACTACTATTATTACTACTACTATTTCTACTACTACTACTACTACTACTAATAATAATAATAATAATAATAATATTTCATTTCAGGATTGTTTATGTTATTTACACAGGTATCCTCAAACAAAATATACAATTTTTTCTTACACACTTCCCGGTATAATAATAATAATAATAATAATAATAATAATAATAATAATAATAATAATAATAATAATAATAATATCCACCGCTGTGGTCTAGTCTGCCTTGTCACAAAACTAGCCCGGCTTCGATCCGCGGTCAGTACAGTTACCTGGGCAAGTTTTTTATTGTGGTTTTTCCTCACCTGTAAGACAAATGCCAGGAACTAAGGCCCAAACGGTCCCCGAATATCATATGGCCATAGCAATCATCATTACTCATATTTATCTTAGATTAAGCTTAGGATTAAGGACTGACTTGGCGCACCACTATTATCATCATCATCCGTCACATCATCGTGGCAATGTAACCCCGCCATCCAGGCGCCCAAATCTCAGAAGTGAATTACAATTACGCCAATGCCAGGAGAGATCACCAGAAATTTCCAAAAGGACAAACGTGGGGCATTAAAAATAATAATAATGTGAAACATACCTTTATGTTGTCGTTCTATATTTGTTGGCGGGGCACGCCATAGCATCATGGTTAAGACAGTGCGCTACAGACCGGAAGGTCGAGGATTCGAATCCCGGTGGGGTCAGGATTTTTAAATTGACCCAAACCTTGTGGTGGCACCATGCCCTAATGTAGACTCACCCTCTAACGGGAATGTGTATCAGACGCTTGTTGTGGGGGTAAAGGCTGCCGTCACGCAGGGCTGATAACCCGGCTGATATGAAGTGCCAATTGTCTAGAAAAAGTGGGAGCCTTAACCTCCTACTCCTATGGTCTGCCATGGGATCTCTTTTACTTTATATATTTATTCGCTTTCTGAAGTAGTGTTGCTGCCATCAGTTATTATGAACTCCTCTACCTCTTCGAATCGCCGTGTGAGGGCTCTCTTTCAATAACGTTTTATAAACATTTATAATTGTTTGTTTTTCTCCCGAACGAAATACTTTCCTCAGTTTATGTTTCTTCACCGGAGTATTTCCGGCATAGAATTATCGGACACCTTTTCAGAAAGGGATATTGAACTTTCTAAAAAAACACTTGCCCACTCCTGTTAAATATAACACATTCACTACCGTAGACTCAATACGTGGCACTTATTTAATTTTATTGAACAAAACGCTTCAGCAACACTTCGGCACTGAACTGAACTTATATTGTAATATCGTGAATAATGTTGACGTGGTCCCCGCCAGTCAAGTGCAATGCTACTAATGACGCGCCGGTATTTTAAATGATGGTCGAGCGAAGGGAAGGCGGAGTTATTCCTTTGCTCCGTATACATCTGGTATTTATTATAGTATACGACGTTCGAGTAACGTAGATCGTTAAACCACTTACAACAAGTTGAAATGTATATGAAAGCCAGGGTTCGAATCCACCGATAATTTTTTTATTCATTTGTATTTTCGCAAAATACAACCTATAACATTTAATTCCTGCCACGTAATCTACACCCATGTATAATCTGAGACTTCTATTTACTTTTGTCAACCACCTTGAATGTGATAAGGGCCTAGGATCTCGTACAGCCAAATCTTCTTTACAGGTTCCTGATTTTAATGCCTTTGAAATATCAAGTAGGTATAGCTGATCTTTGCTAAGTACGTTTATGTCTATCTGTGTGATCTGACAATCAATACTCTGGAAGTTATTTATCAAATACCAAAAAATGCGTAAAAATGTAACTTTTTCATTATTTTGGCAAATTTTGGGGCTTATGCGCGACCGGAAGATATCAACTGATCTAAATCAAATTAAAACACAATTGTTTTAGGCTCTATTACATTGAGAAAAGATCTAATTAAAAAAGGTAAGAAATAATCGCATAAATGACGTTTTTTAATATTTTTGTCAAACTTTAGAGCCTTTGCGCGACCGGGAGATTTCAACTGATTTTGATATTTTTAAATATATTTTTTGGTCTATATAATTCGCAACGTTTCCGCGTTATCACAACTTCTAAGTAACAAAAGATTTATTTTGGCCCACCCTATTATATATATTGTAGATTTTCGCTGATATAAGTATGATTAAGAACGTTTTCTTGGGCTTTCAGCATCATGGATTAAATATCGGCCTATCCCCACTGATTCCGATGTTTCGGCATGATCTCACATGCCATTATCAAGGAATCAAATTGTGGGATCATTTCAAAACTTCGGAATTAGTGGCCAGAGGCCAACCCTTGAATCTATGACGCGGAAAATTCAAGAAACCTATCGTAATCATACTTATATCCGTGAAAATCTATAATATAACATACATATGCATACATATTAGTGATGGTAATATTCAATGTCCGCTACATAGGATATATATTTTCATGAGAATGCCTAAGAAGCTTCATTATTTCCGAATTCACTGAAAGAAATGCTGATACACTGACATTCGAGTTTCATCTACCACCATGACGCCAAAGTTACGACGTAACTGTCACTATGGAAACGATTTTTTACCCTTAATGAGAAACTAAAACCATTCGTATCAATTACATGAAATTCTTTGTGAAACATCTTGGACACTCGCTTCCTGAATTAAGACCAAACCAGGGAATCAAGTTACTGGTGCTTGGCTACGTGAGAGATGGTCACTCCGCTAGCTTAATTCTATTTGTGGTGAGATTTCAAATATCGTTTTTCTTTATGAACGTCTCATTCCTAGTTTTTTACCCTGTTAAATGAAGCGCACATTGGAGCAAAGTGATTGTAAAAGCGTAATTATTGTAGGCTATAATATACAATTACTACATTCTGCTTCATTAACGACTTACATTCAAAATTGTTTCATTGTTTTAACAACCGATTTGACAATAGTATATTACAATGCGAGATTGGGAAGTGGTTTTTTACAAAAGCAAGGAAATGATTAAAAACCGAGCGATAGCCAGGCTGTTAATATCCGAGATTCTATAAAACACTTCACAAACGTGTGTTGTACATTATATTTTTACATGATGGTGTTTTCAAAATAATAATTAACATCTTTGTTGGAAATATTTGCGTTAATTATAAAAAACTGACTAACGTTAGCAATCTTTTCAATGTATATACGCTAAATGCCGAAAATAATTTAGTTGAGACTACAACAGGTCGTGACACCAATTATGCATAAAATGACGGAGAATACGAATTTATTGTTTTGTATTGTTTCAAATACAGTTCAGTGTATTTAAAACGCAGTTATATGTTTCATTAAATATATATTAACACTTCGTTTTAGATATTTTTTGTAAATGCGTTCTAGGGCCTACGTAGTATACATTAACGGCAGTGGCTTTACCGCCCTAGGTAGGTAATTTGTAATATTACATTATAGTTATTTATAGGTTGGCAACACCAACATTTATGAAATTGAACTTTCAATCATGGTCGCCATTCCTGTAAGTACGACAGAACGTACTATCATGCAAAAAAAATATATTTAATGGACTAATCTCGATTTTCTTTTAAAATACGTTTTTTGTTAAATCATCGTTTCCTAGTGCTAGATGTGTTGCAGTTGAGAAAATACTATCATAAATCATGCATTTGAAGCATATTTTATGTTGACCATATTTCCTTTAATCACCAGACAGTGGATACTTCGGCATTTTAAAAGGCAAAGATGTAGGCATAAGTTGCTAAAACATGAATTTAGGAATAATAAAACGTTTTAGAGTAAACTGGATAAGTGACTGTAATTTACATCTTTACATAATTTTCTCCCAAAATAAAGTTTGCAACACACACAGAGCTGTCTTTGAGCGACACTTAGATTCACTGAAATATTATTTCTAAATCAGTACGTACATTCTCTACCAGTTGAGTTTTTATGTGCCATGACTGCTTTATATCAGGTCCTGTAAATTGCATCAAACAATAGAAGACATTTTCGTAACGTAAGTATTAAGCAATTTATATATTCTTCTTCTTCTTCTTCCTTTGATGTGATAGACCTAGTGGTCTGTTACGGTCTCAATCCAACGTTTGAAGGGTCTGCCGAAAGATCTCTTGCCTGGTGGCTGGTAATTTAAGATCTGACGTGGTATTCTTGTTCTGCTCATTCTTCTTACGTGAGATTTCCAGTTGTTTCTGTATTTTTGTACATATTCCATGACTGATTCTGTTTGTAATTCTTTGAGAATGTCAGAATTCCTTTTATGGTCTGTCCTTGAATAGCCCGCAGTACGTCTCATAAATTTCATTTCTGCCGCAGTTAGTCTTTGTTCATCTACACTGCGAATTGTCCTGGCCTCACTGCCGTATATTATATATTAATACTAGCTAATGCCCATCGTGCGCTGCTACGCCAAGATAAATTAAATGTGTTTCTATGTTATGTTGAATAAGTAAGAAAGAAAAATAATTATAAATTTACACCGTACTTATTTCTATACACTCCATGCTGATTATCAGGCGTGGCCGGGAAATCTATTTATCCCGATCTTCTTAACACAGCTCATTCTTGCGGGATAAAAATTGTTATCGAAACTTATCCGTAAAATAATACCTGTCGTGCGCTGCTACGCTTGCCCAGGATTCCAGTAATCCCGAACTTTTTGGATCAATGAGCTGAAAGACAAAAACGGTTATTATGAATTATCCGTAAAAGATAGACATATGCTGCCGCGGACTTTTTTGTTGATTTTTTATGTATTCAATTCTGTGAACATTAATTGTATGTATAGAGGAACGTCGGGTGTTTTGAATTTGTTTTCTTATTTTAATTAAGGAATTTAAGTTTTGTTTAATCACAGTGATTATCATAAGTAATGCCACGAGTGATTTCCAAATTATCGATAAATTCACGACTCACGAAGTGAATTTATCTAGAGAATTGGGAAATCAAGAGTGGCATTTGTTAGGACTATTTAACGAATAAAATTAAGCTGTTTACTCACAAATCATTATTTAACTATAGTTATTTTAAAATATTTATATATTTAATGTAAACGGCGATGTTTTTTGAAAACAAATGAGAAACGATAGGTACGCTTCATCTGCTTATTTTTTTATCACTGCAACAGATCATACTATTTTTTGCCAAAGTAACGCAATATTGTAAGAATGCTCTCTAGTGGAGAAAAAATGAAACATCAAACTGTATATTAATTCATTTTTGATGCCGTATGATGTAAATATGACAATTATATTTTTCTGGATTGTTACCTGGGAAAAAATACATTTAAAAAAGTGGAAACAGTGGTTTCTTTTTTTTGGTGGTATAATTAATTGCTACAAATGCTTTTATATTAACTCCCGCATGCGGCATGTGTTGACATTCATGCACTAGATATACAATCTGGTAGCCGTATTTCTCACAGCCTCAGTCACTGCAAAATAATGGTCAGACCTGTTCAGAATATTAAAAAGGATGAGCCTTCTTTAATATGGTAATTATAACACTGATAAATATTTCGTGAAACACGACTCTGATTGGTTGTAAAACAGAAATCATTGAAACGTGATTGGTCATTGACTCCCATTTGGGGCATGAGTTAAATAGTCATTAGTGTTACAGCTATGAAATATCACTGTTATTTTATTCAAATATGGAAATATCTTAAGAATTTATAAATGTTTAACATTACAAGAGGGGTCCATCCTAGCCTTTACACTATTTTAAGTTTATTTACCCTATTAATATATATCGACAGGCACACATTAATCGGAAAGTATTTATGGCTGATCTTAATTAAACGGCCTTGATATTTATTTAATGTTTCGAAACATTGTCTACGATTATGATATTCACACGTCATTCATGTGCAGACGGCGACGGTCTTTGGGTTTGGTAAAATTACAAGGTTATAAAATAATAGTATATTACAATACGAAGTTGGGAAGTGATTTTTACAGAATCGAGGAACACTTTTAATTTCCGAGATTCTGTAAAACACTTCACAAACGTGCGTTGTACATTATTTTTTTGCGCGATGGTGTTTTCAAAATAATAAATAATAGTAAAATAATAACATCTTTGTTTGAATTATTTACGTTCATTATAAGGAACTGAGTGACGTTGGCATTCTGTCCAATGTATATAAGCTACATGTCGAAAATAATTGTTCAGATTACAGTAGGCCTTGATATTAATCTCGCATAAAATGGCTGCACGTATGAATGGTTGTAATGAAAACGACGAAATTAAAGAAGCGTGGGAAGTTGGATGTGCTTCTTTAGTGCCATAGAAATCTAAATTAAGATATGAAAAAACATACATTTTTAACTGGAAAAGTTACCCTTATGTTATTAATAATTTGGGATTATTTTACTCAAGTTTTAATTTAAATAATGATATAAATAATTTGAAACCAAATATTATTTTTTTATAATGTTAAAATATAATAGATGATTTTTGTAACATCAATGTGAAATGTAACAATGATTACGTCACATATATTGTTATGCTAAACAATAGACATTGAATTCACAAACAAAAGATTACGACAAACGAATGTTCAAATAATGTGGGCTTAAGTCGGCCGAACATTAAAAATATGATTTCATATTGAGATATGAAGGCGAGCGTATCGTGTTCTTTCTTGAAGTGGTCATTACCAATCAGAAACTGACAACATGATAATCTGCAACAAAGAAGAAAGAGATGGCTATAAGAAAGATAGATGCCATTGAATGTCATCCAAACAAAAGTTTATATAACTTGTGTATTTATTGATTTATCTTAAAATATATAGATGAAAAAAAGTTAAAATTACGTGAGCCTTTAACATAAGAAATAGTTTAATAACGGCGTAATTTTAATAATAAATAAAAATATAGCTTATAAAAAGTTGATATATGAATATTAAAGTAATTCTTAACAATTTTAAATATTATCATTTATCAGTGAGTAAGTAAGTAAGTAAGTAAGTATTATAAAAAAATATTAACGTGAGAAAAATCCTTATATATTTAAAGAAGACTTATTTAAAATTGTTTAATATAATTAAACAATTCAAAATGTGAACACAACTAATTTGAAAATATATTAAATAAATCGTCATCAGGTAAATTTATTGAAACTACAACATAAAAAAGTTTCATCTTCATTGCTAGATATTGTTTAAATATTGTTTAATAAATAAATTATAGAAGAAGTGAATGTTTTATTTAATGAAAGATTTCTACTCACCAAAATTGTGATGATTAAAAGTCCATTGAAAAAGAGATACATGCCGGTGCAACTAAATAAATGAACAAGGAATACCTAATGAAAAAGGAATTCATTACCCTAGAATATCGTTACATATATTGGTGCTACCAACTTTGGGCACGAAGATTCCTGTAATTTTTCCAACTTTGGAGCACGAAGATTCTTATAATTCCTTACGACTTTGGAGCCTAAAAATTCCTGTTAATTCTCTATCAACGTTGAAGGAAGAAACACCCGTTGATTCCTGCAGATCTAGATATTGGTGATGTTTTGAAGCAAGTAACCACGAGAGCCGAGAATTTCTGGCCATAGGTGAATTGTATAGAAAGAAGAATATTTTTATTATTATTCTTGTCAACCGCCGTGAATAGTTTATATTTGATTGACATATTCTGTGTACTTATATCATCATTTTATGCTCCGAAGAAATTGAAACAATAGTTGAAGATAAAACAAAATATGGATACGAAGCTCAGTGAGGTTTTGCTGAAACTTTAGAACCTATAAATATTATATCAGACATTTCAATCCAAGCAAATACTATTTCAGAAATTGTAAACTGTAAATACTAGCAACAATTCTAATAGTGCTGAGCCACCTCCTTGGTTAAGCTAATTAATGTCTAAAATGGAGGAAAAAATTGAAACATGGAATAGAAATTGAGTTTCAAAATAGATGAAAATAATTTTAAAATGAGCAGATTGGAGGAAAATATGTCTAGAAATAATAGCAGAATGGAAGAGAATACGTTTTAAAACAGTAGCAAAATTTATGGGATAATTAGTAAATAGAGGGATGTCTAAAATGAAATACAAAATGGAGGATAATTTCTCCAAATTTAAAAATAAAAAATTCATGACAATAATGTTAAATTAGACCAACAATTGGAAAATATTGTATTTGAATGTCAACAAAATAACTTTAGGGTAGAACAGAAAATTGTTGATGTAAATAGAGAATATAATCATATTTCAAGAGAAAAATTATACGCTCAGACCGGGACTTGAACCCGGGACCCTAGGTTCTCTAGACCAAGTGCTCTACCAACTGAGCTACCTGAGCAAGTACCGATCTAAACGCAAATCTTCCTCTATATACATTGTAATTCCCATCCACCAAATGCTGTGAAGCCATGCTTCTATCTTGCAAATGGCGGCTCCTTTATTAAGAAGACATATTTGGGAATTATACATTACAGCCAGTACGGCTTTTTCCAAGTTTTTATTATTGATTTCGTACATCTCAATGATGGAGAAATCATATTTGAAGAGAAAAATTATACGCTCAGGCCGGGACTTGAACCCGGGACCCTAGGTTCTCTAGACCAAGTGCTCTACCAACTGAGCTACCTGAGCAAGTACCGATCTAAACGCAAATCTTCCTCTATATACATTGTAATTCCCATCCACCAAATGCTGTGAAGCCATGCTTCTATCTTGCAAATGGCGGCTCCTTTATTAAGAAGACATATTTGGGAATTATACATTACAGCCAGTACGGCTTTTTCCAAGTTTTTATTATTGATTTCGTACATCTCAATGATGGATAAATCATATTTGAAGAGAAAAATTATACGCTCAGACCGGGACTTGAACCCGGGACCCTAGGTTCTCTAGACCAAGTGCTCTACCAACTGAGCTACCTGAGCAAGTACCGATCTAAACGCATTCCTAAGTTATTTTTGGGGGCCTGAAAGACAAAATAAGTTAAGACTTGATCTAACTGGTGGTAAATTTAACAACTGTGGAAAACAGAGTTACCTCAATTATTTCCTTGAAAAGGCAAATATGTCTTCTTTATTGAAACCTCCCATCGAAGAGAAAACTGTAATGTCGATGCTACCTCATCATTTCCCTTATGAAATCAGATACCATCTTATAGTAGCAAAACCACAAAATATATCTGAAATGTTGGAATTATTGTCCTTATTGGAGAATAAATGGGAAATAGACAGGAATGAGAAGAAAAATTTTGTTGGGGAAGGGGCACAAGTCAACAATAAGAGAAATAATTAAGAATACAAGAGAACAGGAGACTATCAAAATAATATTAATGGTAGATATTCCAAACCTCATAATAAATTTATTCAGGAAAAGAATAGTCCGAACAAAAATAGAAATCAAAATGGAAAATACCAGAACCATAATCAAAGTACATGGTCAAGAAGAAACGATGATCATAATAGACAATTAAATTATATGGAAGTAGGTAGAATAGAGGAAGACAGAAATAAATACTGGACGTATCCTAGGAGATGGAAAAGAAGAAGAAATTCTTACGGAGATGAGATTAGGGAAGGTTATCTCCAAAGGCAACAGAATTGCCAACATAATAATAATTATACTGTTGAAAATCAAAGGGTAGATTACAGGAATACCCAGAATCATAATCAAAATAATGAAAATGCGGCGATATCATTTGTAAATGATAATCCTAGAGGTGAAACCGAGATTGAATTAATAATTCAGAATATAACTTGATTAATAGGGTAAAATTGAATTCCTCGAAAATTGGAACTGAAGAATGGTAGAATAAATAGAATAGCAATTGATATTGCGAGGGCAATTCATTTTTTGAGCCTTCTTTCATATAAGTCTTTCTCCCACTATTGATATTGGGTCGTTCTTTAAACGCAAATTAGGTGCATTAGAGACTCCGCAATATACTTTAGTTTATACGAACTTAGGGGTCAAACATAAGAGCTCATATGGTAGTCAAAATTTAGACATTTTACCAAGAGATTTCATAGGAGAATGTAATTTATATACCTCAAGTAGTAACTTATTGAATAATAATATGAATGTTTCTAGAGAGAGTAATATGGAGCCTGTTAGAAATAAAGAATTGAACGTTATAGGGCGTCCGCCCAGAATTAATGTTAATATTTACGGAAGTGATATAGTATGTATAGCTAATAGTGTCTATTCTAATGCAACAATTGCTCAAAGATTATATGATTATTTAATAAATAATACATGGTGGACCGCTCGAATGGACCTAATTTCAATTGCTTGTTACTGGCAAACGGTTGAAGATAGAAACTTAAAACAACGTTCATATTACAGAAAAACTCACCAAGTTTTGATATCCAGATCACCACATCTCTATATGAGCCCCAGCAGTCACTGTGACGATATCAAAGCGATGAACAATTTCTTGCCAAGTACGTTGAAGTATGTCTTCTGGAATGTTCTCAATAGCCTCTATGATGCGCTCACGAAGATCACGAAGGTCTTTGACTGGGGTGGTGTAAACTTTATCTTTGACATAGCCCCAGAGAAAGAAATCCAGTGGTGTTAAATCGGGAGATCTCGGGGGTCACGCGATTGGTCCTCCCCTACCAATCCAACGGCCAGGGTAAATGTTGTCCAAAGTCGTACGAACTTCATTGGACCAGTGGGGAGGAGCACCATCTTGCTGGAAAACGATGTTAGGCTGCAGTTGTTCAATTTGTGGAAAGAAGAACTGCTCCAGCATGTCAAGATATGTGGTACCACGAACAGTTTTCTCGGCGAAGAAAAACGGTCCAATGACCTTATTATGTGACAAACTGCACCAAACATTCATCTTCGGACTATCACGAACATGCTCTTGAATAGCGTGAGGATTCTCCGATCCCCAGATCCGCACATTATGCCGGTTTACCTTGCCTGACAAATGGAAAGTGGCTTCGTCCGAGAAGAAAATCTTGGTCATGAAGTCAGGATCAGCGCCGAGACGGTCCAGCATCGTATTGGCGAATTCCACTCGTTTCGGCATGTCATTCGGCTCCAGACGTTGCACTAACTGCACTTTATATGCGTGCAGTTTGAGGCGTTTGTGGACAATCCGTTGTAATGTCGATTTTGGTATTTGAAGTTCCCGCGAAGCTCTTCTTAATGACTTCCGGGGGCTTCGCTCAAATGCGGCTTGAACATTTGCTACCATTTCATCGGATGCTCTGCGACCACCACCATGCTTCTTCAACACAGATCCTGTAGCTAATAATGTATCACGCCACTTCTTTATGCTTCTAGCAGTTGGAGCATCACGGTTAAACACACGCCGGAACTCCCTTTGAACTCTAATGATTGATTTAAACTCCGCATACCACAAAACAGCTTGCGCTTTCATCTGCGGAGTCGCCATTTTCACAAACAATTAAATCTAAGAACGAGAAACGTATCTTTGTGCCATCTACCGACAGGATTCGAAACTTGGTGAGTTTTTCTGTACTATGAACGTTGTTTTAAGTTTCTATCTTCAACCGTTTGCCAGTAACAAGCAATTGAAATTAGGTCCATTCGAGCGGTCCACCCTGTATATGCAAAATAATGACAGTCAGAATTTGCGGTGTATACTGTACTCTAGGTAAGAAAAAGCGGCCTATAAAGTTGCAATGCTTATTAGAATTGAAGATCGGATAACATAGCTTTAACGCAATTTGTCTTATTTCTCCATTTTTATCATGGGATATGCTTATTGGTTGTGATCTATTAGAGCAATGTAATGCTATTATTGATTTTGAGAGTAGAAATCTTGCTTTGTATGATGAAAAGATTCGAGTCTTCGTTCCTTTTAATGATGAATACGAGGAAACGAAGAGTTTGAGTAAAGATGAAGCAGTCATAGCCGAAGAACATATTTTTATAGAAAATATTGTAATTCACGAGAATAGTGATTACATAAATGGTCGAGAGTACCATGATCAAGATATTGATAATTATAATTCTACCGACGAGGACGTCGAGGGCAATGAATACCTTAAAATGGTATTTGTGTGGAAGAAGAGGTCTCACTTAGATGTAATGATATTGAATATGTTTCTTGCTATGTTAATGGAGATGAAATTCCTATATTGTGTAAATGACGACCTCAATAATAATGATGATGTAGATGCTCTAATAACTGAAAAAGTTAATGATACTCATGATATATCTGATGAACAGAGAGGAATGCTATTGGAGATCTTAAAGAAGAATAAATTATAATTGTATAATGCCAGAAAATTCCGGACTATGTGGCCATGGTCTATAGTTGGTATTTCTTCCAGACGTTTCTCCCTCATGTGCGGAGGGCATCTTCAGTAGCGAGTGCTTCTAGGTGATGTAACCTTGTAGCTGCCGAGTCAGTATCACGCTGTTTTAATTGTTAATGAATCAAGAAATCCTACGACAAAATAATAATTCACAGCTGAATATCAATCTTAAATGAAATGCCTTTTAAAAGCGGCAAAACAGGAAAACTATTACCAAGTTTTTTAAGTCCTTGCCTAAACATTTTTCAAAATCTCTCATTAATTTTGATAATTGTTTATTATATTGTATAACCTTGGAACGTTTCCCCTATATACCTATATAAATTACCATTCCATATTGGCGGTTTCCGTATTAGCGGCATATTTGCGGAACATATCCACGCTCATTCCTAAATTTTTGTCATGTTTTTTATGCAATATGGGATCCGGTCGTATTTGAATCCGCAATTCTCAAAATTTCATGAACTCATTCACAGTTGACGAGAATATAGATCCGAATTGACTGCACGCCCATCGTAATAAACTCCCAGCGAACCCACACTCTCTAAACTCCACCAGACATGCAACATTACTTATGAGACAATCTAATAATTTACTTCCCTCATATCATGGTTAATATTGTTTTCTCACTCCATTATTGGTCTACTACAGACACATAAGATGTTAATTATATAACCTTAACGGTGCTATAATATGAATATTTCAAAAGTACAGACAAATAGTAAACACAAAGTAACCGTTTATAGACTGGCAAGTTTCAAGGAACGTTAAATATTATTCCGATATATTAGTACACAAGTAAAGAAGCATGTAATTTAAAATCATCTTGGGAATGATAAAGTCTGCCTCTTATTAACCCTAATTTAGGACAATGATTTTTTTTAGTCAAATCGAAAACAGTATTATATGATGGAAAAGTTCTTATATAATAACAGAGCGATAACAGGAAATCATAACTCTTAAATTTAATCACGAATTTCACGCTTTATTAAACCAGCAAAACACCTTATTTGTGAATAATTTAAAACGCTCAATTGCACCCCAAGGTTAGCTTTGAATGACATCAAAATGAAAGTTTTAAAATAGACTTTCGTATTACAATTCGATACATTAACCACAATATGGTACCAGATTTTTCCAACTCGCGCCTCTTGGTGATTTTGTTTTTTAAACACAATTTATTAACATTTTTTTAGAAACAACATTAATTGCCAGTGTTAAGGTAACATTACGAAAACGTACCAATATAAGTCACCATTTAAGTCAATTGTATATTATAAACAACATTGAAAATTGAATTTTTTTAGAGGAATTAAACTCAATGGGTACAACTAGGATAACACACAAACCCAGTCTCAAAGTGGAGATTTCTTTTAAAATCCCTTACCCGAAGGGAATCGAACCCGGATCATCGGAGTGGACGGTAGGGACTCTACCCACTACGCCACAGCGAAGGACTGAATAATGAATGGCGTTGAGCTTAACAGACGATAGTTTAAACGTACTCCTCCTCTATGGCGCGAGTTTCCAGAAAGGCCCTTGACTTACGAGCCGCCTCCTAAATCGCATGTGTCAATCGCAGAAGTGGACGATCGCTAAGATATATGTAGGTTTAGATGTGGTCAGAATATCAGATATTATGAGTTTATTTCTCACTTTGGAGAATCTAATTAAAGTAATTCCACGAGATGCTGGGATGGCACAAGTCTTATATGCAGGCACATGTTTAATGAAAAAAGTTCGTACCCCAAAGGGATTTCAACCAGCAACCTTCTTGTAGCTCTGCGTCAAGCCGGAACCTTAGATTAGTTGCCCAAGATGAGAAACAGCTAATACTTTTATAAGATTCATGATGTGTTCCGTTGAGGTATTATTCAAAATTAATATATAATTATGGAATATTCACCTGAAAGGTCCGTCTCCTCAACTTAATTAATCATTTAACTGTAGCGCTTTCGGGACTTGTCCCATCATCGGCAGGATTCAAAACTGGTGTTTCACTGAAGATCTGGTAGAGGGGTTGCATGTATTGGGTTCGTTTTCGTTTATCAGGCTGTCGTTGTGAGCTGCTTTCATGATTTCCATCTCTTCGAGTACGTTTATCTTCGCTGGATTATTTTCTCTGTGCATTACTGTTAGGGTGTTTTCAATATTTAACATGCGATGTCCTTCATGGATAACGTGTTTTGCATAGCTTGATTTTCCTTCTGCGTGAATGAAGTCTCGAAAATGTTCTTTGAATCTGATGTTAAAACTCCTGTTTGTCCTTCCTATATAAAATTTGTTGCAGTCCTTACATGTCAGTTTATAAACTCCTTTGCTGTTGAAAATGTTATTTTCTTCAATGTTATTGTTTATTATGTTGTTTTAATTTGTTATTGGTTCTGTATGCTATTTTTACGTTTTTATCGGCTTTCTTTAGTGCATTGGCTAATTTTGTCGTTTCTTTTCCTGTGTATGTAAGTGTTATCCATGTTTTCTTGTTGTTGTCAGATTCTTTTTCTAGTTTAGTTATGTTGGTTATGTTGTTCTTCCTTTTTTGTTTTTTTACGAGCTTATCTATGAATTCTTCATTATAGCCATTGGTTTTTGCCATATACTTAATGTAGTTGAGTTCTTGGATATAATTGTCTTTGCTTAATGGGAGTTTCAACATTCTACTGACTAAGCTATTAAATGTACTAATTTTCTGTTGAAAAGGGTGTGTAGAATTTTTGTTTATGGCCAGAGCATTGTTTGTGGGTTTCCGGTAGATACCGATTTCTAGTTTATTGTTGTGTAGATTTTTGGTTATAGACAAATCTAAGTAGTTTATGCTGTTATTAACTTCTATTTCTTCGGTGAAAGTGATTTTTTCATGCATGTTGTTTAAGTCTTGTAGTATTTCTTTTTCTTTTCTGTTTTCATTGTCATATATTACTAGTATGTCATAGACATATCGTATTATTAGTTTTATGTTGAATTTGTGTATTAGTTCCTCAAAATGTTTATTTTCCAGTTCTTGTAGGAAGATTTCTGCCATTATTCCAGATGTAGGACTCCCCATCGGGATCCCGTCTTCTTGAATAAATAGTTCATTGTTAAATTGGAAGTAATTTTGCTTTATTGTTGTTGTTATTAGTTTGTTTAACTGATTGATATAGTTATCTTCAAGTTTACTGTGTGTTAGTTTTTGTTTTATTATGTTTGCTGTTTCGTTTATCGGGATATTTGTGTAGAGGTTTTTTATGTCGAATGACGTCATTTTAGTATTCCTATTGATTTCTAAATGCTGTAGTTTGTCTGCTAGTTCAAATGAGTTCTTAATTGTGTAACGATTTTCAAGTTTGACATCATTTTTCATTTTCTGAGCGACTAATTTGGAAATTTTATAGTTAGGAGCATTCATGCAATTAACAACTGGTCTTATGGGAATGTTGTCTTTATGGATTTTTGGAAGGGCTTTCATTACTGGTGGTGAGGGAGTATTATTTACCCATTTGGCCATTTGTATTTATTATGTTCATTATTGGTTGTGTTGGTGATTAGAGGGCATGATTTTAGTGCTTCTTTATTTGTCTGCTATACTTTCCTGTGGGATCTTTTTCAATTTTTTTGAAATTGTTTTCTTTTATAAATTGCTTGGTTTTATCGATGTATTCTTCTTTTTCCATAATAACTATTGTATTGCCCTTGTTGGCTATTGTGTGTATTATATTATTGTTCCTAAATTTTGTTTTTATTTTAGAGATGTTCTTGAGAGTTTGTTTATCTTTGATGTTTATTGTTGATGGAGTTTCTTTTATGACTTTAGCTGCTTCGTATCTAATATGTTTTTTGTTATTAATGTTAAGTTTATTTATTGCAATTTCACTTTCAGTAATTACATTTTGTTGTGTTCTTTTTACGTTGTGTGTAGGGAAATTGAATTTGTATCCTTTTTCTAGCAAGTCTGTTTCCTGTTTGTTGAATTTTATTTTTGTAAGGTTTGTAATTCTTTTGTCTTCAAAATTGTGTGATTTGTTATGTTTTAGATATGTGTTGTGTTGCATGGCCTTTAATTTGGTTAGCTTCTTGTTCATTGTTTCATATTTATTGTACATGTTATTATTAATGTTTTCGTGAATTTGGTTTTCTATGATTGTCCAACATTTTCCGAATAACAAGGCGGCCTCTTGTGTGTAGTAGTATAGCTGGTTGTTGATGTTTTGCTTCTTTATGTATAGGAATCTGATTTCGTTTTTTATCCAATTAATTTCGGCCTGTTTATGTACTTTTGTTGCTGTATTATTTCTGTTTTTTATTTTTATTTTAGCATAGTTAGGTATTATATTGTGTTTTAAGCATTCTTTATTGAAGTGTATGTTCGCGATCGTTTTGTGAAGTTGCGTTTTGAGGTTAGAATACTTGTGTTTAATTTTAGCCTGACTGGCTGTATAATCAACATTTATAATATTCATGATGTGTTCCGTTGAGATATTATTCAAAATCAATATATAATTATGGAATATTCACCTGAAAGGTCCGTATCCTCAACTTAATTAATCATTTAACTGTAGCGCTTTCGGGACTTGTCCCATCATCGGCAGGATTCAAAACTGGTGTTTCACTGAAGATCTGGTAGAGGGGGTTGCATGTTTTGGGTTCGTTTTCGTTTATCAGGCTGTCGTTGTTGTGAGCTGCTTTCAAGATTTCCATCTCTTCGCGTACGTTTATCTTCGCTGGATTATTTTCTCTGTTCATTACTGTTAGGGTGTTTTCAATATTTAACATGCGATGTCCTTCATGGATAACGTGTTTTGCATAACTTGATTTCCCTTCAGCGTGAATGAAATCTCGAAAATGTTCTTTGAATCTGATGTTAAAACTCCTGTTTGTCCTTCCTATATAAAATTTGTTGCAGTCCTTACATGTCAGTTTATAAACTACTCTTTTGCTGTTGAAAATGTTATTTTCTTCAATGTTATTGTTTATTATGTTGTATAATTTGTTATGCTATTTTTACGTTTTTATCGGCTTTCTTTAGTGCATTGGCTAATTTTGTTGTTTCTTTTCCTGTGTATGTAAGTGTTATCCATGTTTTCTTGTTGTTGTCAGATTCTTTTTCTAGTTTAGTTATGTTGGTAATGTTGTTCTTCCTTTTTTGTTTTTTTACGAGCTTATCTATGAATTCTTGATTATAACCATTGGTTTTTGCCATATACTTAATGTAGTTGAGTTCTTGGATATAATTGTCTTTGCTTAATGGGAGTTTCAACATTCTACTGTTTTGAATCCTGCCGATGATGGGACAAGTCCCGAAAGCGCTACAGTTAAATGATTAATTAAGTTGAGGAGACGGACCTTTCAGGTGAATATTCCATAATTATATATTGATTTTGAATAATATCTCAACGGAACACATCATGAATATTATAAATGTTGATTATACAGCCAGTCAGGCTAAAATTAAACACAAGTATTCTAACCTCAAAACGCAACTTCACAAAACGATCGCGACATACACTTCAACAAAGAATGCTTAAAACACAATATAATACCTAACTATGCTAAAATAAAAATAAAAAACAGAAATAATACAGCAACAAAAGTACATAAACAGGCCGAAATTAATTGGATAAAAAACGAAATCAGATTCCTATACATAAAGAAGCAAAACATTAACAACCAGCTATACTACTACACACAAGAGGCCGCCTTGTTATTCGGCAAATGTTGGACAATCATAGAAAACCAAATTCACGAAAACATTAATAATAACATGTACAATAAATATGAAACAATGAACAAGAAGCTAACCAAATTAAAGGCCATGCAACATAACACATATCTAAAACATAACAAATCACACAATTTTGAAGACAAAAGAATTACAAACCTTACAAAAATAAAATTCAACAAACAGGAAACAGACTTGCTAGAAAAAGGATACAAATTCAATTTCCCTACACACAACGTAAAAAGAACACAACAAAATGTAATTACTGAAAGTGAAATTGCAATAAATAAACTTAACATTAATAACAAAAAACATATTAGATACGAAGCAGCTAAAGTCATAAAAGAAACTCCATCAACAATAAACATCAAAGATAAACAAACTCTCAAGAACATCTCTAAAATAAAAACAAAATTTAGGAACAATAATATAATACACCCCTCCATGGTATCTTTACCTTGTCGTGGTGGAGTGGCTTGCGTGCTTAAATGATCCTGAGAGCTATGCCGGCGGTAGCATTGCTGCCGATAGGGTTACCCATGCCGGACTGGTCGAAGGTGATAAGCCAGACGAAAAAAGTACCTTGGGCGAAAGAGTGACGATCTTTCACCGTAAAAATACAACCGTCAAGAAATGCGGACATGGGTTCATCTGGGGTAAAATTTTCCGGAGGTCAAATAGTCCCCCATTCGGTTCTCCGGGCGGGGACTACTTCAGGGAACCCATGCCAAAGGCTCAAACACAGGGACATGTTCCTAGGAACATGGAATGTTAGGACTTTATACAATAGCGGGGCACTAGAGATATTAACGCAGGAATTGGATAAATCGCCCTTGGATATAGTCGCTTTACAGGAAGTTAGGTGGCCAGGAGAAGGTAGTCAGGAATCAGGAAGCTTTGCATTATACTATGGGGGTGCAGAAAGACCTGCATTTGGAACGGGTTTTTTAGTCAGAAGGAGGATCCTATCCGCTATCCGAGATATTAAATTTGTTAGTGATAGGATATCATACATAATTCTAAAGGGTAAACGACATGATTTTATAATTGTAAATGTACATGCCCCCACAGAAGATAAAGATGACAAGATCAAGGATGAGTTCTATGAAGAATTAGAATGCTTATTTGATACCCTTTCACGATATCATATGAAAATTGTCTTAGGAGATTTTAATGCAAAAGTGGGGCGGGAAGATATATTCAAACCAACAATAGGCAAATTCAGTCTTCATGAAGATAGTAACGACAACGGGGTTAGATTAGTCACATTTGCCACATCAAAGAATCTCATTGTTAAGAGCACAACATTTCAGCATAAGGATATTCATAAATACACCTGGACGTCCCCAGATGGAGAAACTCGGAACCAGATAGATCATGTATTAGTGGATAAACGCTGGCACAGTAGCATCATTGATGTTAGATCAGTTAGAGGGACAGACTGCAATTCGGATCATCATCTGGTCAGAGTGAAAATCAGACAACGGCTATCGCTTATGAGAGGAACGAACGCTAAAGATGATTCTGTAAAATATGAATTAAAAAACTTGAAAAATGATGAAATGCGGCAAGAATACCAAATCAAAATAGCTAATAGATTTGAAGTACTGGAATCTTCAGATGACAATGTGGCAAACGAAGAAGAAACTGATATAAATAAAGAATGGGAGGCTATAAGAGATACTATTAAATTGTCAGCATCAGAAAGCATTGGTTGTTTAAAAAAGAGGCAAAACAAGAAATGGTTTGATGAGGAATGTGCCGACATTGTAAAGAAAAGAAAGCTAGCAAAAATGAAATGGTTACACGAGCCAAATGAGGTAAATTTAGAGCAATTGGGTAGTGTTAGAAGGGAAACCACCAAGTTACTAAAGAGTAAAAAGAGGGAATATTTGAGAGAGAAGATTAATGATCTTGAAATGAATGCAAAAAATAGTAACATTAGAGAATTATATCAGGGAATTAGGATAGAGAAGAAGGGGTTTCAGGCTAGAACAAACATAATTCGGAATGAAAATGGGGATATGATTGCAGATTCTAGGAGTATATTAAATAGATGGAAAGGTTACTTTAATCAGCTATTAAATGTACATACAGAACAGGACATTGAGGAGGATAAGTTACAGACAGCAGAAATGCTAGTCGCAGAGCCAAGTGCATTAGAGGTTGAAATGGCGATTGAAAAATTGAAGATGTATAAAGCATCAGGTTCAGATGAGATCCCAGCAGAACTGATAAAATCAGGGGGAGAAAAATTGATGGACAAGATACGCTGGTTGCTTAGTATGATTTGGGAAAAAGAAGCTCTTCCAGATGAATGGAAGGAATCAATTATCTTACCAATTTATAAGAAAGGAGATAAAACTGATTGCAACAACTACAGGGGCATCTCATTACTTTCAACTTCGTACAAAATTCTAACAAATATATTAGTAAGCAGACTTACTCCCTATATTGATGACATTCTAGGAGATCATCAATGTGCATTTAGAAGAAACAGGTCTACAACAGATCAGATTTTCAGTATAAGACAGATTTTAGAGAAGAAATGGGAATATAATGGTACTGTACATCAACTATATGTAGACTTCAAAAAAGCATATGATTCAATTAAGAGGGAGAAGTTATATAGTATCCTCCTGGAGTTCGGAATTCCTAAAAAGTTGGTTAGACTTATACGAATGTGTCTAAATGGCTCAAAGAGTAGGGTGCGTGTAGGCAAACAGTTTTCAGACACTTTTGAAATCCAGAATGGGTTGAAGCAAGGAGATGCACTATCTCCTCTACTATTTAATTTTGTACTAGAGCATGCCATTAAATCTTTAGAGAATGAGGAAGGCTTACAACTCAATGGTATTAATAAGCTGTTAGTTTATGCTGATGATGTAGTACTACTGGCCGATAGCGAGGAGATACTAAAGGCCAACACGCACACACTATTGAGTAACACTAAGAAATTAGGACTGGAAGTAAATATCAGTAAAACTAAATATATGGTCACACGTAGAAATTCAGTATATAATGGAAATGGACAGCTAATGACAAATGAGGGAAATTTTGAGGAAGTGGCTGAATTCAAATACCTAGGAACAATAATCACAAATAGGAATGAGATGCACAAAGAAATTAAACATAGGCTCAATTCTGGAAATGCTTGCTATTATGCATTGCAGAGACTTTTGATGTCCCAACTCCTTTCAAAAAACGTAAAGCTGAAAATATATAAAACTATTATTCTACCAGTTATATTATATGGGTGCGAAACATGGACTCTTACTTTAAGGGAGGAAAGGAGATTACGAGTATTTGAGAATAAAGTTCTTAGGAAAATTTTTGGACCAAAGAGAGATGAACAGACAGATGAATGGAGAAGACTACATAACAATGAACTACATGGTCTTTATAGGAAGCCAGATATAATAAGAACAGTTAAGTCTCGTAGACTGCGATGGGCAGGACATGTTGCACGTATGGGGAATGAAAGACGTGCATGGAAGCTTCTTGTAGGAAAGCCAGAGGGAAAGCGCCCAGTTGGTAGACCAAGAATGAGGTGGGAGAACAACATTAACTATGATTTGAGGGAAGTAGATTATACAGGGAATGATTGGAAAGCATTAGCTCAGGATAGGGATGTATGGAGAGCTTATGTCCGCGCGGCCATGAACCTTCGGGTTCGATAGTGCCAGTGAGTAAGTGAGTAAGTATAATATAATACACACAAAAGCCAACAAGGGCAATACAATAGTTATTATGGAAGAAGAAGAATACATCAATAAAACCAAGCAATTTATAAAAGAAAACAATTTAAAAAAAATTGAAAAAGATCCCACAGGAAAGTATAGCAGACAAATAAAGAAGCACTAAAATCATGCCCTCTAATCACCAACACAACCAATAATGAACATAATAAATACAAATGGCCAAATGGGTAAATAATACTCCCTCACCACCAGTAATGAAAGCCCTTCCAAAAATCCATAAAGACAACATTCCCTTAAGACCAGTTGTTAATTGCATGAATGCTCCTAACTATAAAATTTCCAAATTAGTCGCTCAGAAAATGAAAAATGATGTCAAACTTGAAAATCGTTACAAAATTAAGAACTCATTTGAACTAGCAGACAAACCACAGCATTTAGAAATCAATAGGAATACTAAAATGACGTCATTCGACATAAAAAACCTCTACACAAATATCCCGATAAACGAAACAGCAAACATAATAAAACAAAAACTAACAGACAGTAAACTTGAAGATAACTATATCAATCAGTTAAACAAACTAATAACAACAACAATAAAGCAAAATTACTTCCAATTTAACAATGAACTATTTATTCAAGAAGACGGGATCCCGATGGGGAGTCCTACATCTGGAATAATGGCAGAATCTTCCTACAAGAACTGGAAAATAAACATTTTGAGGAACTAATACACAAATTCAACATAAAACTAATAATACGATATGTCTATGACATACTAGTAATATATGACAATGAAAACAGAAAAGAAAAAGAAATACTACAAGACTTAAACAACATGCATGAAAAAATCACTTTCACCGAAGAAATTGAAGTTAATAACAGCATAAACTATTTAGATTTGTCTATAACCAAAAATCTACACAACAATAAACTAGAAATCGGTATCTACCGGAAACCCACAAACAATGCTCTGGCCATAAACAAAAATTCTACACACCCTTTTCAACAGAAAATTAGTACATTTAATAGTTTAGTCAGTAGAATGCTGAAACTCCCATTAAGCAAAGACAATTATATCCAAGAACTCAACTACATAAAGTATATGGTAAAAACCAATGGCTATAATGAAGAATTCATAGACAAGCTCGTAAATAAACAAGAAAGGAAGGACAACATATCCAACATAACTAAACTAGAAAAAGAATCTGACAACAACAAGAAAACATGGATAACACTTACATACCCAGGAAAAGAAACGACAAAATTAGCCAATGCACTAAAGAAAGCCGATAAAAACGTAAAAATAGCATACAGAACCAAAAACAAATTAAACAACATAATAACAATAACATTGAAGAAAATAACATTTTAAACAGCAAAGGAGTTTATAAACTGACATGTAAGGACTGCAACAAATTTTATATAGGAAGGACAAACAGGAGTTTTAACATCAGATTCAAAGAACATTTTCGAGACTTCATTCACGCAGAAGAAAATCAAACTATGCAAAACACGTTATCCATGAAGGACATCGCATGTTAAATATTGAAAACACCCTAACAGTAATGCACAGAGAAAATAATCCAGCGAAGATAAACGTACTCGAAGAGATGGAAATCATGAAAGCAGCTCACAACGACAGCCTGATAAACGAAAACGAACCCAATACATGCAACCCCTCTACCAGATCTTCAGTGAAACACCAGTTTTGAATCCTGCCGATGATGGGACAAGTCCCGAAAGCGCTACAGTTAAATGATTAATTAAGTTGAGGAGACGGACCTTTCAGGTGAATATTCCATAATTTTATATACACAGCTAATACCCAAAAGTTTTACAAAAAGTGGGATATGTATATCTTATGGAATCAATCCCAATATCTACTGCATGCATAGGCCTACTTAGAAAAAAATAATGTGCAGACTCACGATCTGTAACATTTCAAGTTTTAACGGGCGATTCGCACGAGTGAACTAATTGCAGAGTAGGGCTAGAGTACGTTACACTTCCTCCAACGAATAACATTATTTTATGCACAGTAAACCAGCAGACGCTTAGCTCAGTGTCATACGGCTTGATTCGCATGCAAGAGGTCACAGATTCGGTTCCCGATTAGGTTAATTTTTTTTTAATTATTACAATGCTTTCTATTTTATTCTGTCAGTCCAGTCTTAAACAAAAACGAACAAACTATGTGGAAGTATTACTATTTATTATTATTATTATTATCATTATTATTATTATTATTATTATCATTATTATTATTATTATTATTATTATCATCATTGTCCATCATCTTTGGGCTATTATTGGGATGGACTTGACCAATATAAACTAAATATTTTAATTGAAGTGTAAACCATTTTCCTTAATTTCGGACGTCCTCGGAAGAAATGGTCTTAGATCTATTAGTGAAGACGGAACAGACAACTCTTGCCTGAACCAGGAAGTGAAGAAGAAGACCATTTTCCTTACTAATACGTAAAAAATAAATACATAAATATATGAAGCTATATTATTATTTATTATATACATTTATAGCATTATTATTAAAACGTGATACTGCACACACAATTAAATTTATACGAAGTTTATACGAAATTTATATTACGTTTACGAAGGCAGGAATATTACGTAAAATAGTGTAAAGTGGACGTAGATAAAGTGGACGCATATTACGTGACTGGAATTAAATGTTATGGGATGTATTTTGCGGAAATACAAATAAAAACAAAAAAATAATTGTCGAGAGATTTGAAGCCTGACCCTCACATATTTTTCATCTTTTCGTAATTGGTTTAACCCTTAAATTGGCAAAAGACAAATGTCTTGTGTCAGTTATTTGAATGTGGCGGACCGCACTGAAAACGGAATCTTTTATAACTGTTATTATTAGGTATTTTGTATAATTAGACACATATTTAAGTGGTTTCTTTTCGTTCGTTTTCTTCTGATTTATTAAAAATATTAGATTAATTAAACCAACTGATGTATCCAAAAGGATACATTAATGAATTTAAGGGTTAACGGTCTATTGCTACTTGAAAGTCTGATACTAGTCGTATAAAAACTGTTTTTTTTAACACTATGCACAAAAGTTGAACACTCGAAATGTCGCAATTCGTAAATATCTAGAAACATGCCTCTTTCACTGCTCTTTAACTATTTAAGATCATTAAAACCAAATACATCCACCGCTGTGGCCTCGAGGTAGCGTGCTGCCTTGTCACGCAACGGGCCCGGGTTCGAACCCGGGTCGGGGCAGTTTTTCTGGGTGAGGTTTTTATCGGGGTTTTTCCTCACCTGTAAGACAAATGTCAGGAAAACTTAAGGTCCAAACGGTCCCCGAAATCATATAGCCATCATCATCCTTCTCATTAACATCATCATCATCCTCCACCGGTGTGAAAAGCAACGGGAAGCTACCAACCCACAACTCCCCAGTAAAGCTGCAAGCATAGCATGAAAATGCTACGATTGCAGTGAAGGACCTGCCTTCGGGCAGAATTACTATGGATGGATGGAAAACCAAATACAGCGTACTTAAAATATTTAACAATGCGTTACTTCGTGAACCACAGCTTAATCTTGGAGCGTGCGCAATGGGTCTTCACAGAGACTCTGAGTTTTGATGCCGCTCATTCTATTTTTTTTATTAAGTGTATATATGCTATGTGAACATAGCATCAATGTTGTTTTATTTGCTTTCGAGAATTCTTATTTTACACTTTTCGGCTGTATATTTCAGTACGAAATATTTGTCCAGATTATTAGTCGTTTTCTTACTCGTCATTCATCTCCAGGTGGATTTATGACATGTCAAATGATGTAAAACCTGAATAAAGAGACCCCTGAAATAAATACATTGGCCTTTTCATCATAAAGTTTGAATTACGACGACTAAATCCTCAAGTGTTAGAAAGATATTTTAAATAATAATCTGCCTATGTATTCATAAAAACACATTAATTGTCCTCCTTTATCTCGGTTACATGCATCAAACTGTGAACAACAGGATTCAATTAATTGTCACTGTATAATTTAGTATTTTATTGCAATTTTCTTGTGCAAGGAGTTAATTTCTTCTTTAGATGTGACGAAAGATGCAATACAAATTTGACTTACATATTCGTTACTTCCTATACGATATAAGATTTTTTTTCTGAGAATAACAAATTATATTGACTATTTAACTCATGCCCCAAATGGGAGTCAATGACCAATCACGTTACAACGATTTTTTATTTAAAACCAATTACAGTCGTGTTTCGCCTAGAATTTACCAACTAAAGTTTATCATAATAAAGAAAGCACCTCCTTCTTAACATTCTGAATAGGTCATAGCATTATTTTGCAGTGACTGATTCTGTAAGAAATATGGCTACCAGAATGTACATATAGTGCATGAATGTCAACACATACCGCATGCGGGAATTAATATAAAAACATTTGTAGCAATTGATTATACCACCAAAAAAAAGGAACCAGTGTTTGCACTTTCTTCAATTTATTTTTTCCCAGAAAAATATAATTGTCATATTTACATCATAGGACATCAGAAATTAATTAATATACTGTTTGATGTGTTTAATTTTTTTTCTCCACTAGAGTGCATTCTAACAATATTGCGTTCCTTTGGCAATAAATAATGTGATCTGGTTGCAGCGACAAACAAAAAAAAGCAAATGAAGCGTACCTATCGTTTCTCATTTGTTTTCAAACATCGCCGTTTACATTAAATATATAAATATTTTAAAATAACTATATTTAAATAATGATTTGTGAGTAAACAGCTTAATTTTATTCGTTAAATATTCCTAACACATGTATATATTTATGCATATATGCATGAATGCATGAATGTGCGTGTGTTTGTGCGGCCGTGTGTACGTGCGTGAGTGTGTATGTGCCTGCGTGTGTATGTGCGTGCGTGTGTGCGTGCGTGTTTGTGTATGTGCGTGCATGTGTATGTGCGTGTGTGTGGATGTTTGTGTGTATGTCTGTATGTATGTATGTATGTATGTATGTATGTATGTATGTATGTATGTATGTATGTATGTATGTATGTATGTATGTATGTACGTATGTACGTATGTACGTATGTACGTATGTACGTATGTACGTATGTACGTATGTACGTATGTAGGTATGTACGTATGTACGTATGTACGTATGTACGTATGTACGTATGTAGGTATGTACGTATGTACGTATGTACGTATGTACGTATGTAGGTATGTACGTATGTACGTATGTACGTATGTACGTATGTACGTATGTACGTATGTATGTATGTATGTATGTATGTATACCGTATCTGGTGTTCGTGGTTCTGCATACATGAAGTATTCACATACATGACTCATCTCGCCATTTATTTGTGCTCGAGTGAAGGCGTAGATTAGTAATTATAACCTTCCTTGTGTCCTATTCTGCCCTAAGTAATCACTCAAGTTCAGAATCATGAGGAATTACATGAGTGTGTTATAATAGATCATCACAACAATATATTTTAAAAACCTGTGGTTTGTTAAATCGTATTTGTTTACCTAAGAAGAGATGAGGTGAAAGATGATATGAAATGAATGAATGGAGGTGAAATGGCATGTTGGAGGCCCGAAGTGGAGTGTAGAACGTTGATCAGATGGAATTCGGGAAAATAAAAAACCGAGAAAACTGACAAAAATCACGGTGTGAGCCATCATCAATAACTCTTCGGAACCGTCTGGATTCGAACCTGAGTTCCATCTACTCTCACCTAAACTTCAAAGAATGTTCTTGGGCTGCTGGTGATATAAATGTTAAGCATTTTATTCAGCGGATTTATATGATGTGTCCAATAAACACAGGATTCTGAAAGCGTGCTACTAGAAATTACAAGGACTCTTGGCATCTCCACTTATCTAAAAAAGGTTGAACTAAAATATATAAAAAAAAATATTCTTCCAGTTATATTATATGGATGGGAAACATTGATTCTTAGCTTAAGGGAGGAGAAATGGTTACGAGTATTTGATAACAAAGTTCATAGTAAAATTTTGTAGCAAAGAGAGACGAAGAGGCAGGTGATTAGAGAAGAGTACGTTACATTGAACTACCTACATGACCTGTGTGGGAAAACAGATGTAATAAGAACATTAAATCGCATAGGCCTGAGATGAGCAGGACATGCGGCATGAATCAAGAATGAAAAAAGGGCATGGAAAAAGGGCAGAGTATAAGCGGCCTGTATGTAGGGCAAGAATGAGGTGGAAGAATAACATTAACCATTATTTGAAGGAAGTGAATTATGTACGGATGTTAGAAAAGTATTTGATCAGGATAGGGAAGTATGGCGAGTTTATGTCCGCGCGGCTAAGGACCTCTGGCTTCGATAATGTCAGTTATTTAGTTGGAAAGATATACCAAGGAAAGTAGAATTTCAATAAATTTACAGACAACTTTTGGACGATAAAAATCTTAACTACGGCAAAACAGCTAAAATCTTCATATATAATTTTTATGTAAATCAAAATATATATTTGGGGACACGCCATACAGTACTGGTTAAGACAATACTCTACATACCAGAAGGTCGAAGGCTCGAGTCCCGGTGGGGTGGCCCTATGTCAGCCTCTAACAGATGAGTACCGGATGCTTGTTCTGGGATAAAGGCGGCCGTCACGCAGGGCTGATATTAAGTGGTGATTGTCTAGAAAGAATAGGAGCCTTATACTGCTACTACCCTAAGTGCCTCCTAAGACCTGTAATGGAGTCACATTACTTTCTTAAAATATATTTATTATTTAATATTTTTGCAAATTAGTCCACCGCTGTGGTCTGGATGTAACGTGCTGCTTGTCACGCAGCGGGCCCGGGTTCGATTCCCGGTCGGAACATGCTTCTTGGGAGATGTTTTTCTCGGGGTTTTTCCTCACCTGTAAGATAACTATCAGGAATCTTTGGAGCCCAAACGGTCCCCGAACATCATCTGGCCATCATCATTATCATCATCATCCATGGTGTGGAAAGCAGTAAAGCATAACATGAAAATGATATGGTTGCAGTGAAAGACCAGCCCTAGGATAGAACACTACAAACTAAACATTTGTATAGTAAGATATTAAAATAAATATCTTGGCAGGTGCTATCGTCCTTAACTAGGTTTTTTTATTAATAGGCTTTTCAGAATATTTGTTCTAAATTTTTCTTTTGTACTTTAATTGCTTTGTGTTTTTTAATATTTAATGCTGCTTAAATACAGATTATACGAAAGTTTAAATTTATACCAAAAACGAAAAAGAAAAAATTCAATACAGGATTAAAGTATACTTACATTTATTTAATTTGGTTGTCGTAAGAGATAAATATTTATTTTTTCAACTAGTCCTACAACTTAAATTGTATAAAGTTTGAAATACAAATATTTCAATCCCTCGTTGTTAGAATTATGACACAATATTAATAATTAGAGTGGCTTTACTTGTATGAAGGATGGATTCTGGTTTTGCGTTGTATGTTTGGTGTGGTGAATATGCCAACTGTGAACCTATACTCTTGATGAGACCACCTCCGTGCCAGCTTACGTCAAGCTTCAGTAATCCTCTAACTGTCCTATTACCAATTCTCACCAGCAGCACTAGTCAAGACATTGACAAAGTATCATTACATGTACAGTTACGTAATAGCATTGCTTTTAATTAATTACCTAAAGATAAATAACACAATCCAAACGACATTTAACACTATCCTATTAATTATATTAATAACACTTTAATATGGACATATTGTACGACTTGGGGACTTACTGTTAACGTTAACAAAACTAAAGCCATGACTTTTAAAAACTCGGTATTCAGCGGGAGGGAAATGTGGACTCACCGTGGTGAGAATTTAGAAATTGTGAAGAACTTTGTTTACTTGGGGATGACATTTACAATGAATGGAAAATGGACGAGACACATCAAGATTGCAACAATGAGGGCTAGGAGTCGGACAACCGAAATGCTTACTAATATAGCAAAATTGCGAAACATACCGATGCGTATACTAGAACAGGTTTACTCTTCGACTGTGCGAGCGACCGAAATTATGGAGTAAGATTAAGTATTGGTTGGACATAATAAACGGGAATTTGGACTCGCTCAGAGCAGAATGTTACAAGGAACAGAAAAGACAGTGTTGTGTTTCGGGGGATTGGATAATTGGTGTAGAAAAGGGATTGAAGGGCATAGGGACGGGTTGGTACGGGAAAGGAACATGGGGAATAATAGAAATGTTTGGAGGAAAGATAAGAATAGATTATTTGATATAGACAGACAGTATACAGAAACCGAATGTAGCCAGAATATATCGCTCAGCCTGCAGTTGGAACTGAAACTTCCGTGGGGACGAATGGGGACGATAGAAGTGCTATTGAATGGTTTCATTTGAGGGGGTGAATGACCCATAATTTAACAAGTGAAGAAGGCATTAAACTGTGCCCTCTATGCGATGATGGGGAAAGCTTGCAACATATTATATCTTTCTGTTGAGAGATACAGCAACTTAGATTACAGTTGCTATACAGTCGCACATATGGGTATTTGTTCAATTTAGCTGTCCGCACATCCAATTTCAGAATTATTTTCAGGTAAACAAAAACAGGTTCATAGAAGAGCCAGATAGTTGGGCGATCTAACTCCAGTGTTTACATTTCATCCACCCCAACGCACAGAGGATAGAGTCAGTCGGAACCCAGTCATTGCTTGCGTTCTCTATATTCGTGCATTAAAACTCAATATTTAATTATTTATTATTTTATGTTGTGTTGTGAAAAAATTAATTTGCGTAATGTATTCCGAAACTGTTGGTAAGTACTTTTGTTTTATAATCCAAATATTGTATTTTTATTTACCATTTGTTTTCTTTTGCACTTTAAAAGAGGCATTTAAATTCCGTTATTTTTATCGAAAAAATGAAAGTTTTAGGAGCCTTTTTGTTATAGTGCCAGGCATTGCCCGGCTATGATTCTTATGTATTCTTAAAATATAATAATTCTATCTTTTAAAAGATTATAAATTGGTTCCAACTAATTCCTACTCCTCCTTGTAGAGCGATTTCAAATTTGTAACATGAAAATCTGAAAATATTATACATTTGGATAAATTGTTCTTCGTTTATTTCAGGACCTTCTGGAAGTAGTAAGATGACTCTTAAGGAAATATTTGACCCAATGAGATAAAAAATTATCTTGATTTTAACGGTCAATTAGAATATATCGAAGATTACTTGATTTCACATAAACCTTATATCGAAGAACAAGTAACGGAAATATAACGTAATTTTTCAAGATTGAGAGCGGAAATTAAACATCGGTGGGTAGCTGCAAAATACCGGATAGATTTATTTGTAAAAAAACAAGGAAACGCCGTTGAGGAAAATGTTTGAATTACCCTTATTAGTGACATGACCGGGTAGACCAACAAAATGTTTCATGATGTTAGTGAGACCCAAGAATGATAGTATACGTTTGTCTGATAATCTCGAGAAAATTATCTATGTAGCTCAAATGGAATTAAGAGCCCAAGGAAATATATGTGCGTCAAATATGCTGAAAAAGATTTCAGAACATAAGGGTCTGGCTATGGAGTACAATAGTGGGACAAGGCACATGCTAAGCAAGTTTGTCCGGAGGAAGCCTTAGTAATGTTTGCAGGTGCAGATTTGTCAAGGGCGCATAATGATAGAATCAGGAAAATAGCAGGAAATCTTCCCTCCTACGCAGTTTTCCAGCAATATAAAAACAATGTTATCCAATGAACCGAAATCTGTGCCGAAGTGAATTTAAAAATGTCGTGAAACGCACAGCCGAAATATTACGTGTACGTTTAAAAAAAGTTTTGAAAACCCTTTACGATGACGAACATGCTCTCCAAATGATATGTAAATGGGGATGTAATGACTCATAACAAACCTGTATGTTAATTTCATACAAAATCCAAGTGATGCATTTCAAGAGGGTACAAAATAGATGTACAACGATTTCACATATTTACCAGAGAGACTGCAGAACTTTATGTTTCATTGTATGGTAGGCATAATATGACACCTACCATGCAAACATTTTAATACATGGTTCTTTAATCACATAAATTGGTCTTTTGCCAATAAGCAGTAGAAGTCAGAAATAAACTTTTCCGTTCATATAGGTAGAATTTCCTACGAACATTTAATAGAGTGGACTGTAATACATGTATTTTAAACAGGCTGTTATTAATATCAGATCCCCTACTTGCACCAAGGCGAATAATGATAAAGAAAAAACTAAATTATTTTATGAAGGCAACGTTGGAAATGTTAATATGTGAAGAAAGTTAAGACTATTTCCTCATATAATATTTGTAATTTTAGTTTTAAAATATAATTATGGTAATTATTTATTTCTTAGTGAGCATATATATGTATATATTTAACTGTTGTAATTATTAAATAAATATTACTTATGAGAACTATGCATTTCTTTCGCACTTTGCTTTCGTTTTTGCTCTTTGCTACATTGCTGGATATTAGAGGAGAATATACGTTTGCAGATACAGACTGTTTTGAAAACGAATAGCAATGATAAATAATTTGTCCCGCTACCCCTATGTGAGTCGGACGGATCGAGAGTGAAGTGAAGACATGCAAATTTTCGGGTACAGAAAGGAAATTGAAGTTTAGCAAAATTGGAGATCAATAAGGATATATGTAATTAGAATCTCAATTTGGTCTTTGTTTTCGACCTTCAATTATATTATACAATAAGTAGTCTTAATAAGTTGAATAGCCTGATAGTGCATTTGACGTCTGCAGGGATGGGGGAGGGGTATGAGCGCTCGCACGCGCGCTAGCGTGTGTAGGTGTGTGTGTATTACCTGTGTGTGTGTTTCCTTCTCTCTTTTTTATTTTGTTTTGAAGCATTTTTTAAAATTATTAATATACAAAATGAGACTTTTTACGTCTATACACATGGTCTTTTCATGGATGGGTGTAAATGTGTATTATTGTGTATGTATTGATTGTAGACATAGATTATAAATACATTGTTTTCATAAATTTTTATGAAGGTGTGTAGCTTTATAAGTATTAGTTTATATGTATATTCATATTATGTTTATTTTAATTCTTTTATTCATGGAAAAAATAATGCACGTACGGCCAAGCGGGTCCGTGTGAAATGTAAATGCAAATGTATTCCTTTTCGTTTGAAAAAAAAAAGAACAAACAATAAATTACATTCCATTAGAAGAGTAGCAGATATTGTTAAAGCAAAACAAACTTTAGAAACAAACTAAATTAATAAGATTGTACGTAGATCAAGGAAGTATAAAATTAGAAATGAAGAAATAAGAAGCCAGTTGAATATTCAGACAATAGGTGAATGGGTGGTATAAATAAGATTTGAAAGGAATCAGTATATGTCCCGCATGACACCAGAAATGTTGTACGCATAGCAAGAGATGAATTACCAGAGGATGGGAGAGAAGGAAACATGGAAGACCAAACGAGAGATGGAGGAACTCCTAATTCTGGATGGAACAGATCATGAACGTAAAACAAAGAAAAGATGAAGAATAAAAAGTATTATTTTCTTTTGAAAAACAGTCTTCCATTGAAGGTAAATATAAAAACACAGTAAATGTGTATTACAAATAATACAAATATTGCTTCCTAAGTAATTTCGTTTTTTAACTAACTGGAACTATCGTACCCATAGGTTAATGGCCGAGCAGACATAAGATCTCCATACATCTCTATCCTGAGCAAATGTTTTCGAATCATCCCCTGTAAAATCTACTTCCCTCAAATCATGATTAAAGTTATTTTCACCTCATTCTTGGTCTACCAACTGGGCGTTTTCCGTTTCGTTTTCCTGCAAGAAGCTTCCATTCCTCATTGGTTGCACATGTCCTGCCCATCGCAGTTTACAAGAATTATGTATTCTTATTATATCTCATTTTCCATAAATATTATGTAGCTCACTGTTATGTAGTGTTCTCTCCAATTCGCCTGTTACTTCATCTCTCTTTCATCCAATTTTTTCCTAAGAACTTTATTCTTAAATACTCGTAATCTTTTCTCCTCTCTTATATAGTAAGAGTCCATCTTTCGCATCCATATAATATAACTGGAAGAACAACAGTTTTATGTATTTTCAGGTTAACATTTCTTTAGAAGAGTTGGAATGACAAGATTCCCTGTAATACATAATAGAATGTATTAGCAGAATTGAGCCTATGTTTTATTTCTTTGTGCATCCTATTCTTATTTGTAATTATTGTTCCTCGGTATTTGAATTCAGCCACTTCTTCAAAATTACCTTAATTTGAAACAAAACTTTATATTGAATATTTTATGGCAAGAAATTAAACTAATCTTCTAACAAAAGCAGAGGTCTTTAGATTCTGTGATCTTGAGCCATATTTCAGCTAGGTTCCGTGACAGTACAAGTCTCTGGTATTTGATGCCAAGTATTCGTTGAGACCTACTTCTAAATTTTCAATACGAGTATTTTCGAAATATCACGCAAGAGAGACACAATATAAAAGTGTTAAAAAACAATAGCAAATTAGCTAAATGATATTTTGAAATTCAATAAAAGTATTATTATTATTATTATTATTATTATTATTATTATTATTATTATTATTATGAATGCATACTTTATTAGCCAAGATGCAATTTATAGAGGCTTAGTAATGACTAGCTACGATTTTTGAAAATGTCAATATATATATATATATATATATATATATATATATATATATTCAACAGAAAGCAATTAATAATTGTCACATTTGGCAGTGCTGAAAGAACTGTCGAGAGAAACACAGATTTCTGATTTTAAAAATAAGTAGTCATTCATTGTGACATTAGAATGAGTAAAAGTTCGGCTGAAGTCACTGCTGGAATATCTATGTGCCAGAAATTCTAATACCGTCTTTAATTTAAGATGTTGAGAACAAAAAATATTTTTAGTTAAAGAGAGACGAAGACAAAGCTAATAAATTATATTCATTATTAACGTTGTAAACATAATTTTTAAGACAAGTAGAACATCAGTGACAATAATTATAAAATACAATTTGCCAATACATTTAAAAAATATATAATTTTTTGTTCCTTATAAAACATTCGTCCTCAACTATAATAACTTCTGTTATAAAGATTGCCGTTACTAAAATTTAAAGCTTTTCAAAAACATACTTCATCCTCAGGAATTCTTATGACACTGTTTTAAATTATTTGTATATTTTATACAGAGGGCTTCGGTTGTTCGATGTGTTCTCATTTATCAAATTTTATTTTCTGCTTTCTTGATAATTCCTATTTCTTCCCGGATAATTGAAATTATCAAGGAAGCAGAAAATAAAAAGTTCATAAATGAGAACACACCCTACAACCAAAACCCTCTGTATAAAATGTATAAATAATTAAAAATAGTGTTACAAGAATTCCTGAAGATCAAGCATGTCTTTGAAAAGCTTTGAATTTTAATAGTGTCACAACGTTTATAACAGAAGTTATTAGAGTTAAGGACGACTGTTTTATAAGGTACAAAACAATGTTATAATTGAAATAATTTTAACCTTAACGGTGTTCAAACGTGATTATTAAAATTTAAAAAAATACTTAGTTCTTCTTCTTCTTCTTCCTTTCCAGGATTAGGTCAATGCAACCTGTTGCGGTATGAAGTCCATCGTTTCCTTGGCCGTCCCAAATATCGTTTTCCATGCGGGTTGTAGGTTTTGATCGCTTTGGGTAATCTTATATTGTCCATTCTGTCTAAATGTTCTTTCCATCGGCATTTGTGCTCTTCTAGTTTATCGAGTATTCAAAATATATCCAGTTCATTTCTTATCGATTCATTGTGTAATCTATCCATGCGTGTACATTCTTTTACGGATCTTAAAACTTTCATTTCAATGGCTTGAATGTGTGAGATATCTTTTCTCTGTACGTACCCAAGATTCAGACCATATAAAAGAATAGGAACAGTCATTTTATTAAATCTTAGCTGAGTTTCTCTTCGAGTCTTTCAGAGGGTTCTTCTTATGGTGCCACACATTATTTGATATTGGTTTAATTTATTATGTATATCCCAATCATAGCTATATTTTATATCTGAACCAAGATAGTCAAAGTGTGCTATCTGTTCTATTATTTATTTTGATTAATATTTTTTGCTCTGACTGGCACTTTGCCCTGAAACGCCATAAGTTTAGTTCTAAGATAATTTAATTGCCTACACCGCCAGATGTATTAAACTGTGAATTTCTAATAGTTTATTATATAGGCCTATATTATCTTTTTCTTTCTTACTTTGTTTTTTACTACTTTACCCTTTTTTTTGGACTTGGATACCCCTGTGTAAATTTAATATAAGCAGGGTTTTGAGAAAAACTACACACAAAACACCATGGCGTAGTAGTCCTAGAAGACCTTTAGCGTACTAGCCGGCTCGCGGTCTCACATCTTAATGTGTCATTACAGTGATGTACGATCATTCAACCAGCATAGGGATAACATGAGAACAACATGTCGGAGTCCCAGCCGTTACAGCCGTTACAGCCGGTATTCTCAACCTGGAGTCTCTGCTTATTTAAGCTATCCAAATCCTCACGATGGTGGGTGGTATGTGCGGACATGCGAAATTTCGCAGCTGCTTCTCTCCGGGTCCAATCTGATACAGATGTTTGTTGTGCGTTTCCTCTGTTTGTCCTTGATATCTTTCCCAAGGTTATTGTGGAAAGCCTCTCTCGCTGTCAAGCGATTATATGTGACTTCTCTTTTATAGGGAATTGTGCTAGGATATTACAGGGAAATAATTTTACCATTCTTCACTAGGAAGTCTGCTGAGTCGTTCCTTACAACGCCACAATGGGATGGTATCCACTGTAGATACACATATTTTCTTGCGTTGTGAAGAGAGTTTACAGCATTTCTAGAGCACACCATGTCGTCATTGAATGGAGGAAGTAGGTAGTTTGCTATTGCAGATATTTCTGCTATGGAGTCACTAAGGATAACTAAATGTAAACATTGAATTAGGTTATGGATTTTATAAGATGGTTCAAATATTTATATTATTATACAATGCGAGAATTTCATGTAGTTCTCACTTCTACAAGAAATATTTTGTAGTACACGAAAAATATATTTTCTCAGAACATTTGAAAGCTGTAGTGTCAGGAATAAAAGAGGGATATGAAAATTCCTTGTAGGAAAACTGGATGTAAAGCGCTCATAATGTAGGCCAAGAATGAGGTGGGACAATAATACAGTGTGTCCTTAAGTCTTGCTACCAAAACAAAGTAACTCAGCTCGTAAACTAATCGAGATAGAGACATTCGGTTTTTTTGCAACATATTCTACATCTCTCGAAGTTTTGTTTACATTTGTTGCAGATTGTGATTTAAACAACAATGACGACATCACAGTAAAATACCTATTGTGTATGGTGGTATGCTGAGCCTGGCAAATCACCAGTACCCCCATATCCGAGTGTTATGGCGATTAACGTGTCCAGACACAAAGAAATTCGCTTCATCAGAGAATATCACCCTCTGCAGGAACTCATTGTCTTCGTCAATTGCGTTTAGCGTGGAATCAGCAAATCCCGCACGCCGAGGGAAGTCAATTGGCAGCGACGCTTGCGTAATTTGCAGCCGTATATGGAGGGCTTTATGAATGGTTGCTTTTGGTAAATGCAGTTCCCATGAAGCATGACGAACCGATTTTTGAGGTCTGAGTTGAAATGCAAGTTACCCATTGTCGATAGTTTCTTGGCTCGCACCTGGTCGTCCACTCCGTGGCAAGTCCATTACACTGCAAGTCGCTAGAAATTTCTCAGCCCATTAGTTATGGATACTTTGTATGGAGGATCTCTTCCATATTGCCGGCGGAAATTTGGCTGAACAGTTACTGCTGATTTACTAGACTCAGCATACGACCAAACACATGATCTCAGTGTCGCCATTGTCGTTTAATTTACAATTTTCAACAAATGCAAACGAAACTGTGAGAGATGTAGAATACGTTGCAAATAACCGCGTGTCTCTTTCTCAAATAGTTACGAGATAAGCTACATTTTTTCGGTAGCAGGACAATGTATACACCATATATTAACCATTATTTGAGAGTAGTAAATTATACAGTGATGATTAAAAAAAAGTTCAGGATGGGAATGTATATAGAGCTTATATCCATGCGGTCATGAGCCTAAGGGTTCGATAGTGCCAGTGAGTTACTGCATTAAGTTACTTTATTTGTCGGTCAGTCAGAAAGAAGAAAGAAGGGCAGAGGGAGACCAAAGTAAACATGCAAGGAAAGCATGAAGACAGTAATGCAAGCAAGAGGCTAAGCATTGAAGATGCCCAAGATCGTAGACTTTGGAGATTTGGCACGCGAAGACAGCAGCAGCTGTAAAAACCCGAAGATAGATTTTATATTGAACATTTGTATTTATTCTTTGTTAGATTGTGATTTTGTAAGAACCTGCTTGGCAAATTAATTTTGTAATCTATTAAATGCAATGGATAAGGTTACCAACTGATTTGTCTTTTCTTCCTTTCATGTGATAGACTTAGTGTTTTGTTACGGTCTCAATCCAACGTTTGAAGGGTCTGCCTAAAGATATCTTGCCTGTTGGCTGGTGAATTAAGATTTGACGTGGTATTCTAATTTGTAATTTTTAAAATATATAATAAGGTTTTGACTCTATAAATATAAATAACACGTCTTTTCACAATCCGTCTTAATATTAATGAAAATAATAGAAATTCATAAAAAAATACTAGTAATCTGAATAATGCACTCTCTGCTTGTTTTTAGATAAATCTGAATGATTCGTGTGATAAACAATTCGGAGAGATAAAACTTGAGTTAGGTTACGCCAACACAAACCCCGATCATAACTCCTAAGGAGCGATTCCTTATATACGTAAAAATCAATGCCACCTAAACTCGAAATGCATCATCTTGATATCATTGGAAATTATAGTGGTGTAATTGTTTACAGACAATATAAAGCTTTAATAAATGTTAAAAATTCCAATGTTTCTAGTATAAAACATTTTAAAGCACCTAACCCCGACCTGAATTCAAGCTAACGGGACAAAAATTGACAAGCACAAGGTTAGTATGATTTGCGTTACTATTTAAGTTTAAGACTAGATTAGATAAGTTAAGATAAGTTCGGGTATTTTAAGAATCTAATATGGCAAACTTAATATTTTGATTCATTTTATTACCTATCTTACTATATGCAATTAATGAGATTAAATGGATTCTGTGGTGATCTGTAGACTTGTGTTTCCGATACCACATGCATTCACACAAATTACTCATACCGGCATGATTTTGGCTGGGCCCAAAGCCTCGAGGAAGGGCTACAATCCTATATGAGTGGGCCTTAATAGGTTATTACAACCACATCATTTGAACACCTATGGATTGCTATACCAGGCTGTTCTTTTTACCTAACACAAGATGGGATAAAAGGTGATACGAAATGAATGAATGGAAATAAAATGATATATATATATAGGAGAAAAAATAAATGGAGAATATTACTGGGATGAAAATCGGGAAACAGGAGAATCCCGAGAAAACCAGAAAAAAATTCCGATGTTTCCCACCACTAATTCCCCTCCGGAACCGCCAAGTTTCGAACCTGAAATTTCAGTCACGGCAGTCGCGCGCTATACACGTGTCCACCAAGACGGTTAAGTGTAAATCCATCAACCAATAATTAAAATTAACCGAAATGTGGCCTAAATTATTAGTATGACTTATTTAGGGTTAGCAACCATCTTGCAAATGTTTAAATAACTTTCTGTAATGTCGTAGCCCAATGTTGAGTCATAATCTCTCCTTTGTTAAGAGTTTCTAGAGCAAGTCATTTAGTTACCTTATTTGCCCATAGTTGTCATGAATGACATGCACTCAACTTACCGACTCAATGAGACACATATCAGGCAATTAAGTTATTACTAGGATGTTGAGATCGGTAACGTTTGCTTATAAACCTTTCTTCGGGTTTAAGGATCTTTTACGAGCCTCAAAATCTTCATAATTTGCGCCCACGGCTTAAAGTCCCTTCCGGAGGACCTGCTCCTTGAATTTTTCCATCCTAAAAACATCTAATGACACCGGTCGGGTTTGAAGCCGCGATCCTCGGGACCAGAGGCAAGGGGCATAACCACTAGACCATCCCGGCCGACTGAGACAAAAATATACAGATAAAAATTCATAAATTATTTCAGAATCGTTCACCCAAAAGAACAAAAAAACAGCCGCGGGTGCATTATTCAAATTATCGAAAATTATTTTAATATACATATTTATGAGTATTATTGTTTATTTTATGACGCTCCCTCGTATCTAGTAATATTATATTATTATTATTATTATTATTATTAATTATTATTATTATTATTATTATTATTATTATTATTATTAATTTAAAAATAGCTTTAATTTACCTGGCAGAGTTAAGCCCTTGTCTAGCACTCAAACAGGTTACAAAATTACTGTTATATCTAAATTACAATAAAAATGACATAATATTCACATATAGACAATAAAATGTAATATTATGTTCAATATATTTTGATTAATATCTAACATTTAACGAATTAAATATAAAATGTATAAGATAGAAAAATGAAAAAAAAAAAACTGTAATGACATAGAACAAATTTAGTTCGAGAAAAATTAATTATATTAAGTAGATTTTTGAGAACAGCGTTTACAATTTAAAGGAGAGCAGCTATTATTTCCTTATCTATGTTGCTGGTTAATCAATAGTTAGTCACCAGAGAGTCACTAGGATGCGGGCAATAGGATTAAAACACGCACCATCCATAAATTGTACAGAATGTCGTAGGGCGTAGGCGAAACTCATGGGAGTTAAAATTGTTGCGTATTTATTAATTAGGTAGTGTGTCCCTATTATAAAAGTAGTTCAACTAAATATATGCTACATTACATTTTATTCAACTTCAGGCAATCGAGTGGACCAGTAGTTGCCATACTAGAATCTAGTTCCGAGTTTCAGAGTTTGGGGAATGGCGCACAAATGTAGACATCCGAATTTCGAGATAATTTAGGTTTAAAATAAAGGTTAGGAACGTCAATCATGAAAACATGAAACACATCTGCGGACCATGCAGAAAAAAAGCTGGAAAATAATTTATAAAACACTATTTTCTATGTTACCTGAATAATGTAGCAGCCCCTAATGGTTTTGGTGCCAGGTTCATGTTTTAGATACCAGTCCATGATGGAAACATGTTACAAATACATGTTACATATTCTTTTTAGTAGAGAGCCAAACAGATAATATATTTTATTGTAATAAAATTCCATTGCTGTGTTTCCAAAATTATATATAGTAAAGAAATTAAAATTAAAATGACTTCCACATAACGACGAATCTTAAGAAATATACGTTAATTGAATGGATTGTCGACAATAATCAATAACGTCATCGTACGTACTTCTCAAAATCAACAGTGGTAAAACTAATCCACTGGACGTAAATAATTAAATTACATACATTATATAATTAAATTACATACATTTCACTTTTCTGATGTACTTGTATCCATCTAATCCAAACTAAGTAAATAACATACTATTGTAATCTAATCTGACGTAAGCTATACTAACTTTTGCTATCA
This sequence comes from Diploptera punctata, assembly GCA_030220185.1. Lineage (NCBI taxonomy): Eukaryota > Metazoa > Arthropoda > Insecta > Blattodea > Blaberidae > Diploptera > Diploptera punctata. Next base: position 639,528 of record JASPKZ010001577.1, on the reverse strand, counting down.
TTTAAATCTAACACATGCCTGTAAACTAATGTGGTGTACACTAACTTACCCTCACCTAAACCTAACCAAATAAATAACACACTGTTGTAAACGCAACTGGTGTGCACATCGTTCTACTAGAACTTAAGCTTCAATGCATGAGCTAAGAAAAATTAACATCGCTCAGTGTTGCATTTTAGCTATCAATTCTATGAATTGTGTAGTCTTTTTTTTTTTTTTTTTTTTTTTGGAATTTGAGTATTTTTTTCAAATTGAAAACATTTGCTAGCCACATTATTAAGATTGGAATTTATTGTACTTTCACTTTGTCTTATTTTATATTTTTATTTAGTTTTTTTTAATTATGAACTATATAAACTAATGGAAGCAAAATGTGAAATAGTTCTCTACAAATTGCTATTTTTTAGGTTTGTTTCTGGATAGTCCGCAATTTTTTATGTTTTTTGTTCGTATCACTCGGTATTAAAACCAAACTCATCACGATATTCGGATATCCACGTTTTAACTCGGCCGGGATCGAAGGATATTTAACCCTAAAACCGCAACATGATGTAACGGGTGACTGGCGTGAATTCATACTAAATTCAGCAAGAGCTGAAAAGGTAAAGGTCGCTTCTAGTAAGCTTCCATGCTTGTAGAGTTCTTATAAAGAGAGATTGTACTGTGCGATCAGTATAGCACTGGACATCAGACGCGGGGATTTCATTATACACTGTTGACGCATTCGCGACGGGGAATGGAAAGCGCAGGATCGCGGTGATACAACCACACACATTTACGTAACTATTTTACAAATTGTCGTACTTACTAATTTTATTGAAGCAGGTGCTGGAACTGTTCACCTTCGTTGTCCATACATTTTTTGGCACTTCCTCATAAAATTTGTTGTACATATTATGGACTGTTGAACGTGACGGAATTTTTATACCTGGGAATCGTGTTTTAAAAAGTCTTCGTACTTGGCTGGCAGACTTACTTAAATATTAATAATAATGAGAATGTTCCCACATTGTGTATTGTTTTGTTTTATTTGTCCCGTGCATATTCACTTATGGATTTCTTTCTGTTTTTACACACTGTGATGTGGTATCGGTCACATATTTCCTTGCACATCTCGCATACGCATGTGTCTTCTGGTACGTGATATGTCTTCTTGGTGCATATTCTCTGGTGGAAACCGTGTACCGCCGCCATCCTGATCACCAGGTGTCGCAGCTCGTAATTCGTTTGCCATCGCATCTGTGGAGTAGAATTCGTCCCAGATCTCGTCTTGTTTTCTCCTTCCGTTGTGTAGTACCTTTGCTGCTGCCTCTGTTGTGGGTAACAAGAATTTCAGCATCAGGTCTTGAAGCAAGAATGTTTTTCTAGCCATCACATTTGACAGCCTGGATGGGGTATATTTTAAATATTGATCATAAATAAATACACGTTCTTCAGTAGAAAAATTATTAGCCATTACAAAGTTTATAATTTACACTTATACACGCGTCATTCAATTTACATTAATACACGCCTGTTTTATAAGATACAAAGTTTAAAATTGAAATAACTTATGCATACGCCATTCAGTACACAATGAAAAGCGAGCGAGCACCTTATCCACTCGAAGCATAAAATCTAACTGCGATCGTGAATGCGTGGGATGTGCATACTGCTGAGTCTGCGCACATTTCAAGTCCCGTGTCTGCACGAGTAAGCCTTCGTCACCGAACAACACAAACTCCGCGTCAGCTGTCCAATGTTACACTGATCGCACTGTATTATTCTCTTCTGCTATTTACAATCAGATTTATAGGCATTTGGGTCACAAATGACCCCACGTTGTGGTTAGTGTGTGGCATTTTTGTAATATTAACTATTTGTAGAGGAGTCATCTATTGGAAATAATATACAGTTATGACGCAATATAAATGTCGATTGACGGGTGAAGCTGCACGTATGTTGGAGGCAGACGAGGAGTGAAGTAGCGAGAAATGTTTAGAACTTAAAGAGGCAAGCGAGTGAAGAAGATGACGGCACTGAGGAAGAGGAGGATGCTGAAGATGAATTTAATGCACATTCAGATGGGTACTCTTAGAATATAATTAATAGAAATAGGAAAGTAATTTTATAGCAAAAATGGAAGTAAGTTGTTCACTAAGCTTTTCATTCCAAGACAAGACCGACCCGTCAGAAAAATATATTAATTCAACTACCTTGATCTATAAGTGTTCTAGGAAAGAGTAATGTAAAGGATATTCTTGGCATTTATTCTTCCCTGATTCTAGTGTAGAAGAAATTGTAACCCATACAAATGAAGTAATAGAGAGAAAATCTCATCAGCGTTACCTAACACTAATTAACAAAACTGAAATACTTGCCTTGATTGGTTTATTTTATTAACCTAGTGTTCTAAAAAATGCAACCCTCACACGTTTAGACATGTAGTCTGAAGTTTACGTCCTCCAGCATTTAGATGCACAATGCTAAGAAAGAGTTTTTAATCATTTTTTTAATTGTCTACGAGTCGACTGCAAATATACAAGGGAAGAAAGAATAGCACAGGACAAATCTGCAGTCATTCGTGAATCATGTGATATAATTGTGCGTCTCTGTTCACAGAACTACTCTCCTTATCAGTATGTTACTGCGCATGAATAACTGCTTGGTTTCAGTGGACGTTGTCCTTTCAAAATATATATTTGAAACAAACCAGACAGCTATGGAATTAATCATAATGATGTATGCAGAGAACCCTACGTCGGGAGATAGAATAGGGATACCGCACATTATATTTCAGCACGCTATGTTATGACCCTTACAGATATTATCCAGAAGTTCAACAGAAATGTAAGGTCTACTGTTGACAGTTAGTTCGATTCTTGTGAGTTTAGTGATAAAATGTTTTCTAAAGATCTCACCATGGTGGAAACTATGAGAAAGAATAAGTCAGGTATCCTCCACCCATGAGTGAGGTAAAGAAGAAGGCTGTTTCAACATCTACATTCGCCTTTCAAGAGGAAAATATTCTAGCTTCTTATATTCCTCGGAAAATATATGTGTAGTGCTACTGTCACCTATTCATACAAGTATGAGGGAATTAGAAAGTCTATAATGAAACGATGGGATCTATCCAATCAGTTTTATCATTCAAATACTGTAACTAGGGAAACTGCAAGGTGACCCTTAAGACTTTTCTATGAAATGTCGGATGCTGCAGCAATAAATGCATATGTAATATGTAGATGGAGTTCTAAAACCAGAATATGGAAGAACCACTAAGACTTCACTATTGCTCTAGCATTATGTGAAGAACATATTAAGCTCAGAATGGTGAGCCAGAGACTTCCAAGGCAACGAAGGAGCAACAGTTTCTTAGTACTCGGTTGTCAAGTGAAGCAAATTCAAATAACGGATCCAAATGAACGACAACCTGCTTTCTGTCCTTGAACCAAGAACCGAATGGGTGTAGCATGTTGCTCTCCCTGATCAATAAGTCTGTGGAGGTTGAAATTAGTAAGACATGAATTATATGAAGTACAAAATGTGTAATATGAGAACTAAAAATATATAGTTTTGTTATTAACAGTATTGAGTGGAAAATAATGTTTGATATTAACATAATATTTTAATTATGTGACTTAATGGGCTAACATATGTGTTATTTATGTATTACTACATAATTAGTGTTAACAGTTAAGCACCAAACTGTAAAAAATTAAATATAAAGTGCTCGATATCGAAATAAAGGGGTTGAGGGAGAAATAGTGTTAATTATGGCCATATTAATCAAATCATTTCATATTGCGATTAATTTTTAATTTTTTTTAACTTAATGTTCACAAATATAAGTAGTTTGTCAATGTCAAATTACATAACACGATTCAATGTCTAAAACCAATGTTTAATAGAGAATCATGGGTGACCCCATATTGTGGTTCTCGTTCCAAGAAGCGCACATTATGGGTACAGGTAAAGAGCATAAAAATCCAGTGTTTGGCTTCCCGTGTTGCAGATTTATGGCACGAAATAAACCTCAGCTTGAAATACGAGACCTCGGAACAAAATTTGTAGTCAGTTTCGGGTACAGATTTGAATATCGACGTTGATAACATGACATCTTAGGAGATGCGTTAAAAATAAATTGTTAAATCTGAGATTTAATGTGTATGATAATTTTTGTTTAGCGAAGATGCTATTATATACGCGTATTCGCCTTAGCTCTGTTTATCTTGTTTTCACTTGTTTATGTCTGCGTCAGACCGACCATATTGTTTGTTTGTTTGTTTGTTTATGAAAACACTGATAGCTGGTTTCTTGTTTAGTGTGTAGTTTCTTCTAGTTTAAGTTACTGCTCGACCTTCAAGGAATAAGATCGAGCTCTGTCTACACAAGTTGCTCCTCAATCTTCAAATAGGAAGGTTGAGTTATCTACAGTTTGAGCTCTGTTTCTGCTTATAGCAGACCATTTTTAAGTTTAAAGCTGCATGGTGGAGTTTAAGTTTTGCTTCTGCCGCGAGCAGACCGTCCTGTATACCTAGTGGGCAGGCTATATGTACTGAGTTCTCCTAACTTTCCAAGCAGATCGTCCTGCTTCTCTACAGCAGGCTATAGTGTTACTTGAAGTGAAGTTCTACATAGACTCTCTACAGTATAATTGATTCTCAATCTTCAAGTAGTGAGGTTGAGTTTTCTCTCTAGTTTAATTCAAGCTCCAATTCGGGACAGTTTGTTGCGTGTCTACCATGTTTAAGATAAAAGCTGCATGGTCGAGTTGAGTTCTACTCCTGCCGCGAGTAGACCGTCCTGTTTCACCTAGTGAGCAGGCTAAAAAATAAGAATGAGGTACATATATATAAACCGACAAAATATTTTGGCCGAATGTGCGGGAAAACGATCACTGTTTTTACAAAGAGACCTAAACCAAGTTTGGGGAAAAGAATCTTACTCAATCTAGGATTTAAAGAGAGATCAGGGCTTGCTTGGTTCAGGTTAGGAGCATGGACATTTTTAAAAATTAGCGACGATCACGATATAAGAATATGTCTAATGTGCGGGAGCTTTGAAGACGATATACATATATTAGGAAAATGTAACGATCTGGAATATTGGAGGCGTCAGTTATTACCGGAAATATTTCTAAATTCAAATCGTGAAAGATCGGCATGCTACGAGTTATTGGTAAGCCCAGAACATTGGATAAACGTGGGTAGATTTTTGGACAAAATAAGAACAACACTAATTCATGAATAAAAAAATATATTAACAAATTTCAATTCTTAATAATTCTAATTAACATCTAATTGTAATATTGTGTTTTCTTTTTTATTTTACGTATATTATTACAAACATCAACTTATTGTATCAACTGTCAACAGCACGTACGGCTTACTGCCCGTGCTACCCATATTTGTAAATAACATTGTCTGTATCTTAATTTTAGTCTAATGAAGTCCTTGTTAAACAAAAGCCCTTGTTACTTACAACTTTGAAGCTCTACACAGATGTTCGACGAGCTGTCGACTCATTACTGCGTTCTACATTTACGCTACATTCTATAAGCTGAGTCCTGTACTTGCTACGAGCAGGTAGCTTCATCGTATTTCAAGATACCAATAAAACTGTATTACATCAAGTTAAAGTGTAGTTCTACTAGTCTACTTGACATAGTGAACAATATTCAAGAAGGATTAGTGAAAAGATTTATACTAAAATACGTGCTGCCGCCCTACATATTTTTACGTCTAATATGGCTTAGCAGAAATGTGTTAATCACAGTGACCACAACCGAGGACATCGTATCCGTATAGCAATTGAACAGACCGCGAAAAATTAAAATATGTACCGAAATTCCTACAATACTAATTATAAAATGTAATCTTAATACATTTTGTTTTTAAGGACCAATTACTTTAGATTAAGTAAATGTATCTTTACATCGAATTTTACTATATATATATATACATCCATAGTAATTCTGCCCGAAGGCAGATCCTTCATTGAAATCATAGCATTTTCATACTATGCTTGCAGCTTCACTAGGGAATTGTAGGTGTGGTAGCTTCCCGTTGCTTTCCACACCGGTGAAGGACGATGGTGATGATGATGACCATACGGTTTCGGGACCGTTTGGGCCTTAACGTTTCCCTGACATTTGTCTTACATGTGAGGAAAAACCCCGATGAAAACCTCACCCAGAAAAACTGCCCCGACCGGGGATCGAACCCGGGCCCGCTGCGTGACAAGGCAGCACGCTAACTCAAGACCACAGCGGTGGAATATATGAATAATTCACTTCCAACTGTTTTTAGTTCAAACTGAATCGTTCAAATGAATTAAATATTGGTAAAACTTATGTTACGTGTAAGCCTTCCCGAACCGCGACCACCACTCTTAAGGTACGTACACACCTGCGCGCCGCAAACACGAACGGCGCGCGCGCCGCACCATGTTCGTCAGATTTGGACGGGGTTTTAAGGTGCGCGCGAACGGCGCGCGCGCCGCGCGCGCGTCTCTCACCACGATCCACTCATTGTCGGTTTTTTCCACGAACACTTTGATGGTTCGCTGTTTAGATTTGGACGGGTACCTGAGAGGTTCGTTGCTTTCGGTGCGCACCTATTATTTGAGTATGGAGTGGTCAGAGGAAAACGTGTTAAAACTTGTTGACATTTATAGAAGCAAGCAATTATTGTGGGACTCACAACATAAGGATCATTTTAAAAAAATCATTGTAAGGAGATGCCTGTTTTTTTCAATGATATGTGTTTTTTTCGTGTGTACTGTAATTGTATAAATAAATTAGAATTATTTAGAAAACATTATTTATTTAAGACGTTCATTTCATAATATTATGTATGAAGTATCACAAAACAATACAATATATAAACACATTTATTGCTAATTAATTATTTATCTCTTCAAAGACTCCAAAGAGCAAGACTGCTCATGCTAAGGGGCAATATACAAAAAATAATGGCCATAAAACAATTAACAATAAAAACAAGAAAACAAATTTAGGCATAAGTTTAAGTAATACAAACTACTATAGATGCACAATATATATACACATATAAATACAATATTTAAACAGGATAATATTAATAATAATAAAATTAAAAAATTAACTAAGAAAGCAATGAGAAAAAATATTTTTTAATACAATTAGAAAAATGTTTAACATTCGTGAAATGTTGATATTCAATAGGTAAGTAGTTATTTTAATGGTTGATTAATGCATAACGAATCCCTTTTATACCTTTTTTTTAGAAACTAGTATCTTTGTGCAATAAAGTACAACCTCTGTATAATAATCATGAACATTTTATTAAAAATTAAGGCCATGTTATGGTGAGATAGATTCTTAATAATTTTAAACATATATATACAAATCATGTCCACCGCTGTAGTCTCGAGGTAGCGTGCTGCCTTGTCACGCAGCGGGGCCCGGGTTCAATCCCCGGTCGGGGCAGTTTTTCTGGGTGAGGTTTTTATCGGGGTTTTCCTCACCTGTAAGACAAATGTCAGGAAAACTTTAAGGCCCAAACGGTCCCCGAAATCATATGGCCATCATCATCATCCTTATCATTATCATATCATCATCATCTCATCATCCTTCACCGGTGTGGAAAGCAACGGGAAGCTACCACACCTAGACAATTCCCTAGTAAAGCTGCAAGCATAGCATGAAAATGCTATGATTTCAGTGAAGGACCTGCCTTCGGGCCGAGTTACTATGGATGGATATACAAATCATATATTTTTTTAAATTCCTTTAATGCTATAATATTTGAGAAAGTATAAATAAAGTTATAAGATGTAATAAGTAATAAGCGTGACCAGACTTCCCGATTTTGGCGGGACAGTCCCGATTTTTAACAATTTGTCCCGCGGCATTTAAAAAAATGTCCCTATTTTTGGGAAAGAATGCAGGACAAGCGGGAGAACGGAAAGGGAATAGACATCGTTGGTTACACCTGCTCTGCAAAATGTCTACTGAAGGTTTGTGGGTTTCCTATGGATCGCAGGAGGTTCGTTGAAATTAATAATTTCGATGAACATAACACGCGCCGCGCGCGCGCGGCGCGCGCGCCGTTCGTGTTCGCGGCGCGCATATGTGTACGTACCTTTAGCGAGCGATTCTTTATATACCAGGCGGGGAGTTTGACTGGGGCAGTACATCTGTCAAAGAATAACGTAGGTGTCCTAAGGCCAGCTCAGCGAGGACAGAAACGTCCAGTGGAGGAAAAGGGCAAAAGCTGGTAGGCCGGGGCACGTTGTTCCACTTTTCAGTTAAATGATTTTTCTAGGAAATCGATTAAGATTTTTGAAATGGTAATTTCTGTATAATGTTCAGCTTTGTTTTCATTATGTAATATTAATCGAAGAACCAGATTGTACTACGCGATTTGAAAATACAATATATTTTTCTAAACTCTGCATTGTGTCACAACTTACCCCACTCTGGGGCAAGTTGTTACATATGTGAGTCAAGTTGTGACATAACAATTTTTTATTTAAAATATTACAATAAGCTATATTAAATGTGAGTTAAGCATTATTTTATTGCAGAATTATAAATTACAAAGTCATTGTTACAAAATTAGCAAATTTTCTCACAAGAATAAACAAAATTTGATATTAAATAAAAAAGAAAACCTATTGCAGTTATTATAAATAACTAGTGTGTAGAAACTCCTGGAGATATGTGTCTTTGCTTCTCTATTAAAATCTAGTCTTCCGTTTCTTGTTCCATATCAGAATGACAATTAATGCACACACAAAAACAGATCGTTGTCTGTGCATTTGACATGAGCCCAATTTTCACTCTCTATGCACTGCACCCATTCTTCTCCAATTGATGATTCTTTATATGGTTTTAGACATACTAAACATAGACAATCATCTTCGGTATCTGTGTTACTGCTCTGCTTGTTTTTCTTTTTATTTTCTTTGTATGGTTTGTTGGAGAAAAGTCTTTTTTTGCCATTTCCCTGGATTTTTTCTCTCTGCGCATTTGTTCTTCCCTGAGAGTTTCCTTTACAGGTGTATCTGTTAAAACAGCTGCCTTGCGGGTTCTTCGACTATTCTTATTTTTTCGTTTTCCTGCTTTTGGCAGTGGACGCAGGGTCGTTTGGAGTCGTTGCAACGTCACTAGTGGAAGCTACATTGCTGCGCGCTGGTTTTGTCATTTGTGTTCCCTCATCACTTCTGGGTGTTCTAATTTCAAATTGAGATTCTGAAATTTCTCCAGGTTCAGAAAGTTCTAACGGACGATCGGTGACCGAAGAACATAGAAAATCTTCATCTGTAAAGATATCCCTATTAAACTCCCAAATACCGCAAGCACGAAAACCTGCCTGAATATTTGTTGGTATTGCAGCATTCGGTAAGGCAGTCTTGACAATCCCAGGGATGTCGTAGATTGATATGATCTCCCCAGGGTGCGATTTCATCCAATCACAAGCAGCTTCATTATATATTTTTTTAAAGGACCGAAAACTGAAACATCCAAAGGTTGGAGACGGTTTGTGGCGTGGAGAAGAAAGGAATGCAGAACAATTCCATTAGCTTTACAAAAGTCCAATACATCAATGTTTAAATGTGAAATGTGATCGTCCAGTAAAACTAAAACAGGAGAGGATGTGGAACAGCGTACATTTCGAGAGAAATCCTGCATATAGGCAAAAATATGAGGGCCTGTCATTCACCCACTTGAATTGGAACGGCCTATACAACCTATTGGCCCATCGCGTGTGAAATAACTTTTTAATGTTTTCCGCGGGAATAGGAACATAGGGGACATGGAATTACCAATGTCGTTCTCGCCGAAAACCATGGTAACATTAGTTCCTCTTTCGGCAGAAGTCATTCCACCCACTTGGTTTTCTCCTTTCTGAGCAATTATTTTACACGGCTTCTGTACGGTTCCTGTCCCTGTCTCATGGATGTTCCAAATATCATTTCCGGTGAAATCGTATTTCTCCAGAACACCCTCCAAACTGTCAAAGAAACTGCTGACATTGTGTCGATTAAAACTGGTGCTTCGGCTTAAGCTGGTTGATTCAGGGACTCTAAGTGACAAGTTTGTATTCCGTTTCATAAATCCTGAAAACCAATCACTGCTTGCGCTTTTGTTTGAAATCCAATTTTCAGGAACCTTAATATTATTTTCAATAGGAAATTCATATGCTAAAGATCTCATTTCGTAAGGGGTAATACCATAAAATATTTTCGAAGCTCGTAGTGCATAATCATTCAAAAGATGTTCCTGTTCATTGGTGAAAATGTGCCTAGGTTTTTGATACCCCAACTCAATTTTATTTCCCGTAGAATCCTTTTTCTTATGCATGTACCTTAGTAGTAACATTCTATTAACTTTAAATAATTCTTGTGCTTGTCTTAAACTGCATTTTCCAGATTCAACTTGTTTAGCAGTACTTTCATAGTCTTCTAGAGAAGAATTTCCCCTCTCTTTTTTTCTTTTATAAGTTCGGACCATATCTGCAAATTTAAAATTTAAAGCGTCAATAAGGGGTAAATTGTGACAAGGTCACAATTTGCCCCCAAACCTGTGTCACAACTAACCCCTCCCGCTGTCATTTTGTTTCATTATCATTATACCGGTAACCATAAGTGAATTAGTCAACTTTTATATATCAGATATAAGGGAAATATGTGTAGTTTATGTCTTTATAAAACATTTTTACTCACCTTCACTGTATTTTGTAGCAGGTAAGAAAGTATCCAGGTACGAAAAATCACGTTTAACTATCAAAAACATAACCCGGAATCACTCAACATTATCAAAAACACTTCAAACAATACTACTCGAAAATCCGTTACACGTCAGCCTTCAGCTTCACTCAACACACTGACGGGATGGATAGGAATGTCACCAGTGGTGTGACAAGTGTTGCCATCTCTTAGAAGTCGAAATAATTGGAGTGTCACAAATTACTCCTGTCAGAACATGCCCCGTCCTACCACGTGAAAATTAAGAAACCTAAAGTCAAAATATATCATCTTGATATTGTTGATAATTATGGTAACTTCAGTGCATTGTTGTTGTTCTTCTTCTACTACTAGGTTTAGGCTATGCAGCCTGTTCCGGCGAAGTTAAAAGTGGAGTCCATCTTCTACGTGGTCGGCCAACATCTCTTGTTCCTCTGGGATTATACAGGAAGGTTCTTTTTGGTATTCTTTCGTTGTTCATTCTCATTAAGTGTTCTGTCCATTTCTTATTATTTTCGCTGATTTTATCTTCAATGTTATATATATTTAATTCTTCTCGTATAGTTTCATTCCTTATTCTATCCGCTTTTGTGCATCCTTTCACATTACGTAAAAACAGCATTTCCGCAGTTTGTATCCTGCTTTTATCCCTTGATTTCATTATCCAATTTTAACTTCCATACAACAACAAAGGAACAGCCATTGTTTTATATAATTTAAGTTTCGTATCTTTCCTTGTTTTCCGACCTAAGGTTCTTTTTATGATTCCACAAATAGCCTGTAGTGCATTGTTACGAGCGACAATTATTTAAACTCTTCTTCTTCATCATCCATAAATGTTTTAGGCCTATAGGCCTATTACGATCTCACTGAAGGATGTTGTTGTACTGTTTTTTCATTGCTCTGTGAACTTATCGTGGCTTTGTTCATTGTTTTGTTATTTTGGTCTGTGCCTTCTTGCTTTGTTTTTTCGTCATTCCCGTGTTTTTCTGAATACACATTTCTGCCACCCTCTCTGCGCACCCGTATTGCGCGAGAGAGGAGGTCCTGGTCCGGCGAAATGAAACGTTAAGCATTCTGGAATTTGGAAGAGTCGGAACCTTTTTTTCGACGAGGGATTCGGGGAATTGAATCCCTCGGCCGTCTTAAAGATTTGTATTCGTTTATGTTGGGCTGTATAAAGAAGAAATGAAGAAGTTATGTATTGTATTTGAATGTATGCCTACGATTGATTGTACGGGATGAGTGAGATGTTTATTATTATTATTATTATTATTATTATTATTATTATTATTATTATTATTATTATTATTATGGACTAGTGGTTATGCTCCTTGCCTCTGATCCCGAGGGTCGCGCCGGGGTCGATGGATTTTTTAGGACGGAAAAATCCAAGGAGAAAGTCCTCCGGGAGGGACTTTAAGCCGTGGGTCCCGAGTCTGAAGATTTTCAGGCTCGTAAAAAATCCTTCAGCCTGAATGAAAAAGCCTCTAAGCAAAATTTACCGAATTTTCCCGTCCTAGTACTACCTTGGTTTCCTAGATGTCAGTAAGAGGCGGAACGCTGACCACGGACCACTCAAAAATGACTTCTATACGAAAACAAGTGTAACTAAATTAATATGGTTCAAATTCTTCCCTGCAGGGGAAAAACATAGGCTTACAATACAAAATAATAATAATAATAATAATAAAGAGAAGAAGGCAGATTTGAATTATGTTAATTTTCATTATGTTTGATAATTTGGCTTTTGTAATTAAAGATACTTTCATTTTTAGTTAAATGCTATTAATTAATTATATACTGCTTTGCAAGAAATTCATTTGAATGAGTCTAACTAATGTACGTAGTTTAATCTCCTCAAATGTCCTCGCTCATGATCTTAATTATACTATAAGTCAGGTTAAAGTATTATGATTCTATGCATTTAAAGTGTTTGAAACTTGCAGTTCTTTATTCAGGAAATTAAGCATGTCCAGCATGGGCCCAGCGCGTAGACTCTCTGCTTTCGTAATATGTTTAGTGTTGTTTACCGGTTCTCTCTCTCTCTCTCTTAATTATGTTATTGTCGCGATATTTCATTATTATATTAAAGTTGAATATTGTTCCGAAAAGCTATAATCGTATGTCTTAGGGTTATTGTAAATGCCCGTGGAATCAGAGTAATATTATTGTAATTAGAGATTATTCATATGATAATCCACGGAGGACATGCATTGGGCAAGAGTAAATATTATTGGCGCAAGTCTATTTTAATAAGAGTTGATAGAGATCACGTAGCCTCCCTTCTACAGGGTACATTGTATCCACCGCTTCCTTGGACGGCCCAGAGATCTCTTTCCTGTTGGACAACATCAAAGCTTTGAAACTCTATCTGAACTCATTAGTCGGTAATAATTCATCAAATTGTTCTGGTATTTACATATGTACTTAATGACTGGTTCTAAACGTATTTTCTTCAAGACATCATCATTGCGATTTTAATCTTACTTGGTAGTCTATACCCTGCTGTATATCTCATGCATCTCATTGCACTAGAAGTTATCCTGCTGTCCTTTCCTTTCCTCAAAGTTCATAACTCACTGCCGTAGAAAGATGCAGGTCTTGGTAAGGATTTGTATACGGTACTCTGGCATCTCTCTGGACTAGTGAAGGTATCATTACTGAATTTATTGTTCCAGTGGTTTTATTAAACATTAATAATTATATGTTTATGTAACAGCCGGTCTCTTACAAAGTCGTCTGACTGAGACGGCCTTAACATTATATCAAGGTCCGGATTTAACTAACTCTGCAAAGGTAGCAAAAACTAAGGAATTATGGCAGACACATAAATAAAATTAATCTAAAAACGAAAAATATATATTTAACAAATTAAAATTAGAGAAGAGTAAAACATAATAAAATTAGAAGTCAACAATCTGCAAAGTTTATAAAGTCAGCTGGTGCTACGTTATCTCAACTAAGACTTTTTCCTTTAGTTTAATACGAAGTTATATGTTGAGTCTATTAGGCATATCTAAATATAAGACAAATACTATTCTATGATTAAGCAAAAACAAATACGCCGGCTTACGTTCGTCCATGGTAAGTGGCATCGGGGTATAGGACGATCATCATCATCGTTATCATCAAACATTGAATGTCGATGGACAACATCAAAGCTTTATGGAATCAACTTGTATGTTGACAGCTCCAATAGTGGTACGAGCCTGCATGGGTGACCGGCAGGACTTACCGTCGCATCAGTAGAGCTCAAGTCGCTGCCTACTATAGTGCGTCGGCTGGTAGTCCAAGTGCGCTGTGATTGTTCGATATATATACCGTGATTGCTTCTCGACCAATCATCGGTACGGCAGTCAAAACCTAGACCGGACTCACCGGCCCGGTCCAGTGCATAGTGTCTTTGTGTTTTAAAGTGTTAGTATAAATTCACGGGTGAAGTGTCTTCGAGATAGTGTTGTGGTTCATTGCCTCAGTATATGTGTCAGTGTAATCCTACTTAAGTAGTAAGTGATTTCAATGAATCAAGTGTAGGAAGTAAACTAAGTCTTGGTTTACCCAGCATGGCTTCTATGCCCAATATTGATGGCTCTACGGACCTGGATGACGATAATGAGGACATCGGACCATTCGCACAGTGGGAGCAAGCCGCTCAATATTTTGAAACGCAAATTTCAATTAACAAAAGTGAAGAAATCCCAAGATTTCAACGGCATATCCACCAAATTCGTGGAACATTCTTAATCATCTCAAATTATGTGGCTACCTTTCCAAGTTGCGAAAAGTCTGATTCAGCGGCCGGCATGCGCTAGCTAGATAAAATATATGGTAATTTTCCAAATAGTATTGGTCTATATTCCACTATGTTACAGTAATTGAAGGCCTCTGTGGTTGAGCTTCAATCACAGAGCTTTTTTTTTCTCAGCATGAGCCAGATTCTGATGAAAATACCGACATTGAATTTCAAAACGAAAGTCCTAATGCTACATCGGGTAACTCTGTTACCTCAAGTAAAGTTGGTATACTAAATTCATCTTTGTTTTTGAAAACCGCACCTAAAGCTAAAGAACTAAGCACTTCCAAAAAACGAAAAAATAAAACAGAAACAGAGGTAAAAAAAGTAACCAAAACTTCTGACGTAACTCAAATCGTGAATCAAACTCCAAGTGTGGCCATGCAGGCTGATGTAAGGTCGTCCACTGTAGTTTCGGCGGTTGAGACTTCTAATAAATTTTCAGCACTCGCTGACTTAGAGGCATCAATCTCCGCAACTTCCTCCCAAGTGGTTCCACCTGTTACTGCTGGACCCTCAACGGCTACACAAAGTACTGCAGCTTCTCAACCTATTGGCTCCACGGGACAGAGACCCCCACCAATCACTGTCACTGGTCACGGGGATCTGTTCCGCAAGAATAGAGAAATTAGAAAACTTATTAGTGGACAACTCAAAGTGGTCAATATAAGGGAAGGTTTGCGTTATTACGCAACTACAATGGAGGACGTTTTGATCCTTAGACGGTATTTTCATTCCCTACACTGGGAATATTATACTCATCCGACCAAACAGGAGACTCCATTGAAGGTAGTACGTAAGCGCCAGCATTCAGATACTTCAATCGTAGAAATGGGAGAGGAAATCAAGTTCTTAGGATTTCCTCCGAAAAGTGTAAAGCAAATTATTGCTAAAAGAGAACATTTGGACTAGCCTTTACCAATCTTTATTCTGAAACTTGAGCGGACACCTGAGGCTCACCTAATTATCAATCTAAAGCGGCTCTTATATTGTGTAGTATCTATCGAACCGTACAAGACAAGGTCTGGCCTTGAGCAATGTTTTAGGTGCTATAGTCCTTTCCTGCATGCTGCCGGACGCCACGTTGTGTAATCTGTGCCGTGGCCCATGGACATAAGGACTGTACCATCAAGGCCTCTGCACAGAGAAACCGAAATTTGCTGAAGTGCGCAAATTGCGGAGCGAATGGACACCCAGCATCCTATCGTGGCTGCCCTGTATTCCAGGCGGCGCTGGAAAATTATAGCAGGGTAACCAAACCCATCCCAACCAAACCTAAAATAGCCCAACCTAGGAATTTCACTTCGGTGAAAGCCCATCCTAATGTTTCATTTCTCTCAACCTTTACTAACACGCATCTCTTCTCAAACCAATAAGGAGAACAACAATGTTCAAGACCAGGGCCAGCAATTGCCAGCAGTACAATTAGGTAAACATGCTGAGGATTATCTCCAGGGTATGCAGCCAATATTGGCTGAATTACCCACCCCCATGGAGAGATTCCTCTTCATGCATAACATCTTTAATGAATTTAATATAGGTTAGAGTTCATGTGAACCACCAAATAAATTGTACGAGACATTCGCATAGTTTCAGTGCAATTTTGTTGCCTTATTACTATGTGGATATATCCGCCATTTATTATCCAGATACACAGATTCACAAAGAGAAACTAACTTACTACCATTAGGCTAGGGTTAAATGAACCACAACCCTATATCGATAGCCACGAAGGAATTTGACTGCCAAGATTACCCAGTGCTTAACAGTAAGCAGAGCACTAGGCGGTGCCAAGTCATCATCATCACTAGTAGTAGTAGGCCATATGGAGGTCAGAGCCATATCTCCAACTCCCGATGAGACTCTCTTAGGGGAGGAAACCCCGAGTACATATACTTGTAAGTGGGTCACCTTCACGTAACGGGAAGGTGTTTATAACATATGTTGTCGGGATAATACGTGCCTGGTACAAAGCACCCGGGTATATGATTACTATTAAATAAACTCCTAAAAAACCCTAATAATTATATCATTCAAATAGTTATAAGAAAATGGTAAAATATACCAGTAACCTTTTTTAATACTAAAATCATTCTGCACCAATTACGGGCTCAATAATGATGTCTTTATGAAGCCTATACATTTTGGGGCTACTTCATTGAAATATGTTAAATGTGCATCCAAGTAAGTAAATGAACTTGCTCTTTTCAGTATTTTTCAATCTATACAAATTTTGCTACGTAGAGGATATTTTCCATGAAGAGCCATTATTTTAGTTTTCGCTGTATCGATTTGCATGTTATATTTGGTGACTATTTTGTTAATAATATATACTGAATTTTGTAATCCATCTTGGTGATCGTGCATTATAATGTTACACCATCTGCAAAAACTAATGTATCTAATTTCATATTTATATTCAAATGCATATATCCATGACGTTGTTCTCTCCATTCTCCTATTATCTGCTTCATATATATGATCATTTTGTAAATAAATGTTCAAAATAATCACGTTGCCGATACAAAACGTGATCCCAGCCTGATTTCAACCTAACTAACCAATAACTGACAGATATATGGTTTGTGTTATATTTTTAAATTCAAGAATAACGATTACTTAAAACTCACCGAAATGTGACCTACACAATAATTACTGTATTTTTTCGGAGCATCCATCATGAAAATGTTGCTATGACAGTACACAAACGAATATTAATAAAAATTAATTCACGTATCGTTCACATAAAATAAATAAAAAAAGCCAGAGAGTGCATTATTCAAATTATTCAAAAGTAACAAATATTTCAGTCATTGTCTATATCATAGACGTATTTAAATGACAATCGATTAATATTTATATTATTTCTTAAACGTATTTACTTAGTTACTTACTTACTCACTAGCACTATCGAACCCGTAGGTTCTTGGCAGTGCGGACATAAGCTCTCCATACATCGCTATCCTGAGCTAATGCTTTTCAATCATTCCCTGTATAATCCACTTCCCTCAAATCAAAGTTAATGTTATTCTCCCAGATTATTTTTGGTCTAACAATTCGGCGTTTTCCCTCTGATTTTCCTACAATAAGCTTCCATGCACGACTATCCTTTCCCATTCGTGCTACATACCCTGCCCATCGCAGTCTACGAGACTTAACTGTTCTTATTATATCTAGCTTCCTGTAAATACCATGCTTCACAATTACACAGTCTTCTCTATTCACCTGTCTATTCATTTCTCTTTGTTTTACATTTTTTTCCTAAGAACTTTATTCTCAAAAACTCGTAATATCCTTTTCTCTCTTAAAGTAAGAGTCCTTGTTTCTCATCCATATAACATAACGGGTACAATAATCGTTTTATATATTTTCAGTTTAACGTTTTTTGAAACGAATTGGGATGTCAAGACTGGCTGTAATGCATAATAGCACATATTTCAAGAATTGAGCCTATGTTTAATTTCTTTGTGCATCTCATTCCTATTTGTGATTATTGTTCCTAGGTATTTGAAATCAGCCACTTTCTCAAAATTTTCCTCATTATTCATTAGCTGTACATTTCCATTAGATAATGTATTTCTACGTGTGACTATAAATTTAGTTTTATTGATATTTACTTCCAGTCGTAATTTCTTAGTGTTACCCAATAGTGTGTGCATGTTGGCCCTTAGTGCATCTTTGCTATCGGCCAGTAGTACCACATCATCAGCATAAACTAACAGCTTATTAATACCATTGAGTTGTAAGCCTTCCTCATTCTCTAAAGATTTAATGGCATGATCTAGTACACAATTAAATAGTAGAGGAGATAGTGCATCTCCTTGCTTCAACCCATTGCGGATTTGAAAAGTATCTGAAAACTGTTTGCCTACACGCACCCAACTCTTCCCAACTCTTTGTGTCGTTTAGACACATTCGTATAAGTCTAACTAACGTTTTAGGAATTCCGACCTCCAGAAGGATACTATATAACTTATCGCTCTTAATTGAATCGTATGCTTTTTTGTAGTCTACGTATAGTTGATGAACAGTACAATTATATTCCCATTTCGTTTCTAAAATCTGTCTTATACTATAAATCTGATCTGTTGTAGACACTTTTTTTTCTAAATCTACATTGATGGTCTCCTAGAATGTCATCAATATAGGGAGTAAACTTGCTTACTAATATTTCTTTGTTAGAATGTTGTACGAAGTTGAAAGTAATGAGATGCCCCTGTAACTGTTGCAATCAGTTTTATCTCCTTTCTTATAGATTGGTACGATAATTAATTCTATCTATTCGTCTGGAAGAGCTAATTTTTCCCAAATCATACTAAGCAACTGGCGGATCTTTCCATCAATTTAGTTATTTATATTAGTCGGAATCAAATTGCTACCTGTTATATTTTTTCGTTGCTGTGAGAACTGTTTAATTGTTGTCTTGTTTATAGAATCAGTATGTAGAAATCTTAGTTATTTGTGAAACCAATTTTAAATATAAACAGAAACAACTGTAATTCGAGTAGGGTAGGTATAGATGATAAGACGGTTACCAAAAAAATATGTGTACTGTTAACCAAATATCTGAAGTGATCCCACTACAGGCCTCATGGGGAGCTTGGAATAGTAGGAAGTTAAAGCTCCTTGTCAGCCGGATTGTCACCCCTGAAAGACGATCAACGTTATCCTTAGAACTCATTTTAATTAGAGCCTGAGTCAATTCGACGTCTGTGGTACCGTAACAAGTTTTAGGCATGTTTTGAAAATCTTGACCCCCAACGGGACTCGAACCTACAACCGTCCAGCTTGTAGCGTATTACCTTAAGCAAATACGCTACTCCGTAGCCCCCATCAAACTAACTCACACAACCGCAATGATTTAAAAATAAAATTCTGAGATCATGAATATGTCTGTGAAAGTCGGATGATCATGTACACGCCAATAAATGCAGTTACATATTTTTTAACAGCTCAAGATAAACAATAATATTCTCAAAATTAATTTAAAGCTGCATTTATTATGTTAATGACAAGGTTGTGGAGAATATTGCACTGTTTTTTTTTTGTCCAATGCCATATTACCTTTTATGATATTTCCTGCTTTATCCCTTGGTATTGGCAGAACTGTAATACATTTCTTAGGTCAGGGCACCAGGAAGACGGGTTTAAGTTACCTCGATTGTATGATGAGTGATAACTGATAATGAAGCGCCGTGAGACTCCAAATATTGCTTTGATATAATCTACACTTTATAAAGTTGAGCTCTTGCAGGAACCGATGGAAGATGAGTTTGATACAAAGATTAGAATTTTGTGAGTCAGGCGATAGAAATCCGAACATTGTAAGTGATGTATATTTTCAGATGGAACTTCATTCTCTCTCGACGGAGAAGTGAAGAGACAAAATAGTGAAGATAATCTGATGTCATACCATACTGAATTTACACTCACAGCATCCTGAAAATGTAAATATAAACCCTATGTTATATATTATTTTGTGATGAAGTTTCTTTCTCTGTCTACAAGGATGCGAAAGGATAAAATTGAATAAAACCGGACAGCAATGCCTACTGGAACACACCAGCGTACGGAAAATGTAAAATTGTGGGTTGGGATCCTAGGAATTAGAATTTTGAGTCTTTAATTTTATGTCTACCACTTACAGTTGACTACTATTAGGAATCCTTGTATGACATTTTAAATTCATTCCTTGCTATGTTTTTTCTATATTTAGAAGGTTCAGATATTTAATACAATCTGGTATCAACAAGACGATGCTCTCCCTCATTTTTCTCTACGGTTTGAGAATATCGGGATGATGTTTTGTCAAATAGATTCATCAGAAAAGATGGTTTATAGAATTTCCTGAAAGATAACCAAATCAATCTAGATCTGACTACTTTTCACGAGGTTACTTGAAATATGACGAGTTGAAAATAAGGAACGGTAAATAATCCAGATTTATGTACCTTCAGTAATGGAACATGTTTACAAGAATCCTAACTTCCACTTTGCTAATGGCTGATTGTAAATTCGGAACATTCTTATTAAATAATTTTTCAAGAATTTTTGGCAACAGTTATTTAAATTGTGAAAAAAAAGCTAACGGAACAATAACTAATTGAAATGTTATTAAAGCAAAAAGAATTTATTTTGCATGCAGCTAAAGAAAAATAAGTACCTTCACGAAAATAGTTATTACTGTACATTTAAATGTAATCTTATGTCAGTTTGACTATACTCTTATCTTGATTTAAGAAAAGCTAATTTTGAAACATTTAAACCTAATGGAAACAGTAGTACCCAGATACAAAAAAACTAGTTCTAATGTGAACAGTTGATGATGATGATCTTACAGATTATCCTTGCCACAGGCTAAGAGAACATGTTTAAAATTACATAAAGACTCGCTTCAATGATTTTTCAACTGTTATTTCACTAACTTTTTTTGCACTTTGGCTTGTTTATTTAAATACCTTCCAGTGTATAAAATATAAGTGTTAAAAGTTTATTTATAGGAACAAAGAAGAGTAGGTTATAGGTTAAGTTAATTTATAAACAGAAGCGAATTGACCGTCACTCATTTACATTAAACATTGATATACTTGAGGATTACTGTGCTGTTTTATATGGCCCAGTGTCAGGCAGGTAGCATTTATAATAAGCTGAAATAATCAATATGCTTAGCCACAGCGAAGCACGTAGGTGGATGAGACATGCTCAGCTCTGCCTTACTTTCATATATATAGCTCCCCTCTCCTCCTCCCATACTATACTCAACAGATTGTTTCAAAATATCTACATATTGTGTTACTAGAAGCATACGGTTAGAATTAAATGGAAAAATTTACTTTCTAGTATGAGTATATACGGAGAATTTTTCTAATACAGAGAGAATATCCGAGTTATGTTCCAGTTGTAATATAAATAAAACAGGTGTACGACTGCATTTTCATTGTCAAATAGCGTTTGTTACTTTTGAGTATGTAAGAAAATATAGTCCCCTTTTTAACATTCGAAATAGATAAAATAAAAGTAATAAAATATGTATTATAAGTTATATGGGAGAATCTTCCTATATATATATAATTACAATTTTAATATATTAAATACGCATTTTTTATTCTTATGCATGTGCAATGCAGAATACATTGGGATTTCAGTTGTTTCAAAATGGTCATTTTCTGCAGAAATTCTTAGAATATTAAAACGAAAGCATTTGGAAAGCGGGGAGAAACAAATTATTTTGAATATTTTCAAACCGTTTAGTGAAAAATATCCTACAATAATTATCCAGGAAGTGGTGAAAATAACAACAGAATTTACAATTGAGTCAGGATCGAAAATAAATTCTGCTCGTAATGAAATTGTAAATTAAGGATATGTATCCACATCATGGAACAAGCGTAAACGTCTGATTAGATAGGCTCATATATAATATTTTGTCATAAATAAGAAATGGGGAAATTTCCTATTTATTGGTACCATATAACAATAATAATAATAATAATAATAATAATAATAATAATAATAATAATAATAATAATACTTTATTTATTCTGGCAGAGTTAAGGCCATAAGGCCATCTCTTCCACTCAACCAGCACAAATACAAGTAAATATTCGACAAATATAGATATACACTATACTAATTATAAACAGTTAAAGATACAATAAATGTAGCAATGTAAATGTCATGTACAAACAACATTTTATAGGGTAATAACAATAATGATACGATAATAATAATAATAATAATAATAATAATAATAATAATAATAATAATAATATGATACATTATACGGGAAACACCAATTAATATATATATATATATATATCTTACACTGGATAATAATGAAGTCGAGTATGATGTATTCAGTCTTATTTCCCGTAAAATATGACATTGCTTAAGAATAATGTTTTTATCGATAACGGTTACGTGCAAATTTCAGTCATATGGCGGGTAAGATTAGCATCACCGTTTCCCGAACAGACGGAGTAATACCGTATGCAAGCATGTTTACGATAAAACTAGAACTTAACCCTGTGCAGATGATATGTTTTAATACTCAAATCAAAGATGAGAATATTGCATATATATTTATGCCCGTTACATCCTTGCTGGACTCATGGGTCCTCCCCTAGCTGAGTTTTTTGACCAAGCTAATTTTGTTACGCTTATTTCCCTACAGATGTCAATGAGTGACATCCAGGTAATTTAGTTCAGAGGTAATAATTTTTAGGCTTGATATTTTGTTACGAGATGGAAAATCTTCCGATAAGTTAGGGTGTTAGTTACAACACAAATATGTACCCATATTAATTTGTAACTACGTAATAAACTCACTGGCACTATCGAACCCGCAGATTCATAAGCTCTCAATACATCCCTTTCCTGAGCCAATGTTTTCCCATCATCCCTGTATAATCTGTTTTTCTAAAATTATGATTAATATTTTTATTCTCCCACCATATTCTTGGCGCTTTCCTTCTGGACGTCTCATACTATTCAATATTAATAACATTCATTATAAAATTCCGTTGAGGTATTAGTCATACAATTAAAATTATAATATAAAATTATAAAATTGTTACCTAATAGGTCAGTCTCCTCAACTTTGTAATTCAATCATTCAATCAATCAATATTCTGACAAACTTGAACAGACGGACCTATTAGGCAACAATTTTATATTTTTATATTATAATTTTAATTTCATACTATTATTATTATTATTATTATTATTATTATGTCCACCGCTGTGGTCCCAGGGTACCGTGCTGCCTTGTCACGCAGCGGGCCCGGGATCGATCCCCGGTCGGGGCGGTTTTTCTGGGTGAGGTTTTTATCGGGGTTTTTCCTCACCTGTAAGACGAATGTCAGGAAAACTTTAAGGCCCAAACGGTCCCCGAAATCATATGGCCATCATCATCAACATCTTTATCATTATCATCATCATCATCCTTCAGCGGTGTGGAAAGCAACGGGAAGCTACCACACCTACATTTCCCTAAAATGGTATGATTGCTGTGAAGGACGTGCCTTCGGGCAGAATTACTATGGATGGATGGATGGATTATTATTATTATTGTTATTATTATTACTATTATTGCTACTACTATTGCCATTACTATTATTACTAATATTATTATTAATATTATTATTACTATTTATTATTATTATTACTCTAAAACTACTATTAGAAAAGCATAAGGAATTCAATATAGAAACTCATATCGCCTTCGTTGACTTCATAAAGGCTTTTAACAAAGTAGACAGAAATATATTACTACAAATTTTAGCTGATGATAACGTTCCACAACAATATATTACTAATATCTTCAACATCTATAAAGATAATGAAATCTCTGTTAAACAAGATGGCAAATTATCTTCTTGGGAAAAGATCAACACTGGAGTAAGACAGGGATGTGGACTTTCACCGGTGCTTTTCATTATATACATGAATAAATTAATAAATGAATGGAGGAAAACACAACGAGGATATATACCCATCAATAGGAACCTCAAACTCGATGCTATTCTTTTGCAGACGATTTAGCTCTTCTGGCACTTTCCGAAAATGATTTGCAACGATCAATTTATAATTTACAAAAAAATAGGTGCCAAATTTAATATGGAAATATCAATTAACAAAACTAAAATTATGGCATTTCATGGGAAGGACCCCATACAAGGTAAAATCTGTCTCCAAAATAAAATTTTAGAGAGATCTAATCAATTTAAATATCTTGGATATTATCTCTCTATCTGGAATGAAAACGATATCCCTGAAAAAGTTACCAGTTATAATAAAAGTTTAGGAATTATTAATCAAGTTATGAAACCATCCCTTGTACAAGAAAACACCAGATTACGTTTATATAACACTTTGGCTAGACCAGTGTTGACCTATGGTAGTGAAGCATGGACACTAAAAAACAATATGAAAGCAGAATAACGGCTTGTGAAATGAGATTCATGCGCAGAACAGCGGGTTACACCAGATGGGATCGGAAAAGGAACACCGATATCTTAAAAGAATTGAAGACTACGCCAATTTTGGAATATATTAAACAGTACCCACTAAATTGGAAACACCATCTTGAAAGAACGAGTTCAAATTGGATCCCCAAAGCTGTTTATAATTATATACCAAGAGGGCGAAGATCACTGGGCCGTCCTATGAAACGCTGGAGGGAAAATTTTCTATAGGATCGTAATAGGCCTTGGCCTAATACTTGGAAGGAAGAAGAAGATTATTATTATTATTATTATTATTATTATTATTATTATTATTATTATTAAATGTACCTACCCATTTTATGGCTCTTACAGCCCAAGACGGGCTCTGGACTTACCATTTGGGGATTCTTACATAATCAGATTATTTAACTACATGGTCGGCTTGTTGCCTGAAGAGACTTCTAATAGACAACTGAAGTAATATTGGATCATAGGTTAAAATTTGTTCAGCGACTGATAACTTCAGGCTTGAGGATCTTCTACGAGCCTGAATATCTCCAGACTCGGTACCAATGGCTTAATGTCCCTCCCGGAGTAAATGTCCTTTTTTCCATCCTACAAATCGATAGATCCTGCCGGGATTGAACCCACGAACTTCCGGACTAGAGGGAAGAAACGTAACCACTTGACCATTGCGGCCGAGTAATAAACGTATGGACGCTATAAAACGCGTTCATAGTAAAATCATATTACGAACTCTGGAGGCACTCCGTAGCGTAGTGCTTAAGGCACTGCGCTACTAGCCGGAAGGTCGAGGGTTCAAATCCCGGTGGGGTCAGGATATTTAAACTGACCCAAACCTTCTGGCGGCACCATGGCCCTGGGGTTGACTCAGCCTCTAACGGAAATGAGTACCAGAAGCTTATTCTGGGGTAAAGGCGGCCGTCACGCAGGGCTGACATCAAGTGCCGATTGTCTAGAAAAAGTGGGAACCTTAACCTCCTACTACCCCAAGGGCTTCCTGAGGCCGGTAGTGGGACTACTTTACTTTACTTACGTTCTTAAGAGCTTTACTCTTACCGGTATAATAATTTATCACAAGTTTGTTCAGCAACAAACTGTGGTTTAAGATATTATTAAATCATCATGTAAAAAACTAAAATGTATCCCTTTTAAACGCCGATGGCGAGAGACGTGTAAAAATGAACTGTAAATTGCCTATAATTCAGTAATGTAAAGAGAGAAACTTTTGGGCGATAGTGCGTTTTATCATACATACAGTAATGGCGACCACGATTGAAAGTTCCACCCCCCTACATTTTGTTGTTGCCAACCTAATAATTATACTGTAATATTACATATTACAAACACGCGTGTGAGAAATAAAACCACTTCACTCTATGTATACTACATACAATTTACAGTATATACAAAAATATCCAAAAGGTATGATATACATTATACGAAACAAATGACTGCATTTTACATGAACTGAACTTTATTTGAAACAATATAAAACATTAAATACGTGTTTGCCGCCATTTTATAACTGAGTTGGTCTCATGGCCTCCTGTTGTTTCAACTAATAAACATTGCCCAAACTTTTAACGTTAGTCAATTTTTGTAATGAACGAAAATATTTGGAACAAATATGCTATTATTTTACTATTATTTATTATTTTGAAAACACCACCGCGCAAAAAATAATGTACAACGCACGATTGTGAAGCGTTTTACAGACTCTCTGAAATTAGAAAATTTCGATATCGCCCGGTTCTTAAATATCTTCCTTCGTTTTGTAAAAACCACTTCCCAACCTCGCATCGTAATATGTTGTTATTATTATTATTATTCGTTTTGCCGGGATTATGACAAGTTATAAGAAAGTTAATATCAGCTTAATTTCTTTAAAATGGTACCTGATTCTATCAATTACTAACTTACTGTTTGGACTAACATCGTTTCAGATACTGTGTAATTAGAAAATAAAAACAAATCAAGCAAACTAGAGTAAAAATTATAGGAAAAAAACTATGCTAGAAGCAGCAGTAGGATCCTCAAACCCCCTCACACAATACACAAAATGCAATCATCGGATATTTCTATATAGGGGCCTTCAAAACGTTTTGCAAAAGACATTTTTATGTATTCCAAAGAAACAATATAGGAAAAAATGTTAATCATTATGATATTAGAAACTTGTTTCTGGCTGTTTACTTGAGAGCGGCATCTGTTAAAAATGCGACAAGTAAAATTCTTCACGAATTTGACCTCATAATCCCAAAATATTTTCTAATGTAGATTATGCATAAGCCTCATTCGCCCACCAATAGTTTACACCGGAACTTCGTCAAGAAAGCCCAGGCCCAATTAAAGTTTCATCTTTCCTTGATAGTGTCAGTTACAAAAATCAACCAAAACGTATGCCATCCACAATTTCCTACATTTCATATAGGCCTACATTTGACTTTAACAATTTGTTCAAAGAGCTTGCTCAAATAGATGGAGAATAAAATATGGACAAGCTCAAATAATAACTAGTTATCCAACCAGAAAACTAATGTCAGAAAAAATAAACAACGATTAAAAGTAATAGTTAGAAACCTGCAAAAAATCTTGAAGAAGTATAAAATCAAACGAAACATTCGTGAAGACGTAGCCCAATGTTGAGTCTTGGCCTCTCCTTTGTTTGGAGAGTACTAGAATAAGTTAATTTAGTTACGCTTATTTATATAAATGGATTGCGCACAAATGTGCAAAGGTGATAACACAGCTAAAAATCACCAACACTAACTTGGTCTAGTTACGCTTATTTACCGATAGATACCATGAATAGCATGCGGTCAACAACATATCGACCCAATGAGACATCTAGCAGGCAACTAAGATATTGTTAGGATGATGAGGTCAGTAAATTTTGCTTAGAGGTTTTTTATTCAGGCTTAAGGATATTTTACGAGCCTGACTCGGGATCTACGGCTTAAAGTCCTTCCCGGAGGAACTGTTCATTGAATTTTTCCGTCCTAAAAATCGATCGACCCCAGACCGGTTTAAACTCACGACCCTCAGGACCAAAGACAAGGATCATAACCACTAGTCCACCGCGGATGATTATTACTAGACAAATTTTTGCTAGTACAGGAAAACCTATAGTGACCAACTCAAAGTAGATTGGTTTCTGTATTTATAGTGTACCTTGCGGAGTCATGAATCTTACGCAAACTACAGCGGTCGTGTCTCCTTATTAAGTCATATATGTTTTGACTAAAATTGTTATTAATTTTACTCGGACCAGATATTCACTTTGCCCGTATAGCCCGGGGAAAGCGACTCAAGTACATATTTTCAATTTTTTTTGTGTTAATAGGATTACATATGTATCAAAATGTCTACCACTGTGGTCTAGATGTAGCATGCTGCCTTGTCATGCAGCGGGCCCACGTTCGATTCCCGGTCGTGACAGGCTCCTGGGTGAGTTTTTTTCGGGGTTTTTCCTCACCTGTAAGATAAATGTCAGGAAGCGTAGCGACTAACGGTCCCCGAAAATCATCCGGCCATCATCATCATCCTTATATTTTATCATCTTTTACCGGTGTGGAAAGCAACGGAAAGCTACCACACCTATAATTCCCTAGTAAAGCTGCAAAGCACAGCATGAAAACGTTATGATTGCAGTGAATGACCTGCCTTGGGGCAGAATTATTATGGATGGACGGATGGATATATCAAAATACTACATTCAAATAATTGAAGATTGCTGAAATAAATACATTGAAACAAATAACTGTTCCTATCTAAGTTTTCTCCCAACCCCTTTCAAAAAAATGTTAAACTGAAAATGTATAAAACTGTTTTTCTACCAGTTATATGGATGCGAAACACAGACACATACTTTAAGGGAGGAAAAGAGATTACGAGTGTTTGAGAATAAAGTTCTTAGGACAAATGTTGGACCAAAGAGTGATGAATAGACAGATGAACGGAGAAAACTAAATATTAGTGAATACATGGTCTTTGTACGAAACCAGATATAATAAGAAAAGTTAAATCTCGTAGATGCGATGGGCAGGACATGTGGTACGAATGGGGAATGAAAGACGTGCATGGAAGTTTCTTGTAGGATAACCTGAGGGAAAACACCCAGTTGGTAGACAAAAAATGAGGTGTGGGAACAACATTAACTATAATTTGATGGACGTAGATTATACAGGGAATGATTGGAAAATATTAGCTGAGGTTAGGGATGTATGGAGAGCTTATATCCGTGCGGACATGAACTTACGGGTTCGATAGTGCCAGTGAGTTAATTATGAAAATTTTCTCGAATGTTTGTGTCCTATAATTAAGTTAGTCGTTTTGCCCCGACTTACCCTACATTAATTAACAAATCTGCGTTCTTTAAGCTTCTGTGTACTTTGTATGTAAAGTTGTTGGGTCACACATGTGACGCTTTTCCGGTGAAGGTGGGAACTAATCCTGAAATGTAATTAACAAACATAGCCAGCCGGGATGTTCAGCCTCTGTCAGGCTTTATTAACGAAAATCAATATCAAGGCCAGTACACCGTAGTATACAAATTATAACCTTATGTTACGTAGTTTCGTACTATTTTGAAACTGAGTTTAGTTAACTTTTAAGCAATATTTATTAATTAATTAAATTATCTGATTCATATAGAGCAAAATTATAATCTGATTGCACTGGTAAACATAAGTGAACTTTTTTTCTTTCACAAGAATAAAAATATGAGACTTTGGAAGTATGTTTCATCCTGAATTAAAATATTATTTCAGTTTGTTCTTATCAGGCAAAAGGTTTCTGTGATATTAATTGACTTTTTTTATAATTTTTAATAAAATCCATCTAACACTAACTCATTCTGACTTACCTAGAAAGTGGAAGATAGTGATTTTTCGGGCATATTTTGCATCTGAACATCTCTCTTCTTAGTCCAACAGTAGCCAGCCAGCATATTAGAACTACCCTTTCCTATTGTGGAAATTTGCTGATGAAAACACTCACCGTGCTCATCAGAGACAGCGCCAAGATTTTCCGGAAACAAGTCTAAGTGAGAGGCCTAAAAGTGCATTTTAAAGGACATGTTGCATCCCATAGCTTTATAAGAATGCAGCACATCAGCCACTATGTCACGATAGTTTTCTGCTTTATGGTTTCTAAGGAAATTGCAACATACATTTTTTAATGACTGCTAGGCTGCTTTTTCTAGAGGATTTAACAGACCTTCAAAATGTTCATCAGCCATTTAGTGACCGCATTTGGGGCCCTATAAAAATTCCTTCTTTCAGTTTAGCATCACTGACTTAGGGTGATTTCCATTTCAAGTACAAGAATACATCAGAAAGTTTATCCATAGCTTTGACAACATGTTTCATTACTCCTAATTTAATATGCAATGGAGGTAAATACATTTTTTCAGGATTCACTAAACGGATATGTGACACATTTCTCTGGCCAGGGATAAGAGATTCACGTTTAGGCCATGATTTTCTAACGCAGTGAGAATTCTTATCTCTGCTGTCCCATTCGCACAAAAAACAGCAAAATTTGGTGAACCCAAGTAGCAAACCAAGCAATAAAGCAATGACCTTTAAATCGCCATATATATTTCTCATATTGGATTTTCTCTAAAACCAGTTTCATATTTTCATATGTCTCTTTGATATCAGCGGCATGCGCTACAGGTATTGATGGAAGTTCAAGGCCAATATGTAGCAACACAGCCTTCAAACTAACTTTAGAGGAGTCTATGAACAATCGCCACTCATTTGGCTGGTGTTGATGCCCAAGAGTTTCCATAACAGAACAAATATCATTGCAATACACAATACTAATTTCTTTGGAGAAAAAGTCTTTGAAAGCACTATGGTGGCTACGATAACTACATACTCTTACATCTTTTTGAAGTAAATTCCAGCCATTGAGTCTGGAAGTTAAAACTTCACCTTGCTGTTTACACAGGTTTAAATCCCGAACCAGGTCATTGAGGTCTTGGTGATTGGAAAAGTATGGTTCTGATGAACAGCTACTGCCTTCATATGTAAGATCATTTTTATTTCCATCTGAATCATTTTCAGTTTGAGCTAGGTCAGAATCAGAGTTATGAGTTAAGGTCATATCTGCATTTACTTGGACAGGGAACTCTTCAGTGTGTAACACAGGCCTCATTGCAGATGGAAAATTAGGATACCTAACTGTATATAATGATTTAGATATGACTCCTTTAATATTTGTTAAATAAAAATAAAAATCAATTAGATGATCCTTCGGTTCCCTCCAAATCATGAGAATTGCAAATGACATATGATGTGTATCATTTTTCCATCCAATCAACAGTCTAACACAGGAAACACAACATATATTTGGGGCCCAGCTCTTATCAAAATAACCCACGTGACAGCCAAAGTAAAGTTCATAACACTATTTCACAAGTGGTGTGAAATTTAGCCTCTGAGACTTGAAGGCCAACTCACCACAAATATAGCAAAAATTATCTGCATGATTTATACACTTTCGTGACATGATGAAAGACGAAAACTCTAAAACACAACACATACAATACACTTCTAAACAGAAAGGAAGGGAATATATTTTACTAGTGATATTCGTACTACCAAGCTCACAATTATCTCAATACTGACACAGTGCAATGCAGATTAACAGGTCTGAGCATGTTAAAACACGCATGAACCTGCATATTCTTGTCTTTTGGTGGATCAGCATGACATTACATATAATACATACTGCTTGAATAAAATAGCTACATGTAAGGTAGAGGTTCGTATGGCAGATAAAAGAGAATGCTAAAATAAATTTAAAAAGTAGCTGTCACAAAAAAACTGTGCCTGATGGAACAATTGTGACTACATTATCTGAATTCAGTATGAAAACATGCACTAGATTCACTAATCAGATTTCTTGTGAAGAAAACCTTGCGACCAGTGTTATCAAACAACATATAGATTCAAATAAAATTATCCCACTTACACTTCAGCAAGAAATTCTTTCAAAAATCTACAATGAACATAAGGAATTACTTATGTGAATAGCAATGCCCGTCTCGATGGAACTGCATAAACTAACAAGGGAACTGTCAACAGTTGGATGCCGGAAACTACCTTGAAATATTTCTCAGAGAAGCGTAGTGATTTACCAAGACCGCGTCCAATAAATTATCTGCCTTTTTAAACCCATTCTTCTCAGACGACAAGGTACACTCGCTTAACTGTGCATGTTATGCATTTCGCAATATTTTGTACATTCCTTGGCAGGGCAATGTTTTGTTAATATTTATGTATAGTAGAGCAATGTGTTTTGGTCTTCTCCCTCATTGAGATATGAAGTACCGTTATCATTTGTTCGTTTTGAATGTCTGAATACAGACTATATAATTTACGGTGGTTTAAATTCGGTTTCTGGGGAATTGTTCATTTAAACCTGAAGCGAATGGTTTAATTGAAATCGAAGCCAGAATACAGTAATGCCAACCAACTGTACGAAGGAGATGGACTCCCTGCATGTTATCCAATCCGCAAATTCAGGTGTCATATTATTTCCCTGAGAGAGTTGGCGCTGTATATTATTGTTTTGCAGTTAAAACTGGCAGGTAAGTAATTGGACACAGACTTAGTACATCATAAAATTTCTCATGGATAAATTTCGTGGTAGGTTTCGGCATGCAATTGTTGAGAGTTCTCTTGTAAGCGGATACCTCGGCAAGTCGAATGTATGGTATCTGATTTATGCGAAATATATAGTACATATTTTGTTAAAATGGAGAAAATAAATTTCTAATTCCAGCTTATTTAAAAGTGTTGCACTGAAGTAAAAATAAATCATGCTTAACCGCAAGTTATTATCTATTTTGATACTTCTGCATAATTTGATACCAATTTAAATAATACCAATGCATTTCCTTTTAAAAGTATTGAATGAATCAAACTAATGTATCTTATAAAATACATTCTCAGTTTAAGGGTTAATTCTATGTTCTGATATAAAATGCGACGCTTCGAAAATTGCGGTGGCTAGAGCTAACTTTTCCCTCCATGGTATCTTTACCTTGTCGTGGTGGAGTGGCTTGTGTGCTTAAATGATCCTGAGAGCTATGCCGGCGGTAGCATTGCTGCCGATAGGGTTACCCATGCCGGACTGGTCGAAGGTGATAAGCCAGACGAAATAAGTACCTTGGTCGAAAGAGTGACGATCTTTCACCGTAAAAATACAACCGTCAAGAAATGCGGACATGGGTTCTACTGGGGTAAAATTTTCCGGAGGTCAAATAGTCCCCCATTCGGTTCTCCGGGCGGGGACTACTTCAGGGAACCCATGCCAAAGGCTCAAACACAGGGACATGTTCCTAGGAACGTGGAATGTTAGGACTTTATACAATAGCGGGGCACTAGAGATATTAACGCGGGAATTGGATAAATCGCCCTTGGATATAGTCGCTTTACAGGAAGTTAGGTGGCCAGGAGAAGGTAGTCAGGAATCAGGAAGCTTTGCATTATACTATGGGGGTGCAGAAAGACCTGCATTTGGAACGGGTTTTTTAGTCAGAAGGAGGATCCTATCCGCTATCCGAGATATTAAGTTTGTTAGTGATAGGATATCATACATAATTCTAAAGGGTAAACGACATGATTTTATAATTGTAAATGTACATGCCCCCACAGAAGATAAAGATGACAATATCAAGGATGAGTTTTATGAAGAATTAGAATGCTTATTTGATAGCCTTTCACGATATCATATGAAAATTGTCTTAGGAGATTTTAATGCAAAAGTGGGGCGGGAAGATATATTCAAACCAACAATAGGCAAATTCAGTCTTCATGAAGATAGTAACGACAACGGGGTTAGATTAGTCACATTTGCCACATCAAAGAATCTCATTGTTAAGAGCACAACATTTCAGCATAAGGATATTCATAAATACACCTGGACGTCCCCAGATGGAGAAACTCGGAACCAGATAGATCATGTATTAGTGGATAAACGCTGGCACAGTAGCATCATTGATGTTAGATCAGTTAGAGGGACAGACTGCAATTCAGATCATCATCTGGTCAGGGTGAAAATCAGACAACGGCTATCGCTTATGAGAGGAACAAACGCTAAAGATGATTCTGTAAAATATGAATTAAAAAACTTGAAAAATGATGAAATGCAGCAAGAATACCAAATCAAAATTGCTAATAGATTTGAAGTACTGGAATCTTCAGATGACAATGTGGCAAACGAAGAAGAAACTGATATAAATAAGGAATGGGAGGCTATAAGAGATACTATTAAATTGTCAGCATCAGAAAGCATTGGTTGTTTAAAAAAGAGGCAAAACAAGAAATGGTTTGATGAGGAATGTGCCGACATTGTAAAGAAAAGAAAGCTAGCAAAAATGAAATGGTTACACGAGCCAAATGAGGTAAATTTAGAGCAATTGGGTAGTGTTAGACGGGAAACCACCAAGTTACTAAAGAGTAAAAAGAGGGAATATTTGAGAGAGAAGATTAATGATCTTGAAATGAATGCAAAAAATAGGAACATTAGAGAATTATATCAGGGAATTAGTATAGAGAAGAAAGGTTTTCAGGCTAGAACAAACATAATTCGGAATGAAAATGGGGATATGATTGCAGATTCCAAGAGTATATTAAATAGATGGAAAAGTTATTTTAATCAGCTATTAAATGTACATACAGAACAGGACATTGAGGAGGATAAGTTACAGACAGCAGAAATGCTAGTCGCAGAGCCAAGTGCATTAGAGGTTGAAATGGCAATTGAAAAATTAAAGATGTATAAAGCATCAGGTTCAGATGAGATCCCAGCAGAACTGATAAAATCAGGGGGAGAAAAATTGATGGACAAGATACGCTGTTTGCTTAGTATGATTTGGGAAAAAGAAGCTCTTCCAGATGAATGGAAGGAATCAATTATCGTACCAATTTATAAGAAAGGAGATAAAACTGATTGCAACAACTACAGGGGCATCTCATTACTTTCAACTTCGTACAAAATTCTAACAAATATATTAGTCAGCAGACTTACTCCCTATATTGATGACATTCTAGGAGATCATCAATGTGCATTTAGAAGAAACAGGTCTACAACAGATCAGATTTTTAGTATAAGACAGATTTTAGAAAAGAAATGGGAATATAATGGTACTGTACATCAACTATACGTAGACTTCCAAAAAGCATATGATTCAATTAAGAGGGAGAAGTTATATAGTATCCTGCTGGAGTTCGGAATTCCTAAAAAGTTAGTTAGACTTATACGAATGTGTCTAAATGGCTCAACGAGTAGGGTGCGTGTAGGCAAACAGTTTTCAGACACTTTTGAAATCCAGAATGGGTTGAAGCAAGGAGATGCACTATCTCCTCTACTATTTAATTTTGTACTAGAGCATGCCATTAAATCTTTAGAGAATGAGGAAGGCTTACAACTGAATGGTATTAATAAGCTGTTAGTTTATGCTGATGATGTAGTACTACTGGCCGATAGCGAGGAGATACTAAAGGCCAACACGCACACACTATTGAGTAACACTAAGAAATTGGGACTGGAAGTAAATATCAGTAAAACTAAATATATGGTCTCACGTAGAAATACATTATATAATGGAAATGGACAGCTAATGACAAATGAGGGAAATTTTGAGGAATTGGCTGAATTCAGATACCTAGGAACAATAATCACAAATAGGAATGAGATGCACAAAGAAATTAAACATAGGCTCAATTCTGGAAATGCATGCTATTATGCATTGCAGAGACTTTTGATGTCCCAACTCCTTTCAAAAAATGTTAAGCTGAAAATATATAAAACTATTATTCTACCAGTTATATTATATGGGTGCGAAACATGGACTCTTACTTTAAGGGAGGAAAGGAGATTACGAGTATTTGAGAATAAAGTTCTTAGGAAAATTTTTGGACCAAAGAGAGATGAACAGACAGGTGAATGGAGAAGACTACATAACAATGAACTACATGGTCTTTATAGGAAGCCAGATATAATAAGAACAGTTAAGTCCCGTAGACTGCGATGGGCAGGACATGTTGCGCGTATGGGGAATGAAAGACGTGCATGGAAACTTCTTGTAGGAAAGCCAGAAGGAAAACGCCCAGTTGGTAGACCAAGAATGAGGTGGGAGAACAACATTAACAATGATTTGAGGGAAGTAGATTATACAGGGAATGATTGGAAAGCATTAGCTCAGGATAGGGATGTATGGAGAGCTTATGTCCGTGCGGCCATGAACCTACGGGTTCGATAGTGCCAGTGAGTAAGTAAGTAAGAGCTAACTTTTAATTTCGGGCTGTAGGAAAACTTAAACATCTAATGGTCGATTTAAGTGATTTCTGGAGAACACCTTCCTCAGTATATTTTAACAACATGCACTGTGTTTGGTTGCGGAACATAAACAATTTAAGCGTGATTTATAAATTTTCGTTTCAGGCGAACTCTTACACCTAATGCTCCGATTTTGCTGGTTAACGAATGGATTTTATTTTTTTAACGAATTGCTATATTTACACACACACACACACACACACACACACACACACAAAAACATTTTGATCATGGCCATTTTTCGGTATGTACTAGATAGTATTGGGGAAGATCTGTAAAAAAATGGAAACATTTTCTGGAGAGGAATGTCTCAATAGTTTTAGTGTATATGATAGTCTATTAATTTAATCTCTTAAATAACTAAAGAAGCTAATTACTAACACACTGGCTATGTCTAACCGATAGGTTCATGGCCGCGCGGACATAAGCTCTCCATAAATCCCTATCCTGAGCTAATGTTTTCCAATCATCCTCTGTATAATCCACTTCCCTCAAATCACGGATAATTTTATTTTCCTATCTCATTCTTGGTCTACCAACTGGGCGTTTTACCTTTTGGTTTTTCTATCAGAATCTTCCATGCACCTCTTTCATCCCCCATGCGTGCCACATTTCCTGCCCATCGCAGCCTACGAGATTTAACTGTTCTTGTTATATCTGGCTTCCTATATATATATATATATCATGTAGCTCACTAATATTTAGTTTTCTCCATTCACCAGTCTGTTCATCCCTTTTTGGACCAAATGTTTCCTAAGAACTTTATTCTGAAATACTCGTAATCTTCCTTCCTTCCTTAAAGTAAAAGTCCATGTTTCGCAACCATATTATATAATTGGGAGAATAACTGGATGATATATTTTTTGTTATATATTTTCAGTTTACCTTTTTTGAAAGGCATCTATTAAATAAAGTAGTCGTATTGAATAACTGCATTCCTTCGGAATTCTCTAGAACACATGTGAAAGAAGGAATAATTTGGCTTTGTAATTATTGTATGTAATTTGAGAGCACACAATAATCTGTCCATAAACACAATGGACGTCATGACTAAAATTTATGCATATGCTAAGAAAGTGCAAAACGCCATTACACCTTCAGGTAGTATACCGTAAGCGCTAGACAATGATTTGTACAACCTATATCAGTTATTTAAATGATCAAGGATTCAAGTGATATTGAGTCACTATTTTCACTCTGCATATGACCAGAACATTTATAATTTATCGAAAAATACAAATTTCCAAAGGTTGCGTAGAATGATCACACTGACCCTATAGAGTTTTATAATTTTATAAATTAAATTGGTTGGATTATTATCTTAATTTTTAAAATTATTTTGTTGGGGTGATGAAGAGATATAATTAACTCTTTTTTTAAAAGTACACATATTTGTGTGAAAGATATTACATACCCTATGTGTGATTCTGGGTAAAATATTGTCTTAAATAACTACCAAAGTGAAAACAAAAGTCGATGGAGTTAGAAAATTGTACCATGGTATAAAGTAGAGTTTCCCAAGGAAACACACCAGATCTATTAAATGAATAAAAAATAAAAAACATACGTTATTACTCTTGGATAAACAGAATATTAACAAGAGTAAGATGTAAAATGTCAAAGTTGCCTCTATCTCCGGTACTTTTTATTGCTAAGTTGTTAGCTTTCTGTGGAAACATCCAATTAGAGACACATTTATTCACAAAATTGTGCAAATAGAACACGCTATTTAGGATATAAAATAAGCTATCATTTTACTTTTGAATTATAAAGAAATATTCAGCATTTAATAATATGTATAGCACAATTTTTAAACTTAAAAAAATAAGAATGGCCGAACCACCCTGCTACAATTTTACAGCATAATATCAGAACTGAAGTGTGTTTCCGAAACCTGTTAACTAAAAAAGATTGACTACGAATACAAGCTAGTGAAATCAAATTTCTCAGACCAGTGGCAGGTAATAAATATAAACTTTTTAAGATTCATGATGTGTTCCGTTGAGGTTTATTCAAAATTAATATAAAATTATAGAATATTCACCTGAAAGGTCCGTCTCCTCAACTTAATTAATCATTTAACTGTAGCGCTTTCGGGACTTGTTCCATCATCGGCAGGATTCAAAACTGGTGTTTCACTGAAGATCTGGTAGAGGGGGTTGCATGTATTGGGTTCGTTTTCGTTTATCAGGCTGTCGTTGTGAGCTGCTTTCATGATTTCCATCTCTTCGAGTACGTTTATCTTCGCTGGATTATTTTCTCTGTGCATTATTGTTAGGGTGTTTTCAATAACATCAGATTCAAAGAACATTTACGAGACTTCATTCACGCAGAAGGGAAATCAAGCTATGCAAAACACGTTATCCATGAAGGACATCGCATGTTAAATATTGAAAACACCCTAACAGTAATGCACAGAGAAAATAATCCAGCGAAGATAAACGTACTCTAAGAGATGGAAATCATGAAAGCAGCTCACAACGACAGCCTGATAAACGAAAACGAACCCAATACATGCAACCCCCTCTACCAGATCTTCAGTGAAACACCAGTTTTGAATCCTGCCGATGATGGGACAAGTCCCGAAAGCGCTACAGTTAAATGATTAATTAAGTTGAGGAGACGGACCTTTCAGCTGAATATTCTATAATTTTATATTAATTTTGAATAAATATCAAGTAAAAAATAAATATATTTAAGTTACATAAAAGATAGTTAAATACAGGACAAAATATACAGACTATTTAAAACGCAGTCAATATATAACATAAAGCAGGCACAATTATACGGATCCATAGAACGAAGGAGTCAAGGACGACCATTGACAAGTATTTTTTGGGGCCGGGACAGGCAGAAGTGCCTACCCCTGAAGTAATTATCTTTAAATCATATTCAAAGATACACCAAGATCATCTATAGACATTGTTAACCCAGGATATGTAGAACTATCAGGATATTACAAATATAACAGTCTGTACGTGATATTTCAGAGCCTTTGGAGAATATAATTTGCGAAGACAGACTGCGAAACCGTTTACAGTATTATATTTTTTTCGTTACGCTTCCAAACTAATAATATAATTCCAAAATAATAATGCTCTTCTTACATACTATTATATTATCAAGCATTGTTTGACAGACTTTTGAATTTTTTTGGCAGCAACAAGATTCGAGTCATGAGATATTAGTGATTCATGACTCGGCACTATTGAATCGGGAATGCCCGCTGAGAGCTTTCCAGATGCGTTATGCATCGCTTTCCAGAATATTAAAGCTCTCGAGGTTTCGATTCTAGAAATATCAAGGACATACCTCAATAATCACCTATAAAATGGGTACTACTCGGACGACAGTTAGTTATGGTCTGAAAAGCGAACTGGCGACTTGCACTGTGGAAGGTTGTTATTGTGAATAATTGAGAGCGCCTGCGGTCTTTGAAGTACTTAAAAAAGAATAGAGGGAACTAAACAAATTAATTGGACATTTTTGTGTAAAATCAGTGTACAATTATTACAGAATTTGTATCTTAGATGGTCGCCAATACCAAACACCTGTAATATAAAAAATTATGGTCGTCTGTATTAAGAAAATATTAAGTGAAAAAATCTTGTATAATATTCTATGAAGATTTTATGGACTTACGGTGATAGTGTTTAAGGCCAGTTTTGATCATCAAAATACAACTTACCTTTATTTACATTACTGTATTTTGCTTGTACTTTACCGAACATCTATCTGAAGAACCTTTAATAGTAGGACTAAATCCATTACTAACACTAGGTGTATTTTTTAGGTCAGAACACCTGATCCACATAATGTAAAATTTAAAGGTGAAAGTGATTTAGCTGGTTTTTTTCCTGCGCTCTTCAAATCTATCATACTCTAATAAATATTAATTTAAAAGTTTGGCTAAAATGTCATCACTAACAACAATATATGGCCCAAGGTACATGAAATCAAACGCTGTGTTTACTAAATCCCTCCACTGCACTGACCCCAACCATCAGCTAACAATCTTATTGAAACTTTCAATTTCCACTTCC
The DNA here is from genome assembly GCA_030220185.1 of Diploptera punctata. NCBI lineage: Eukaryota > Metazoa > Arthropoda > Insecta > Blattodea > Blaberidae > Diploptera > Diploptera punctata. The sequence continues at coordinate 599,650 of JASPKZ010001577.1, read as the reverse complement.
TAAAGATAAAATAATACTTTCCTCAATCATATGTCTTCACTTTTTTTACCGGTCTTTCCAACAATTGTTTTTATATCAAAAGTCTAATGCGCTTCAACTGACATCCATTTTAGCTATGTGGCGGCTCCGTGGCGCAAGAGTAACCTCGCCTCTCACCGCTTGGATCCTGAGATCAAGTCTCGGTCCGTCCATGTGGGTTTCGTGGTGGAAGAAACGGAGCTTGGGCAGGTTTTTCTCGGGGTTTTCTCCCATTTTCCCCTACCACAATTTCATTCCACCATTTTCCCATACTCATCTCAATCATTTCGTTCATCTTCCCCTGTGACGGTGCGTCAGGCGCACACATATTCTAAATTTATTCAAAGTGTAAAAAATAGCTGTCAATTCCAATTCTAACAAAGTATAATTCCCTTCTATAACTGTAATTGAACGTGATGCAGTGGATACAATATATTGTTGCCCATCATCATCGAATTGAATCAAAACGGCACCGAATTCAGTCTTGCTCACGTCTGTGTAAATGTGAAATTTGCAATCCATTTTAGATCGTTGTAGTGCTATACAATTAGCAAATAATCCCTTTACATTTTCAAAAGTACTTTGATATTCCTATGTCCATTTACATTTGACATCCATTTTTTAGTAGCCCTCTAAACTCGCTTATGGTTGAGATGTAATTGATAAAAGACTTCGAATAATGATTCAGGATTCCCAAGAATCTCCGAAGTTATTTCAAGTTCTTAGGTGCAGGAATTTCCAAGATTCCTCTACCTTGTCTAGATCAGGAGTAATGCCTTTATTAGAGATCCGATATCCAGGGAATTGAACCTCTGACTTAACAAACACAGACTTTACCAGGCTGTCATTCCATTATTTCTAAGTTGAGTTAACATAATATCAATATGGGATAAATGATCCTCATAATCATTATTAATTATAATAGCGTCATCTACATAAACAGTACAATGTTTCTTCACTTCTTCTGTAGAACAATGTCCAAAGCTCTCAAAAATGAACTTCCGCTATTTCTAAGCCCAAACGCACATCTCGTAAACTCATATACACGTCCATTATGTATAAAGGCAGTATAAGGCCGAACTAGTTCAATTTGCCAAAATGATGAAGTCAAATCTATGGAGCTAATATATCACCCTGGTTTCACGTTCGCGATAGATGCTTCGATGGTTTCGGGTCTGTAATTATCCCATACCGTGAATGAATTAGTCCCTTCAACTATCTAAACATAGGCAAATTTTGCCATTAGACTTAAGTACCCAACAGATGTGATTGGCGTAATGTGAACTTAATTTTTGGATTATCCCTTGGGATAACATCTCCTCAATCATCTCATCAGCCTGTTTTATTACAGCAATCGGAATTGGTCTACTCTTTATATATATTGGAGGATGATCAATGACTTGGAATGAGTATTGGAAAAAATTACAAAGTCCAGGTTTTGATGAAAATGAATATTTATTCTTCTTTAAGATCTCCAATAGCCTTTCTGTTCACCAGATATATCATTGAGTATTTCTTAGTTATTAGAGCTTCTACATCATCAATCTTATTGAGTTAGTCATTAACACAATATAAATATATAGGCATTTCATCTTCATTAACATATCAAGAAACACATTCAATATCATTACATTTAAGTAAGACCTCTTCTTCCACACAAATGTAATTTTAAGACCTTCATTGCCCTCGACCTACTCGTCGGTACAATTATAATTATCAATAACTTGTTCACGGTACTCTCGACCATTTATGTAATCAGTATTTTCGTGAATTACAGCATTTTCTATAAAAATATCTTCTTCAGCTTTGACTGCTTCATCTTTACTCAAACTCTTCGTTTCCTCGTATTCATCATTAAAAGGAACGAAGACTCGAATTTTCTCGTCATACAAAGTAAGATTTCTACTCTCACAATCAATAATAGCATTACATTACTCTAATAGATCACAACCAATAAGCATATCCCATGGTACAAATGGAGAAATAAGACAAATTGCGTTAAAGCTATGTCCTCCGATCTTCGAGTCTAATAAGCATTGCATCTTTATAGGCAGCTTTTTCTTACCAATAGCTAGAGTACAGTATACACCGCAAATTCTGACTGTCGTTATTTTGTGTACATTATTTATTAAATAATCATATCATCTTTGATCAATTGTTGAATTAGACCAGCCACTATCAGCTATACATAATATATCACTTCTGTAAATATTAACTCTAATTCTGGGCGGACGCCCTATAACATTCGATTCTTTATTTCTAACAGGCTCCATATTACTATCTCTAGAAACATTCATATTATTATTATTCAAGAAGTTACTTCTTGAGGTATATAAATTACATTCTCCTATCAAATCTGTTGGTAAAATTTCTAAATTTTGACTACCATAGAAGCTCTTATGCTCGACCCCTAAGTTGGTATAAACTAAGGTACATTGCGGCGTCTCTAATGCACCTAATTTCCGTTTAAAGAACGAAGCACCGTTAATTCAATCTCAGTTTCACCTCTGGGATTATCATTTACAAATGATATCGCCGCATTTTAGTTATTTTGATTAGGATTCTGGGTATTCCTATAATCTACCCTTTCATTTTTAACAATTCCATCATTATGAGGTTGGCAAGTTTGTTGCTTGGGAATTAACCCTTTCCTATTTTCTTCTCCATAAGAATTTCGTCTTAATTTCCATCTCCTAGGAGACATCCAATATTTATTTTAGTCTTCCTCTACTTCCATATAATTTACTTGTCTATTATGATCGTATTATGATCATCGTTTCTTCTCGACCATGCATTATGGTTATATTTCTGGAATTTTCCATTTTGATTTCTGTTTTGGTTCGGACTATTATTTACCTGAACAAATTTATTATGAGGTTTGGAATATCAATCTTTTTTATAATTTTGATAGTCTCCTGTTCTCTTCTATTCATGACTATTTTTCATATTGTTATATTCTGCCCCTTCCCCAACAAAATCTCTTCTCCCATCATTGTTAATTTTACCTTTTATTCTCCAAAAAGGGCAATAATTTCAACATTTCAGATATACTTTGTGGTTTTGCTACTATAAGGTGGTATCTGATTTCATCAGGGAAATGATGAGATAACATCGATATTACAGTTTTCTCTTCGATGGGAGGTTGCAATAATGAAGCCATCTTTGCCTTTTCAAGGAAATAATTGAGATAATTCTGTTTTCCATAGTTGTTAAATTTACGACCAGTTAGATCTAGGCTTAAGTTTTTTTGTCTTTCTGGTCCCCAAAAATAACCTAGGAATAAATTTTTAAAAGTTTGACAAGACATTAAATCATGACATGTGATTTTGAACCAGGATTCGGCATTTTATTTGAAATTTACTTTACATAAAACATTTTATATCTATCAACTATATTTTTATATTAAAATATTCTTCTAATTCATTGATGTAGTCAATAGGACTTTTTTCAGATTTGTCATTGAAATATGGTAAATTTATTTCATTCAATTACTTATCAGGAATTTTACAATTGCGAATTTCAGAATGAGGATTATTACTATCATTATTAGATTCCACTGTTATAAATTCATTTACTATATCTGTATTACTATGTTTATCAGAACTTTTATGATATTTCTTTTCTATGTCAGTAATTTTGTCTATCCAACATTCTACCTTATTATTAATTTGTTCTACATCATTGGCAATCCTTGTTTGAATTGTATTACAATTTGCAGTTACATTTTCCTCAGATATTTTTAACATATCATTTACCTGACAACGTAGTTCGTCTATTTTCTCTTGGCAAGTTTGCTTAACGTCAATTATATTGTGATTATATTCTCTATTTACATCAACAATTTTCTGTTCCAACCTAAAGTTATTTTAGTTACATTCAAATACAATATTTTCTAATTTTTGGTATAATTTAACATTATTGTCATGAATTTCCTGTTTAAGTTTGAAAAAATTATCCTCCGTCCTGCTATTATTTTCCTTCATTCTACTATTATTCTCATCTATGTTGTAACTTAATTTCTCTTCATGTTTCTATAATTTTCCTCCATTTTAGACATTAATAAGCTTAACCAAGGAGGTGGCTCAGCACTATTAGAATTATAGCTAGTATTTACAATATTACTGTCCCTATCCATTTCTGAAATAGAATTTTCTTGGATTGAAATGTCTGATATAATGTCTATAGGTTCTAAAGTTTCATCACTATCACTGATATTCGTAGCCATGTTTGTTTTATCTTCAAATATCTTTCTATTTCTTAGTAGCATAAAATGATTATAAAATTACACATAATACACTGCTCAAAACAATTAGAGGAACACTATGAAATATGCAAATATTTTTTTCATTGGATAAAGGTACGAACATGAAATTAATAAAGTACATTATTTGTGGTTATTTATTTATTTCTTTATTTATTGCTCCGTCAGTAAAAACAAATGAATAACATTGACTATTAACTTTTCAAATAATTCCGCTATGTAAGCAATTGAATCTTGTGCTTATTTTTCAAAGTTAAACACTCGTTATATAGAGTTAGTATCGTGTATGGCCCCCACGACATTCGATGACAGTTTGGCACCTTCGTGGTATGCTCCCAATAAGATTCTGGTTTTCCTCTTGCGGGATATTCTCCCATTCCTCCTTCAGAGCATCTCCAAGTTGCTGCAGAGTTTGTGGAGCTTGATGTCGGTTCCTGACCTTCCTGTCTAGAAGAGCCCACAAATGTTCAATAGGGTTGAGGTCTGGGCTGACCGCTGGCCACTCCGTTACCTCAATTTCATTCCTCCTCAGGAAATCCCTGGTGACAGCCGCAGAATGTGCCCTGGCATTATCCTGCATAAACAGAAATCCAGGGCCTACTGCAATGGCAGCAGGTACTACATGCTCTTCCAGAACGTGCTCGATATACCGGACAGCATTCAGTCGCTGCGGAACAAGTACAAGGTCCGTTCGATTGTTGTACGTAACTCCGGCCCACACCATTATGGAACCTCCTCCGAATCTATCAATTTCCTGTACAGCCTCTGCAGAAAATCTTTCTCCTGGCCGTCCCCACACCCTCAATCGACCATCACAACGTGTAAGACGATACCTGGATTCGTCCGAGAAGAGCACAGACCCCCACTGGTTCAGGTTCCAATCACCATGGTTTTCAGCATACGTACGTCTTGCTGCCTTATGCCCATTTGTTAAGCGTGGTTTTTTAACGGGCCTTTTTGGACGAATATTATCTTTCCTTAATCTGTTAAACCCGGATTCCGGAAGCCATATGAAGGTCATTCTGCACGTCTTTTGCAGTTTTTGTACGCTGTCGAAGAGCAGAAAGAACAACGTATCTGTCATCCTGGGGGCTTGGTTTAAATTTACGGCGTGGCCAAGTCTTCTACAATAGTGACCTGTCTCTCTGTGCCTGTTGCGTAACCTGGACACCACGGAAGGAGAAACCCCAAGCTCTCTAGATACTTGTCGCAGAGATTGACCTTGTTGTAAAAGATGTAGAGCATGATACACTTCAAACTCATTTAAATGCCTCATTTTGTCAGAGACTTCAATAAACAAGGCAATAATCAACATTCGTCACTATAGCAACATCAGAAAGCTTACCAATTAGAAGTGGCCAGTGCCTTCCAAAATAAAATAAAAATTCTCTACATTTATTATTTGAGATAATTTGTCTGTATTTAGGCCACGGATCTTTAAAATTTGTTTCCAATGATAAAATTAATAATTCAATTTACATATTGTCCAACTTTTAGCATCACAGCTTTAAAAAAACAATTACTTATTCAATTTATTACAAGTGTTCCTCTAATTGTTTTGAGCAGCGTATGTCAATCAAATGTAAACTATTCACTCTTTTTACATTAATTATTAAATATTATTCTCTCTACCACTCACCTATTGCAGAAATTCTCGGCTCTCGTGGTTCTTGCTTCAAAATATCACCAACATCCAAGTTGAAGGAATAACAGGATTTTTCTTACTTCGACGTTGCTCGTAGAATTACAGGAATTTTCAGGTTCCGAAATTCTATGAATTATAAGAATATTCATACCTCAATGTTGGAAGAATTACAGGAATCTTCGTGCCTCAAAGTTGGAAGCGCCAATATTTTAATCGGCGTTTACTTGATACTTTTTGGGCCTCGCTGCGGCACCAATATTTGGATCGGTGTTATTTAGTAATGAATTTCTTTCATTAAATATTCCCTCGTTATTTTATTCAGTATTTCGTTTTCAAGGGAGCTGTTACGTATCGCAATTTTGGTGAGCAATGAAATGCTTTTATTAAATAAAACATTCTCTTATTCAATAAATTGTTTTTTGAACAATATTTAGCAATAAAGTTGAAACTTCATATTATTGTTCGATCATTTAATATGATGACTATTTTTTTAATATATCTTCAAATTTGTAATATTCCGAATTTTATTTTTAATTACGTTATGTATATTAAATACATTTTCTTTAATTATATAAGGATGTTTTTACTTTAATATTTTTGTAATAATATTTAATTATTCTTTGGAATTACTTTAATAGTCTTATATCAACTTTTTATATCCTATTTTATTTATTATAAAAATTCCGAAACTATTAAATTATTTCTTATATAAAATTAAATTCACTAGACTCACGTAATTTTATTTTTGTTCTATTTCTTCTATTTATTTTAAGATAATTCAATGAATACACAAGTGATATAAACTTTTATTTGGAGAACATTCAATGGCGTCCATTTTTATCATATTCTTGTAGCCATCTCCTTCTTCTTTGTTTCAAATGATCATGTTGTCAGTTTCTGATTGGTAATGCAATCATCACGAAAGAACACGATACGCCAGTCTTCGTTCCTCAATATCCAATTATATTTTTAATGTTCGGGCGACTTAAGCCCACAGTATTTGAACATTATTTTGTCGTAATATTTTGTCTGTGAATTGAGAATCTATTGTTTACCATAACAATATCTGTGACGTAATCATTGTTAATTTCACAACGATGTTACAAAAATCATATTATATTTTACATTATAAAAAATAATATTTAGTTTCAAATAATTTTAGTCAATATTTAAATTAAAAATTAAATAAAAATAGTCCCAAAATTGTTATTAACATACGGGTAACTTTTCCAGATATAAGTTATGAAATTAGAAAGAATTGATATGTAAGGTAATGAAACCTTGGTCTTCAAGAAATCTAAATATATGAGGCGAGTCGTGAATATTCAAACTTATATTTATTAAAGTTGTGGAGTATATCGTTCCTGCCGTCATTATTGTATTTTCATCTTCAGATGATATTTTCTAAGGCACATTTTGATTTCTTCATTTACGACTTTAATTACAAAAACAATATAACTGAATTTTAATAATTTATGTTTTTTTTTAGTTTTCCTCTCTCTACACATGGAATGAAAAAAATCCGTCAAGCCGGAACTGTTAACCTAAGCTTATTCCTCAGCAAGTTGAATTATAGTCCCTTTTTGTTGGTTTAGGGAATATATACTTCTCTTGTTACAGTGGAGAAACTCAACTTCTGATATTTTTTAAAGTATTAAATTACAGAGAAAACAAACCATGCTTAAACATAAATTATTACATATTTTATATGATATAGTATAATTTGACAACGAATTTGAACATCTCCAATAAGAGATCCTGGTTGGTTTAATTCTGTTCACATGGTTCAAATACAGCAATACCTATCTATTAATCTTTCTATTCCTTTATTGAAATATTAAGTAAATTAAATTATTGTATCTTGTATGACACCAATTTAAGGGTTAAATAAATTGTATGGTGTACATTGTGACAAACCGATCATGGCGGTTTTTAAAGTGAAATTTCAATTTAGTTTCGAGTAAACCCTCATTTCTAACAGTCGGATCACTCGGAGTTCTTGAGGAATACTTTAGCAGGCTTATTTTAATAACCTATACCGAGTTCCGCGGTGAAACATTGGCAATCGTGATCGCTAGGGCGATTTTAAGTGTTCATTTCAAGTAAACATTTTCAGGTAATGAACTCTGACTTATTTTCTAAAATAATAGTCGTAAGTAAAGTTTGATTTCGAGCAACAAACAATACGGCCGCTAGAGTGTTAACGGACATACTTATATATTTTTTCATGGTGATTTTCGTTGTCTACTAGGTAGGATCGGTGAAGATCAGTATATTAAAATAAAATATATTTACAAGTGAACAGTTTCAAAAGCCTCATTCTTTGGAGTAGTTAATATCAGAGAAATGATAAAGATTGCATGTTTGTGATATGAAATTCATCTTACTTTCTTCTTTGTTCAATGTGCATTTCAACTGCACGTATGTTTGTATGTATGTATGTAGGTATGTACGTGTGTACGTAAGTACATTTTTATGTGTGCACGTGTGTACGTGTGAACGTGTATACGTCTGTTCGTGTGTAAGTATGCACGTGTGTACGTCTGTATGTGTGTACGTCTGTACGTGTGTAGGTCTGTACGTCTGTACGTATCTACATCTGTACGTGTGTACGTCTGTACATTCGTACATGTGTGCGTCTGTACGTGTGTACTCTTTACTTATCTACATCTGTACATGTGTACGTCTGTACATTCGTACATGTGTGCGTCTGTACGTGTGTACGTCTGTACGTCTGTACGTGTGTACGTCTGTACGTGTGTACGTGTGTACGTGTATACGTGTGTACGTGCATACGAGTGTACGTGTGTACGTCTGTACAAGTGTACATCTGTACGTGTTTACGTCATACATGTGTACGTCTGTACGTGTGTACGTATGTACGTATATACGAGTGTACGTCTGTACGTGTGTACGTCTGTACATGTGTACGTCTGTACGTGTGTACGTGAGTGCTTGTGTGCATCGGTACGTGTGTAGGCCTGTAGATGTGTACATGTGAACGTCTGTACTTCTGTAAATGTGTAAGTCTGTACGTGTGTATGTCTGTACGTGTGTATGTCTGTACGTGTGTACGTGTGTATGTGTGTACGCCTGTATGTGTGTGCGTGTGTACGCCTGTATGTGTGTGCGTCTGTACGTGTGTACGTCTGTACGTGTGTACGTGAGTGCTTGTGTGCATCGGTACGTGTGTAGGCCTGTAGATGTGTACGTGTGAACGTCTGTATTTCTGTAAATGTGTAAGTCTGTACGTGTGTACGTCTGTACGTGTGTACGTCTGTACATGTGTACGTCTGCACGTGTGTACGTGAGTGCTTGTGTGCATCGATACGTGTGTAGGCCTGTAGATGTGTACATGTGAACGTCTGTACTTCTGTAAATGTGTAAGTCTGTGCGTGTGTACGTCTGTATGTCTGTACGTGTGTACGTGTGTACGTGTGTATGTGTGTACGCCTGTACGTGTGTGCGTCTGTACGTGTGTACGTGTGTATGCGTGTACGTTGTACGTGTGTATGTCTGTATATGTGTAAGTGTGTACGTGTGTATGTGTGTACGCCTGTACATGTGTACGTCTGTACGTGTGTACGTGTATATATGTGTACATATGTATGTGTGTATGTCTCTATGAGTGTAAGTTGTACGTGTGTACGTCTGTACGTGTGTACGTTTGTATGTGTGTACGTGTGAACGTGTGTACGTCTGTACGTGTGTACGTCTGCACGTGTGTACGTCTGCACATGTGTACGTCTGTATGTGTACACCTGTGTACGTGTTTAATTCTCTACGTGTGTATGTGTGTACGTCTGTACATGTCTACGTGTGTAGGTCTGAACATACGTACGTCTGTAATTGTGTACGTGTGTATATCTGTACGTATTTACGTCTGTACGTGAGTACGTCCCTACGTGTTTACGTGTGTACATGTGTACGTTTGTACGTGTGTACCTGTGTATGTGTGTACGCCTGTACGTGTGTACGCATGTACGAGTGTATAATAATAATAATAATAATAATAATAATAATAATAATACTTTATTTATTCTGGCAGAGTAAAGGCCATAAGGCCCTCTCTTCCACTCAACCAGCACAAATACAAATAAATATTTGACAAATATAGATATACACTATACTAATTATAAACAGTTAAAGATACAATAAATGTAGCAATGTAAATGTCATGTACAAACAACATTTTATAGGGTAATAACAATAATGATACGATAATAATAATAATAATAATATAAATATGATACATTATACGGGAAACACCAATTAATATATATATATATATCTTACACTGGATAATAATGAAGTCGAGTTTAGAGCAAATTATTATGTGTATTATGTGTATGTGTGTACGTCAGTACGTGTGTATGTCTGTACAGGAGTACGCGTGTGTTCGTAAGTGTGTACGTATGCACGTCTAAAACTATGTACGTCTGTACGTGTGTACGTGTGTATATCTGTACGGGTGTTGGTGTGTATGAGAGTAAGTATGTACGAGTGTACCTGTGATCTCGTGTACGTCTATACGTGTGTACGTCTGTACGTGTGAACGTGTGCACTTGTTTACGTGTGCACGTGTCTATGTTTGTACGTGTGCACGTCTGTATATGTGTACGTCTGTATGTGTGTACGCCTGTACGTGTGTACGCATGTACGAGTGTATAATAATAATAATAATAATAATAATAATAATAATACTTTATTTATTCTGGCAGAGTAAAGGCCATAAGGCCCTCTCTTCCACTCAACCAGCACAAATACAAATAAATATTTGACAAATATAGATATACACTATACTAATTATAAACAGTTAAAGATACAATAAATGTAGCAATGTAAATGTCATGTACAAACAACATTTTATAGGGTAATAACAATAATGATACGATAATAATAATAATAATATAAATATGATACATTATACGGGAAACACCAATTAATATATATATATATATATCTTACACTGGATAATAATGAAGTCGAGTTTAGAGCAAATTATTATGTGTATTATGTGTATGTGTGTACGTCAGTACGTGTGTATGTCTGTACAGGAGTACGCGTGTGTTCGTAAGTGTGTACGTATGCACGTCTAAAACTATGTACGTCTGTACGTGTGTACGTGTGTATATCTGTACGGGTGTTGGTGTGTATGAGAGTAAGTATGTACGAGTGTACCTGTGATCTCGTGTACGTCTATACGTGTGTACGTCTGTACGTGTGAACGTGTGCACTTGTTTACGTGTGCACGTGTCTATGTTTGTACGTGTGCACGTCTGTATATGTGTACGTCTGTATGTGTGTACGTGAGTACGTCTACATGTGTGTACGTGTATACGTGAGCATGTGTGAACGTGTGTACGTTTGTACGTTTATACATCTGTACGTGTGTAGGTCTGTAGTGCGTACGTCTCTACGTGTGCACGTCTTTACGTGTGTACAGGTATACGTGTGTACGTCTGTAAGGGTGTACGTTTGTACGCGTGTACGTGTACACTTTTGTTTGTGCGTGCGTGTGTACGTCTGCATATGTGTACGTGTGTACGTCTGCATATGTGTACGCGTGTACGTGTGTACGTCTGCATATGTGTACGTGTGTACGTCTGCATATGTGTACGCGTGTACGTGTGTACGTTGGAACGAATGTACGTCTGTACGTGTGTTCGTGTGGACGTCTATATGTGTGTACGTCGGTACATGTGTACGTGTGTGCGTATGTACGTTTGTACGTCTGTAATAATAATAATAATAATAATAATAATAATAATAATAATAATAATAATAATAATAGTTTTATTTTACCTGGCAGAGGTAAGGCCTTAAGGCCTTGTCTACCACTCAACCAGGTTTCAAAAAATACAAAAGAAAATTCTTAAATCTAAATTACAATGTATATATATATATATATATAAACGATTACAAGTTATGAATACATTACAATTAATATTTATAATGTATTTTGATTTGCTCTAAATCTAACGAATTAAATATTATATAATATGTACAAGATATATAAAAAACGAGGAAAAGATTAATGACAGTATAAAATTAAATAAATAGAGAAAAATTAATTATTAGACAACAGGTAACTGTATAAGCGTGACTTAAAGGTCCCAAGTGTGCGGCAACCCCTGATATCTTAAGGAAGGAGATTCCAGGAGCGGGCAGAGGCTACTGTGAAGGAAGTAGAATAGGAGGAAGTGCTATGAAGAGGAATTGTTAGCAGACTGCTATCTTGTGACCTAGTATCAATATTGCGGTAGGAGGATAACTTCTCAAATCTGGACGCCAGGTAAGTAGGAATGCAGGAATTCAGAAGCTTCAAAAGTAGTGAAAGAGAGTGCAATTTACGTCTGTCAGTAAGACGGAGCCAAGAGAGGTTATTAAAGTGTTCGGAAATATGGTCATAACGGCGGATATTGAAAATGAATCGAACGCAAGCATTATGAACACGCTGCAGTCTCTGCGACAAGGCTTAGTTCAGATCATTATATATAATGTCACGATAATCGAAATGTGGTAACACAAGATTCTGCACTAGGATTTGTTTTAACGAAACTGGGAGAAAATTCTTTAAATGTCTAAATAATGTAAGATGGAGAAAGTCTTTTTACATATGTGTTTCACTGTACGTCTGTTCGTGTGTACGTCTGTACGTGTATACGTCTGTACATGTGTACGTGTGTACGTGTATATATGTGTACGTCAGTACGTGTGTATATCTGTACAGGCGTACGCGTGTGTTCGTGAGTAAGTGTGTACGTATGCACGTCTGAACCTATGTAAGTCTATACGTGTGTACGTGTGTATATCTCTACGGGTGTTGGTGTGTACGATAGTAAATGTGTACTCGTGTACGTGTGTACTCGTGTACGTGTGTACTCGTGTACGTGTGTACTCGAGTACGTCTGTACGTGTGTACGTCTATACTTGTGTACGTGTGCACGTGTATACGTGGGCACGTCTGTATATGTGTACGTCTGTATGTGTATACGTGAGTACGTGTGTACTTATGTACGTCTGCATGTTTGTACGTGTATACGTCAGCATGTGTGGACGTGTGTACGTTTGTACGTGTATACATCTGTACGTGTGTTCGTGTGTACGTCTGTAGTGCGTACGTATTTACGTGAGTACGCTTGTACGTGTGTACGCGTGTACGTGTGTACGTCTGTAAGTGTGTACGTTTGTATGCGTATACGTGTATACATCTGAATGTGTGTACGTGTGTACGTTGTTACGTGTATACTTCTCTATATGTGTGCGTGTGTCATGTGTACGTGTATACGTCTGCATGTGTGTACGTGTGTACATCTGTACGTGTGTACTTGTGCTCGTGTGTACGTGTGTACTTCTGTAAGCGTGTACGTGTGTACGTGTGTTGGTGTGTACGTCTGTATGTTTGCACGTCTGTGTGTGTGTGCACGTCTGTACGTGTGTACCCGCGTACCTGGTACGTGTATAGGTGTGTAAGTGTGTACGTGTGTTCGTGTATATGAGTGTTCGTGTGTACGTCTATACGTGTGTACCTGCGTACGTGGGTACGTGTATAGGTGTGTAGGTCTGCATGTGTGTAAGCGTGTACGTGTGTATGTGTGTACGCCTGTACATGTGTACGAGTGTACGTCTTTACGTATGTACGTCTGTACGTGTGTACGTCTGCACGTGTGTACATTTGTACGTTTGTATGTCTGTATGTGTGTACGTCTGTATGTGTTTTATTTGTGTACGTGTATACGTCTGGAAGGGTGAACGTGTGTACATGTGTACGAATGTACGTCTATATTTGTGTACGACTGTACGTATGCACGTGTGTAACTGTGTACGTCTAGAGGTGTGTACGTCTGTAGGTGAGTACATGTGTACGTGTGTACGTCTGTATGTGTGTACGTGTGTACGTGTGTACGTCTGTATGTGTGCATGTCTTTATGTGTGCATGTCTGCACGTTTGTACCTGTGTACGTGTGTACTTGTATATGTGTGTACGTCTGCATGTGTGTACGCGTGTACGTGTGTACGTTTGAATGAAGGTACATCTGTACGTGTGTTCGTGTGGACGTCTATATGTGTGGACGTCGGTACATGTGTACGAGTGTACGTGTGTGCGTATGTACGTGTGTACGTCTGTACTTTTGTACGTCTGTATGTGTTTGCGTGTGTACGTTTGTACGTGTGTACGTCTATATGTGAGTACATGTGTACGATTGTACGTGTGTCCGATTGTACGTTTGTACTTGTGTAAGTGTACATGTGTGTACGTGTGCACGTCTGTATATACGTACGTCTTTTTTTTTTACGTGTGTACGTGTGTACATGAGTAGGGGCGTACGTATGTACGTGTGTGTGTATACGCGTGTAGGTCTCTATGTGTGTACGTGAGTACGTGTGTACGCCTGCATGTGTGTACGTGTATACTACAGCATGTGTGAACGCGTGTATGTTGGTATGTGTGTACATCTGTACGTGTGTATGTGTGTACGTCTGTAGTGCATACGTCTCTATGTGTTTACATCTTTACGTGTGTAAGCGTGTACGTGTGTACGTCTGTAAGTGTGTACGTTTGTACGCGTGTACGTGTATATGTCTGTATGTGTGTGCGTTTGTACCTGTATAAGTCTGAATGTGTGTACGTGTGTACGTTTGTATGTTTGTACGTGTATACGGCCGTATGTGTGTGCGTGTGTCGTGTGTACGTTTGTATGTATGTAAGCGTGTACGTCTGTGGGCGTGTACGTCTGTACGTGTGTACATGTGTTTGTGTGTACGTGTGTACTCGTGTACGTGTGTGCGTGTGTTCGTGTGTACGTCTGTATGTGTGCACGTCTGAACGTGGGTACCTGCGTACGTGGTACGTGTAGGCGTGTCGTGTGTAAGTGTGTACGTATGTTCGTGTGTTCGTGTGTACGTCTGTACGTGTGTACCTGCGTATGTGGGTTCGTGTATAGATGTGTACATCTGCATGTGTGTATGCGTGTACGTGTGTACGTTTGAACGTGTGTACGTCTATATGTGTACGCCTGTACATGTGTACGAGTGTACGTGTGTACGTCTGTACGTGTGTACGTTTGTACGTCTGTATTTGTGTACATGTGTACGTTTTTATGTCTGTATGTGTCTATGTATTTATGTGTATACGTTTGTACGTGTGTACGTCTGTAAGAGTGAACGTGTGTACGTGTGTACGTGTGTGTGTACGAATTTACGTCTATATTTGTGTACGTCTGTACGTGAGTACGTGTGTACGTATGTAGGGCCTATATGTGTATTTGTGTACGTGTGTACGTCTGTATATGTGTACATCAGTATGTTTGTACGTGTGTACGTGTGTACGTGTGTACGTCTGTACGTGTGTGCGAGGCTCATATGTGTGTGTGTCATTTGTACGTGTCTAAGTGTGAACGTGTGTACGTGTGTGTGTGTACGTCTGCATGTGTGTACGCGTGTACGTGTGTACGTTTGAACGAATGTACGTCTGGATGTGTGTTCGTCTGGACATCTATATGTGTGTACGTCGGTATATATGTACGAGTGTACGTGTGTACTTATGTACGTGTGTACGTCTGTACGTTTGTAAGTGTGTACGTGTGTACGTTTGTACATGTGTACTTATTTACGTGTGTAGGTGTGTGCATGTGCACGTGTGTAGGTGTGTGCGTGTGCACATGTGTACGTGTGTACGTGTGTACGATTGTACGTGTGTACGTCTGTACGTGTGTACGTCTGTACGTGTGTACGTCTGCGTGTGTACGTCTGTACGTGTGTACGTCTGTATTAGTGTACATTTGTACGTTTGTATGTCTATATGTGTGTATATTGGTGTACGTGTGTACGTCTGGATGAGTGTACGTGTGTACGTGTTTACGAGTGTACATGTGTACGTGTGTACGAATGTACGTCTATATTTGTGTACGTCTGTACGTATGCACGTGTGTTTTGCCGATTTATAATCCTTTGCGGGCTTGCGCACAACTCTCCAAATTTTCATCGCAATCGGATGAACGGTATGGGATCGCGTATAAGGAGAAGAAAGAAACGTAAATATATATTATGTAAGTTCAACTTTTTTAATTTTTGGGATAGGTCTATTGTAATTTCCAAAGACAATCGTTGATCATCAAAAAAATAAAATGTAGGCCTACAAATATTTTCTATAATTTGTTACATATTTTCCAAATAAGTTTTATTAAACTTTTAAGAGCTGCTGCAATACATAAGAGTGGTGAATTACATGTTTTTTGTTAACATATTTTAACAGTATTCTGTGATAGGATATCATTATTTTGTATTCTCTGAGGATTAATGCAGAGCAATGCAATAGCTGATTTGGATAAGCAATTTAATAGGTAGACGATAGCCATTCCATTACCTTTATCTCGATGATTCCTCTTGTCATATCTTCTCTCGTCCATAGGCTGTTAAAGCTAAATAAGGAGGAATGCTGGTAAAAGAAGCTTCCGGACAAGTGAAGAAGGCAACAGCGGTATAGGGTAGTTACCCTCTGTTATGAGCTTTATACAAACGGATATTTACAACCAGAAATCTACAAACTCACGTACTAATTATAACTGGAGTGGTCAGTTCTGAACAACAGACTGTAACTTGCAGGATTGAGAATCCCCTTTCGAATCCCTCGCTTTAGAAGTCAACACAAACAATCCCGTCTGAGATTTGTTAAAACCCTGTTAACTGGCAGTTCCATCAAGACAGTTATTTTCATAGACGAATAAACATTTCGTTTAACGGGCTGCGTTTACCGTACACATGGATGAAACGTCCTTCTCCAGCCACATTTATTTAACAATAACGAATACTCGGTGAGCGCTGCCACGCTTGCCCGGGAATCTACTTACCTCGATCTTGGCATCAGTGCGCTAAAGACAAAAATTGCTATTTTGAGTTATCCGTAAAAGACAAACATATGCTGACGGGGACTTTTATCTACGTAGAATGTATCCAGATATTAAATTCTGTGCACATTAATTTGGTGTATTTGTTATGGTTCAGGAAGCGTAAACCATTTAATCGTCCTAAAAGCGGCTTTTTATAGTGCACCGATGCACGTATTTTTATCTCCGGCCCTATAGTACGTACAGTATATCTTATGTACGTTACGTGTCCCAGAACAGTTCTCTAAATTTTGGTGAAAACTTCATTGAAATCGGACAAGTTGTTTTCGGGTCCATAAAGGACCGACAGACTCACGCTCATGTTTATATATATAAAGAAGATGATGGATTTGGAGATGGTTTCATTATGATACGGACCATCATTACTACAGAGTCTCGGATAAAGCTTATCGTTGTCCAACAGCACATGATTGTTCATGTTTATATTAATGATATTATATTTGAACGTGTTTTGTCCTTTGCATATGACACGGATCCTAACTTCTTTTAATATAAAATATGCTGTCTCTCATATAGCACATGATACAAAATATGTCTAGCATGAATGTCAAATTCTGGCGATGGATTGGCCTACATCTAGCCTTTACCTTACTCTAATAGAACATGTTTGTTAGACTGGAAGAAAATTTTATTTGCGAGTGAAAGTTTATGCGACAGAGCCTGGGAGAACATGTAAATACACTCATTGAAGAATTGGAGAGAATCTCACAAATCCCATGAGGATGTCGGTGCGAAACATGCCACATAAGTGTTATAAAACTTTATAAGCATACATAGAATATACTAGGAACTACGTGTTGAATTAACCACGGACATATGTTTGTATTAAAATCAATTACAATATGCTATCTCAAAAGAATAATGTCTACAAATACATGTAAATAAAACAAAAATTGTTGTATACAAACGGATTTCTCCCTACGTGCAAAGTGAGTATAGGAAACAGATTGATAGATGATGTAAACCATTTTAATTGCCTGTGATATGATGTAACATAGATAAACAAACGAGTGTCGGAATTAAATTGAATAAATTCAGATACATGTGTGGAAAAATGAGAAATGGTTTTAATTACACATGGAAAGAAACGAAATTAAATTTTACATTGGTATGGCAGTTACTGTGTTAAAAGTCTCCGAAAATTGGAGTTTGACTACAATTAATAGAATGTCCCAAAAATGCGTTTCCTGAGACATGTAGCTGGATATACTTTACTAGATAAAAATATAACAAATATATTAGCTTAATATCTTCAGAATAATAGACATAATCATTCATACAATACAAAACAAAATTGGTTAGATCACATTCAAAGAATGTAACAAAAAAATGTATTCGCACGTAAACCAGAAAGAAGTCAGTTTTCTGCATGAGACCGAAACAAACCATGAAGAAGAAGAAGAAGATGATAAAGAACATACTTGTAAACAATATAATCTTTTATTTATATTTTGTTTCCTGTGCCAATGAATATTTTTTACATATTAATAACTTCGTGATGGAGTTTTTTGTTTCAACAATACTTCAAAACCACAAAATATTATTCTGCAGGTAGTTATAACTGGCATTTTGTCTCTGTTTCCTATTTCAATTTTCTTCTTTAAAATCAGTCCTCCTTTTCCAAACCTTTTCATGGATTTAATTCTACCAATTGTGCTTATATCGTCTCAATCTCTTTGTCCATTTTGGTAATTCTAACTTGTTTGCCATCTTGTGTGTTTATTTCCACATTACCTGCCGCTTCTGCATTTCACCAATATGTCTGTATGTCCTCCGTCATATTTTATGCAATATATTTAAAAGGAATCAGTGATTAGACGTTTGTTCCTTAATCCACTTGAATTAAATTTGTTAGTGGAGAAAATATTAAAAAACATGCAAATAAATCCTTATACCATTAATTGGTTCAGACAAAACCTATGGAATGCAATGAGACAATTGTTTATGACCGAAATCTCATAAAACTGAAACTATATAAGAATAGAGTCGGTAGCTACTGACGACGCTGGAATGCCGCTAATGTAAAAGCATAGCAAAATGACAACAGTAGGCAGTACACATATCCTCCTGCTGATGATGGAAGCACATTTCTGAAAGCCCTACAGTTCTTAAATAAGTTTCTAAAAAGATAACCTAGTTGACGACGACGGCACCTGCCACCTGTCTATTTTAATATTTTACTTTGTGACTATTTACCTCAATGGAATTTTACTATGCAACACTTCTAGAGTAAAAGAATTGACAGAAGAATTAAAATAACAAAGTGTAAAAGATGTAAATATTCCAAATAATGTATCTGTATAATTTTATCCTAAACTTGGTTGCGATTAGTAAAATA
The DNA here is from genome assembly GCA_030220185.1 of Diploptera punctata. Lineage (NCBI taxonomy): Eukaryota > Metazoa > Arthropoda > Insecta > Blattodea > Blaberidae > Diploptera > Diploptera punctata. Next base: position 580,478 of record JASPKZ010001577.1, on the reverse strand, counting down.
AAACTTCTAAGAAGAATTTATTTTCTTTAGTTCTTAAAGATTGTGTTTATACCGTTTCTTTGAGTGTGTAATCATTTTTCATATGGTTTGGTTTTTACTTGGCTTTAGGAGTAACCGAATGTTCGCTTCCTTCCATGTTTGAGACATCACAAAGATTAAACTCCAAGTATTTATGGGAGAGACAATTTAATGGGTTTAAAAGTAAAAGTTTTAAAAAGAATGTCATTTATATTATTTGTTCGAGGAGGGAAGGTTTTAGCTTCCTTAATTGCATTTATATCTTCCGGGGTTTTTAAAATATCATCTGAAGAATAAAATCTGCCTATATAAAGAGAACCATTTTGTACCATTTATCCATTAACTTTTCAAATGAACAATATTATATGGTCTTGCGTTATAGTATTAGGAAGTGGCTTTTACAGAAGCGAGAAAAATGTTTCCGAGATTCTGTAAAACACTTCGCAAACGTATGTTATACATTATTTCTTGCGCGATGGTGTCTTCAAAATAATAAATAATAGTAAAATAATATCTTTTTTGGAAATATTTGCGTTCATTATAAACAACTGACTAACGATAACAGTGTGGGCAATGTTATTAGTTGAAACTACAGCAAGCCGTGACATCAATCAGTATAAAATGGCGGCAAGTACGTATTTATTGTTTTAAATTGTTCCAAGTAAATTTCAGTCAATTTAAAATGCAGTGATTTGTTTCATATAATGTTTATTAACGATACCTTTAGGATATATTTTTTGTATATAGTTTGTAATATCTAACATGTAATTGTAATATATGTTTGTAACATAATTTGTAAGTGTATATTACAGTATTGTAATATAGGTTGGCAACCCCGAAATGTAGGAAGTTGAACATTCAATCATGGTCGTCATTGCTGTAAGTACGACAAAATGCACTATCGCGCAAAAGAGTTCATTACGATACAAGGATGAAAGCGCGTATTTTACATATAAGTTGAAATGTTTATGCCCATGTCGATAGACGGGATAATATTTAAACGATTACGTAAAATTCTCCATCATTGTAACTAACAAACTGACTCACTAACTCTATCGAACCTGTAGGTTCAAGGCCGCGAGGACATAAGCTCTGCATAAATCCCTATCCTCAGCTATTGTTTTCAAATCATCCCCTGTATAATCTACTTCCCTCAAATAATGGATAATATTATTCCCTGTAATGCATGTTAGCGTGTATTTCTAGAATTGAGCCTTTGTTTAATTTCTTTGTGCATCTCATTTCTATTTGTAATTGTCGTTCCTAGATATTTGAAATCAGCCACTTCTTCAAAATTTCTCTCATTTGTCATTAGTTGTCCATTTTCATTATATAACGCCTTTCTATGCGTGGATATCTAATTATTTAGTTTCATTGATGTGTGCGTCTAGCCCAATATCTTAGTGTTACTCAATAGAGTATCGTACAATATTTTATTTCATACTAATGTCGAACTTATTACCTTCAAATAATTTAATAACACTTCGTAAATGGGCATCAGGTTCTCCCCACTTCAGAGCCGCCATTTAGAATATCATACGAAGGTTGGGGCATAAGTCATGGTAACTATTTTTTAATGGTAAGGGTTGGTACTATAAAATGTCATGTGTCACACGGAAGTTTTACCGTCATAATGTGTGTACTTAACACTAGATGGCTCACTGGTTTATTGTATAATAGTATGCAGGATGGATGTAACCCGAGTTTAACAGCGCTCATACATCTAAATAGCCGTTCTCCGTGGGAGGAATTCCAGAGATTTGCACAGAGAGTTGGTATAAGATGCCGGGAACAATGTCCTTCCATACAGGACAGTCGTGATATGGGTAGCAGCGTTTCAGCGACGACGCGGAGCGTTCGACAACGTACACGATTATCTGAGTGTGTGCGAACTGATATGTCACGCACAGTAATTGAGCACTTGTTGGAGACAGAGAGACAGACGATGGACACTACTTGATTTAGAGAGAGAGAAAGTGACATCGATAAACGCACCATAGACACGATTTTGCGGAACGGTCTTCACGTCCGTAAAATTGCATCGAAGTAGGTCCTTATGCACTCAGAGAAGTTTAAAAGTGGGTGCGATATGCAACATGCTGCGGCCACCTAGCACGCTGGCAGCAGGAAGGAGACCGCTTCCTTTCAAGAATAATCGTAATTGATGAATTTTGGGCTAGGGCATACGAACCACAGCTCAAACTTTAGTCTATAGAGTAGCGACATTGAGGATCACCAAGATGGCAGAAGTTTCACCAAAATCCTTCCCTCGTGAAATTTGGTGATTGATGCATAACACGTCAGAGCACAGTGGGCCAGATACACAATCTAGCTGGAAAAAAAGTATTTCACTCACCCTCGCCAATTCATCTTTCTTCACACTAATATCAATGCCAGATAACTGTTATTTACTTATCTGCAAAGGAGGGTAGAATTATAAAATTTATGAAGATAATATAAACATCGGAAGTTGCCGTTCGTTAAAAATTCATCTGGTCCGCATCCCAGTTGTGTTCCGAGCCGTGGAAATAAATACGTTTTTATTCAAGTTCAGTGAGTTATTCTTCTTATTCTATATGGATACTTTACTTCAAGGTATGTAATTTTCATTGATATATTTAACATGTTTCTATACAATCAGATATTGTGGAATCATATCTTGGGAAACACTAATCAATTTACACAATCATCTTACTTTCGTCCACCACTGTGGTCTCGAGTGAGCGTGCTGCCTTGTCACGCAGCGGGCCTGGGTTCAATTCCCGATCGGAACAGGCACCTGGGTGAGGTTTTTTCGGAGTTTTTCCTCACCTGTAGGACAAATGTCAGGAAGCTTAGGGTCCAACGGTACCCGAAAATCATCCGGCCATCATTATCATCATCATCCTTCACCGATGTGGGAAGCAACGGGAAGCTACCACACTTATAATAATCTAGTAAAGCTCCAAAGCATAGTATGCAAATGCTATCACTGCAGTGAAAGACCTGCAGAATTACTATAGACGGATGGATCTTACTTAAATTGAGCTACAAAAAAAGAGTTCTGAATAGTAGAACAAATTTTAATTATAATATAGTGTGATTCCCTACAATGACATGTGTGCAAATTATAGCGTTTTTTGTAACTAGCTTTCTTATTACAGGAGGCGGCCGGCAGCTGAGGCGTACCGTCACGTGCAGATAATTGTTGGATTCAATATATGAAGAAAAGTGTTCGATAGAGGCAATAATTGATAATTGATTGGTACATTAGAGTTAGGGGATCTTCGGAGAATGTTTTAAGTACATCAATAAATCATCGGTTGATTAATGTATTTGACATCGTCAGATTCCTAATAGCCAATTTTATCGGCCCATCCAATCTCCTGGTTGTAGATGTTTCTCCTTCTTATATAAACATATTCCCTGACTACAGGAGGTTTTAGCTCTTCCTCTGCTTCGTCTTCCCTCAGGTTTCCATTTCAAAACAGATTTTGGTAGTCGATCCTCTTCCATTCGCCGGACATATCCGTACCATCTTAATTGCCGAATTTTAATATAATCTAAAATAGTGTCTTAAATCTTCATTTTCTCCCTTATAACTGAGTTCCTATTTTTTTCTCTTCTTGAAATTCTTGCTGCCCTTCCTATAAAATCCATTTCCGTTGCCAAAAGGTACTTACTTTTATTTGTTGTTAATGGCCAAAGTTCTGCTCCAAAAGTAATGATGCTTTTAACAACTGTATGATATATATTCATTTTATTTTTATTACTTATATTTTTATCCCACTAATATTCCATTGAGGCAAATATATTTAAAAAAATTAAAAGCGATTTTCTAAAACATGGGAAGTTGTGCGCGAGAATAAAGATAGATTTCTACTGATATATTCTGATTGGTAACTTTCTCGTTTTAGAGCAATGACAGTCATTAGAAATCTAGTTCCTTCTGCTAATGGAATTGTAATACCCAAAATATCTTTTGAAGAGGCTGGAATAAAAACTAAAAAAATATATAGTCTTCTTTCACCGAAATATTTGTCGCTAATATGGTCTTGGGAAAGGTAGCCTAACACGACGTTTGCCTCCCTAGTAGCATTATAGGGTGGGTAAATATCACAACCTCTCTTTTTGAAACCTAGTCTCACGTTAATATTGGAGTTTAGATATTTTTAAAATTGTCAAGAAAGACAATACTTCGTCCGACTTATACGATCGGGAACTTAAGCGGGGTAATTTGTAAGGTTTCTTAATATTTTCAAGCAATTTTTGTGTTTTTTTTGAGTATTTTTTTTAAAAACAACAGAAGTATCCCGTTTACCATAAGACCGAAATGATATTTCTGTTGCAAGAGCAAGTTCATTGCGAGAAAATTCCTGCTTAAGTGACTTTTTTTTATTCCAGCATCTTCGAAATATATTTTGGGTCTTCCAATTCCATAAACAGATAGAACAGGATTTTCCAACGGCTATCATTGTCCTAAATTATTTCTTAATAATGGGAACGTTAACATCCACTTCCAGTCAATCAGATTATTTCAGTAGAAATCTATTTTTTCTCGCGCACAACTTCCTACGTTCGAAAAAATAACTCTCAAAAAAATTGTTTTTCAATATAATTTAAAACATTCTCCTAACATCCCCCTAACCCTACATTATTTACTGAATGATCATTTATTGTCTCTATCGAACACTTTTCATCATATATTAAATCAAATTATTCTCTGCGCGTAATGGTAGGACTCAGTTGCAGGCCGCCACCTGTAATGAGAAAGCTAATTGAAAAAACGCAATAATTTGCACACATGTTATTGTGCGGATATTAAAGTCCATTAATCACTCTACGTTATAACTAAAATGTGCACTACCGTTCAGAACTGTTTTCTTTGTAGCTCATTTTAAAGTAAGATGATTGTGTAATTTTTTAGCGCTTAGAAGGTACGATTCCACGTGTATTTTACATAATATCTGGTTATATAGAAAAACGTTAAATATATAAATAAAATTACAAACACTGATGTGAAGTCTCTATATAGAATAATAAGAAAAGCTCACTGAACTTGAACATACAACGTTATCAACACCGCTAACAACATAACTGGAATGTAGAACAGATTAGTTCTTAACTATCCGTAACTTCCTATGTTTATAATGTCTTCATAAACATTAGAATTATACTCTCCTTTGTAGTTAAGTTAAGAACAGTAATATAGTAAATATATGAGATTGAAAAAAAAAAGATAAATTGGTGGGATGGCTGAACATAGTTCTTTTCAGTTAGATTTGGTTTTTGCACACTGTCCAGGGAAGTGATTGTATATCACTTCGTTACACATGGTAGAACAGTGACAGCAGATTACTACAGATACTTCTTGATGAGGCAGGTACACCGGGGCATTAGAGAGAAACGACCTGATCTTCTGGACAGTGCAATCACTCTACACGACAACGCAAGGCCTCATAAAGCAGACTGTGTAGGGCGGCTACTGCGGCGCTGCGCTGGGGATGGGAAGAATCATACTCTCCAGACCGTACACCATGTGATTTCGACCTCACACAGAAAGTAAAGGAATCATTACGTGGTCGGTGGTTTGGGACACAATGGACTTTACAAATGCTGTTCAACAAAAGATGACCAGATTCACACATGGTGAATCAGGTGGTATTCGGCGCCTCCCACATCGTTGGCAGCGTGTTCTAAACGTTGCAGGAGAGCACGTAGAATGAGAGAGATTGAGTTAGTGAGCGAGGAAGAGTGTAAAAAATAGACAAATACATAAACATTTGTGATGTAATGATTCTGGAACTTGAAAAATATATTGATGTGACAATTGCCTTAATAAACATGAGGAGCAAAATTTTGGCGTTTGCTACACGTCCTTAAATTTCGCTTATACCTGGTTCTTTCATATGCGTAGTTTAGATTTTTCACCCAATCTCGAATTCTCACAAAAAATAAATAGTTGCCATGACTTATGCCCCAAACTAGCTAATACCCGGTGTGCGCTGCTGAGCCTGAATAAATTAAATATTAAGGGTTAATTAAATTATATGGTATACACTGTGACGAAACAAACATGGCGGTTGCTGGAATCAATTTTTAATTTCGTATTTCATATTAACTCTAACTTCTAACGGTCGAATTTCTCTGTTTTTTTACTATACCTACCTCGATTTATTATAGGATATACTGAGTTCCGTTGTGAAACATCGAAAATTGCAAACGCTAGAGTGATTTTTAAATTTTCGTTTCAGATGAACTCCTAGATAGCGTATGAAGGTTCTAGAACATAATATATAGCGGCTAAACACTCGCCATATCTGACAACCTGTCTGTACATATTTCATGAAAATCGGTAGAGCAGTTTAGAAGTACAAAGCACAAATATACGCAGGCTGAATATTTATAAAGATCATGATACATTTTTAATGCCTCTATAATGACCGGGACCTATCCCAGACTCTGGAAAATGGCTCTAGTTCGTCCTACACCGAAATCAAACACTCCCACAACACTCGATGATTATAGGCCAATTAGTATTCTTCCCTGTTTATCTAAAGCACTGGAACACATAATACACTCACAGTTAACAGACTACCTCACCACACACGACTTACTTGATGAACATCAGTCTGGTTTTAGAACAGGACATCACACAAGTACTGCACTACTTGACATTGTAGAGGACATAATAGACTCAATGGACAAAAGCAAACTCACCGCAATAGTCCTACTCGACTACAGCAAAGCCTTTGACACAGTAGATATAGACTTAATGCTAGCGAGACTAAAGACACTACATCTGTCGGAAAACTGCCTTGATTGGTTTGCATCTTACCTCACTAATCGTCAGCAATCAGTTTCTGTTAATAATCGCATTTCTTCCTGGCGCTTGGTGAGGAAAGGGGTACCTCAAGGCGGCGTCCTCGCTCCTCTTCTCTTCTCGATTTATATTAATGACGTGACCAAGAAACTACAAAACTGCAAGCATCATCTTTACGCCGACGACCTACAGATTTACACACACTTTAGGCCTGACGAAATTAATGAATATATTGACAAAGTAAACACTGACCTCAGGCATATATCTTTATGGTCCAGACAATATGGGCTGAAACTAAATGTAAACAAAACGCAAGCAATAATTATCGGACATCCAAGGCTATTACACCTCATAAACAATGGCAATATGCCGGCTGTCATATTAGATAATGAACAAATTCCTTATACCGACGTCGTTAAAAACTTGGGATTTTACTTAGATTCTAATTTAAAATGGCATGAGCAAGTAAAACAAACATCTAAAAGGATCTTCTCCATAATGCATTCCCTAAAGCGACTTAAACATTTTCTTCCTACAACTCTTAAAAGAATTTTAATCCAAACTTTAGTGATGCCGCATTTTGACTACTGTGACGTTCTACTAACTGACATAAGTGACGGATTGTCGGACAAACTGCAGCGTGTCCATAATATGTGTATCAGATTCATATTTAATGTTCGAAAATACGATCACATTTCTCCATTATTCCACGAATTGTCATGGCTACATCTAAAAGAGAGAAGAAAATCGCACTGTCTAATTCTCCTATTTAAGATCCTACATACCTCGATTCCCAATTATTTATCATCCCGTTTCCAGTATCTATCCTCAAACCATAACTTAAACACAAGATCACAACATAGTCTCTTACTTAATATACCGCAACATAGGACATCACATCACTCCATGTCATATACCATCTCCACTTCTCGCAACTGGAATTCCCTACCACAAGAAATAAGGGGCTGCCGGACATTGGCATCTTTTAAAAGAAATCTAAATTTATATTTGCTCTAAACTCGACTTCATTATTATCCAGTGTAAGATATATATATTAATTGGTGTTTCCCGTATAATGTATCATATTTATATTATTATTATCATTTTATTATTACTATTATTATTATTATCGTATCATTATTGTTATTACCCTATGAAATGTTGTTTGTACATGACATTTACATTGCTACATTTATTGTATCTTTAACTGTTTATAATTAGTACAGTGTATATCTATATTTGTCGAATATTTATTTGTATTTGTGCTGGTTGAGTGGAAGAGAGGGCCTTATGGCCTTAACTCTGCCAGAATAAATAAAGTATTATTATTATTATTATTATTATTATTATTATTATTATTATTATTATTATGATATGGTGCGAGCTTTGAATGATAATTGATAAATTTCACAAATTATTCTAAATTAGTCTTAAGAAGTAGTTAAGAAACAGATCCCAAGTAGATCTGAAGTTAGATACAAGAAGAAATATGATGAATTTTGTTCATAGAAAGTAATGAACTATGAAATTTTGTGAAGAGCATTATGTTAGAATATTACGTTGGTTTTGGTAAGTATACGTGTACTGGTTTGAACAAGGTATTGGTTCAAAACCAAAATGGCATCTATGTCAGATCAAGACGAGTCTTTTGAACTTGGCTGCGAGTATATCGTATCTCTCATACTCAGGAAAGATTCCCTAAATAAATTTGAACCCATTCTCACTAATCATAAATATGAAAAAAAAACCCAAGTGTCGGCAAAGTCATCCACCAAAACGTGACACTTTCTCTATTATAATCACATATTTGTATTACTTTTTTAGGAATTAACACAATGAGATATTATTTATTTAAGTAAAATTGTATTACCTCACCTCGAAATTTTATTCATCATCAGTATATTCACGGCCGTTGTTTTGTCGTCTGAAGAGCCGCCTCTTCCTCCCTCTGTTGGTAGACAGACTCTGTTGGTAGGCCGTTCTTCAGGACGACAAAACAACGGTCGTGAAAATACTGATGATGGAACCGAAGAATGTTCCGAAATTAGTCTAACAGAAAAGGTTATGAGGTGAGATAATACAAGTTTGCTTAAATAATTATTTGTCAATCTTTCCCGAGTATCAGATATTCGATGTCACTCGGGACTTTATGTCATCGGCTCAACAATACTATTCTAAATCAATCACCTGGTCTCTTCATCAGCACGATGCATGAGGTAGAACTTAGTGCAGTGCGGTTATTTTCTATCTGGCTGCTTTATCTCTCATTTCATATTATATAAAGTATTTCCGTGGAACGTAGTTCGACATAAGCCATTTGCGCAAGAGGTGGGAAACATTGCACGGCCGATAAGGCCGCAGTATGAAGTTCTGGAGGAGAATAGCTCACATGAAAATACTTCACTTCGGTGTAGAGTTTCAAGCGAGAAAAGATGTCTAATCGGAAAGCTGACACGGCCTTGAGTTCTGGAGATCGTAATGTTTTTTTTTTGAGGGGGGAGTCATAATCTTGTTCTACAGCCATTTTAAAAAATCTAACAGTGAAACAAGATGAGATTTTTTTTTCAAAATCTATACAAACAGTATAAAACTCAGTTCATGTGTTTTTCCGTTCCACAGAAATTATAATTTTTAATATATTGAAAAAAAAAAAATTTATGTGAGGCATTACAAAAATGTATATTAAAATAAATCTTTAGCAACCGAAAAGTTCATCGAAGTCAATTTGTTCTCGTCTGAAAAATAAATTTGCAAATAGTGAAAGTTTTCAAGACGTATTTTCATTTTTTAAGTGTGAATTTTCGTGACATAAGTATATATTTTTTCGCGTCGCATGCAAATCGATATCGATTACATTTTCAGGCACTATAGAAATAAAAATAACAAAACTCTCAACTTCGATTAATTGAAATGGTTGCCGTGAATGGTTCTTGGGATGGCTCATTGGCAGAGTATCGGTGTATTAAACGAATGATTCCGAGTTCAATTCCCGGCCCCAGAACACTTTTTTTCGCCTAAAATCATGAATTTGATGTAATGCTTGTAATACCTGAAGACGTTTCAAAGTTGGCGTGATTTTCAAGACACTATAAAACATATAAAAGTCTCTAAACCATGTGAAAGGAATTGTAGTTTGTTCCACCTGATTACAAATTCTGACAATATAAACAAGGCTGTGACACAGTATCATTGATCCGTATACATAAATATATTTAGTTTTAGAAAATATATACAATGTATTATTATTAATACAATGATACCATGTATTATTATTATTGTTATTAACATTATTATTATTATTATTATTATTGTTATTATTATTATCACCATCATTATTATGTGGAAAAATTGTTTAATTTCATTTAAGAACACTAAGTAAGGAGGTAAGTAAACACCAAAACCTTCTGCTTCGATAAGAAACATAACATAAGACACATTTAATATTGTAACTGCCAAAAAATGCAAATTATTATTATTATTGTTATTATTATTATTATTATTATTATTATTATTATTATTCGGACTTATTCTAAATCACATTAAAAAGTAAAAATAATGTATGCTCATAATACATAATGTTTAATATTGCACTGTTTTCGTTCTGAATATTCTCTTTCATTTTTCTTTCTTGGAATATTATTGGTATTTGTTAATTTCTGCGCCATTTTGTTTTTTTCGAAATTGAAATTTCACGTTTTCAAGATGTTGCGTGAAAAAACTCTAACAGTTCTGGTATTTCGAGTTTTTATTATTTTATTGTGTTAATCCCATATGAAAATGAAAAATTTTGTATTGGAATTTAACATAATAGTATATTATTAATTGCACCAATAAATCTAAACTCCGGTAAACGTTAAGATTTCTTAAGCACTGTTGAACTCTCGCATCGTAATGATTGCAGAACTCGGAGGGATGGTACCTGTCCAGCGTTAACCTTCTGACTGACTCTTGGAAAGTAAAGCGCATGCGCCCTGTCTCCACAAACACGATGCGCGAATTTCTCTACAGTTCCCGCAGACATATTTTAGTAGATATGTCCGACTTCTCAACGCCCTCCACAATACAAACCCATGCATCACACTGGTTATGCTTAAACCCAAAATAAAGTATCATCATGTAACAATAATAACAACGAAATCACGTCAATTTTAAGTAAATGACTACAAATTAAATTTAAAATTATGTTAATTACTAAATAGATTAATTCAGTAAACAATAATGTTAGGGGGCGATGCCCCTCAGTCTGCCAAAATAGCCCTTGCCTATAAGGAACCTGAAATTAAAAACATTTTTTCAGTTTGGTAAAATAATATACGTAGTAGAATGCCACTGTAATATCTGGAAATTGAATATCTGCTATAGAATACTCTTGAGTACGTAAAGTTGACTGACTGACTGGTTGTTGACGGTGACTTTGCACCGTCCAGTGTGCTGCATACTGTTTCCCACTGGGATAAACTTGGCAGCAAATTCCTTTTTGGCTATCAAGTAGTGGTTGTGGATTATATAACCTCAGCCTTTGGTGACAATATATTTTACCTAACAGGTCTATACCAGAATAATAGTGAAAAACCACTATACTTGTAAAAAGGCATCATAAACTACGCCGCCGGCAAGCAGAGACTCCGAAAGCCGGACAGCGTAGAGTGAGCCACACTTCTCAAAGCGATTGGTCTCGCACCATTATGTGGATGGTCTCTCCTTTTGAGGTTAACCTGTAAAACACAGGTTAACCAATCGGCTCATGAAGAGGAAACGCTCCATGTGACTAGACAGTTCAGCCAATAAAGGCTGAACATCCCGGAGAATCTCCTCCCCACGTGCACTTAAGCTACCTATTAGCAATTGCTGGCCCTTTACTTTAGCAGTGCTGTTCTCTTGAGTTGTTCTGGAAGCAGTACCAGTCTGTAGAGCTTGGGTGAAGGAAACTCTTGGATCGACCTTCATAGAAGTGAAGGTCTTTCTTTGAGTTGTGGTTACAGTTGGATTTGAGATGGGATCACTTGTGGATGGTTTCTCTTTTGGATTGGGGATGGGTTTAGCTACCCTGCAATAAGCTTCAAGGGCCGCCTTGAAAGCAGGGCAGCCTCTATAGGACGCCGGGTGACCGGACTCCTTGCAATTTGCACACTTTAGCAAATTTGTGTCTCTCCGCGCTTGGGCCTTTAGGGTACAGTCCTTGTGCCCGTGAGCCCCAACGCAGATAACACAGCGAGGAGCCCGATTACAGGCAGGAAAGGTATGATTAAATGACTGGCACCGGTAGCACTGCTTAAGCCCAGCCCTGGGTCTATATGGTTCTATGGCCACAACAGTGTACAAGAGACGCTTTAAATCATAAATTTCCAACGCTTTGCCATTGCGTTCCAATTCTAATATATAGATGGGAAGAGGTATAGCCAAATTATTTTCCGTCTTGGTAATCTGCTTTACAGTTTTAACTGGGAAACCCAACGCGAGGATTTACTCTTTAATTTCATCTGGGTCTACATTTGCAGGCAGTCTCTTTAACACCACCTTCAGAGGAAGATCCCTCTTCAGCTGGAAAGTATAGTATTCCCTTTTCAGGGAAGTAAAATACTCCTTCAGCTTGAAGAAATCTTCCAATGAACGTGCATAATAGCGTATTCCTTCAGGAATACTGACACACTTTAGTTGGTCGCCAATTAGTGATTTCAACTCTTTGTTTATTCGGAACAAATTCCTGTGACCAATAATTGTAATTGGTGGGGGTCTTTGTTCCGATTGGACAGTATTGCCTGAAGGAACAGCACTAGGCGTAGCCATAGTAGGACCAATAGATTGAGGAGGGACCATCTCTGAGGATGTTCCTGCAGTGGAATTTGTAATTTCAGTTAAAACTGAAAATTTATTGTTAGTGGACACTGCTGGAACCTCAGCTCGTGATTCTTGCGGCTCTATGGATCGGTTAGCTTCATGTACAGGTATAAATACATTAGTGTGTTTGCCCAGTAATATGGGTTCTTTTACTTTAGAAGAATCAATTTTAGATTTCTTGACTACTAGTGTCTGTATTTTTTCTTTATCTTTTTTCTTTCTGTTTTTTCCGTTTAGGAGTAGATTGATTACTAGTTGTTGACTGGTCGTCAGTGAGCATTTGCTCCTCAGTGGGCACCTGCTCACTGGTGTCCATATCACGACTAGTTGAAGGTATTTCTTCTGTGTTACTTTTTGCTTTACGCTCTAGGGAGGTATAGAAAAGCGCAGTAGTGCGAATCTCTAATAGATCTCCTTTCAGTTCGTTAAGCATAGCTTCGAAGGTTGGACGGCCTGGTTCATTTTCATTAATCAATTTATTTAACCGATCCAATGCTAAAGACGTGAAATCACGAGCTTCGTCGGACCTTTCATAATCCGGGAAAGTACCCATGAAATTTATGAGTATTAGAAAAGTTCCACTAAGAGTGGAAAGCAATTATTTTAATTCCGGATCTTTATCATATCCATACATGTGGACATACTTTTCAAATTTATTCACGGAGTCTTCCCAGAGTATGAGAGGCCCGACATCCTCAATTTCTGGATCAAAAGACCCATCAGACTTTGGCATAGCAGCCATCGTGCTTGGTAATACCAAGTCTTAGTTCTGGTCACTATACACAAAAGCACTAAACACTTGTCACCAAAGGATAAGATTATATATCACAATAACAATTGTATCCACACCACTTACCTTGATAACACTTCACTCGAATTTATACAAAAAAAACACAAAAAATCACAAGGATCAGCCCGTGTTAGGGCCACGCCCTAACAAGGAATTTGCTAACCAGCTGTAGAATCCGCGGATCTGATTGGCCGAGACGAAAACTGAAAAAAATTGATGCGGCCAATCACAGCACACGAAGGACTACAAGTCAAAACGTCAACAACTTATTGATAGTCGTTTGCAGTATTACGTCGTAGATGCCGTGATGAACTGCAGCGGACGTTCAATATAGGCAGGGTCAATACCAGTAGAAGAATCATTAACCGAAGTTGCATGATGTTCTCGGTACCAGCTCTGATTTCAGTATGACGTAAAGTTGCATATTTTTATGACATTTATAGGTAGCAAGAAAAATTATTGAGTCAGGATTCGTCAATAGAAATTGAATATTTCAAACATGTATTATATATAAATGTACGGTACGATCCATATAAACCTGAACCATTTTAATAGGCCATAATTTCTCTCTGAAAGCTCGTAGAGATGTGAATTTTACTTTAATGATCTCGGTGGCTCAGGGAGAATCGATATCAATCACAGCAACAATCGATCAGTGACATCTGTAGACTATATTGTTGTTTTCGATTAAATTATGAGCATTTTCATGGCATTGTAGACAGTCTATAGTTTATAGTCATAATAGCAACATGCTGTACTCACTTCGAGGGCGTATGTTCATTGTGAAAACATATTGGAAGACAAATTCCTTGGTAACAACACAACGGGAATTTCGAAGAGAATTTAATGTACGGGATGTTCCGACAAAGGCAACAATTTTATCGCTAGCAAGAAAGCAGGATACAACTGGAACTGGTATACTCGTTAGTGAGAGTGGAAAACATAGACCGCCATTGAGTGCAGAGACTGTTAACAATGTTTGAACATGGCTAGTGAACTCTCCAAACGAATCGTTGCGTCTATTGAGCCAGGAATCAGGCTATTCATATGGCACATGCCAAAGAGCTGCGAAGAAAACGGGATTACGACCATACAGGGTGCATATGGTGCAACAACTGAAACAAGCATATTATGAAAAACGAATCCGTTATTGTCGATGGATTCAGGATTTTCTTATTCCATGTCCAGCCATTCTCTCCATAACGTGGTTTAAGATAAGGCATGGTTTTATCTGTCAGGCTACATAAACACACAAAACACCAGCTGTTGTAAACCCCCATATGATCCACGAAACACCGCTGCATGATGAAAAGGTTAGAGTATGGTGCGCGGTGTCACCTTCCAGGATGTTGATCCCATATTCTTTGATACGACTGTAGTACTTCACAGAATATGGTGAAGCAAGTGCAAATACCGGGCTTCCAATATAAAACCGGACCGGCCTCACGGAGTTTTACCCGGCACGCAGTGCTGTCTCTTCCTCCCGCTAATTCACCCTGCCTGCCACCCGTCCTTGAACTGTTTCTTACCTTATAGGAAATGCTGGAAATGTTGTCCTCCCGCAGTTAAACAGGCATTATACCGAGTAAACACATTTAGATTGACACGCTGTAGTTCGGGCACTGTCAAGTTTCTGATTTCATTTCTTATGTTGTTCTTCAGTTCTTCCAATGTGTGCGGATTTGTTTTGTACACTTTGTCTTTCAGGCTACCCCACAAATAAAAATCACACACTGTTAGATCTGGGGAGCGAGGGGGCCATACACCAGCACTAATCACTCTATCTTCAAACATTTCCCTAATTTAATTCATGGACTCCTCTGCTGTATGAGCAGTAGCAGAATCTTGTTGAAACCACCCATATGATTTCTCTTCTTCGGTCAGTTCAAGAATAAATGGGGTCAAAATGTCATTTCGATACCTCTCTGCAGTTACAGTCTGCTCGTAGAAAACCGGACCGATTATGCGCTTTGCGCTAATCGCACACCAAACTCCAATTTTCTGATCATGAAGAATCGTTTCCTGTATTCGATTTGGATTTTCAGAACACCAATAGCGAGTATTGTGAGTGTCACACGACCATTTAGGTGGAACCATGATTCGTCTGTAAAGAACAAAAGCTGAGGGTCGATTAACCCTTCAGTCACTGATGAAAAAACCACTCACAATAACGCACACGTACTATGGGATCACCTTGGTTTAGACAATGTACACTTGTAAGATTTGAGGTTTAACAATTTTGTTGCTGTATGTGCAGAAGATACTGAAATCCCAACTTGTTGTGCTGATTTCGGTAATGATTTTTGTAGTGAACGTTCCAAATTTTCGCCAATTTCGTCTGTTTTCTTCGGTGAGAACCGTACGCCTTCGCGTGTGTTTCTTATTTTGTACTGAACCAGTGGTCTCAAATTTAGTCACATGATCGTAGATTGTCGATCTGGAAGGAGATAATTGTCCAGGGAAGTTCCGAATAAATTCCTCGCGAACGCGACGAGCTGATTCGTATTTGTAATAACATTTACACACATAAATGCGCTGCTCTAATGCCAGTTGACGTCTCATCTTGTCGAACGATAGTAAACTGACTAGTTCAAGGACGAGCGGCTGGCAGAGTGAAATGCGGACGAGGAGAGAGCGCTGCCTGACGGGTGAAATCCCGTGAGGCCGGCCCGGGTTTATATTGGAAGCCCGGTTATATATATATATATATATATATATATATATATATATTACTGATTCAAGATTTATGGCCCCTTAAAATGGTCGAGGTTTATATGGTTCGCACTGTAGAAGAAATTAAGAAATAATGAATATTTGAGGACTTGCTAAATCAGCAGACACTAGGAAATTTGGTAAGTAATGCGAACACTGTTGTAAATCAGCGATCCTAGTGGTGATCATAATAATCTTGTAGTAGGGCCTATGTTGTTGAAGAATCTCTCTTGTATAAATTTGTAATATTGAAAGTATTTAAATAGCAATATTTTGTGAACACATTCACTCTTTATTCACTCTTTCTTACATTAATAATTAATACGCTCTAAAAACATGTTTAATATATTTTTTTTAGAAGGTGGAATTTGGAAATTACTCGAACATCCACCAAATTCACGGGACATTAGCCCTTGTGACTATGACTTATTCAAAAAGACCAAGGAACTTCTACGAGGCATTCGATTTCAATCAAGAGTTGATTTCCAGAAAACAAAAAAGAAAATGAAATGTAAACAGTGAATCTGAAATATGGCAAGCTGATAAGAACATAGTAAGGTAAAGTAAAATGAGAGATCAAAAGAAGAGAAAGAAGTGTCAAATGAAAGAGGAAAAATCCTGGCAAGATCCGTATAGATACAGGGTACTAGTCCAAATCAATCATAAACGTGATGAAAGTGTTGACAACTGAGATATGAAATATGCAACCATACATGTCAGGTATAGTTTGTGTCGATGAAGTGGAAAGCTGATACTGTCGACATGCAGTATTTGGTAAATAGAGAGAGCAGGATTTTTCAATTTACTGCAGTAGAGCGAAAGTCCTCTTTAAAATAAACACAATACATACTAGAAGGTACATATGATGACAAAATAAATCAATACACTTATCGTGGCTGCGATAATGGACCTCAATCAAGAATTAAACATCCAGGTATTAATGTGAGAGGTCAATGCGCGTAAGGGCCATAGCGTCATCTGTACAAAGATAACGGGATTTGTGTTTGTTTTTCGAATTATATTGCGTTATGCAATATATATAATTAAATTCCTTGCATTAAATCCTTGATAAAATGTTGCACGAAATATTAGATTACATCTCCTATAAGCTCGCAAAAAAACATCATCATCAGCTTCACGGATTAAGCCTCGTAAGGCTTGTTCTGATCTCATTTAATAATGTTCAGCCCATCTTGTCTTCGGTGTTCTAATATTCTTTCTAAGTTTTGAAATGAAATTCATCATTAGTTTTGATTGTTATGCGGTCGCCTTTCTATCTTTGTACATGTTCTTTCCAATAATTTCTACCGTCTGTTTCTTCTATCTGTAATGACGTATCTTCTCTTTTGTTAGGAGTTACTAGACTGGAAGGATTTAGTTACCTTGGTTGCCCATAGATATTATGAATGGCATGCGGTCAATATACCGACTCAATGAAACATCTACCAGGCAACTAAGTTATTACTAAATGTTGAGACTGGTACGTTTTGCCCATAGGCCTTTTTATTTAGTCTTAATTGTCGTTTATGAGCCTGAAAATCTTCAGACTCGGGACCCACGGCTTAACGTCCCTCCTGGAGGACGTGCTGCTTGAATTGTTCTATCTTTTAAAAAATCCATCGACTCTGGCCAGGTTTGAACCCGCGACCCTTAGGACAAGAGATAATGAGCATAACCACTAGTCCACCGCTGCCGACTAATTTAAAGATATTTTGTTCCCTGTTTATAGGGCCTATATTCGCGTCCTTTTTTACCAAGCAACATTTAGGCATATCCCACAACATATATAAAAAATCTAATTTCCGCTGGTTCAAATCCCCTTTCCTCTTTTTCGTCAATACCCAAAACTGTGAACCATAAAGCAACATTGGATAGCCATTACTTTACAACATTGAATTTTGGGTTCCTTTCTGGTGTTTAAGGATATATTTTAACGCAGCTTTGGCCTACATAACACAATATATTGATTTCGTTTTGGATACCTTCATTAGTAATTAAACATTTAAATAAAAACGAAAAGGACACAATACGGTTAAATCCTATACCTCTTACACAATAGGAACAACATTATACATCGTTGTGGATAAACAATAGCTTTAAGAGAAAATGACCCAAACGTGGATAGTACTAGGTTCGAAGAGCTAATGTTTTTTTTTAATGCCCCAGGTTTGTCTTTCGACATTCCTCGTTTCTCTCCTGGCATGGCGTACTTGTAACCCACTTCTGAGTTTGGGGCGCCTGGAAGGCGGGGTTTCGTTGCCCGATGATATGATGGGTGATGATGATGATAATGTTGCGCCAGGAGAGTCCCTAATCCTAAGCTTAACCTAAGATGAATATGAATGATGATGATTGCGATGGCCATATGATTTCGGGGACCGTTTGGGCCTTAACGTTTTCCTGACATTTGTCTTACAGGTGAGGAAAATCCCCGATAAAAACCTCACCCAGAAAAACTGTCCCGACCGGGGATCGAATCCGGGCCCGCTGCGTGACAAGGCAGCACGCTACCCCGAGACCACAGCGGTGGACTGAAGAGCTAATGTTAACAATGCAAAATTTTAAAAAACAAGAAATCGCCTGGAGCAGATAATTTAAACGTAGAATTATTGAAATGCTCATCGATTACATTTATTGTTCAAGTTTCTTGAATGTATAAACTTTAGCTGGAAAACAGGCTCTGTTCCAGATAAATGAAAGGACGCAATAACTGTTCCGATATTTAAAAAAGGAAACAGAAAAGAATGTACAAATTATAGAGGAATAAGTTTATTAAATTCAGCTTATAAAATACAAGCAAAAATGTTATCACATAGAATAAATAAAACAGCTAAAATAATATTACATGAGGAACAAAATGGATTTAGAACGGGTAGGTCAACTATAGATTGCGTTTTTTACAATGTCCCAATTGAAAGAAAAAAAATAATTTAATTTACCCACGCAAGCTTTTGTTGATTAAACTAAAGCATTTGATAGTGTAAGTAGAAACAAATTATGGAACCTATTAGAAATGAAATGAGTTCCTCAACACCTTATATGAGCCATTCACCGTTTACATAGGCTATAGAAACAAATTTTAAAATAGACTACGGAGATAAAATTAGTAAACAAAAACTAGAAACAAACCAGGGAGTAAGACAAGGGTGTCGGTTGTTACCAGTATTATTTAATTCATACTTGGACCATGTCATAAATGAATGGCAAGAACAAATTAATATAAATTGTGTATTGACAGCTCTGCTTTTTGCAGCATTAGAAAATGCTTTATGCTTTAAATAATATTTCTCTAAAATACAATTTAAGAATATCTACATCTGAAACAAAAGTATTAGCTCTGAAAGGAAAATGAATAAGAACAAAAATAGTGATAAACAATGTAATTATAGACCAAGTTCAGAATTTTAATTATTAGGGATGTCATTTAGGCAATGACAGAAATTTAGATAAACGCACTAAAATACAACGAATCAATTATCTATGTGGCACAATTGAACGTACTTTACTGAATAAAATTAAAAATAAACTAATTTAAATTTTACAAAATATTGGCAGTTCCAACTCTTATCTATGGATGTGAAACCTGAACATTAACAAAGGCAGATAGTAAACTAATAGAGGCTGCAGAAATGAAAATGTTGAGAGCAATAGCAGGTACCAAAGGACCGATAAAAAGAAAAACGAAGATATAAGAACAGAACTTAATAGATTTAATCTCTGTGAAAGAATAAAATACTATCAAAATGCTTACCTTCAGCACGTATTACGAATGAATCAATGAACAGCGCATACCAAAGGAATGTATAATTATAAACCAAAAGGGAAAAGATTGTTGGAAAGACCATTGAAGAGATGGAAGGACCAATTCGACCTATAATGAGATCGGAACAGGCCACTGGGCTATTTGAAGTCTGTTCCTTCTTTCTGAATAGCCCTGTATATAATGTGATTATCTATTCAAGTTCTGGGATTAGTTACATTTTGACAAATTTATTTAATACCAAATGTTTCCTTTTAAAAATACGATAATATAATAAGATAAATCTATTATTAAGTTTCATAGACTGCAATGGGTAGAATAAGTTACACGCATATTGTTTGAAGGAGAGTAAAGATAACAACTTCTTGAGAGTAAACCAGAGGAATAGCATCCAGTAAATAGGTTAAGGACTTTATGGGATATTTATATTAATTATTATTGT
Source organism: Diploptera punctata (assembly GCA_030220185.1). NCBI lineage: Eukaryota > Metazoa > Arthropoda > Insecta > Blattodea > Blaberidae > Diploptera > Diploptera punctata. The sequence goes on along the minus strand of JASPKZ010001577.1, from coordinate 560,116 downwards.
TGATTGAGGTAAATTGCGTAAGGAATTATTGTAACATTTTAGCTCGAGTTCGTTAGCACCTGTGAGTTACATATATATTTGAGTTTTATAAAAATCAGAGACCAAAAGAAAGGGAATAGTACATTTTACAGGTTTATCTCAAGTTCATTCCTTTGTGAGATCAGAGATGAAGTTCCTCAGATACGTTGCAGGATATACTCTAAGAGACCACATTCCTAGTAAAACAATTAGGCAAGAACTCAACATTTTTAATATAAATGGAAAATACAAAACTATAAATAAAAATGGCAAGAACATATTTTAAGAATAGACTCTTCTAGGCTAACAAAACAAGCACAGTTGTACGAACCTCAAGGCTATAGAGATGTGGGACGCCCTAGAAGACGACGGGAAGAATCATTCTGAGAGCGGAACAGGCCGATTGTATACGAGTACAATGAAGAAGAAGATGATGATCTCAAGTTCATATCAATAAAATATTTCATAATCATTGGCAATATCGAACTCATAGGTTCATGGCGGCGCGGCATAAGCTCTCCACATATAGCATACATATCCAGAGCTAATGTTTTCCAATCATCCCCTGTGGTTTTATTACAAAAAGCTACCGTGCCCCTCTTTCATTCCACTTTTAAACAACAACAGCTTCCATGCCCCTCTTTCATTCCACTTTAAAACAACAAGAAATAAATAATTGATATATTACTCACTAAGGTATGAAATAATGTGTCACTTGGTCTTTACCATTCTTCCAAAAACCTTGATGATAATGGCAACAATACTCACCTGGAAAAGAAGAGAGAAAACAATTTAATAATAACTGAAATTGTATAATTTATTAATAATTAGAGATAAGTTTTGGAGTAATTAAAATGTAGGCAAATAGGTACTTAACATAAGGATTTCAGGCAATAGGAAGGTATTCATATTTTAGACATTAAAATTACTTGTAAGAAAAATTCCTAAAAATGTTAGACTGTTCGTTTTAATGCCGTATATTATTATTGATTACATATAATTAAAAGTAGTTTCTTCACATTATCAATTCTGAAATGTTGCCGTTTGTCACTATACTTTAAATTATTCTTCAACATGTTTCAAATTTCGACGCATAGATGAAACCTGAGCATACTGTTAGCACATATCCGTTATATCTATCTACCAAGTTATTCCGCCCGAGGACAGGTCTTTCTCTACAATCATAGCATTTTCATGTTGTGCTTTGGAGCTTTACCAGGGATTTATAGGTGCGGTAGCTTCCCGTTGCTTTCCACACCAGTCAAATTTGATGATGGTATTGATAAGGATGATGATGATGGCTGGATGATTTTCGGGGACCACTGGGCCATAAGCTTCCGGACATTTGTCTTACTGGTGAGGAAAAACCCCGAGAAAACCTCACCCAGGAGCCTGTCCCGACCGGGAATCGAACCTGGGCTCGCTGCGTGACAAGGCAGCAAGCTACCTTCAGACCATAGCGGTGGACTTATCCGTTTTATAATGGATTACAATATATTACGAAGATTTTTTTAATACGTTATGAATCTCCGTTGAGATCACTACCGTATATAAAACTTTTAAAATAGAAAATTACATTACCATCACTCAAAAATTGAAAACAGATAATGATTAATTACAGAAAATGCAGAAAAGTACGAAGCATTAAAATACAACAAAAATAATAAAACCTTCCTATAATGTTTACAGGTAATGAACATCAGCCCTGTACATTGAAATATTTTCCGATGATCACCAATAAAAAATACTTTTGCCATGAATCCAGAATATAGTAATAATGCTCAGTAAAGAATTTATATAAAAACTTGAGGCAGCGTTGGTATATGATTTCGAGTAAAATCACGTGATTATTTAGCTTTTATAATTATGTAAATAAAAGTTACAAATATCACACAACAGTTCTAGGAAATGTTATAATGTCATGTAACAATTATGTACACAGAGATTAGGAACAATTGTAATAGGCCTACATGTTTAGAAGAAACACCACTAGTGACGAATAATATTTTGTTGTTTACAGAGGATGTAAATAAATAGATATAAAAAAACTTAGGTTGAAAGAAGTATTGGCAAGATATACTACTGTATGTGGGATGAGGTGTATAAATATTGAAGAAGGAATTTTAACATTAAAGGGTAAGTGGATTTCAGTGAAATGAGACGGTTGACTTGAACTTCACTGAAGGAATAGCCTTCAAATCATGTAATCCAGGCTTTCATGTGTAAAATTAAAACACATTACCGGTATATTGTTTGTAATTAATAATGATGGTTATTATTGAGAGACTTTGGCATGGACTCCCTGAAGTAGTCTCCGCCCAGAACCGAATGGGGGACTATTTTACCTCCAGAAAATATTACCCCAGTGGAACCCAAGTCCGCGTTACTCCTTTCAAAAAAATGTTAAATTTAAAATACATAAAACTGCTCTTCTCCTAGTTGTATTATATGATTGCGAAACTCGGACCCTTACTTTAAGGGACAAAAGAAGATTATGAGTATTTGAGAATAAAGTTCTTAGGACCACACAGAGATGAACAGACAGGTGAATGGAGAAAACTTCTTAACAGTGAGCTACATAGTTTTAATAGAAACAATAACAACAGTTAAGTCACGTAGACTGCGACGAGCAGGAAATGTCACACGATTGGGGAATGAAAGAAACGTATAGAAGCTTCATGCACGAAAACCAGTGGGAAAACGACCAGTTCGTAGACCAAGAATGAGGTGAGAGAATAACTTGAACCATGATTTGAGGGAAACAGATTGTACAAGACATGTTTATAAAAGGTTTGGCTCGGGATATGCATATGTCCGGCCATTAACCTAAGGGTTCGATAAAGCCAATGGGTTAGTTAGTTAGTTATAATTGAAATGCAATTAATTACAATGCTTCATAAAATATATTCAACATATAAAAAGCTTAATTTGCAGTCAAGAGCGAGAATAAAATAGGCCTATTACAATGATAAGTTTATTATACCACACGGCGCGGCGGAACGTTTATCTCTAGTCATAGCAGCACTGTTGCTGAGTCGCACAAACGTAAATACTTACAATGTATAGGCAAGAACAAATAACAAATGAAGCACTTCCCAAGCATATTTAGGGCAATAGCTTCAATCTGCTCGAAGCCACAGACTGACGTGAAGCGTGTGTACGCGGGATGACACGGCATTAGTTTGCAAATCATTCACAAACGAAGAAGGTCAATGTTCCGCTGTGTCCGATAGTACAGTGGTGTTAGGGAAGGTTGTGGCATATCACAATTGCTGTTTATTATTTACTTGAACAAAATAATCCAGGAATATATAAATACATGGATCTATCCCAATTAAAGGAAGTTTATAAATGGCTCACTACTTTTTTCAGATAGACTTATTTCTTGTAGTATGTAATAGCAATGATCTTTAATATTCAGTGCATAATTTAAACATAGTAGGTGAAAAATACGGTATAAAAATCAATATAGAAAAAACAAAATTAATGGCCTTTCGTAGGAAATACTTTGTCTTAAGGAAGATTTGTTTAAAGGATAAATTGTGTGGAATAGTAAATTATTTGTCTTATCTAAGATACAAATTATATTTTATCGATGAATTGGATATTGTTGATAAAGGCCATACATACAATGGGAATAATTGAATTAAGAAATATTTCATAGTACAGACGGATACAAGAATACTCCTATGTAAAGCATTATAAAACCCTGTACCATGTTCTGAATGTGAGGCATGGACAATTAGAAATAAGGACATCCATGTTACTACAGCCAGCGAGATGAAGTTCATGATATTGACAGCAGATCATTCCCGTTTGGATTACAAAGTAAATAAAGCGGTTCTGCAAGAAATTTATTTAGAATCATTACCCATTTTATAAATAAGTGCCAGTAAAATTAGAAAACTCTTGTACAACGTATGTCCAAGAATGTAATCCCACAAGCCATGCTTCACTGCCGCCCGTACGGAAACTTTCCATATTATTACTTAGATAAGTCACAAACTATTTATCATATTCGCATTGAAATACTCTCAAATGTTCTTACGTAACTGGATCAAACTCAGAAAACAATTCTACCAACTTTATAACGTTTCCGTTTTTATACTGAAACACATGTCCAGTTGTCCCAAGAAAAGGTAAGCATTATGCGGCGAAGAGCCTAATTATTGACATAATTCTTCTTAGAACTCGTCTCCAATACTGAATTTCCATAACCATGATTTGTTTGGTAATCAGTTCGAGAGATTTTGTTCATGCTTTATCCGAATGTCCAATTGTTTGCATGCTCTAAAACCACGTGTATTTCACATACGTTTCGTGCATTGAGAGGGCTCTTTTGGTCAGTCACTAATAAGAAACGAATTATCAAAAAATATACAGCAACATAATTTTATTTTTTATTTATTTAATGCACGACACTTGAAATGCAGATCATTCATCCAAACGACAGACCACATTAACATATTTACAATATATACAACATATGAAATGTCCTCCATCCATCAATAATAATTCTGTCCGAAGGCAGGTCTTTCACTGCAATTATAGCATTCTCATGCTATGCTTGCAGCTTTACTGGGGAATTGTAGGTGTGGTAGCTTCCCGTTGCTTTCCACACCGGTGAAGGAAGATGGTGATGATAATGATAAGGATGATGATGATGGCCATATTATTTCGGGGACCGTTTGGGCCTTAAAGTAATCCTGACATTTGTCTTACAGGTAAGGAAAAACCCAGGTAAAAACCTCACCCAGAAAACTGCTCGGACCGGGGATCGAACCCGAGCCCGCTGCGTGACAAGGCAGCACACTACCTCGAGAACACAGCGGTGGACATAAAATGTCATAAACACTATAAAATATAAACAAAATAACCGTAGTAAGTAGATTAGGAGGGATTGCAGTGATATCATTTTTCCTCTTGCCAGTAGCGTTGATGGAATGTAGCAGTTGTTAGTGCAGGACAGTAGAGTACGTGAGCAGAATTAATTTTGGCATCAGTCCTACACAGAATGCAGAGGCTCTCAGACGGAGAAGGTGGGTAGCGAGACAGTCATGTTCTGTAGCTACCCGAAATTTTGCGACAGCTTTTTTGCATGTCCAATTTGGTATTCCAGAAAAAAAATTATTCCTCCATTGGCTTTCTTCGGTCCTTTCTAACAGAGCCAGTTGATATTCAGATTTTATTTTGGAGTGGATTGTAGTGGCAGATCTACAGTAGTTCAACGGTAAACTCTCCTTCACGCGGTGCACCTTGGACAACGCTCTCCCAGCGGCAACGTAGTTTACCAAAATTTGGCAATTTAAAGAATACAACAAGAAGGCATATTTTGTAAGAGAGTAAATTTTCATCTTCTCTCAACAACTTCGCCATTGCTCAACATTTTAAATTAATGCGAGGACGAAAATCTAGGCATCCCATTATTTAAAGAGAAATTGCATTCCTTAATTTATGTGGAACCCTCTCAGCCAGTATTTGACAAGTTTCAGATGATGTGCAGAAACCGTGATTGCATGGCATTTCGTTATATCGCCTCGGTGCTACTGCTCCTTCTATCAGGTTTAATGGACTTCTGATAGTGCTATTTTATTGGCTCCCCTCAACAATTTGTTCCAGAAATGATTGAGTTTGTATCTGCCAAAACTAAAGTATTCGCTATTGATGCGTTCGGGTCATCTGAACAAGATTTTTTTGTACTAAGAATTCCTTTATAACACACTTTACCTTTCTTGTTCGTTGTCGTTCTTTAAGTATTTCTCATGTATAGACCCTCCAGACAGGTTTTCCTTTTCTGTTCTATAGTGAAATAAAAATATAAAATAAAAATGTACAGTCCTTCGGAAAATGCAACGGTAAATATATACTCGTGAACCATGGATTCATTCCCTTCATATTCAGAATTGTATGCCTTGAAAATTCCATTGATGGTTTGAAACCGCAAACATTGGATAGAGAGAAATGGTTAATCACTTATCACCCGAGACCAACAAATTAACTGCTGATAATTTCCTTAATATATAATATATTACGTAATAAAAGTTGTATATGTAGGAATATATTTATTGGAGAAGCGAACTATTTTCACTTAAGGGTCAGATTAGAAATAATACGACCCTTGACTCAAGGTTTGAACATGGGACGCGATATTTAAAATACTTCACACAACGTTTGTCTAATATAATTATTAGGTTTCATTATTTAAAACGTCTACTACCATTTCTACAGTATTTTAAACTTTTCCAGTAAAATTAAATTATAATATAAAATTATTAAATTGTTACTTAATATGTCCGTCACCTCAACTTTGCAAACCATTAATTCTCTGTAGGCCTTTCGGGACTAGCACCATAATTAGCAGAAAGTTATTAATAATGGTTTACAAAGTTGAGGAGACGGACCGATGGTAACAATTTTTTGGCTAACGCAATTGTATCCTGAATTTTATTAATGCTTTCTAATAATTATCCGTATATATATAGTAACATTCAACTAAGTATGTAACTCAATGATATAGCAGTCATATTATTGTTAAGTCACATTCTTTTTTCCAATCAGGTCAACATATATTCCAATGCTCAACTTATGATGTAACCAACCTACAGTTCCAAAATTACTACGTAGGCATATTAATTAATTGTTTAAAATATACCACACTAAAACCACACTAACAATTAACTAAAACCACACTAAATAAATAATCCACAAAATAAATTTTCCAAATATCTTCTATTAGTCCTTGGAAAGTGTCTGCTGATTTAGTTTTGCTAAACTTTATCAAACTCCTACCGAGAACAAATTTAGTTAGAGTGAATATTGTATTTTAGGTAGCTTCTTAAATGTAAGCCTTCAATCAAGATAGCGTGAGTATTTGTTTTTTGGTTAGCCTTTAAAGATTGCAATATTGTGGCGTTTCTCCCGTGATTGGCAACAGGAGTTTTATATGTAGGATGCATTGCATGATTCTATCCCAATCTGCTGCACATGCTCATGCTGTCTACTTCGACTTGGAAAAAAGTTTCGCAAACAAATTTCGCGTCCCACTCTATCAATCCCAGTGTTTAATGAGCGATAGGTTAGCCTTTTCATTCTCCAAACCTTGACTTTAGGAACATTAAAATTAATGGAGTGAACCTTCCACAAATAGACACGTTAAGAATACCAATTTTCACTGTCGGTCAGCAACAACAAGGAATTATAAAATGTCAATAGAAAGTGGATCGTCTTAATACATAAAGTGAGTCTTTTGCATCTTACCTCATAAAAGCAAAGTTTTTTTAGAACATCTAAAATATAAAAATTAATGTTTGTTTGTTGGTATTTTATGCGCTACCATACCGCACATCCGGTTGTGATGGGGCTTTTTGCAAAATGCTCAGCAAATTCCCGGGAAGGTTATAGGCTATAGCTATAAGAGAGTTCTAATACTCAACCCCTTCACTCATAAAATCGTCCTTTGTAGTGAAAAAGTGAAAAGTTGTTTTTTGGATAATTAAATGGCTTACGCTGCTTAAACCATAACAAGTACACAACATTGATATACACAGAATTAAATATTTCAAAAAACTCTAAAAAAATTCGGCTAAAGCATATGTTTATCTTTTACGATAATTCAAAATAAAATTTTTGTCTGTCATTGATACCAAGAAGATCGGGATAAGTACATTGCCGGGCACGCGTAGAAGGGCACGGCGGGTATTCTTTTACGGATAACTGACAATAACAAATTTTGCTTTTAAGCTCATTTAAGCCAAGAAGATCGAGATAAGTAGATTCCCGGGCAACACCGGGTAATCAGCACGAGGTATCTTAAAATAATTACCATATAAATATATCCTTTAACTCATTCAACTAAACATAAAAACACATTAATTTACGTGTTTCAGCTCATTGATGCCAAGGAGATCGGGATAAGTAGATTGAATGGCAACGCCGGGTAGTCGGTAGGAGGTATCTTAAAATAATGATGATATAAATGATTCCTTGCACTTATTCAACTAAACATAATACATATTAATTTTCGTCTTGCAGCTCATTTATGCCAAGAAGATCGGAATAAGTAGATTCCCGGGCAACGCCGGATAATCAGCAAAGGGTATCTAAAACTAATTATGATATAAATTTATAATTATTTTTCCTTGTACTTATTCAACTAAACGTAACAACGCATTAATTTGTATTTATTTAGGTATAGTAGCGCACACTGGATATTAGTTAATGTTTCAATACACACATGTGTGTCATCTACAATTTTTCCAGACTTGAATTTTACATTGTCGGCCCTGGATGTCGACACCCAGTCCAAGGAGTACTCAACTTTTATAAGAACAGACTCACCTTATTTATTAACAACAAAGAATGTTTCAAAGAAAGAGCGATTCCATCAGAAGTATGTATTGTAATCCATAGGCCTATAGAGGACTTGCAACTCAGTCACTAGTTGGTCTTCATCAAAGTTAAGGAGACATATTGCAGTGTAGACTTACTGTATTCATGAACTGAATTGTAAATGATGCGAAGTTTGTAAGTAGACCTACATCAGAAGACATGCGACATAAGCTCTCAAGGTTCTTACTTCGTCTATATGGGTTTTCTGCGTGAAGCGAGAAACTTAAAATCTCGATTCGGTTATCATCAGTACTTCAACTCATAACTTAAAAAAAGTTTTTCGCCAACACGCTTCATCGAATAACAAACAGCTTATTTGTGTTATGAAGTCAGTAGAAACTTTTCAGCTTCTATAGAGAGACATAGATATAGACTACGATATGAAAAGTGTGATGTAAATATATTGCTATATATATATATATATATATATATATATATATATACACAGCATAAAGTACAATGTTCTGAAGCACTGAAAGCAAAACATTATTTTATGATAACTGAAAAGTCAGAGCAATTACTGATGAAATTAAGTTTTATCCTGGCTATTAATACATCTACACTAGTCATATGTTGGTAATAGTTAATATAACTATAGAGAAATAGTTGTTATAGAGCCGGGATTGTGGAAGCAGTGTCTGGAAAAGCAATTACCGTATTTTTAATTTTGAAAGTAATATTTTAATTGCAGAAAAAACAAGACGTTTAACGAAACAATTATACAATATTTGTGGGAAATAAACAATTACAATGGTTTGGACACGTGAAGTTTTTGGACCAAAGAGAGATGAACAGACAGGTGAATGGAGACGACTAAATAACAATGAACTACACGGTCTTTATAGGAAGCCAGATATAATAAGAACAGTTAAGTCTCGTAGACTGCGATGGGCAGGACATGTTGCGCGTATGGGGAATGAAAGATGTGCATGGAAACTTCTTGTAGGAAAGCCAGAAGGAAAACGCCCAGTTGGTAGACCAATAATGAGGTGGGAGAACAACATTAACTATGATTTGAGGGAAGTAGATTTTACAGGGAATGATTGGAAAGCATTAGCTCAGGATAGGGATGTATGGAGAGCTTATGTCCGCGCGGCCATGAACCCACGGGTTCGATAGTGCCAGTGAGTAAGTAAGTAGGTAAGTTGGACACGTGAAGAAGATGAATGAAGGTAAACTGCCAGTTAGGAGTTTGGAGTGGGTTCTCAAGGAATTATGAATTTGATGAAGGTCATGGGACTACAGGATGGTGTCTGGAAGGATAGAGATGAATGGAGGAAGAGAATGACAACTTAATGGTTGGCACACGAAGATACTGGAATAGAGATGAATGGAGGAAGAGAATGAAAACTTAATGGTTGACACACAAAGATACTGTGTGCACTTAAAACCTATTAAAAAAATAAATAAAAAATCAAAATAAATGTTTATATTTTCTGAAATATCTAAGGAAATAAAATATCTTTACTGGCTTTTTTTATGCAGATGAAGCTAGATTTCTATTCTCGTTATCTTAAAACAAGGTTTCAGATGATGCTTTTTCAATCACCATAGCAATTTAAATCTATGTTCTCCAGATTTACGCGCTGGCGCTCCACTATGAGCTGTTAAGACACTTATCCCGAATGAAGTCTCTCTCTCCGTTTAATATCCCAGTTGACGCAAGTGGTCAAATTGTGTTCAAAAGAGTTAACGGTTTTTTCAACCACCTGATACCATTATGATGGGATTTCGCGGTATTATAAATAAGATGTTCAAATGTATAAAACTAACTAATCAAGATGCCTCATGCAGTTGAAGTCCTCTCTTTAAATTATGAATTCGGTTTGACATATTGCTGACGACCTCAGGATTAAAGAAAGAGGAATTTGTGTTTATTCCGAGAGATGTGTCTATGTTGATAATTATTAAAACGCATAAAGTTGGATTCAAATCGCGTTTTACAATTGAGGCGTTGCGGATACGAAGGGAGAACTCAACATGGGGTCATTTTTTTTTCGCCATCCGAATCTTGATGCTTTACAGAATCTACAAATATATTTGTCGTGTTGAGTTCCCCTTCTTTCCCTCTCAACATACACATAGAATGACACGAAGCTGGCTGGAAACTGCCATAGGAATGTGGATACGAAAGGCGAACTCAACATCTCAGTCCTTCCGCACCCAATCCTCCTATGCGCGCACTGCTAGATTATGCATTCTTTGTTTAGTTTTCGAATGACGCTTCTCCCGTATGTTGTGATTTTTGCTTTATCGCGATCTGACTGTGTGAAGTAATGTATACGAATGATGACAATCAATTTCCTGGATACTCTAGAAAACGATTAAAGAAGGAAGAGGTAAAACAGAAAAGGAACTCTGGCAAAGAATACGCATTTAAACATTAGATCTTTAGTAGACCATCCCCACCCCTAAATTGATCAGTGGTATCCAGTTCTATAAACGGAAACTCTGGACTTTTGCATTCATAATATCAAAACAGGAGCCTCTAAAATGTATATGTGGAATGAGCAAGACGTGGATCATGTGAAATAGCGAGCTGTGTTGTTCACTTCATGTGAAATGTCGATGCGTGTATTAAAAGAGTGACAATTTTTAGCGACAACTACCTCGTGCAGAATAACAATTTAAATTTAGTTTTGGCTAAGTTGTCTTTAATCCACCAGGATACATTTGACGAAATCAAACATATTTTTTTGACGCCTCGTCATTCCTATCTTCCGTGTGACCGAGAATTCGGGCATATTGAGAAAGAGGTTCGACATGATAACGTGTACTCCAAGAATCATTGTGAGTACTTCTCAATAAATGTCGTCACAAAAAACCGTTCACAGTAGTACCAGTCGCACAAGATTTTGTTTTGGACTACGCCATTCTTCAAAACTATACTACAAAACTTAGCTCTAAGGCACCAAATTCAAAGATGGTATTATTTTTGAGTTTAGCAAAGAATGCAAACAGAGATTCTACATCCTCAAAAGTTACAATTTTGATAATATCATATCTGAAATAAAACTTCACAAAGTAAAGGGCAGCTATGATTCTCCTGTGTCTGTGCTGTCTGCAAAAGTTAGAGATCTCCTGCCGTACGTTCCATTACCTTGGTCAAAATACATGTACGGAATGTGGATGAATGTAGATATGTATTATTTTGATTTAGTGCAGACATAGATTTTACTTATATGTAGCCTGTTATTGTTTTTTGATCCAGGTGTATTTGTAGGTATTTGTTTATATTATTAGGTTTATTTTTTATTCATGGAAAAATAATGCACGTACGGCCAAGCAGGCCCGTGCGCAATGTAAATGCATATGTATTTTCTTTATTCTGAAAAAAGGCAATAAATTCCATTATATATATATACAACTATTATTGAAAATAGCCAATCAGCCCTCCCACGCCGAACAAAAGATGATCAAATTGATTACGTTGACTGAATATTGTTGACTAAAACAATTATTTTCAAGATCGTTTTAAAATGTATTTTGTGTATTACATTCTTGTGTCTAATGTATTAATTCTTACATCATAAAAATTGTATGAATGTTTGCACAATGCAGCCTTTATTCATTAGTTGTATTACAAGTTATAAATAAAATGATTTTTTGTAAAGTGAAGTTTTAAAAAAATTGACCAATTGCATTGTTTATTATTTTAAAATATTAAACTGGAAATAGAACATACCACAACGAAACTATCTTGAATGCTCTTTTTGTTGATTTCGCCCTTATGGAATAATTTTGAAACGCCTTTGTTCTGAAAACCACCTTTTGTTGAGTTCACCCTTCGTATCCTCAATTTATTCTCTAGTTATGTTAAAGCCATATCTCCTCATTAGTATGAATAATGAATGATAAACATATAAATTCAATATGTAGATGTTTGAAACATATTTTTGTGATTTTAATACTATTTACACAATACACCAATACTACATCAGTATGTACTAAATAATTTATAGAATTCTTTGAATTAACTGATACTACAACCAGAAAGTATATGGCCGCGCTCTCCATACATTCTAATTCTGACATATAGTTTTCCAATCATATTTTATATAATTCACCTTCCTCAAATTTGGTTACTGTTATTTTCTCATCTCATTCATTGCCTAGATTCTGACCGTTTACCTTCTAGTTTTCTTACTGTAAATTTCCATGCCCATATTTAATTTCCCATTCGTGCCAAATGTCCTGCAAATCGCAGTCTATGTGATTTATCTGTTTTTATCATACGTGGTTTCTCCTACAGATCATGTCATATTTTCTCCATTCACTTCTCTGATCATCTCTCTGTGGTCGACAAATTTTCCTGAGAATTGTTTCTTAAATAATCGTAACATTATCTTCTCTTTTAAAGTAAGATACCATGTTTTGGATCCATATAACTGTAAAATAGCCATTTTATCTAATGTAAGATTTTTTTAGAGACGTTGGGATGAATGGGGGCCGCATTGCATACAGTAACACGCGTTTCCTTAGTAGAGGTTCTGTTTAATAGCATCTTTTTGCACCTCATTCCCGTTTGAAATTATTATTCCTACATATTAGAATCCTGCTGCTTCTTCAAAGATTCCTTCATTTGTTTCAAAATGTCCACTTACATTATATACCGGAATATATACGTGTGATCACAATTTAGTTTTAATGGTATTTATTATCTCTCACGTTCCATTATAACAGAATATGTGTATTGGCTTTTAGTATTTCCTCACTATCGGCTAATAACACTACATAATCACCATAATGTACAAACAGCCGTTTATTACCATTGATATTTTTGCACTCCTTTACTTTAATATTTTATTGCTTTCTCTAGTAAAAAGTGTGTAAAGTACTGAAGGCAAGTGGTGTAAGTCGTTTTCTTCATTTAGAGTAAAACAGTGTTTATTAGTCAGTGTAAAGAGTCAAGTAGGATTAACATTCAATAATTATGAACATACGGATACTCATTGTCCTATGTAATTGTATTAATTATTGATTATCTGATATATAGTATACAATTTCTTCTTTATAATCAGGTACTTTGCTCATTTCTGTAAAAAAAAGACCTAAACCATCATATCATATACCTCTTCAATTAAACAATTATAAACATTAATTTTAACAAAATATTAAAGAGTTAGTTAAATAATTAATAACTGAGAAGTAGAGGTAAATTCCAGTAAAATATATTTTTAAGAATATATTTTCTGTTTAGAGTATGTTAATATTACTTTAAATCAATGACATTTTAAAATATAAATTACTTATAAAAATCTATAAACAAGCTCATCCCAATTTATATTTTCTGATGATATTTTAGTGATTTTCTTGTGTCTTAAAAGTCATATTTCCCATGTTTTTGGATTTTTGTTGGCTATGTTTTTTTCTATTTTCTCTAAAATTCACACTGTAGTCATATATAAGTCTTAAATAATCATCTTTACGTATGTAAGTCGCAAGTTGGAAAATCAAATTATTTTAATGTTGTTTTTTGTATTTGAAAATTATTTGAAATACCGGACAGTTACAATCTCCGCTTTTACTCAGGGTGAAAATCAGTAGAATGTATATAACTAAATAACTGAATGAACAAATAGTAAAAACGTCCACCGCTATGGTCTCGAGGTAGCATGCTGTCTTGTCACGCAGTGGGCCCGAAATCGATTCTCGGTCTGGACAAGTTTTCTGACTGAGACTCTTTTCTTGTTTTTTGCTCACCTGTAAGGCATGTCACGAAACGCTAAGGCCCAAAGGTCCCTGTACATCATCCGGTCATGACAGTCACATTCTCCTTATTAAAATAAGTTTTGATTACGGCCTCTCCTGGCGCATCATGCATAATCGGGGTAGCGTAACCCTGCCCTCCAGGCGCCCTAACTTCAGATGTGGATTACAAGTACCCCATGCCACGTGAGAATACCAGAAATGTCGTAATGATAACCTGGTGGCATTTATATAAGAACTTTAGTATAAAATGTTTAACATATTCGTTAAATTATTCTGGCTTATTTCTTGTCTTTGCAAAATATTTTATTATTTTAAGTCATAGAAATCCGCCTTTTGCTGGTAAGTATTTATCTTATAACTATTAGTAATTTTATCCCACTGAATAAGGAAACAGTCTATATCTTAAGCCAGGTTGCTGATAATTCTTGAATGAAAATGTCAACCGATAAAACTTAAGTAATGGCTTTTCAGGAAACACAACTCAGAAGAACAAAAGAAAATCTATGGCAAAATTATTGATCAAATAAACGAGTTTAAATATTTAGGATATGCGAGTAATATAGCCTACAGGAAAGCAAATGAGGTTTAACTGGAAATTAATTAAATATAATTGGACAATTCTGCGGGACAATACAGAGAACATTGAAATATAGAGTACAAAAACAAACGTTACCTGAATTCTATAACGTAATTACATTGCCACTACTTCTATAGAGCAATTCCATATGTGACTGACTGACATTTACAATACACTTTTGCTGCAAAATGCTTGCATAAATATTACAATTGGTTGAAATTAGACGTGTTATATACATGATAAGATAGAGGAAACGTTTCTGATTGACATTGTACATAAATATACATCTTCTGAAGAAAAACAATGTTATTTATTATCTATCAAAGTATGTGTGACTGACTGACATAAATGTCAACTCATCATGCAGCTTAACATGTTCATCTATATCATTCTCTGAAATGTGATTCTTAATTCAATTTTCCAAAATACCATTTGGAGGGCACATTTCAAGTTACATTTTAAATAAAAAATAAACCTAAATCAAAATTAAAACCGAAGTTATGACCTAATATGTTATGTGTGACTGACAGACATTATTCTGTGACTGACTGACTGACATATCTGAATTTGATTTAGAATTTCAAAATGCAAATATTACACAATTGTAAGAAAATGCTATGAAAGTAGATAAACAGCTTCAGTAACAGATTTTAATAAAGAACTGCAAATACTTTATCAATTCTACGAAAATTGGTAAATTTAATTTTGCTGTAAAATAAATATTAATTTAAATCAATAATGTAATTAAATTAACTCGCTTTTCATGTACCATTTTAAATTATAAAAATAACGAAACTATTAAATACTTAATAACAAAGTGCCTTCTAAATTGTTAAATATACCTATTGAAATTGTATGCATTGTATGTATATATATATATATACGTATATATATATATATATATATATACATAGTAACTGATTACAATTTAGTCCGGCGCCATAGCCGAATGGTTAAGGCAAGAAGCCTTGGCGCAGAGCTATGGGATTTGAGCTGGTTCGAGTCCCCATGGAGGAAGATATTTTTTCATGGAATTTCGGCCAGTATGGGACAGGTGGCCACCCAACATCGTGAGGCATTTGGGTAGCTACAATAAGTAACGACTCCAGGTTGACAAGACCAATTATAACGGCTGGGTGATCCAACATGCTGACCACATGTCTCCCCTACACTGGCTTATGATCGTCTACCTCTGTGATTAACACATGTGGACGTGAGGCCAACAGCCGGTTGGTAGACCAAGGGCCTTCCGAGCCTGTGGCGCTTAGAGTGGAGTTTATTACAGTTTACCTGATGTAAGATTTAATATTTTCGATTACTAGATTGAACCACTGAAATAAAAAAATTAATCCCCCCAAATGTATACACATTCTTAATAAGTTAGTTATTTATCAGAGTGCATGTACTTTCAAAACAAATTATCGTAAATCGCAGTAGTAAGCTGTAGTTAGTAAACAATTGCTTACGTGTTGAATTCTACTTTTAAACAACCATAAAAACTTAACTCCAATTAGCCCGAGTTCTGATGACTCACATCATAGCATCTATATATATATGAGATCGCTTATACATACCTGACACTAGAACAAAGTATTTCTTCTGCAATTATGTCACCTTCCATCTAACCTAGGCAATAGCAGTTTAATATTGACATAGGCCCTATGCTAATTTTTCCAATGAACTTCCTGGATCTCATTTTGTTCTTTGTCGGTATAATTTTATGAGAATTCAACAAGTATGGCTGCTTCGTTTACTGCAACATTTTTCCTGCTTCCGCTAACTGTCTTGTAGCTCAATTTGACACAGAAAAAGGGCCAGTAATCATTTTATGGAACAGCTGAGGCGAACAGTCCACTAGAATTTCTAAACCATGTTTATGTTAATCCTCAGCAGTGTGCAGCAAGCAATTGACTGCACCATGCGTATTAGTATATATATGATAGAACAAAAAGTCAGTCACGTGACACTAGCGGGAAAAATAATGACTTTACGAGAAAATGTCTTCAATACGGTTTTGTTAGTTGTGTACTGATAACGTAGAATCCAAGAGAAAATTTTATTCCATCAATTATTATGTTGTGTACAGTAATTTTTATACGTTTTCCGTGGCTGACTGACCATAGTTTGCAGTTAACAATTTTAGGACACATTTAAGGTATATAGAACATTAGAATGCAATTCATATTATTACATTTACGACTAGGGAGGACCAAAGTATAGTTTAACAAAAGAGTTTGTAAAATAGAACGAATTAATACGGCCAAATCAATAAACAACAAATTGGTAACATTTTGCGTATTTTTACAGGTTTGGAATATGACAAGTTCTAGCACTAATATTATATTAAAATAATACACTTTTGGAACATTATCTTATAGAATCAGAAAATTTGATCCTTAAAGATATATATTACGCGAAAAAAAATATATTCCTGCGTCAATTTGAAAATTTTCACCTCGGTATGATATTTTCATGCAATCGCTCTATATGAAAGTGAGAACCGGATATTAACTGCAGATCAGTTAAAACAAATAGAGTTTTCGGAAATGAGACTTCTTCAATTTGTGGCAGGTTGTACATTGTTGATCACAGGAGAAGCATAGACATCTTGAATGAACAAATTTACATTGAATTACGGCAATGGTCGAAAAATATAGAACTAATTGTAGAAACCATGTTCAAAGCACATCAACAACTAGAATCCATAAATATAATACGGCCCCAGGGCAGGTCTTTCACTGCAATCATGCAATGCTTTGCAGCTTTTACTAGGGAATTATAGGTGTGGTAGCTTTCGTTGCATTCCACACCGGTGAAGTGTGCCTGTCCCGACCGGGAATCGAACCAGGGCCCACTGCGTGACAAGGCAGCACGCTACCTCGAAACCACAGAACAGAACTAATAAAATTCATATCAAATTCCGTTGAGGTGAATAGTAATAAGAAAAACATTTAAAGATTAAAAACATACCTGTTGACAGGTGCTGTCGTTTTCAACTTAATTAGAATGATGTATTTAATATATTATTTGGAGGCCTTTCGGAAGTTAACTTCCATCATCAGTAGGATACGGTTGCGCTACTAATTGAGATGTTGTAGACGTTGATGGTCTTGATGCGTCTCTAGTAGCAACCGACTGGTTTTTAACTATCTCATGGATATTACGTTTGGGGTGTGTTCTCATTCAGTAATTATGTGTTGTTGATTTATTTCATGATTTTAATGTATTCTAATACATTTATTTTCGCTCAAAGCCTTTCACACCCAAACGTACAATCCACTATAGGAGATAGTTGAAAACCAGTCAATTGCCACTAAACACGCATCACGACCATCACCATCTGAACTAGTAGCGCATACTCATCCTTCTGATGATGGAAGTTAACTTCCGAAAGTACTCCAAATAATAATTTAAGTACATCATTTTAATAAAGTAGAGGACGACGGCACCTTCCAACAGGTACATTTTTAATATTTTAATTTTTATCTTATAAAATAACATAAGCCTCCATGATCTTTAATCCTATAGGAAAAATAAGTGTTAGCCGACCTATGAAGATATGGCGTGACCAGTTTTTAGCCGGAACAGGCCAAAAGGCCTAAACCTTGATGTCGACGATCATTCTAGTGAATTAAAATAAGGTGAAACTTGTTTAATCCGGAACGTGAATAATGCGGAAATATGCCCAATGTGAACACATTTATT
The DNA here is from genome assembly GCA_030220185.1 of Diploptera punctata. Taxonomy (NCBI): domain Eukaryota; kingdom Metazoa; phylum Arthropoda; class Insecta; order Blattodea; family Blaberidae; genus Diploptera; species Diploptera punctata. The sequence continues at coordinate 541,716 of JASPKZ010001577.1, read as the reverse complement.
GGCCCCGGGAAAATAATAGTAATTTTACGTGTATATTGATTTAGGCTTTCACGGCCGGAGTTACTATGATGATCTTACAGAAGATTTCCGGGCTGTTGACCGTGGTCTTGAGGCTTGTAGTTCCCCAACGTTTCGCCAGAGACTGCGTCCGTCATGCTCAAGACCACGGCCAACAGCCCTGAAATCTTCTGCAAGATCATCATAATTTACGTGTATTTATTTCGTATAAAACGGAATCTGTCCAACGCTGAAACTGAAGGATATTTTGTACACAGTTCATGAAAGAAAATGTTTATAAGGCGGAAAGATGGATAAATAAATTAGTTTCCATTTCATTAAATTCCCGTTAGGCGAATTAAAAATAAGTGATGATACCTGCTGCCAGGTGAAGTAGAGTTCATACATGTATTTGGAATTTTCTATCGGCATCGCTGCACGCCCGTATTGCGAAATACAAATATTTGGCGTGTGACATCTGTCTTACAAATAACCAGTGCGCTGTAAAATCTTAAATTAGTTTAAGATCTGAGACCGATTGTGTACGTATCTTTCACAGGTAGCGTTAGAAATTTACGGAATAAAGAAGATTAAACCGTATGTATCATTGTCATTAAACGAAAAGGTGAAAGCGATTGAAGACAAAGAAGAACAAACTATGAGGACGCGAAATAATCACTAAATTTAAATCTGAAAAAACCCAAGTTTATGAGATTTTCAAAAAAAAAATTATTAATGGACGCAAGGAAATGGTCAAATGGAGAGTAAAGAGAAAAGAAATCTCCAATTCAAGTAGGTTGTGGACAGTTTTAAAAGACGACAAAATGTAGTGTTGAATGAAATTTGCGGGGAATCAAAGGATGTGGACGAAAGTATAGTTAGTGAGCGAAAACCGGAACTCCTTACTTTAATTTCAGGATACGCGCCTAAGAGACATTTTTAACGCTGACGAAAATGTTTTTTTTTTTCGCGCGTTACCTCGTAGTCGCTCGTACATACTATACTTCACTTTCCAACTGCAGCAGATCTACAATTGATTGAAGGTACATAAAACGACATAGGCTATACGATGCTCTATAACCTAACATTGGTTAATACTTTATGTTGTTATAATGCGGAATATTGCCTAATGTGAAAAAAAAATATCCCATACGATTTCGCTTTGAACACTTATACTGTATAAACATTTGCACAACAGAGACACGAGATCTCGACGCTCAATATGTAAGTATGAAATAAGTTAAAAATTAAAAGTAATTACACTCGGAAACATTTTGGATCTGTGTACAAAGTTATCCTGTAATTCTGTCATCGCATGAAGTTAATTTACAACGTCTCAAAGGAACTGAAATATCTCCACATTATATATTCATATCAACAACTGTCGTTGGCATGGCAACAATCTCTTCACGCCTTTACGAGGATCGTCACATGTTGCTTTAATTTGCCAGCAATCGTAAATAACACCCACTAGCTTTGGCAGATACACGCTTCAATGTGCAAAGTCAATTTGCAAAAAAAAATATGTTATTTTAGGCACTTCCGTCTGTTTACGCACGTGGCAGAAATGTCATAAATATTTTTAATTCTTCTTGATCCTCTCTGATTACTCTGTACTGTTAGTAGTGTTGGTAGTAGTATTCTAATAATAATAATAATAATAATAATAATAATAATAATAATAATAATAATAATAATAATAATAATAATAATAATAATAATAATAATAATAATAATAATAATAATAATAATAATAATAATAATAATAATAATAATAATAATAATAATAATAATAATAAATAATAATAATAATAAAATAATAAAATAATAATAATAATAATCATCATCATCATCATCATCATCCGCTATCATGGCAGTTGCCGCCGTCTTCCGGAAACCAAATGAAGAGGAATAAATTATTAATATATAACACAGTTTTGAAGAAATTTTTATTATATGGTGCGGAAACATGGACGTTGAAGCAAAAACACATAAATACATTATTAGTTAGAGAAATTGACTTTTTAAGAAGATTGGACAGATATCAAAATTAGACAATATAAAAAATAATGCAATAAGACATATTATGAAAGTAGAAAATAAATATACAAGAGATTGAAGAAACCCAACTAAGATGGTAGGGACATATACTGAGAAGAAGAGACACAGAAACAAACAAAGAAGTATTGAAATGGATACCTCCTGGAAAAGGGAAACGTGGTAGACCAAAGCCAATGTGGATAAAGGAAATTCAAGACAACATGAAGAAGAGAAATATGACAGAAGCAAAGACGGAAGATGAGGAAGTGTAGAAGAAAAAATTGTATATTTTGGTTGAGGGTACCTGTGTAAATAACATAAACATTCCTGAAATAAATAAATAAATAATAATAATAATAATAATAATAATAATAATAATGATAATAATAATGACTCTTACCTTAAGAAAAGACAAATTATTACGATTATTTGATAATAAAGTTCTTAGGAATCGAACACGCAGATGAATAGAGAAGACTGCATAACAGTGAGCTACGTGAACTTTATAGGAAAACCAGTTGTAATAAGAACAAGAATCAATACTGATGAAATTAATATTAAAATTCCGTTGAGCTAAATAGTCACACAAAAAAATATTAAAATAGATATTAACAGGTGATGACGTCCTGAACTAGGTTATAATTGTTTACAAAAATTAAGAAATATAAGTATTTTAACCTAGTTGAGGACGACGGCACCTGCCAAGTATATATTTTAATATTTTACTTTAAGAACAGTGAAGTCTCGTAGACCGTGGTGGGCAGGACATGCGGCACAAATGGAGAATGAAACATGAGGATGGAAACCAGAGAAAAATGTCATCCATACGTGGGCCAAGAACGGGTTGGAAAATGACCTTAAACATGTTATGAAGGAGGTAAATGACATGGGCGAAGATTGAAAAAAATTTGCTCAAGATCGGAATCAATGGTGAGCTTATATCCGCGCCGTCATGAGTCTATGTGTTCGATAGTGCCAATGAATTGGTTAGTTAGTTTAGCTGTACCATACTAACAAAATTTTAACATCGAAATTAAATAAACCAAAGATACGCAGAAAATCAATCCATGAAATACATGTTACTCATTGGAAACAAGAAAAAGTGATTACTCAGCCAATAGCGTTTACAGTTTCACAGGAATTGCATTTAAAAGACTGAGTTATTATTTACAATATTGACTTATATACCTTCAGAATAATATGTGTTACAAATTGCGTCATTGTTATCACTTTGTCATGTAGTAAGAACATACCTAAATGCTACAAACGTTACAAATATGATCAAAAACAATACTTATAAAAAAATGTAATTTAAAATTACTGTATTTGATTTTGTGGAGTCAGGTTTTTCTTTCCGGGTTTTTAACATGTATACAGAAAGAGAATAAATAAATAAATAAATATTAATTAAATGAAAATAAAACTTAGTTTTATCTGATTTTCATATTTATTAAGATATAATTCAGTGACAGCTGTTTCGGTACACTGTACCTTCTTCAGACATCTTAACAAATTATGAATTATAGTATTAAAAGATTCCGGGCTATGTGGCCGTGGTCTATAACTGGCGTTTCTTCTAGACGTTTCTCCCTCAACTGCGGAGGGCATCTTCAGTGGCGAGCGCTTCCAACTGTTGTTCCCTGTCGTAAACTCGACTGCCTGGAAGAAACGCCAGTTATAGACCACTGCCACATAGCCCGGAATCTTTTAATACTATGATTACCGGCCGTGAAATCCTGCATTCTACAAATTATGAATTGTTATATTATAGTACATATCAACTGATCTAAGCAACAGTAAAACAATAATTTATTTACACTTTTAAATTTAACAAAGCCGATTCATTCAAATCAAGTTGAGAATTAAACAGTGTATTACTACTTTTCAATTTATTTATTTCTACAGCCTCCAAAAGGTCGAAGTTCTTATCCTTATCACAAACATGTAAAATTTCAAAATTTGGATCGAAACAATGATTAAATTGGAATAGGTGGTTAGCATATTTTGAATATTCTAAATTTCTGTTACAAATATGCTCTCATGTGTTCCTTTATCCGAGAGATAAAAAGTCTACCAGTTTGTCCTATATAGACATTGTCACATGTGCCACACTTCAATTTATACACCTGATAATTTTTATTTTTTTATTTTGGTGTTATTGTGTTTTATTATATTTTGTAAAGTTTTATTAGTTTTAAATGCCACATTAATGTCCAAATTTTTAAAGTTTTACATATTTTATTTGATAGTGGGCCTATGTATGACATTATTACATATTTATTTATTTTTTCTTTTGGTAAAGGAAAAAACTTTGTTAATTGCTTTTTTGTAATGAATTTTCTTAATTAAATATTCCATAATTTTAGGGTCGTAGTTATTATTAATAGCTAATTGTTTAATGATGTTCAATTCATTATTATATTCCAAGGGTGAAAGAGGGATATTTAAAAGTCTATGAATGTAACTATTAAAAGCTGCTATTTTATGAGTATATGGGTGAAGAGAAGAACTATGGATAGTGGTATCAGTATGAGATGGTTTGTGAAAGATACCAAACTCAAACTTATTACCAATGTGTTTTATTGATAAATCCAAGAAATGTATACTATTATTTGTTTCTAATTCCATTGTGAAATTAATACTTTTTGTGAATGTTATTAATAAAATTTAAAAAGGAATTCAATTGTCTTTTAGTTCCTATGAAGCCTGCTATGACATCATCTAAGTAACGATACCAAAATAGAACATTTCTAGCTAATACATTCTTATGTATAGTTTGTTCTAAGTCATCCATAAAAATCTCTGCAAAAAGAAGGCTCAACGGATCTCCCATAATCAAACCATCTTTAGCTATGTACAATTTGTTATTAAATTCAAAACAATTTTGATGTAAGCATGTTTTAAGAGAGTGTAATATTTCTTAAACTACAAAACCATTCACTTTATTAGTTAGTAACATTCTATTAATAATCTCTATTACATCAATAGTAGGTATACTGGGAAACAGATTCTTTACATCAAAAGAAACTAAAATCTCTGGCAAATCAATGTTCTTTATATTGTCAATTAATTCAATATAGTTTTTATACTGTAAACTGGATTGAACTTAGTATTAGATGAAATTATATTTATTAGCTTTTTAAACATTTTGTATGATGAAGAACTTATGAAGGATACTACTGATCTAATAGGATAATTTTCCTTATGTAATTTAACTAGGGAGTACAGTTTAGGTGGTTGGGGATTCATTTGCATTATAGAGTATTCAAAAAAGTTATTAAAATTATACTATTTTTATAAATATTTATAATATCTTTTTGATAATTCTCTGTTGGGTCTTTATCAATAATTTGAAAATTATCTGAATTTAGAAAATCTACAGTTTTAGACATATAATCATCCTTATTTAAAGCTATTAAAGTTTGTCTTTTATCTGCTCGTGTAATAACAATATCATCCTTTTTATATCTTTAGTTATATGATTATAGAATATATGCCTGTGGTATTTTTTCTTACCATCCTTGATAATTTTTGTGAGAGCACATTTTTCTGACTCAACATTAACTAGTTCAGATAATATATTATTATCTTTTAAAATCAATTCACATTCCACACCTACGTTTTGTAGTAAAATATTACTATTGTCAACATTAAAATTAAATTTAAATCCCTTATTTAACAAATCAATTACATTTTTGTACAATTACTGTCAGAAACATTAACAAAACGATGAAAGAAAATTGTGTTTGGATAAACTAGTAACTTCACTGGATTTCTTAATCCCATGTAATTTTAAGTGTTTGTTTTTTTAATTATTTCTTATATAAAAATAATAAATAATAATAGGTGTGTTAATGATAATTTATAAAAAATAATCAAATACAGTTGCGAGAATTATGAAGCTATTTTAAATTAATAATAATAATAATAATAATAATAATACTGGTAACAATAGTAATAAGAATAGTAATGTAGTATAGAAGTCAAATTTTGTTTTATTTCCCCCTAAGGGAAAGAAGGGTAAAAATAATAGGAGTTTCACTATTTTATTTTCATTATTTGTTTAAAAAGCCTGAAATTAGCTATATTTCAGTGATTTAGATGACTAGTTACTAAACCTAGTTTTGTAACGTGTTGTCTACAATAGTTTATCTACGTCAGAGTATTTTAGTACATTCTGTATATTTAATGAAATTTATTTATTGCGGAAACGATATGTTTAGAGAAATAGTTTTTTGGGCTTTGGAGGGAAAAAAACACGACTAATCACCAAACAATGTTCTATTTTGAAATTTTAGATGCTAGTTTCATATGTGATTTTAAAGTTAAAATGAGCGGCGAAGGTGATTTGTTCATCGGGAAAATATTAAAAGCAATCCAGTGTGCAATTATTAATACACTTCCAGAAAAGTCAAGCATAGTTTATTTATTAAATTATACGAAATCGTCATTAAAGTGTATTTTACGTTTTGCTGAACCTAAATGTTATGTTTTGAAAGCCTGTTCTGTGTTTTGTTATAATATAGTATTAGTAGTAGTAGTAGTAGGACTTTATTAGACAAAAAGTAATACAATATTATTTAAAAATATGGGTCGCACGGGCAGTAAGCCGTACGTGCTGTTGACAGTCCGTTACAATAAAGTAGTAGTAGTAGTAGGACTTTATTAGACAAAAAGTAAGATATTTACAATATTATTTACAAATATGGGTCGCACGGGCAGTAAGCCGTACGTGCTGTTGGCAGTCCGTTACAATAAAGTAATAATTGGTACTAGTGTAAAGAAAAATAAACAACAAAAACAGCAATAACATTACAATTACATAAAGAAAACACAATAATAATATTACAATTGAAAACACATTAATATTACAATTAAATAATAACACAACAGCATTATACACTAATTAATTTATATATAATTGTTAAGAATTAATGGTATTGCATTTTGATAACATATATTTACTCATGAATGAGTGTTGTCCTTATTTTTCGCGTTTTGTCCAGACATTTACCGAGGTTTATCCAATTTTCTGGATTTACCAATAATTCGTAGCATGCCAATCTTTCCCGATTTGAATTTAGAAATCTTTCCGGTAATAACTGACGTCTCCAATATTCTAAATCATTACATTTTCCTAATATATGTATCTCATCTTCAAAGTTCCCGCACATTGGACATATTCGCATATCGTGATCGTCGCTAATTTTTAGAAATTTCCATGCCCCTAGCCTAAACCAAGCAAGCCCCTGATCTCTCCTTAAATCCTAGGTTGAGTATATACGATTCTTTTCCCCAGACGTGTTTTAGGTCTCTTTGTGAACACAGTGAGCGTTTTCCTGTACATTCGGCGAAAGTATCTTGTTGGTTTATATCTAAGTACCTCCTCCTTATTTTTCTCCACACGTTCTTGCGATTTTCAGTCACTTTTTCCTATATCCAGCCCATCCCAATCTTGTGGAGTTCTCTCCTAACCTCGTCTGCCCAAAATTTAACATCTATGTTTTTAATTTGGTGGTCGTAACAAATTGCTCTAAGCATTGTTTGTTCACCTTGGATTACTCGCAACCAGTATTTGAGTACACGAATTTTACAGTTAATGTCGTCCTGGAATGACCCGAATTCATATAAAATTCCACAGTTAGAAACGGCCTTACTAAGTCCTGTAATATACTTTAGAAAATGTGTATATACCTTATTTAGTATTTCCGTTCTTTGGAAACCTCAAATCTCACTACCATAGTGCATTACTGGCCTGACCATAGCTCCATACATTTTTTCTAATGTGCTGACTGGAATATCAGGCACTCGACCCAGAATACCGAGTACTGTTAAGTTGTCCCCTCCCTTTAAATAATGCTATATCAATATGTTTTTTCCACTTTCCGTTCATTTCAACGTCGTACCAAGATATTCAAAATGTTTCACGTTTTGAAGTACTTGATCTCTGTATTTCCATTCCTCTGCTCTACCATAAACCGTCCCATTTTTAAAGGTCATTGTTTTTGTCTTACTAACATTTACAGTCAATCCCCAATTCCTACAGTATATTTCCAGTAGGTCAAGACCTCTTTGCAATCCCTTGATGTCTTGGAACAGATAATTAAATCATCTGCATACAACAGGACTGGGATTCTAACATTTCCTATCTCCGGAGCCTCAATTTCTCCTTCTAGCATTACGTCTACAATATCATCAACGAATAGATTAAATAGCATTGGTGATAAAATGCAACCTTGTCTCACTCCCCGATTGGCTTCACTGCTCTCTGTAATGTGCCCTTGGTCTACTTTTATACAAAATTTAACATATTTATAAATTGACATTAAAGCATGTATCATTTTATGAGACAATCCTTTCCGATTTAATTTTTCCCAAATTGCGCTTCGGTCCACAGTATCAAATGCCATCTTAAAATCAATGAATGCACAAAATAATTTACCCCCCTTCATTTTCAGATTGTCATCAATTAATGTTTTCAGAACAAATACGTTGTCCACCGTGGAGTACCCTTCTCTAAAACCTGCCTGATATTTTGAGAGCCTATTGTAAAGTAATAATTGGTACTAGTGTAAAGAAAAATAAACAACAAAAAATCAATAACATTACAATTAAATAATAACACAATAGCATTATACACTAAAAAACATTAACATTACAATTACGTAAAGAAAACACAATAATTTTAGAATTAAATAATAACACAATAACATTATACCCTAATTAATTTATATATAATTGTTAAGAATTAATGGTATTACATTTTGATAACATGTATTTATTCATGAATGAGTGTTGTCCTTACTTTCCGCGTTTTGTCCAGAAATTTACCGAGGTTTATCCAATTTTCTGGATTTACCAATAACTCGTAGCATGCCAATCTTTCCCGATTTGAATTTATAAATATTTCCGGTAATAACTGACGTCTCCAATATTCTAAATCATTACATTTTCCTAATATATGAATCACATCTTCAAAGTTCCCGCACATTGGACATATTCGCATATCGTGATCGTCGCTAAGTTTTAGAAATTTCCATGCCCCTAGCCTAAACCAAGCAAGCCCTGATCTCTCCTTAAATCCTAGGTTGAGTATATACGATTCTTTTCCCCAGACGTGTTTTAGGTCTCTTTGTAAACACAGTGAGCGTTTCCTGTACATTCGGCGAAAGTATCTTGTTTGTTTATATCTAAGTACCTCCTCCTTATTTTTCTCCACACGTTCTTGCGATTTTCAGTCCCTTTTTCCCATATCCAGCCCATCCCGATCTTTTGGAGTTCTCTCCTAACCTCGTCTGCACTTTTATTTGTTAGTTCTTTCACAGCAATTGTTTCATGAAACTTAGAAACCTGTTTCTTTCTACTATTAAAACAATTAGTGACACTTTATTTCGTAGGTACTAGGCAACAAAACCTATAATTTATATTATAACAAGATGTTAAATTTTGTTATAATATAAAGTATAGGTTTTGTTGCCTAGTAACTACGAAATAAAGTGTCCATAATTGTTTTAATAGTAGAAAGAAACAGGTTTCTAAGTTTCATGAAACAATTGCTGTGAAAGAACTAACAAAACAAAGTGCCAAAATTTTACATAACAATTTTATGACAATAATATACAAATTATGAACAACGTAAACATATTGTTAACCATCATAAACGCTCAGGAGAAAAATACTTTTTTTTCGTAATAGTCGCGTTCACTCAAATGTAAATGATTGATTTCTCAATATTGAACTGAATCTTCAGCGAACTTCAATTGATTGGAATAATTCCTTTTACAGGATACCTTAAAGCTTTTTTCTAAAAATACCTAGCACTTAATTAGTCCTTCAACTAGACAAAAATATGGCAGTCAAATACGAGCGAAGGAAAATGTAATACATAAGTGGGCAGGTAGGAATTAGTAAAATATTTGACAATGATATTTAAAACTCAGGTCATTAGGGTCGAAATTTAAATCTGATCGTGAAAGTACCTATGCTTTAGGTTCTTTACATACCGCAAATTTACGATACTACGACACGAGACCCACAATTTTGCTTATCGTAAGGAAGAAGCCATTCTAAAGTGATTTTACGTCTGAAAAATACAAAGACGGCCTATTTTGAACCCGAGAATCTCCGAAATAGAGGCCAGCCTGGTAGCCGCTATTCTACCAATATGAATAATAGATTAATAACAGCATTAATAAAATTCGTGATAAAATTCCGTTGAGGTATACGTCATGAAATTAAAATTACAGTATAAAATTATAAAATTGTTACCTAATAGATCTGTCTCCTCAACTTTGTAAACTAATGATTCTCTGTAGGCCTTTCTGGGCTAGTCCCATCATCAGCAGAAGGAGCGGGAGATAGGTCTTTATCTGCTGACCCTGTATACAATACTGATACACTTACAAAATTATAATATAAAGTTTAATAATAGGCTTGAAGGATTTATGGTTTTTCCGTTTGTCCATTAAAGCAATATTTATGATAATTGTGTTAAGAAAAGCATTTTTAATGGAATATTTTCCTTGGAGCACAGAATTAAATTTAACACTCTACATATGAAATAGAAAATATTTACAACATGCGGATTCAAACTGTCAACAGGCCAACGCAGCAGCGCAGCGGCTCAAACCCACATCCATGACATCAAGGTTGTGTATTTTTACAAAACGTTCTTCTCGACTAATGATCGATGGACAACTGAAAACGTTTCACGGAGATCGGAGAAATAATTGACCCAATTTTCCTGAGAGAAATGTCAGAACACCTGGCGGAATTACAACTCACGATAAATCAATATCCACTCAAAACTGAAACATGTTTCATTGAAGCTATTGAAGAATTAAGAGAGTCCATTATTGTTGAAAATAGAATAGATTTAGAATAGATTTATTTAGCCTGGTGGAGTTAAGGCCATATGGCCTTCTCTTCCACTCACCAGAACAAACATATGTTACATATGAATACAAAAAAAAATTACAATAATAGTCATATTAAACAGGACAAACATATGTTACATATAAATACAAAAAAATTACAATAATAGTCATATTAAACAGGACAAACATATGTTACATATGAATACAAAAAAATTACAATAATAGACATTGAACAATTAATTATCTGTCATATTGAATAATAATGAAAATAATGTCTAATAGTACAATGAAACTAAATACAATTAAAATTAAATTAATGATACAATGAATAAAAAAAGGAATAACAGCTCGAATCTACTATACGTAAAAAGAAAAGAAAAAAAATACAAAGAAAAGTAATAAACTACAATGAATTAATCTACGCTTTTTATACAAGGCATTAGGTAAATATATTAACAAATCCTAAGTCTATTTTTATTAAATAATGCAAAAACGCATTATTAATTCTTAAAAAGTAATATTAGTGAGTTGTTTCTGTTAGTAATTTTATTTTCAATTTGTTTCTGAAAGATGGTAACGTTTGGCAGTCTCTGACATAGGGTGGAAGTGAATTCCATGTTCTAGCAAGAGAAACTGTAAAATATTTCGAATAATAGGTAGTGTGATGAGGAGGGATATATAGGGCACTGTGCTCAAGGGATCGGGCATCTAAGTTATGTGTATCAGAGAGTTTAGTGAAGCGGTGTGATAAATAATAAGGTAATGATGTGTGTAATATTTTATAGAGAAGGCATAGGGAATGGATGGTTCTACGATCTTGTAGACGAAGCCATGACAATTGTTCCAGGGATGGTGTAACGTGATCAAATCTACGTATACCACAAATAAAACGTATGCAAGAATTGTGAACACGTTGAAGTCTTTGGGTAAGAACAGTATTTAGGTCAGTAAAAAGAGTATCACAATAATCAAAATGGGGCATTGCAAGTGTTTCTACTAATATTTTTCTTAGAGATAACGGTAAACAATTTCTTATACGATTTAATGAGTGTATTATTGAGAAGATAGTTTTGCAAATGTTATTTATTTGTTTATTCCAAATTAAATGTTTATCCATAAACACTCCTAGATTTTTTACTGTCTCACTCTAAGGGATCTGAACCCCATTAAGTGACACATGTAATACTGCATTTGTGTTAATTGAGGTTAATAGTCTCTGATGGCCCATAATGATTGCTTGTGTCTTTCTAGGATTTAATTGAAGTCCATATTTCTCTGTCCACGCCGTTAGCGAGTCAAGGTCCTCATTAATTTTGGTTACCGCGTCATTTAAAGAATATTTGTCTGAGCATGTCGTCCGCAAATAAATGATGTTTGCAATGTTTAGGGAGTCAGATATGCCATTATATAGATTGAAAAAAGCAATGGGCCGAGCACCGAGCCCTGTGGAACTCCAGCTTTACGGTAGGTCCAAGAAGAGCGTAAATAATCTCTAAGGAAACCTTGACCCTCACTTGATAATGCAGATTCGGTTTTTTATTAGTAAATAGAAATTTAATCATCATATCGACATCGTATATGAAGAATATAAAATTCGTTTCGTCATATATTTCAAGCAATTTTATTTCTTAACCCAACTCCTTTCAAAAAAGCTTTAAACTGAAAATATATAAAACTACTAATCTACCAATTATATTATATGGTGCGAAACATGGACTTTTACTATAAGGATGGAAATAAATGTTACGACTATTTAAGAATATAGATCATCATCATCATCACTCCAGGGATTAGGCAATTGCCCGTTCCGACTTCATAATGCATCAGCCCAACGTCTTCTAGGACTTCCAACATCACGCCTTCCTCTTGCTTGATAATTTCATGCTAACAATGGATATCTCTCCTTACTCATTCCATCCATGTGATCAATCCATTTCTGTCTGTAATTCGTGACTTTATCCAATAAAGGCTGTACTTTCAATTCTTCTCTTATATCCTCATTTCTTATTCTATCAAGTCTTGTACATCCTTTTACTTGTCTTAGGAACCGCATCTCTGCCGTCTGTATTCTATCCTTCTGTATTTTCACTGGAGCCCAAGTTTCACATCCATACAATATTGTGGGAACCGCCATAACATTATACATTTTTATCTTGGTTTCTTTTCTAATTTTATTTTTGAATGCTCTCTGTATTGTTCCACACACCGTCTGAAATTTATTTATTTTGGAGTCAATATCTCTTTCCACATTGTAGCCAACATCACAGCCCAAATATTTGAAACCAGACACCTGTTCTAAAATAATTTTGGATCTCACTGGATCTCTTCCTCTAAAAGCCATGGTCTTCGTTTTCCTTACAGAAATCTTTAGATCGTATAATTTACATATTTCATTTAATGCATGCATTGATTTCTGTAAGTCGTCTTCATTTTTCTGTATTATGATTACATCGTCAGCAAATAGAAGATTAAACTTATAGGGCTTGAAGAGCGGAAGAAGCAGCCCAAGGGGGGGTGGATACCCAGAGGAGCATGTTTGGAGGCTCAGAGGAAGCAGCCCTTCCACCATCCTTGTCCTGCGAAGCGCTCGTAACGCTTCCAGGAAACATTTATCTTACTGAGAAGCTTCATGGAAATCAGCCGGATTGTCATAAATGGAACCGACCCAAGCAAGATAAAAGAATATAGATTTTAGGAATATTTTTGGAGTAAAGTGAGATGAACGACAGACAAATGGTGAAGACTACATAAAAGTGAACTGTATGATTTTTATACGAAGTCAGATATAATAAGAAGTGTTAAGTCTCGTAGACTGCGATGGACAGGACATGTGGCACGAATGGAGAATGAAAGACGTGCATGGAAGCTTCTTGCAGGAAAACCAGAGGGAAAATGCCCAGTCAGTTGACCAAGAATAAGGTAGGAGAAAACATTAATTATGATTTGAGGAAGTAGATTATACAGGGAATGATTGGGAAACATTAGCTCAGGGTAGGGATGTATGGAGAGCTTATGTCCGCGCGGCCATAAACCTACGGGTTCGATAGAGTCAGTGAGTTAGTTAGTTAGTTAGAATTAACCAGATTTATTAATATTTATGGTTTTATCTATCTCACGGCAAACTCTGTGTTTGGAATTACTTATTAAACAATGTTATTTTCATTTTAAAATATCGAAATAACAAAATAAACTAGAATTTTACTTAGCCTAAAATATCAGTATTGTAAATAAACCTGGACTTGAACCACATACTATATTATCATTACATGCTGGCGTTATACCATTGAGTTACCGTTGCATTCATCGGATCATTTTTCTCTAACTGGCTCTTCCATTTTATAAGCAAAGAGTATAATACATATAGTTATAATAAGGTGTTGCAAAAAACACCGACAACGGAGGTGAGGTAGTATATTTAGATATGTTGATCATTTTTAATAAGGTACCGATGTCCGGAAATGATGCGTTTTTACTCTATGAGTAGCTAATTTCTCAAGAGCTCCGTTAGTTGGATTTCAGTACTCAATACTTGACAATAATGTCACAGTTACATCAAGTCTTAAAAATATCCACCATCCATCTAACTGCAGAGCTTAAATCGGCGGTGTAGTGATTGGCGCACACGTTCAAAAACGCCTGGCCTAGTTTGAATCATTTATGTAGCAGCGTGGATCCCGGATATAAGATCCATACGTGACTCTACTGGAGTCTGATAAACATACTCTTTCATATCACCCCACAAACGTAGTCGAGAAGATTAAAATCAGGTGATCTCGGAGGCCATGGGACTCTTCCAATTCATCGACCTGGATACGTGGTATCCAAATTTCACTGGCATGGAAGTGAGCTGGAGCTGTGTATGTTCCTTTGCGAAGCCAAATATCAAATGTTCCGTACCTGTGAGGTGTTGTCAAGTAAGGAGTCTTCAAATCATTCGAAATAACACCGATATTGAGACATAATTAACTAACCATAGTGTGAAATGCATCATTTCCGGAGATTGGTACCTTATTAAAAATTATCAACATATCTCAATATAATACCTCACCTCCCTTGTCGGTGTTTGTTTGCAACACACTATGTATAGGCCTAATATATAGAACCATTATAATATAAAGTTGGTTTATTTTAGAAACCGCTTAGCGAGAAACCATTGAAGCTACAAGAATTTTGTCACATAAAAATATATCTATTAACGTTTTGAATTCAACCATTAAAAACTACTAAAAATTCAGATAATATAAAAATAAAACTTTACAAGGTTTATAAATCCAGCTGCAACCTTAATAATATTTATAACAAAAATTAATTAATAATACAAAAATTAAAGAAAAGTTTTAAATTCAATTTAATTTAAGTAGCTTAAAAAGAGCTTATATATGTATTTCATATGGGGATATAGGCAATAGGGCCTATACATTACGAGTTCCAGATGCTGCTATATACTTGTTGCCTATCAAATATCATACTAAATTTCTATACATTTACAATTTTTATGATTGTATAATTTTCCATCAACCAATAATCATTCAATGCCATTATTAACATTTTTGTTTAATTTTTGGAATTGTTAGTCCCGATCGGATCTCTTGAATCTTTTCAGTGAAATATAGTTTTACGTTACTTAACATGGAAGGAAAACATGAAGACAGTAATGCAAGCATTGGAGATGCCCAAGATCGTAGGCTTTGGAGGTTTGGCACGGGTAGACGGCAGCAACTGTAAAAACCCGAAGATAGATAGAGATAGAAGTTAATACTTTTAAAAAAATTCTCATGTATTAGTGAAATGATATAATATGATTTTCCCCTCGGAATTCGCCGTATAACGAGGGGAAATATTAATTAGAATTTACGTATTCCGAATTTTACTGTTGAATGTTTTCTTTCGGTAGAACTGAATGCAAAAATAAGCCTTATATATTCTGATCTACACAAGTGTGCTATACACATGGTTCCATACCACAATGAGGTTTGGATGTAAAGTCGCAATAAGAACCAATATAAAACAGAAATAAAAGTAATGTCAAAAGGATTCATAATGAACAGCAAGCAGGCCTAATTTAAGAGGGATTGTTTACATTACAATAAATTCATTATAATTATAACTATTTTAACTAAGTCGAAATATCTTGAACAAATATAATTTCATATTGTTACTTATGTTACTTTGAAAATTATAGTATTTGAGAATAAATTTCTTAGGAAAATGCTTGGACCAAAGAGAGATGAACAGAATGGAATGGAGAAAACTAATTAACAGTTAGCTTCATGGTCTTTATAGTAATAAGAACAGTTAAGTATCGTAGATTGCGATGGGCAGGTCATGTGGCACGAATGGTGAATGAAAGAGGTGAATGTAAACTTCATGTAGAAAAACGCCCAGTTGGTAGACCAAGAATAAGGTGGGAAAATAACATTAACCATGATTTGAGGGACGTATATTATAAGGGAATGATTGGAAAATATTAACCCATGATAGGGATGTGTGGAGAACCTACGGGTTCGACAGAGCCAGTGAGTTAATTAAGTTAATTGGTTACTTATGTTATTTTATACATATAATCTCTCTTATCTCAGATTAATTTCTCTCAAACCTCCCCGTCATCAAGTCCATAAATTCATTCATAGATGTATATTGAACATTGGGGATATACTATGGATAATGATAATGATTATATATAATTCGGGGATTCTTTGGCTCTTAATGATTACTGGCACTTTTATTAATCGCGATATAAATATCCGAAAAAATGAAGAAACTCCTGAAGTCTGCAAATCGAATATTGCCCCTCTGTTTTCGAGGCAAAGAAATTACCACTAAATTATTGCAGTGGTTCCTTGCCATATTTAACGCTATGTAATATAATACATGTAGCAAAACAATGTGTCGTTATTTATATAAAAGAAGCGTCACTACTATAAAGTAAAATAGTCTCTATAATTTCCTTTCTTGTTGTAGGAGAAACTAGATCGCAATGGAGACCGAGTTATCCGTTACCTCTCGTAAAGAATATATATATATATATATATATACACACACAAATAAAAATAAATTCTTGTGCTAGATTTGGTTGGTAGCGTAATTGGTAGCACACTGGAGTATCAATCCAGGGGTCCGAGTTCAAATCCCGTCCAAGCATTCATTGTTCTTATTTTATCACATTAATGGTTCATTGCTCAAGATCAAAAATTTGATTATAACATCGAAATAAAGAAGCGTCACTGCTGTAAAGTAAAAATATTATATTTAATTTGCTTACTTGTTATAGGAGCTACTAAATGACAGTGGAGACCGAGTTCCCCACTACCTCTCCTAAAAGATAATATAAAATCAGAATTGTGTTTTATTGCATCATCGTAACCAGCATTCATCCTTGCACAAGCTGTAAATGGTCCTATGTCATCCAGGAATAATATATAATATAATTTTAATAATCAACTTAAATGTATTATTAATATTTGTAGAGATAATAGGTTTTTTAGCTTACTGAAAAGTTTAAAAAAATGGCATATAACCTTTTGCAGTCACCACGACGAGATATAAAAAGAAAAATAAATGTTCATACTAGATTTGCTTGGTAGCGTAATTGGTAGCGCATTGGATTATCAATCCAGAGGTCCGGGTTCAAATCCCGTCCAAGCATTTATGTTTCTTATTATATCATATAATATATATTATATTATACCAGTATTATATATTACATTGTATTGTACTATAACTGGTGAAATTGTTGAAACGTTTGCCAGTGAATATTCACAACCAAAATCCAGAACACAAACACCGAATGTTATAAAATAATTTTGCAGTAGTACTTCTTAATTAATATACGACAATTTGGAGACTCACTATCTCTTCACTTCAGTTTAACCTCTCCTTAGTAGTTAATTTTGTGTGCTCGGACTTTACAGGAATACCACCTACTGAGAGAGGATTTGAAACTCAGGATCGCATGCTAACTATTTTAAAGACATAAGGACATGAAGGGCCTCTTTGGATGGGCGTTTAGCTGAATGCTAGGGCCACCTCCCATACAAAATGAATATTTAAAGTAAGACACCATTCACTCATAGATACATACTAAACCTAGGGAATATGATTAGGGTCAATGGATGGTTATGATGACCAGATGATGTTCCGGGACCATTTGGACCAATACTTTTCTGCTATTTGTCATACAGGTGAGGAGAAACGCTGAGAAAACATCACCCAGGATACTTGTAATAAATAATTAGAATGTATTGTGTAAAAATCGTTAAGTTAAATAAAACAATCATCTGAATCCTATTCTTCCATCATCTGTGACAACATTCTCTTTACATGTATATATCAATCAGGGTAAAATCACCAATAATATACTAAAAAACTAAAATACGCCTTGTTCCTATTATCATTATATTGTTTTAGGGCAGAAGAGTAATGTTGTTGGCTATTCTTGCACTTTGCCACCAGCTTGGCTACTTTGACCATTTGATCGGATAACAAGTGACTGCTAGCGTCATTATTGCCAACGTGATAACAAACGTTGCAACTATACTCAATTGCCAACTATTTTACTCATGCAGTCGCGTATTTACTGCATTTTTCAACTACTCATGAGACATTTTATAGTAGTCGATTTACTGCGCATATAAAGTACACAGTTATCGCTTTAACCAGACATTCATTTATCCACTTAAACACTATTTTAATGCAACAAATATTCACAAAACAATATAATCAATTTGTTTAGCCACGAAATTTAATTATCTTTAACTAATTTTACTAGCAACTATGAAAAAAATGCAACTATTTCTAGTCATGGCCATTCTAATACCTCCGGCTTCTAACAGATCCGTCGATAACAGGTCTCAACAGTCGATAACAGTGCGTCTCTTTCGATAACAACTTTTTTTCAAGAATTAAGTATGTCCGAATTTTACAGCATTTATGTCAGGATTTTTACCTCTATATTTATTAGTTGAAAGGTTTTATGTATTTTCATTACGTTAGGTTAGTTTTTAGATATTTTCTACAAGCATTCGTTGCGACCGAGTCGATGTATTGGTGCAAATCATTTTTAGCGTGTTTCATTTAAGTGAGATTTTTTCTGCGTGATTCATAACTTGAATTTTGTAATCACGTTCTCTTGTTGTTAGCGCGTTTTGTGATAAATTAGCTACTTTAATTGAGCAATAGATAATACAAATTTTACATTGCAACTTGAGCTCAACTTCTCACTTCATTTTAAGGCATTCTGTGAATATACATATAACTCCATGGCGCGACAGGCATATAATGTTCTTAGCCTACCAGCCGGCTGCTAGCCGCACATCCACAGGTGTTAATAACAGAGGTAGATAATCATGTAGCCAGTGTCGAGTCCCCCAGCAGTTAAATCTGATTTTGTCAACCTGGAGCCGCTACTTATTGTAGCACATTAATTCTTTAAGATGGTGGGTGGGTACCTGTCCTATACTGGCTGAAATTCCATAATATTCCAAAATGTCTTCTCCCATTGTGAATCGAGCCACACAAGTTCCGTAACCATGCGCCAAGGCACCCAAACTCATTACGATGCTGGGTGGGCACCGGTCTTATACTGGCTGAAATTTCATGAGAAAATGTCTTCCCTCATAGATATATATATATATATATATATATATATGAGGTAATCATTCAAATAATGCAGGAAAATGTGCGTTTTTCCGTTTTCTTTTTATTTAAATGTATGCTGGTGGTATGGTGGGCTAGAATGCAATGTTGTTTAAGAACATAAGAAAGGAGATCGTACTGTGTACGTGTGATATAAAACAGTATCTGCATGTGTGCGTTTTCGTTGTTTATTAAGTTATAACTTCGTTATGACAGATACGTGTTGCTATTTTATAGCCAATGAATGTGAAACGTGATGCGATATCAGCTGTAATAATGCTACTAAGCTCGGGATTTCACCTCCTCAGATTACAAATATTTTTATGATTACAACATTACGTAAGTTCATTAAAGACGGCTTAATTCATGATTACTTCATTAAAATTAAACGTCGCAATGGTGTGAAAATCTTTTCGAAGAAAGTGTTAAAGACTCTTATTGACTATGTCGTCACTATATAGCCAGTAGAGTCATATGAAAGGATACAGGGTCAGAAAGTAACAAACATTCTAATTGAGGCAGTTAAATTTTTTTTATGCTCAGCTTACGACCATACACATTGGGTACTTTCTTGTGGTGTCGTCATTGTCGTTTTAATCACAATCTACAACAAATGTAAACAAAACTTTGAGAGATGTAGAATATGTTGCAAAAAACAGCATGTCGCTATCTCAAATAGTTTACGAGCTAAGTTACATTGTTTTGGTAGAAGAATTTTGTGGACACACTGTACTTTATTAAAACAAAAATGAGGCGGGAGAATAACATTAACCATGATTTGAGGGAAGTCGATTTTACAGGGATAATTGTAAAATATTAGTACATGATAGGGATATATGGAGAGCTTATGTCAGCGCGACCATGAGCCTACGGGTTCTGCAGAGGCAATAAGTTAGTTACTTATCATAATCTACTTTACTAAGAATGCCTAAGTGCGTATTTTTTACAAATTAACCGGAATTATTTTGTTGATGTGAAAGACCGTCACGCACGAACTGCGTAAACTAAGCGAATTCGTTAGCGAGTCGAAGTTCCTGGTTTATGGAATATATGTTTATTTTACTAAATTGGAGAAACTAAATTTCTATTGCCAGATTATTTAAAATATTGTTTTACCGCAGTGGAAGCAAATCATGTATATTTTACTACTTATTTTTATTGCTATATGATTTGACTCCATTTGTATAATAAATACTGATTCATTTTACATTGCTTTTCAAAAGTATTAAATAAAATAATCGGTCTCACTTATCCAAAAAAATATCAATTAAATAGTATGGAATACATTGCGACGAACAGAACACGGCGGTTGCTAGAGTAAATTTTTAATGTTGTGTTTTTGTTAAACCCCTACTTATAATTGTTGAATTTCACTGCATTTTGGATTTATTGTAATACCTTATACTGAGTTTGGATTTAAAACATCAAATATTGCGACTGCTAGAGTGATTTATAAAATTTCGTCTAAGGTGAACTCTTGAACTAATGATCCGATATTGCTGGTTAAAGTACTAGGCATTACTTCATTTTAATTAACCGCTATATGATATGCTAAGTTTAGTTTTAACGAAATAAAAATTTCGGGAATTAGGGCGTTAATGGACATGCATAAATATTGGTCATGATAATTTTCGATGTCTAATTGGTAAGATCGAAGAAAACATTTCAAAAATATGTTCATGAAAACAACCTGAATAGTCTCATTCATCCGGAATTCGGTAAA
This sequence comes from Diploptera punctata, assembly GCA_030220185.1. NCBI lineage: Eukaryota > Metazoa > Arthropoda > Insecta > Blattodea > Blaberidae > Diploptera > Diploptera punctata. The sequence continues at coordinate 520,446 of JASPKZ010001577.1, read as the reverse complement.
ATGTAAGTCTAGGTTGCAAATAAATATGCTTCTAAGATGGAGAAAACATGCGCCGTTTCTGTCTGTATTACGTAGGTTACGTGTTCGTTATTAAACTCCGGTTGTCTGTGGAATGAAATACGACTTTACGAAATATCGCTAAAATCCTTATAGTCAAGTTTGAAAAGGAGGGACAGAAATTCTACAATTCCATTATTATTTAGAAAAAAACAGAAATATATAACATTTTAGAAATCCTTAAAAGGGACCACAGAATAGCACTCTATCAGAATTTTGAAAATACTTTGGAATATTAAACAAATATATATTAAAGGTGGACGCTGCTCTACAATGTAGTTATGTTTCAGTTTTTTATGACCATTGTAGAACTGTGTGCAGTTCGAGATATTTTAAAAGCACAATACAACTTAAATTCGAGTGATAATTTTAATTACTGTAAAAATATATTCTTGGAAATATAACCTTCTTTATGTAGAAATAGCTCAGAAATGTAGTATCTTGAAATGGAAAAAATCTATATGGATCAAGCATACATTTTGGCATTATAATCACGATAAAAAATTATCTGCATTATTAGAATGTTTAAGTTGTTGAAAATGATATATAAATAAACCACAAGTACCAGACGAGTTTAACATAAGAGCAAAAGTAACGGTTCTCTGACAAGGAGAAGAGAATGAAAGGGCACATGGGATTCTCTGTAACGAACGCCACCACAGAAAGTAAGACAAGTTATGGTTGTCGAAATATGAATAAAACGTGAACATTATCAGAGAGGATAATTTATTGATTTGCAAATTATAGATATTTTCTTTGTAAATGAGCATTATGTCACAGTGATCTTTCAACTTAAAAATTATCTTCTTAAGCTCTTTCCTTCCCTGCGCCGGATTAGGGAGCTTTCTAATGGGAACTTATCGAGCAACTTAATTTATCCATAGATACAGCGAATGAAGGAGGTTGGCCTAGCGTTTCGATGATACATCTAGTGGGTAACCTAAGTATTACTGGATGGGAAACGATCGGTAAATTATACACAGATGCCTTTTTATTCAAGCTTGTGGTTATTTACGAGCCTGAAAATCTTCAGATCAAGGATCCACAGCTTAAAGTCCCTTCCGGGGGATTGTTCTTTGGATTTTCCCATCCTAAAAATCCATCGACCACGGCCCGGTTTCAACCCGCATCCCTTGGTACTAGAGGCAAGGAACCTGGTTGAGTGGTAGACAAGGCCTTAAGGCCTTAACTCTGCCAGGTAAAATAAAGCTATTATTATTATTATTATTATTATTATTATTATTATTATTATTATTATTATTATTATTATTATTATAACCATTAGCCCACTGCGGTCGACTAACAGAAAAATCTAACTAACTCTAACTCACTGGCACTATCAAACCCGTAGGTTTATGGCCGCGCGGACATAAGCTCTCCATATATCCCTATCCTGAGCCAATGTTTTCTAATCATCCCCTGCACAATCTACTTCCCTCAAATCATAGTTAATCTTATTCTCCCACCTCATTCTTGGTCTACCAACTGGGCGTTTTCCCTCTGGCTTTCCTACAAGAATCTTTCATGCACGTCTTTCATTCCCCATTCGTGCCACATGTCCTGCCCATCGCAGTCTACGAGACTTAACTGTTCTCATTATATCTGGTTTCCTATAAAGACCATGTAATTCACTGTTATGCAGTCTTCTCCATTCACCTATCTGTTCATCTCTCTTTGGTCCAAAAATTTTCCTAAGAACTTTATTCTCAAATACTCGTAATCTCCTTTCCTCCCTTAAAGTAAGAGTCCATGTTTCGCACCCATAAATAATATAACTGGTAGAATAATAGTTTTATATATTTTCAGTTTAAACGTTTTTTTGAAAGGAGTTGGGACATCAAGAGTCTCTGTAATGCATAATAACATGCATTTCCAGAATTGAGCCTATGTTTAATTTCCTTACGTCATCTCATTCCTGTTTGTGATTATTGTTCCTAGGTATTTGAAATCAGCCACTTCCTCAAAATTTCCCTCATTTGTCATTAGCTGTCCATTTCCATTATATCGTGTATTTTTATGTGTGACCATATATTTAATTTTATTGATATTTACTTCCAGTCCCAATTTCTTGGTGGTACTCAGTAGCGTGTGCGGGTGGGCCTTTAGTATCTCCTCGCTCTCGCCCAATAGTACTACATCATCAGCATAAACTAACAGCTTATTAATACCATTGAATTGTAAGCCATCTTCATCCGCAAAAGATTTGATGGCATGTTCTAGTACAAAATTAAATAGCAGAGGAGATAATGCATCTCCTTACTTCAACCCATTATGAATTTCAAAAGTATCCGAAAACTGTATGCCTACACGAACCGTACTCTTTGTGACATTTAGACACATTCGTATAAATCTAACTAACGTTTTAGGAATTCCGAACTCTAACAGGATACTATGTAACTTCTCCCTTTTAATTGAATCATATGACTCTTTGGAGTCTACATATAGTTGATGTACAGTACGATTGTATTCCCTTTTATTTTCTATAATCTGCCTTACACTAAAAATCTGATCTGTTGTAGACCAATTTCTTGTAAATCCACATTGATGATCTCCTAGAATGTCGTCAATATAGGAAGTAAGTCTGCTTGCTAATATGTTTGTTACGATTTTATATGAAGGTAAAAATAAAGAGATGCCCTAGTAGTTGTTGCAATCAGTTTTATCTCCTTTCTTATAAATTGGTACGATAAACGATTACTTCCATTCATCTGGAACAGCTTTTTTCCAAATCATACTAAGCAACCGGCATATCATGTCCATCAATTTTTCTCCTCCTGATTTTATCAGTTCTGCTGGAATCCCATCTGAACCTGATGCTTCATTCAGCTTCAATTTTTCTATGGCCATTTCAACCTCTAATGCACTTGGTTCTACGATTAGCATTTCTGCTGTCTGTAAATTATCCTCTTTAATACTGTCTTCTATATGTACATTTAATAGATGATTAAAGTAACGTTTCCATCTATTTAATATAGGCTACTCCTGGAATCTGCAATCACATCCCCATTTTCATTCCTAATTATGTTTGGTCTAGCCTGAAACCCCTTCTTCTCTATACTAATTCTCTGATATAATTCTGTAATGTTCCTATATTTGGCATTAATCTTCTCTCTCAGATATTCCCTATTTTTACTCTTTAGTAACCTCGTGGTTTCCCGTCTAACACTACCCAGTTGGTCAAAATTTACCTCATTTGGCTCGTGTAACCATTTCATTTTTGCTTTTTTTGTTTTCTTTACAATGTCGGCACATTCCTCATCAAAACATTTCTTGTTTTGCCTCTTTTTTAAACAACCAATGCTTTCTGATGCTGACAATTTAATAGTATCTCGTATGGCCTCACTTCTTTATTTATATCAGTTTCGTCTTCGTTTGCCACATTGTCATGTGATGATATCAGTACTCTCAATCTATTAGAAATTTTAATTTGATATTCTTTCCGCATTTCATCATTTTTCAAGTTTTTTAAATCAAATTTTTTAGAATCATCTTTAGCGATTGTTTCCCTCATTAGCGATAGCCGTTGTCTGATTTTCACCCTAACCAGATGATGATCCGAATTACAGTCCGTCCCTCTAACTGATCTAACATCGATGATGCTACTGCCAGCGTTTGTCCACTAATACGTGATCTATCTGGTTTCGATTTTTGCCATCTGGAGGCGTCCAGGTGTATCTATGAATATCCTTATGCTGAAATGTTGTGCTCTTAACAGTGATATTCTTTCATGTGGCAAAGGTGACTAATCTAACCCCATTGTCGTTACTACCTTGATGAAGACTGAATTTGCCTTTTGTCGGTTTGAATATATCATCCAACTCTATAAAATAAAACAATGCTCAGAAGAGAAGATTTTTTTTACAGAGAACGTACTTTATAAATGCTTATGCAGAATACTCTTCATGTTTAGATATTTCCATGAAATTATGTTAATCACAAATAGCATAAATTATGAAGGAAGCTCTGTTGCCTCGTTCCGACATCAGCTTTTGTTGCAGAGATTATTATCTGCGCTTACAGTCTTTATTCACTTTCAGTTTTAGGCAGCGCTCATTATCCAGAAATCTGATTTGGCGATATCCATTATACGAAAGTAGTTATTTATTAGAGTGGCTTTCATCGTATGAAACACCATTACTGTAGACTGATGACTATGATCCTATTGAAGGTCTGTTGAGCATTTACTGTAAATATTGCTACAGATTCCTATAATCAGTTATACTATATTTCACAATTTTTTTAAATGCCTCAGGTTGTCATTTTGACATTTCTTGTATTCTATCCTGTCATGGGCGTAATTATAACCCAGTTCTGAGGTTGGGGCACCGGGAAGGCGGGTTTACGCTGACCCGATATAATGGTGATGATGATAGTGGTGCGCCAGATTAGTCCTTAATCCTAAACTTAATCTAAGACGAATATTAATTATGATTATTATAATGGCCATATGATGTTCGGGGACCCTTTGGGTCTTAAAGTTTCTTGACATTTTCCTTACAGTTGAGGAAACATTTAACATACAAAATAAAAATTGCAGTTTTTTGCTTTAATTTTGGACACCAGTGTATAATGAAGCAAGCGTAGCCCTTAACTTAATCTCAACCCACATTCCAGACCATGAGCAACCACAGGAATAATTTTATTTAAGGAAAAATTCCTATGGTCGGACCGAGAATCGAACTCGGGACCTCATGAACTGTAATCAGAAACGCTCACCAGTAGCCCATGAATCTAATCTCATTCCTACTGTTATATATTACATTTTAATATTAGACTTCATTTTAATAACAAACATGTTAAATAATTTAGAAAATGCTTTTAAAGGTTCGTGAATTAAATTACAGGTACTTATTACGTTAAAAAACGTAGAGACGTAGACAAACAATGTGAAGCGATAGTGATGGTCTGAACCTTTCATTATTATTATTTTTTTAAAATTATTATTATTGGTATTATTTTATTATTATTATTATTATTATTATTATTATTATTATTATTTTAGAGACAACTCAGCTACAGCGGTTTGAATAATTTAATAAATAAATTAGCCTATGTAACAGCCTGGATCCCACGAAAGTGTACGTACAATAATTCCATTTCTCCCATTCAGAAATAATTTTCGGCTAGTTACCGTAATTCGCAGCAAATAACGAATCATTGCAGTATTTGTTTGATGAGTATTTCAAAGATTACCGATCGATAGCAGCTTTAAGAGATTTGTCCAATTGAAATAAACATCTTTACAAATTGCTTTAATTATTTATTATGTTTTATGCATTTGTGTACCCAAACGACATTGACTGAAATCCGTCACTAACTCGAGGAATACAACGTGTTTGTCAACACAATACGACGATATTAGTCGTTCAAAATATCTCTGCAGGCGGAAGAATTGAGAAGCTCTCTTTGTTGCTACACGTGACGTCATCTAAGGCAGTGTTCACTGTCAGCGTCCCACGTCCCGTTCCCCTCAGCACTCGTAGATAGCAGTGTCACGTGTTCTATTCCTACATAAACACGACTGCAGTGCCCTCCGTCAACAACTGCGCTTACTCCTTGAACGGGTAATACTTATTATCCGACACAGCGGAACACTGACCTGCTTCGTTTGTGGGTGATTTGCGAACTATTGCCTTGTCATCCCGCGTACATTAGCTTCACGGTGTGGAGTAGCTATTATCCTAAGTAAGCTGGGTAAGCGTACCCTAAGTAAGTGCTTTATTTGCTATTTGTTCCTGACTATACATGGTTAGTATCTACGTCCGTGCAATGCAGCAACAGTGCAGCTATTACTCCAGGTAAACGTTCCATTGCAGTGCACCGTGTCATATATTATTTGTTAGTGTGGAACGGGGAACTGCTATACTCCCTCCTTCTGTTACTTATTGACGCTTCCTTTACAGATGTTAGAAATATTTTCTCAAAAGTTTTGTCATGCTATATATTTTTTGTTACATTCTGTATATTCGATCTTTTTATTCTATATAAAATAGACACATATGAATGCCAGGTCATATATTTTGTTTTCAGTACACTGACTTCCATTAGTAAGTTAATTGTTTGTTATCAATATCTGTTCATTGCTGCGAAAACGGATAGCGAGCAAGTAATGAAACTAAAAATAAAAATATGCATTCCATGAGGCTTGTTACATCACAGGACAAATTTACCAAATGAGAAATGACATATTCGATGACGTGCATAGAGAGAGTCGTACAATTAATCTAGTGACCTGTATTGACTGGATATGACGCAATCATCACCAATTTTTAGTTTAAATGGAACTCTTCAATTCCATTGTAGCGAATCTATCTCGTGCCTGCAGTTCGTATTAATTCAACCGTTTCTTTGTGCGTCATTAATCGATATCCAAGCATGCTTGAAATACTTAATTGTGAAAAGAACTTTGTTGATAAGCTCTCAATCAGAGTTGGAGGACATAGATTGCCACGTAATAATTGCTACTTGCTTTTATTTTGAAAAGGCGATAGCAAAGAAGTAGATTAATCAGGTGAAAAATTATAATTGAATTGATGACACCAAAAACTCTAAACTATTACAATTTTACAAACCAAAAATATAATAACGGATTTATTTCGACCTTTTAAATTTAGGCACCTTAGGCAAATTATTTTATCAAGTCGAATCCTAATAAAAATTATATATATATATATATATATAGATGTTATAAATCTATTTTTTGACATTTGGATAGCGTTAATACTATAAAGTAAATATTCTCTTTAATAGTTTGCTTAACTGTTATGTTAGCCGCTAGATGGCAGTTGGAAGAAATTTCCGCTACCTCTTGTGTGAATTGAGAATACTACATGTATAAGGAAAATTGTATGTTTGTCTTGGAATTCTTGGGTAGCTCAGTTGGTTAGAGCGCTAAAGGTACAGACTTTAGAGACTCGAGTTCAAATCCCGACTCAAGCATTCTTTTTTTCTTTTCATATCATATATATATATATATATATATATACCGGTACGTAGAATCTGAGTAGGAAGTCTCGGGCTCAAATCCCGTTATAGGCATTAATTTTTCTTTTCCTGTCATATTTAGCCTTCATTGCTAAATGTCAAAATTTAATTATAACATCGAAATAATAAAGTATTACTGCAATAAAGTAAATATTCTCTTTAAAAGCTTACTTGTTATATAAACCATGATATGGCAGTGCAATCTCTCATGGTAGAGTTTTATGTAAAAGGACGAAAACGGTTTGTGCATAGGTACCTGAGTGGCGCAGTCGGTAGCTCACTAACGTGTAGAGTCAGATGTCTCGGGTTCAAATCCCGGTTCAGACGATTATTTTAATTTTAATGTCATATTTGTCCTTCATTACTTAATATCAAATTGTAACGGTACCACTATGGTAATGATTATGGGTGGCTTTTGCTATTAAAGCGTGTGGAGATGGCACTGCAAATGAATATGGAGATGTTCACAGAACATTTAGCTGCTTTTACATAATGGAATCAGACGGACGGATGGAGCTATGGAGAGAGGAGGTAGGGAATTAAATATTTAAAATTTTCCCTTTTTCTAAGAATGTTACAGTTTTCTTCACAATTGTAACTACATGGTATGACAGGCCTAGAATGCTTTGACCCTTGCATTATATAACAGAAATTCACAATCATTTAGCCCTTATAGGGGTGATATGTTGTCAGTATATCGACTCCCTCAGCCATCATAGTTGATTTTCTCAACCTGACTTCATACTGATAGATTTAAAATCTCAATAATTCTCTATAACGGTAGAAAAATAATGAACAAATGTTTTCGTGATATAGGAACAATTAAGAGCTTAAATTAAATATACAAAATCATATATTCTAGTATATTTTACGCAGTTAAAATTTAGAAACTAGCTATTTTATTAAAATGATTCATTTAAAAATAAGACGTCATTCGTAATTTATTTTTGTCAGTTTTTTTCCAAAACCATCCTCTCTATTAATACCTATACGAGGTACAGTCCTTATTTTTTAGTGTATAATGCTATTGTGTTATTATTTAATTGTAATATTATTGCGTTTTCTTTATGTAATTGTAATGTTATTGATTTTTTTGTTTTATTTTTTATTTTTCTTCACACTAGTAGCAATTATTTCTTTATTGTAACGGACTGTCAAAAGTACGTACGGCTTACTGCCCGTGCGACCCATATTTGTAAATAATATTGTAAATATCTTACTTTTGTCTAATAAAGTCCTACTACTACTACGTTTTGAGACTGAGCGCATAGTAGCGCTGTGATGCACTATAGCGAATAGGTGGCGCCGTGGTATGGTATCTTGTCAGTTAGTCTCTCCTCCCAGCAAGGTACAGTTGAGTGCATGCACTACAAGCAGAACTACGGTCTTTGTTGTGACGGTGACTTGAATGCGCACGTCGGAACTCGAGATGTCACAGTTTGAGAAATGGGCAAACATCAAGTTCTATCAGAAATTAGGTAAGACCGCTGCCGAAACATTTCAAATGATGCAGCAAGTTTACGGTGGGTATGCATTGAGTCGCAATGTTGTCCTTAGGTGGCACCGACGTTTTTTGCAAGGGAGAGACAGTTTGGAAGATGATGTGCGTACTGGTCGGACAGAAACAATTCGAACTAAAGTTCGCAAGATCGATTAATTTGTAACGTTGCGTTGGTGCGTTCTAACCGCTCCCAATCAGTAAACGATCTGGCAGCAGTGGTAGGGGTCAGCCATGGTATTTGTTACAAAATTCTGCCTGATAACCTGAACAAGTCTCGTGTTACACAGCACAGTGTGCCAGGAATCCTGTCGCAAGACCAACGTGATGATCACATGACGAGTTGTGGTGACCTCATCAGTAGTGCTGACGATTATCCGACGTGTCTCAACCGGATAAAAACTGGAGACGAAACATGGCGTTTCCTTTACGATTCGCAACTGAAACTACAATCCGCCATCTGGAAAACTCCATTATCACCACGACAGAAAAAACGCGACAAGACGGATCAAAAGGCAAGGTGTTGCTTGAAATGTTTTTTGATTCACATGGAATTGTTCACATGGAATTCATATCAGAAGGTGTAACTGTAAACAAAACCAGCTACAAAGTGATCCTTGATGGTTTACGCGATTCAATTCGTCGTAAGCGACCTCAGCTTTGGCGTACAAAGAATTGGATGTTGCTACACGACACATCGTTCTGTCCTTGTCCAAGAGGAACTTTCAAGACAACAGGTGACAGTTTTGCCGGACCTTCCGCACTCACCCGATCTCGCACCATACGACTTTTTCTCTTTCCTCGCATGAACGCAATCCTACGTGGGCGCAGATTTCATTCTTCCGAAGAGGTCATGACTGCCACAAGAGAAGTCATACGGAACCTTCCTGGCAAAATCTTTCAGCGGTGCTTCCAGCAGCTATACCACCGTTGGCAAACGTGAATAACGGCCAAAGGCGACTATTTTGAGGGAGCATGTGGTTCTGTTTAAGTGTACGCCTAGTTATAGGTATATTGTGAGACATTCAGATCCTTGTGGGGCCTACCCTCCAGGCGTAAAGTCTCAGAACTTAATGACTATAGTAGTAGACCTTATGCAAATAAAATATTATGTAGAAAATAAGGCCTTTTGTTAAATGTTAGGCTTACATGATATGAAAAAATCTCTTTATGTTTAAGTTTAGCCCATTTCTATTTCTATTTAAGCTAGGAGGTGAAACTGACCAAATACTGCGACCTGATGTATCTCGCTTTCCAAAACATTATGGAATGAATTTGTTTAAATTCTACTCTACTTTGATTTTATGTAGTTTGTTATGGGACTTCATCCAGGCCAGACAAATCAAGTGATTCATACCGCCATATTTTGGGGGGAGGTTAGAGGAGGAACTACAATATTCTCGTTGGCCATTATTATGCCCCTAGATTGTTATTCAGGCTCGGAGTTATGAGGAAACATATTATTGTGACCCCATTAGATCCCCACAACCATATATTTTCAACACATATGATTATCCATACAAAACTATTTTTACCCAAAATGAGACAAGATAAAGATTGATATGATATAAATGAATGAATGAATGATAAATTAAATGACATGTAGTGGGAGGGAAGGTGGCTGGAGAGTGATAGTGGGAAACAGGAGAACTTGAATGACATGTAGTGGGAGGGAAGGTGGCTGGAGAGTGATAGTGGGAAACAGGAGAACTTGAGAATGACATGTAGTGGGAGGGAAGGTGGCTGGAGAGTGATAGTGGGAAACAGGAGAACTTGAGAATGACATGTAGTGGGAGGGAAGGTGGCTGGAGAGTGATAGTGGGAAACAGGAGAACTTGAGAATGACATGTAGTGGGAGGGAAGGTGGCTGGAGAGTGATAGTGGGAGGGATGGTGGCTGGAGAGTGATAGTGGGAGGGATGGTGGCTGGAGAGTGATAGTGGGAGGGATGGTGGCTGGAGAGTGATAGTGGGAAACAGGAGAACTTGAGAATGACCAGATAATTCCCAGCGTGATCCAGCACCAACATACTTCCGTAACCGCCAGAATTCGAAACTTGGGAACCTAGTCTGGGCAGCCGCACGTCCACTGAAACGGCTAGTTTATCACCACAGTCTAAACTAAAAAGAAATAAAACTTTAGCCAGTTGTTTATTATCTATTATCAAACTACTGGAACCCTAGTTTATCGTTTGACATAGGCATATTAGGTTCACAGACATTTGCAAAGAAATATAAATAAAGATAAGGTGCCTCCATAGGTGCGTATATGGCGACTGAGATCACTGGTTCGAATTCTGGCGGTTCTAGAGAGGTTTGGTGGTGGGCGATATCCAGAATTTTCATTTTTTCTTCAGGATTGTCCCGTTTCCCAAATTTTATTCCACCAACATTCTCCATTCCGCCTTCTGTTTCCTTCATTTCACGTCATTTCATTTCCCATTAATTCATTTCATATCACCATTCACCTTATGCTAAGAAAAATAGTTTGGTTGACAATAAACGGATTTTGAAAATAAGTAGTTACGAGGGTGTAGTGGGATGTTCACCAGGATGCTGCCGCATAACTCGGAGGTTGAGCATTAACAAAGAGGGCAAAATAGTTAAAAAAGAAGGTTGTGGTACTTCCTCGCGCCCACGCGCCCAACTCAAAAATTGCGTAAAATCTAGTGTGTCGGCCCTGAAATTCGACCTACAACTTATAAAACACAGTAGACTTTGTTTCCACTAATCTCCATAATGGTGGGGTCGTGATGCTCAGGTCATGCCCTCCCATACTGAATAAAGAAATAAATAACAAAATCAAGATAACACCAAAGAGCATCGTTCTTTGTCTTCGTTTAAACTATTTAAAGCTACTGTTACATATCCCATGCTACAGGGAAACAAGCTGTCCGCAGAGGATTTTGAATTGTTAATCACTCAAACTGTTTTGATCATAAATGGACATGGGATGCCTCTCTGGATGCGTGATCACATCGATTTAACCCATCAACGTGGACATTTAAACATTGCGTTCCCTTCCCAGATGCAGAAGGACGTGTTAAAACGTCAGGACTTTTAAATATCCACATGCAGATTGCCATGTCAACATGCGTGGTACATCTATGATTTCCAAAGCCTATAACTAGGTTGTTTTACATGTTGGAGAACTTATTTTTTGTCACCCTGTTAAGGAAAGATTCCCCTTCATGTCACGACATAATTTATGACAGGGCAAGTGGAATGAGGTGGCTACTTGTAAGTGAAAGGAAATACTTTTTTTTTCAGCCAGACCCTCTTCTGAACATATCCTGTGCCTTATTTTTGTCGAAAAAGAATAAATATCTGTAAAGTGTCCCATTGTGTGGTCTCAAACTTTTCTTTTGAAACAATTATCGCACGCAGTCTTTGTGAAACCGTGGCTCATGCCTGTGCAGAAAACCAAGTGTTGTCAGAAGAAAAACATTTTAAGTTTGTCAACAAAATTTTAGATGAGATTGATAAACATAGTGATTTAGCGTCTATATCAGATAGTGAGGATAGTTTCTTTGCACTTGACTATACACAACCTCCTCACGATATAAGTGATAGTGACATCTGCTGTGTTGACGAGGGACATATTCAGACACTTACACGTGTTTTGATTGCTAAAGGGCTAGGGGGAGTGTCCACAGATTTTGTATGGCAAAATATGGACACGTTTAATTTAATACGAGAGACATTCTGTGACATCAGTGGTCTACAGTTCGATGTTTCTGGGGACATTGTTGCTATATTCGAGGAAATATTCGATCAATCGTTGTTGAATATTATTGTTGAAGAAACAAATAAATACGCTCTACAATCAATATCAAAATCGACTTTCCGTGAGCAAAGGATATGTATAACCAAGGTAAGATTAGAAATATAATGTAACTAAATATAATTTATTAATAATTTGGTATATATCTAAAATAAGCTCCACATAACAGATAACTACATGGTCTTTATAGGAAGCCTGATATAATGACATAAATTAGGTCTCGTAGATTGCGATGGGCAGGACATCTGTCACGAATGGGTAATGAAAGACGTGTATGGAAGCTTCTTGTGGGAAAACCAGAGGGAAAACGGCCAGTTGCTAGACCAAGAATGAATGGGAGAATAACATTAAATATGAATTGAGGGAAGTAGATCATACAGGGGATGATTACAACACATTAGCTCAGGATAGGGATGTATGGAGAGCTTATGTCAGCACGGCCATGAACTACAGGTTCGAGAGTGCTAGTGAGTTAGTTAGTTAGTTATCTAAAATAAGTTACTGGGTGAGTAGTTTAAAAATACTACCGCGCAGATGGACTGCATGGACTTTTAAATGACCGCACAGAAGGGAGGAAGCCGGTCTCGTATATGTACGTCAAACCGCGCTCAGGGGTTAAGGACCACCTTCGAGAAAACACGAACATTTAAGACAAGAGACATCATTCACTGATGAAGGCGAGAATGATAAGGAAGTTATGATCTATTTGGGACATATACACTGCTCAAAACAATTAGAGGAACACTTGTAATACATTGAATAAGTAATTGTATTTTAAAGCTGTGATGCTGAAAGTTGGACAACATGTAAATTGAATTATTAATGTTATCATTGGATACAAATTTTAAAGATCCATGGCCTAAATACAGAGACATTACCTCAAATAACAAATATAGAGAATTTTTTTATTTTGGAAGGCACTGGCCACTTCTAATTGGTAAGCTTCCTGATGTTGCTATAGTGACGAATGTTGATTATTGCCTTGTTTATTGACGTCTCCGACAAAATGAGGCATTTAAATGAGTTAGAAGTGTATCATGCTCTACATCTTTTACGACAAGATCAATCTCTGCGACAAGTGGCTAGAGAGCTTGGGGTTTCTCCTTCCGTGGTGTCCAGGTTACGCAACAGGCTCAGAGAGACAGGTCAGTATTGTAGAAGACGTGGCCAGGGCCGTAAATTTAAAACAAGCCCCCAGGATGACAGATACGTTGTTCTTTCTGCTCTTCGACAGCGTACAAAAACTGCAAAAGACCTGCAGAATGACCTTCATATGGCTTCCGGAATCCGGGTTTAACAGATTAAGGAAAGAGAATATTCGTCCAAGTAGGCCCGTTAAAAAACCACGGTTAACAAATGGGTATAAGGCAGCAAGACGTACGTATGCTGAAAACCATGGTGATTGGAACCTGAACCAGTGGGAGTCTGTGCTCTTCTCGGACGAATTCAGGTATCGTCTTACACGTTGTGATGGTCGATTGAGGGTGTGGGGACGGCCAGGAGAAAGATTTTCTGCAGAGGCTGTACAGGGAACTGATAGATTCGGAAGAGATTCCATAATGGTGTGGGCCGGAGTTATGTACAACAATCGTACGGACCTTGTACTTGTTCCCCAGCGACTGAATGCTGTCCGGTATATCTAGCACGTTCTGGAAGAGCATGTAGTACCTGCTGCCGTTGGAGAAGGCCCTGGATTTCTGTTCATGCAGGATAATGCCAGGGCACATTCTGCGGCTGTCACCAGGAATTTCCTGAGGAGGAATGAAATTGAGGCAATGGAGTGGCCAGCGGTCAGACCAGACCTCAACCCTATTGAACACTTGTGGGATCTTCTAGACAGGAATGTCAGGAACCGACATCAACCTCCACAAACTCTGCAGCAACTTAGAGATGCTCCGAAGGAGGAATGGGAGAATATCCCGCAAGAGGAAATCCAGAATCTTACTGGGAGCATGCCACGAAGTTGCCAAACTGTCATCGAATGTCGTGGAGGCCATACACGACACTAACTCTATATAACGAGTGTTTAACTTTGAAAAATAAGCACAAGATTCAATTGCTTACATAGTGGAATTATTTGAAAAGTTAATTGTCAGCGTTATTCATTTGTTTTTACTGACATGAGCAATAAATAAATAACCACAAATAATGTACTTTATTAATTTCATGTTTTTACCTTTATCCAATGAAAAAATATTTGCATATTTCATAGTGTTCCTCTAATTCTTTTGAGCAGTGTAGTTTCCTGACATATGTTTTATAAGTGAGGAAAAATGTCCAAACAATCTTATCCACTTTTCCGGACCGGCGATCCAACCCTGTCCTGTTGCATCTGGGGCTAGACCGGTGGACCATGAATATTAATAAATAACTTAAATTTATATAGGTCTATCTATTGTTTTAACTATTTTAGTACATTTTATATGGTTTGTTAATAGGAGAAGAGATAATATTTTTTTTCGAATGGAAATATTTATATCCTAAACGAGTAATTATTTTATTGATTGGTATTTTATAGTTTTAAAAATACTTCGTTTAAAAAAATTGAGTAAATATAGTAGGCCTTATATGATGCTTGCTTCATTAGTATAAATGTGAATTGTTTGTTAAATACATTTCTATATAATTAAAAACAATTAATTTGGAAGGTTTTATGCTTCAACGGGTTATGCGCCATTTGGAAAAATGATGCCATCTGTTGCATTGGGCCTTATTATTAAAGAAAAATATAAACGCCATCAGTCCTATTGGAGATTCTGTGTTTTGCAACAAACAACTCTGAAACTAGATCTTCATAAAATTTAATAATTTAGTATTTAATACTAATTTAAATGTTGTATCACTCAGCCTAGAGTCAAATGTTCCGCTCTTATATTGTTGATGCATAACTGAGTATTGTTGTTCTGGCGCTACAATAAATAGTAAAGGTAGTTAAGTTAGTGTGATGTTTTAATGTTAGAACGACATCCAGAGCTCAGATAATTTTAGATATGGTTTATAAAAACTGCCCTGAAAATAGAAAGGCATTTTCTGTTTCAATGCAGGTTGTAAGAGATCTATTTATTATGTGAATCATATATTTTTCGTACATGAATTCCATATTTCATAAACGTAAGGATACAAAATAAGCGTTTGTCAATTCAGAGGTCATTGTAATAGGCAACGGAGTTAGAGCTTTAAGAATTGTGAAACTGTACCTGATATCTCAGTCGTCCTCAATAATTTGCAGTGTTGTTTTATAGGAGGTCTTTCGATTAGTTAATATTTGAAAAAAAAAACGGAGTTAGAGATCCTGTGTTCATCAGATTGTAAAATTCGTTGTCTCATTCTTTTTTTGTGAAATGAAAAGTGTACATTTTTTTTCTAAATTTCTTGTATGATAATTTTAATGTACAAAAATTCCCAATGTGAATAAATCTTATTAAAATATGAGATAAATTATTTGTATTATTTACTGTTATTCCACGTATTTTAAATATTGTTTACAGTTACATAAGCATATTATTAGTCATGTTATTAGCCTTTAAAAGCTTATTATAGTTCGAAATAGAATTTACTGTCCACTTTGGTAGATGTCTATCGATTTTGTTACTCTAAGGAATAAAAAAAACTAATTTCACAAAATTGTTACAGCATGCCTGTATTGTTTTCACTTTGTATGTGTTTTGTTTTCGTACGTATTGTAGTTGTAGGAAATAATTGGATTTATTCAGAAAACATTATTCATTTAACACGCATATTTCATAATGTAATACATATGATATTACAAAGCAATGCAATATATAAACTGATATCAATAATAAGTGTATTGTGCAAACACTACCAATATTATGATACAATATATTACCTTGACGCGAGGCTGATTAATACATAATAAAATATCCCATTCTAATATGCAACAACAGTGTAAACGTCCTCTTGAGGTGCTTAACTGATTGATATAGAATGTTTATGACATTCTCGTTATGTCTAAGTGCAATATTGGAACATTGACCGTTAAAATAAATATAAATTATTTTACTCATACAGTATTTATTAGTACATTAACATTATCAAATAAGTGATAATCAAGTGATAAATAATAACATAGCTCTTGCTAAAGTTTAAACTGTAAAAAAAAAGATCTTTAAACGCATTTTTCTCGGAACGTATGTAATGGCGCATAGCCGATTGTTGCTTAACGCAGTCTAATTTCAAATTTTCTAAAGAGAGCAGAGGGCATTCAGATAGTAGATGGGAAACTGTTCAATCACGCGGGTAGACTCTGGGAACGTGTTGTTAAGGTTGAAATGATCTCAGTAGCAATTCACTTTAATGTTCTATTTCCAATTAAAAACAGAGTCAGTATGAAACTCTGCTTTAGGGTATTACAATTGTATCTATTATACGCTCTAGGAAACTATAATTATTTTGCTAGAATGTCTTTATTAGTGAAGCGCCATAGTTTGTTCTAGTCAACCATAATGTTGTGTTAACATGTATTCACGTAGGACATGCAGTGTAAGAATATATTGGAAGACATGAATTGAAACCAGTTTTGCCACTTTATCAGCTATCTCATTACAGGTTACATAATTATCATCTTTTACCCAGGTTAAGCAAATGTGGATTCCAATTTTAGCGAATATGAAAGGAATGAAACTACTGAACTGAGCTTTTTCAAATGAAAATATTCTTGAAAATTGTTTTATAGATATTCACCGATCCTATCTAGAAAAAACCGCATGTGTGTCCATTAACGTAGCGGCCGAAATGTTTGTTTCATCGAAACAAAACACTACATAATGCAACTAATTAAAAAAAAGTACAAACAGGTTCGTTAACCAGCAAAATCGTGTATTAGGTGTAGGAGTGCGCATGAACCAAAATAACAAGATCGTTCTAGCGGTCGTAACTTTCCATGTTCCTTAATGAAACTCAGAATAAGCTGTTAAAATATATCGAGCAATGTATTCCCCAAAATGTAACTACTAGAAGCGGAGTTTACCTGAAACCAGAAATTAAAAATTGACTTTAGCAACCGCCATGTCTGGTCTGTTGCAATTCACACCACACAATTTAATTAACCCTTAAATGTTTGTTGTATCCTACAAGGTACATTACTTTAATTTTTATAAAAAAAATGATTGTGTTTTCTTTATGTAATTGTAATGTTAATGTTTTTTAGTATATAATGTTATTGTGTTATTATTTAATTGTAATATTATTGTGTTTTCTTTACGTAATTGTAATGTTATTGATTTTTTTGTTGTTTATTTTTCTTCACACTAGTAGCAATTATTACTTTATTGTAACGGACTGTCAACAGCACGTACGGCTTACTGCCCGTGCGACCCATATTTGTAAATAATATTGTAAATATCTTACTTTTTGTCTAATAAAGTCCTACTACTACTTTAATTTATTTAATGTATTAATAAAGTAATGCTTAAATGAATCCGTATATAATATTTTAAATTGGTCAAATCATATAAAAATATGCAAACAGGTAGTAACTTTCAAATAAGCTGACATCGCAAATATACTTTCTGTAATTTAACTAAGTAAATATATATTCAGTTAACCAGGAAAATGTGTCCATTAATTCGACCTGCTGAGAAATTCGCTTAGATTGCGCAGTTTCTGTGTCACTTAAAATATTGTTTGCCTCTTGTAATATATATATATATATATATATATATATATATATATATATATAATATTACAAATCAATACAATATATAAACGCATACCAATAATTATACTAAATATATGGTTACACGTAGAAATTCATTAAATAATGGAAATGGACAGCTAATGAAAAATGAGGAAAATTTTGAGGAAATGGCTGAATTCAAATACCTAGGAACAATAATCACAAGTAGGAATGAGATGCACAAAGAAATTAAACATAGGCTCAACTCTGGAAATGCATGCTATTATGCATTGCAGAGACTCTTGATGTCCCAACTCCTTTCAAAAAACGTTAAACTGAAAATATATAAAACTGTTATTCTACCAATTATATTATATGGGTGCGAAACATGGACTCTTACTTTAAGAGAGGAAAGGAGATTACAAGTATTTGAGAATAAAGTACTTAGGAAAATTTTTGGACCAGAGAGAGACGAACAGACAGGTGAATGGAGAAGACTACATAACAATGAACTACATGGTCTTTATAGGAAGCCAGATATAATAAGAACAGTTAAGTCTCGTAGACTGCGATGGGCAGGACATGTTGCACGTATGGGGAATGGGAGACTTGCATGGAAGCTTCTTGTAGGAAAGCCAGAGGGAAAACGCCCAGTTGGTAGACCAAGAATGAGGTAGGAGAATAACATTAACTATGATTTGGGGGAGGTGGATTATACAGGGAATGATTGGAAAGCATTAGCTCAGGATAGGGATGTATGGAGAACTTATATCCGTGCGGCCATAAACCTAAGGGTTCGATAGTGCCAGTGAGTAGGTAAGTAAGTAAGTAAGTATACCAATAATTATTATATTGTGCAAATACTACTATTATTATGATACAATATTTTACATCAACAATGTATTCGCATTACCTTCACGTTTGGCTGATTAATACATAATAACATAAAACATTCTAATATGCATCAACAATGTAAACGTCTTCTTCTGGCGCTAAAATAATTGATGTAGAACGTTTATGACATTCTCGTTACTTCTAAGGTCTGTATATATATATATATATATATATATATATATATGTATATATTATAACTATATTTTTGACATTTGGCAATGATATCATGTGTATATATATACATCCATAGTAATTTTGCCCGAAGGCAGGTCCTTCACTGCAATCATAGAATTTTCATGCTATGCTTGCAGCTTTATTAGGGAATTTTAGGTGTGGTAGCTTCCCGTTGCTTTCCACACCGGTGAATGATGATGATGATAATGATACGGATGATGATGGCCTTATGATTTCGGGGACCGTTTGGGCCTTAAAGTTTTCCTGACATTTGCCTTACAGGTGAGGAAAAACCCCGATAAAAACTTTACCCAGAAAAACTGTCCCGACAGGGGATCGAACCCGGGCCCGCTGCGTGACAAGGCAGCACGCTACCTCGAGACCACAGCGATGGATATGTATATGAGATTTAACATGTAAAAAATATCTAAATGTTTCTCCATATCCAAACAAAATGGCATGAAGAAAAAAATAAATACGTAAAAAATTGAATAGATTACGTTATTAAGTGTACTGTATGTTTTTACTGTTAAACATCCTTTGGATTAAAATTCTCGGAGTTTGTTGCTGCGATAATGTAATGTTTAATATCGTTCTACTGCAATTATATTCTCATTAAGGATATTACGTGCATAAGATAACTCATTTCTAACATGTTATGGGGCAGAAGTTATCTTCTTTGGTGTTACAATATCAACAAAACATCGTGTAGGCTTTATAAGGGAAATATCATTACATGAGTAGTCATTAACATAAGGGGTAGAAAAAAATGCACTGGTACATATTTACAGGAATGTTAGATCAATATTCTTATTTAGAAATCACATAATTTGGAGAATATAATTATGAATTATTTTGTGTTGGTAACTGAGTTTTACGTTTTGTCATGGAGGGAATCTCGATGATTTCAAACATAAATTAAACAACCGCTCATTAGTATGTGACATAGGATTTGTACTATTACTCGTTTTTATCGTATCTTGATTTGTCCATTACAGTAAATGTTTGGGGTGAATGGAGAAAACTTCATACCAGTGAGCTACATCGTTACAGGAAGCCAGATATAATAAGAACAGACTGCGATGGGCAGGACATGTGGCACGATTGGGGAATGAAAGAGGTGCATGAAAGTTCCTTGTACGAAAACCAGAGGTAAAACGACAAGTTAGTAGATCAAGAATGAGGTGGGAGAACCATGATTTGAGGAAGTAGATTATACAGAGGATCACTTGAAAACATTAGCTCAGGATAGGGATATACGGAGAATTTATGTCCACGCGGCCTTGGATCTATGGATTTGATAAAGCCAGTGAGTAAGTTAGTATATTTTTCCAGCAATTTTTGTAATTCAAAATTAATTTATTGCTTTGTATTTAAAGAAAATTTGTATTTACTTTCTCAATTTTATTGGGTACCGCACCGTAGCCGAGTAGTTTACGGGATTATGTATTGGTGCAGAATTACAGAACTTACGCTGGTTCGAGTCCCAATTAGGAAAACATTTTCTCATGGAATTTCGGCCAATATGGAACCAGTGCCCAACCAGTATCATGAGGAATTTGAGTAGCTACAACTAGTAGTACCTTTAGGTTGTGAAAACTAGCTATAAAGTATGAGGGTCTTGATATACTGAATAAATCATCCCAATACGGACTGGGTGATCATACGTGAGTGTGAGGCTAACAGCCAACTGGTAGCGCAAAAGTTTTCTAGGTTTGTCACGTCACGTGTTTCTAAAAGTCTTCGTACTTGGCTGGCAGACTGAGTTAACAAATATTGATCATTAATAAATACACGATGTTCAGTAGAAAAATTAATAGCCATTATACAGTTTACAGTTATACACACGTCATTCAGTTCACAAGAAAAAGCGAACGAGCACCATATCTACTCGAAGCTCACTATCTGACTCTAACCGTGAATCCGTGGGATGTGCTAGCTTAGTGCTGAGTTAGCGCAAATTTCAAGTCCCGTATCTGCACGTGTAAGTTTTCATCATCGCACAGAACAAACCCCGCGTCTGCTGTCCAATACTATACTGATCTTACTGTACTTATCTTCACTTCCCGCAACTGAATTCTCTATCGCAGGAATTCAGAGGCTGCCGGACGTTAGAAGCATTTAAATGAAATGTAATTTTATTTGTTTTACTTTGTTTTAATGTACGTGTATTAAACTGATATTTCCTGTTTAATTTAATGTGCTATTTTTGTTAATTTGTAGTTATTATTATAAATAACTGGCATTTTGTTGTATGTACACTTAAATTTTTAAGATTTTTTAAAAATTATTTGTATATTATATATACAGTTTTATTCTGTATTTGTATATTTGCTGGTGGTAGTTAGTCCTGTGTTTGCCCATGGTATGAAGTATGGGTTACGATTAAGTTAAGAAGTCTCCTGGCGCTTCATTATCATTTATCACCCATAATGTCATCGGGGTAACATAGTTCCGTCTTCTAGGTGCCCCAATCTAAGAAATGGATTAGAATTCCACCAATGTCAGGGGAGAAAACAGAAATGTCGTAGGAGATATTGGTGGTTTTAAAAAAAATATATATAAAATCATTCATATTAATTCTGTCGGAGGGCAGGTCTTTCACTACAATCATAGCATTCTCATTACTACAAGGGAATTATAGGTATGGTAGCTACCCGTTGCTTTCCACACACACACACACACACACATTTTTTTTTCTGGTTGAGTGGAAGAGAAGGCCTTATGACCTTAACTGCGTCTGAATAAATAAAACAGTATTATTATTATTATTATTATTATTATTATTATTATTATTGAGCAATTCCATATGTGACTGACTGACAATTACAATACACTTTTGCAGCAAAATGGTTGCATAAATATTACAATTAATTAAAATTAGGGGTGTTATCTACGTGGTATGATAGAAGAATAATGTGTTGTTAAGACTGTACTTAAATATACAACTTTTGAAGAAAAACAATGCTCTTTATTATTTATCAAAGTATGTGTAACTGACTGACATAAATGTCAACTCATCATGCAGCTTAACATGTTCATCTGCATCATTCTCTGAGGTGTGGTTGCTAATTCAATTTTCCAAAATAGCGTTTGGAGGACATATTTCAAGTTACATTCTCAATAAAAAACGAAACAAAAATCACAATTAAGACCAGAGTTATAACCCAATATGTGATGTGTGATTGACTGACTACATTCTGTGACTGTCTGACATATCTGAATTTTATTAAGACTTTAATATTGCAGAGCTGCAAATATTATACAAATATTACAAAAATAATATGAAATTATAATAGATAAGTCCACCGCTGTGGTCTCGAGGTAGCGTGCTGCCTTGTCACGCAGCGTGTCCGAATTCGATCCCCGGTCGGGACAGCTTTTCTGGGTGAGGTTTTCATCGGAGTTTTTCCTCACATGTAAGACAAATGTCAGGAAAACCTTAAGGCCCAGACAGTCCCCAAAACCATATGGCCATCATTATCCTTGTCATCATCATCATCATCATCATCATCGTTCACCAGTGTGGAAAGCAACGGGAAGCTACCACATCTACAGTTCCCTAGTAAAGCTGCAAGCACAGCATGAAAATGCTATGATTACAGTGAAAGCCTGCCCTCGGCCGAATCACTTTGGATGCATAATAGATAAAAAGCGATAATATGGAGATGAATAAAGAACTTCACTCCTTTTATCATGTTTAGGAAATGTACAATTTGATATGCTGTAAAAATATTAAATAAATAGTGTAATTTATTTAACTTGGTTACCATGTAACATTTTAAATTTCACAAAATAAAGAAAATATTAACTTCTTAACAACAAAGGGCCTTCTCCATGGTCAAATATGCCTAATATGAGTATAATTTTATTACATCCATATTAACTGATCAACATTTATTTGCTGCTGTTAATAGATTGAACCATTCAAATAAATAAAAATGCCGATAAGGAATTTGTATTGTTCGTTCCAGAACACTAAAATTAATTTTCACGCGTCTCAACTTTAAAGACAAAAACAAAAATTAATGAAAAAGTACAGTGTGTAAATTATTAAAATTTTTATTTAAATGTGGAAGATTCTCTTATAATTCTTTCAAAGCAACTGATTACAAATTATATTGCTGACATGAGTTATATTTTTTAAACTAAACAATTGAAAGAAATCTCTTACAATGCGCGAAATCTTACTTTATGAGTGACTGTTCTCAGCTGGCGCACATAGTACAGCGTTCGCTTACGTATTTTCACTATGTTGGTTTCCAATAACGTTACACCCAATAATAATTTTCTTTTGCACTACCGGTTATACATACTTAATCACATATACTCCATGCCAATTGTATTTTTTATACAAGTAACTTCATATGATTTAAAACTGTTGTTACAATCAACACAATAATGTAACTGTGGCAAGATCGCACTGTGGATCCCCGATAATACGACACACATGGCATGTCAAAGGTCAAACTAGTACGAGAACCTTTCAAGTTCAAGGACTCCCACACGCACATTTTCTAACACATAAGAACCGTGCACTTGTTTTTAATTCCAGCACACAATACTTTAGTGATTCACTTAATAACATACATATTGAAGAACCGCATAATGAGGACATTTAAATGCCATTGATAAACATATAATTTTCTTTCACACATGAAAATTGTGCATTTTTCGCATTGATTGTTCATTTGAAATTTGTGCATATTCTATAACATACGGCTTCTACACTTTCACATGGTGAACTCCATGAGTTGCCGGATTAGCTGCAAGATGTTGAAATAGCTTTTTTAAAAATCTGTCTAGCAAGCATCTGAGTGCGCCGTGCGCGGTAGTAATATAAAAAAAGTCAGTCACGGGATTCTAACGGGAAACGTAATTACTTTACAACACAATGTCGTTAATACTTTTTTGTTAGTTATGCACCGATAACGTAGAATCCCAGAGGAAAGTTGAATCCATCAATTATCTATTGTATACAATAATTTTTGTATGTTTTATGTGACTGACTGTAGCTTACCCTTATTAATTATACGGCGCATTTTAATTATCTATAATATTATATTACAATTAATAGTACTATATTTACGATCAGAAAGGACCGAAACATGCTACAACAAAAGTGTCAGTGAAACAAAACAAACTTATACAGTGAAATCGTAAAACAAAATTTCGTTTAATTTTGCACGTGTTTTCAGGTTTCGGAATATTTGATGTTCTGCTGTTAATTTTAGAATCAAAATAATCCGTATTTTAAACATTAACTTCCAGAATCAGAAAAATTCATCTGTAAAAAAGTATATCTCATCGAAAAAATTACTCCTGCGCCAATTTCAAAATTTTCACATCGGTATGATATTTTCATGGAATTACTCTGCATTTAAATCCTTCCGTTGACTGTCTTTTAGCTCAAATTATCACATATGAAGGGCCAGTAATCCTTTTATGAAACAGCTGAGCCGAACAGTCTACCAGATTTCCTAAACCATGTTTATGATAATACACAGCGGAGTCCAGCAAGCAACTGACTGCGTCATGCGTATTAGCAATATAAATGAGGGGGCTCCAGCGGGAAAAATAATGACTTTACAACAAAATGTCAACAATACGTTTTTGTTAGTTGTGTACCGATAACATAGAATCCAAGAGGAAATTCTAATCCAACAATTATTATGTTGTGTACAGTAATTCTTATCAGTTTTCTGTGACTGACTGACCATAACTTACAGTTAACAACTATAGGACACATTTAAGGTATATAGAATATTAGAATCCAATTAATGTTGTTTCATGTACGACCAAGGAAGACCAAAGCATGGTTTAAAAAAAGAGTTTGTCAAATAAAACGAATTCATTCGACCAAATCATTAAACAAGAAATTGGTAAAATTTTGCGTATTTTTTCAGGTTTGGAATATGACAAGATGTACCATTATTATTAGATTAAAATAATGCACATTTGAAACATTTCCTTATAGAATTATAAAATTAGATATTTACATATATATATTACATCAACAAAATTATTCCTGCGTCAGTTTCAAAATTTTCACCTCGGTATGACATTTTTATGGAATCGCTCTATTATTATTATTATTATTATTATTATTATTATTATTATTATTATTATTAGTATTATTATTTTTATAAGTATTATTATTATTATTGTTATTATAAGTATTGTCATTATTATTGTTATTAATATTATTGTCATTATTATTATTACTATTATTGTCATTATTATTATTATTAATATTATTATTATTATTAATATTATTATTATTAATATTATTATTATTATTATTATTATTGATATTACCGTCGAATATTTTATATTAAAATACAAAAATTATTTAATGTTATTCCCAGATCTCTACACATGTGTTCTACTTAAAGATTTGAGCAAGCTGTTACGTGAGCTGGTAGATGTTATTTATCCCCAGAAGCGGGGTGAACAAACAAAAGCAGGCGCGTGAAAGCAAATTGTTGGATTAACCTAATAATCCTCAATTCAAACAAGACGCCATCATTATTACATTAAGCTACTTAGCGTTGCTAAGATTGATTCCGATCATGTTGCTGTTAAACTGACGATTTTCATACAATTCAGGTTCGCTTATGTAGACTTGATTATATTGAGAGAGGCAAAACATACTGGCAAACGTTCCTAAAAATTGTGCAAGATATTAACTCCGATTGTACACCAGACATGTGTATAATTATTTAATTTTTATACTTCCACTTGGTTCCATCGCTTCTGTCTACATTTTACAGCAATATTCTTAATCTCTGCTTATTCTACCGAAACCTCTCAGCTATTTCATCGAGGTAATCAAGCCATTATTTCATCACTATAACAACATGTTTAATATAATATATATTTTTAATGCCCCAGGTTGTCCTTTTTGGACATTTATTGTATTCTCTCCTGGAATTGGCGTAATTGTAACCCACTTCTGAGGTTGGGGCACCTGGAAGCCGGGGTTACGTTGCCCCGATGGCATGATGGGTGATGATGATGATTGTGGTGCGCCAGGAGAGTTCTTAATCTAAGATGAATATGAATGATGATGATTGCGATGGCCATATGATTTTCGGGGACTGTTTGAGCATTAGAGTTTCCTGACATTTGTCTTACAAGATAGGAGAAACCCAGATAAGAACCTCACCCAGGAAACTGTCCCGACCGGAGATCGAACAAGGACCCGCATGCTACCTCGAGACCACAGCGCTGTGGAGTATTAACAGAATATTGCAGTAAACAATCTTAATAAGGGCTATATACTTACTTAATACTTAATACGGGCTTTCCACTTTACAGCAGTTTACCTTTGATTCCTGCTTTCCAGAGATCTTCCCATTGTCCATCTTCCATACCCCTCTTCATCATGGCATCATATATTCCCTCATACCATGCTCTTCTAATTCTCCTCCTCTACCTTCTGCCAGATACCATCCAATCCAACACCTGTTTAGGCCACTGGTCTTCCGACATCCGTTGTACATGTCCATACCACTGTACAGCTCTCTTTGTTATCCTATCGATAACAGTTTCTTTTGCATCAATTTCTTGTCTGATATATGTATTTCGAATATGTTGTAGCCTGGATATTCTCATACTTCTCCGTAATCCATCCATTTATGTTGCCAAGATTCTTTTCTGCTTTCTGATCCATATGTAAGTATACTTTCTATTATTGTCTGTATAATCTCTTTTTTTGTTTTTCTGGTCAAATGTCTACTCCATAAAAGACCATTCAGGGATCTAATCGCCTTCCTTGCACAATTTACTCTGTTAATAATATCTTTTTCATGAGTACCAGATTTATCTATTATAGATCCCAGATATTTAAATTCTTCAACACATTTAATTATCATATTATTTATTTGTAGGTGTTCTGAATTTCCTCCGTTTACCATATACTCTGTTTTAATATAATTTATCTTCAGTCCACCTACCTCTAATGCATCGACTAACTTTCCGATCATATATTCTATATCTTCTTTATCTTGTCCTATTTTAATCTGGTCTTCAGCGAATAATAAATTGTGCAGTAAATGACCATTAATGTTGATTCCTATTCCCCTACATGACTTATTCCATTTCATTAATACATCTTCTAAATATATCTTGAACAATGTTGGTGACATCCCGCATCCTTGTCTTAATCCTTTTGTTATATCAAATTCGGAGGATATTCTATTTCCAACCTTAATACTTGCTTTACAATCATACATTCTTTTTAAAAATGGGCTACATAATATGTATATTAATATAACCCACTTAAATTTGAATTCATCCTTATTATATAATAATTTGTATAGGGAGTAAATTTTAAATTGGAACGTATGATATACGTAGAAAAACATTATTGGTAATATAAATTAATTTGTAACATATATTATTAATATAAATAATCTATTATTTAGAGGAAGATGTGAAGCCACCTCGAAGAACGCGTTTGATGGGGCAATGCGGCTACCCTGACTAGAACCTCAGGTTTGAATCCTGTTGGTTCCGGACAGTATTGGTAGTGTGCTTACACAGGGAATTTTGGGGATATTCTCGAGGTTCTTCCAAATTTCATCACACCAACACACTCAACTCTTCTACCCTCCTCCATCATGTTATTTCTATATATATAATGGCGTAGCCCAATGTTGAGCGATAGTCTCGCCTTCTCTAGGAGTTAGTAGAATTAATTTACCGTATTTGCCCATAGATGTCATGAATTGTATGCGGTCAACATACCGACTCAGCAGTCAATAGTATGTTGAGCCTTTTTATTCAACAGAAGGAGTCTTGTATTAAAAATTATAAAAGATTTCAATTTTTTTGGAGTAGGGAAACTACTAAGATTGTAAGACTTATGAAGCTCCTCTATTTGGACTTAAGGATCTTATTTGAATCTCAAAATCTTCAGGCTCGGGATCCACGGCTTAAAGTCACTCCCGGAGGACTGGCTCCTTGAATTTTTACAATCTCAAAAAAAAAAAAAATCCCGTGATCCTGAGATCCAAAGGCAAGGAGTATAACCACTAGTCCTCAGCGGCCGACCGTGTCAGTGCATCTTCATTAAATTATTTCATATAACCATTTACCTCATCTCATGTTAAGTAAAAAAAAAATAGTCTGGTTTAGCAACCACATGTGTTTAAAATATGTGGTTGATCTAATAAGGGCACACAAATGTACTTCCTCATGACTCCGATCCGGCGTGTCAAGTTAGGGAAGAATCGAGCCAAAGCTATGTTTTTGCTCCATATCGAAGCCTTTGATCCAGTAAATAGCGGTATTTTTCATGGGTGTGAATGCTTGATGCATGTCGAACTAGGAACATAATAGCAGTCTGCATATCACCGTAGAATAGATTTCATCTCAATTTTCCACAAAGTAAATATGTTTTTATAACGTTTTTATACGTTTTTATAACCCAAATCTACCTCCACTAATCTAATCTAATGGGAACAAATGGAGCTATTTGAGGTTGTTCTCATGAATATATTATTTTTAAAAAAATACAGATCTTCACCAATACTATCAGTAGACACCGAAAATAACCATCCCACATGTGACCCTTACACTAGCTGGTTGATTATCCTACATCTGTGATTAACACATATGGATGTGAGGCCAGCAGCCGGATGGTAGACCAAGGGCTTCTAGGTCTGTCGCGCCATGGAGGAGAAGAAAGTGTGTGTGGGTGAGAGTGTCCGCTAATCTCTAGTGGCCGCAGTTTTTGTTTCATCGAAACGAAACTTGGCAAGTATCAATTAATTATAAAGAGTAAGACGGAGTTCGTTAACCAGCAAAATAGGATCATGAGGTGCAGGAGCTCGCCAGAAACGAACATTTAAAAATTGTTGTAGCAGTCGCAATGTTCGATGTTTCAGAACGATACTCATTTTAATACTATGACAACACACAGAGGAAGGTAAAATTCAGCTAAATCTAACAAATAGAAAGGCGGGGGGGGGGGGTTACCTGAAACCCGAAATTGAAAATTGTTTCTAGTACCGCCACGTTTAGTTCTTCATAGTGTATACCATAAAATTTAATTAACCCTTACATGGGCGATGTATTTTATAAGATACAATAGTTTAATTTATTAAAAATGTTAATAAAACCATGGAAAATTGAAACAATAATTCTTTAAAAAGATGTAAAATTATACAATATACAATACATAGGTAATACTTAGTGTTATATATGATTTATTTTCACTGCGATAGGACACTTGTAATAAGCTGGCACCAGAAACTGAATTTCTCCAATTTAAGAAAACAAATATATATTTCCGTAAACCAGCAGAAAAAAGGGAACATATTTTTGACTCGCTGAGAAATTCGCTTAGTTTAAGCGCTTACTGCGTGGCGGAATTTTGTTGTAACAATTAAGCTTATTAATATGATTATAATCGCATTATAATAATTGTACAGCATGTAGTTAATGTACCCAATTTACCAATTAAAAATTAAAAGAGTCGACATGTTTCAACAGCGAAGCTGTCATTTTCAAGACTAAATATTGACTGTCAGTATTTAGTCTTGAAAATGACAGCTTCGCTGTTGACTCTTTTAATTTTAATTGGTGAATTGGGTACATTAACTACAGTTTTTACGATTTTATCACAAAGAAGATCATTAATTTATTAAACTATAATTGAATCAGTCATTTAGAATAGGGCTCGCCTCTAATTTGTTCAAAATTTCACATTTTGATACTTTTCCAAGTCCTAGAGCGTCGGTGATGTACCTTATATGAAAAGGGAGCATATTTCATCCGTTAATGCACATCTTTTAGACAGAATCATATTGAAGCGTTCATTTGGAAAACGGGTCATTTCCTGCTGTCGGTGTAGGGTTCTACGCTGTTAAAAATAATTTATAATAGTTCATGACTGCAAGAAACAACGAAACGAATATAGAGGTGATAAAGACGTGCCCTGGAATGCTGATGATTGGAAAATAAAATGTGCAACGGCGAGTCTGTGAGCAGCTCATACTTTACTTCAAGTAGCTTCCGTTAAGGTTTTCCAATGTAATTTGTTTATTTCTATTTTTATAAAGATGTAAGTTTTAGTAGTTACAGTTGCCTTGATATTTCATAAATCCTGGTTAGTTCTGTAAACGGGCCATCTCCGGATAGGAAAAAAATGATTATTAACAAATTAACTCACTGGCACTAACGAACCCGTAGGTTCATGGCCGCGCAGACATAAGCTCTCCATACATCCCTATCCGGAACCAATATTTTCCAGTCATCCCCTGTATAATCTACTTTCCTCAAATCATAGTTAATGTCACTCTCCCACCTCATTCTTGGTCTACCAACTGGCTGTTTTCCCTCTGGTTTTCTTATAAGAAGCTTGAATGTATGTCTTTCATTCCCATTCGTGCCACATATCCTGCCCATCGCAGTCTACGAGACTTAAATATTTACATTATATCTGGCTCCCTACAAAGACCTTATAAAGACCATGTAGTTTACTGTTATGTAGTCTTCGCCATTCACCTGTCTGTTCATCTCTCTTTAGTCCAAAAATTTTCCTCCCATCCGATTGAGGACCTTTCCACTTTTCAGCGGTTGCCCTTTTACCAGCCGGCTGCTGGCCCTTCACATCCACATGTGTCAATCACAGAGGTAGATGATCAACAGCCAGTGTAGGGGTGACATGTGGTTAGCATGTCAAGTCCCCCAGCCGTTATAGCTGGTTCCTCAACCTGGAGCCGCTACTTATTGTAGCTACCCAATTGCCTCACGATGCTGGGTGGGCACCGGTCTCATACTGGCCGAAATACCATGAGAAAATTTCTTCCCCCATGGAGACTCGAACCAGCGCAAGTCCCGTAGCTCGGCGCCAAGGCTTCCTACCTTAACCGCTCGGCTAAGAACTTTATTCTCAAATACTCGTAATCTCCTTTCCTCCCTTAAAGTAACAGACCATGTTTCGCATCCATATAATATAACTGGCCGAATATAGTTTTATATATTTTCAGTTTAACATTTTTTGAAAGGAGTTGGGACGTTAAGAGTCTCTGTAATGCATAATAGCACACATTTCTAGAATTGAGCCTATGTTTAATTTCTTTGTGCGTCTCATTCCTGTTTGTGATTATTGTTCCTAGGTATTTGAATTCAGCCACTTCCTCAAAATTTCGCTCATTTGTCATTAGCTGTCCATTTCCATTATGTAATGCATTTCTATGTGTGGCCATATACTTAGTTTTATTGATATTTACTTCCAGTCCCAAATTCTTAGTGTTAGTCAGTAGTGGGTGCGTGTTGGCCTTTAGTATCTCCTCGCTATCGCCCAATGGTACTACATCATCAGCTTAAACTAACAGCTTATTAATGCCATTGAGTTTTAGGCTTTCTTCATCCTCTGAAGATTTGATGGCATGCTCGAGTACAGGAAAAATTATTATTATACTAGCTAATAGCCGGTATACAGAGATGAATGGTTGGACCACATCACGAGAATGGATAACAATAGAATTCCGAAACAGATTCTTCATTACAAACCACTAGAACGAAGAAATGTTGGAAGAGCCACTAAAATATGGATAGACCAATTCTAACATGAGATCGGAACAGACCAGCAGGTCAAATCCTTGATGCTGCTGATGATGATGAGGAGTATATCGTAATTTTTGTTAGATATCCAGTGCTGATTACTCGGCGTTGCCCGGAAATCTACTTGTTCCGATCTCCTTGGCATCAATGAGATGAAAGACAAACATTGTTATTGTGAGTTATCCTTAAAGATAGACATATGCTGTTGCAGACTTTAGAGTTTTTACATATTCAATTCATTAATTTACCACTTAAGAATTCAAAAGCAATTTTATTGTGAACCCAAGCCCTTTTTTTATCTCCGGCCCTGTAGTGCATAAGGTAATATACATTGTCACAGAAAATTCTTTAAATTATGAAAACAAACATTCAAATCGGTCAAGTAACTTTTTGTCCATATACGCAACAGACAGACACACACTCATATTTATATATAAAGATAATCCGTAATCCTTTTAATAACTAAACATATTTTTTAGATAGATAGATCATCGGTTGATTAATGTCTTTGACATCGTCCGATTTCTATTAGACAATTTTGTCGGTCCATCCAATCTTCTGGTTTTAGATATTTCTCTTTTATGTATACATAGCACATATGTTTCCTGACTCCAGGAGGTCTTAGGTCTTCCTCTGCCTCGTCTTCCCCCCAGCTTTCCATTCCAAAACATATTTTGGTAGCCGATCCTCTTCCATTCGCTGGACATGTCCGTACCATCATAATTGCTGAGTTTTAATATAATCTAAAATACTGTCTTCAATCTTCATTTTCTCCCTTATAACTGAGTTATTATTTTTTCTCTTCTTCAAATTTTTGCTGCCCGTTGTATAAAATTCATTTGCCAAAAGATACATATTTATTTTTTGTTGTTAATGGCCAAAATTCTACTCCATAAGTAAAGATGCTTTTAACAATTATTGTATGATATATTATTTTATTTATTTAAATATAATGGGATGATAGCAGGCTCATTTTCAAAACAGGTCATCTCCTCCCAGGAAAAATAATTTTCATATACTTTCTGTTGGACCATAAATGTTTATGTAGGCATTTTTACGTTATGTAATCCCCTTTATTGATAAAACATACTGTTTTAATTATCCTATAAACAAAATGGAATTCAATGATTTTTTTGCTTTACCTCTATAATGTATAAAAGTGGAGACAACCCCTTTTCAAGATAACCAAATCAATTACTGTAATTGTTGTATTTTTATGTAACAGATGTTTGTCCTGTTTGAGTGGAAGAGCAGTCCACAGAGTCGATAAGTCCCCAGAATTCTTTTTCTTCGCGGATTGTCATAGTTATCGACGTTTCTCCATCCCCAGTCGCCATCTTTCTCTATTCTGACATTCTTCAATACGTAAATTTCTTGTTATCATTGCCTCTTCGACGTCGATACACCATTTGTGTCGTACGCGACCTCGACATCTTCTTATACTTCTATAAGATACCTTATTAGATAATATTTTTTTCTTCATTCTATTGACATGACCAAATTCACTCTCTTCTGAACTTCATCAAGTCCATCTGTTTATGTTTTCATTTCTTCTCTTATGACATCTCCGTGCTTCATCTAGACGCGTTTTACATTGACTCAGTCTCAGGAAATCTATTTCGGTGCTCAAAAGCTTATTTTTATTTCCACTAGTTAATGCCATGCCTCTAACCCATACAACTAGAGTGTTGTATATCCTCGTTTTTGCATTTCTTCGTATTTTATATTCTATAAAACAGAGTTTAATGTCCTTATCATTACCCTTCCTTTATTTATTCTCGTTAAAATCTCATCACTAATATCGTCTTGTTTATTAAAAATATCATCCAGATATTTCTGTGTTTAACACCTTCAATTTGTTTACCTTCTGCACGTAAATTCTCAATTTTATCATCCTCACTACCGGGTATTCATGTTTAATCCAGTCCACCAGAATAAAAAATAAATATTCCGGATTTGTAAGCTCTTAAAATCCCATCAACACCGCCCACTTCGCAAATAGTGGCAACTAATGTAGAAAAAAAACTGCAGATATTGTAATGCATATAAATACGAATATAATAAAATACAATACCAGATTGTCACAGAATAAGATAGTGTTAATGCATATTAGTACATTTTTGAGTCAGTTAAGTAATCACCTTACCTCATAATTTAGTAGAAATCTTGAGAACATGTACCAGAATGTCTGCATTCTCAACAATTCCACTACATTATTAAACTCAATCACTGGCACTATCGAACCCATAGATTCATGACTGCGCGGACATAGCTCTCCATACATCCATATCCTTAGCTAATGTTTTCCAATAATTCCCTGTATAATCTACTTCCCTCAAATCATATTTAATGTTATTCTCACACCTCATTTTTGGTCTACCAACTGGTCGTTTTTCCTTTGGTTTTCCTTACAAGAAGGTTTCATGCACATCTTTCACTCCCCAATTCGTGCCACATGTCCTGCCTATCGCAATCTACGAGACTTAACTGTTCTTATTTTATCTGGCTTCATATAAAGACCATGTAGTTCTTTGTTATGTAGTCTTCTCTATTCACCTCTCTGCTCATCTCTCTTTGGTCCAAATATTTTCCTGAGATCTTTATTCTCAAATACTTGAATTCTCCTTTCTTCCCTTAAAGTAAGAGTCCATGTTTCGCATCCATATAACATAACTGGTAGAATAATATTTTTATATATTTTCAGTTTAATGTTTTTTGAAAGGGGTTGGGACTTCAAGAGTCTCTGTAATGCATAATAGCACGCATTTCTAACTTGGGACCCACAGCTTAAAATCCTTTCCAGAGGATTTGTGCTTAAGAATTTTTTAATTCTAAAAAAAAATCTACCCCGGCCGGGTTTGAATCCGTGACACTCGAGACTAGAAGAAAAGAAACATAACCACTATACCATCGCGGTCGATATTCACATAGGTTACCACAATACTTTTGTGGTAGTCATGAATTAATAAACGTTCTTTACGAAAGCAGAATACAGTACGTACGTAAAAAATAAAATATTAAAATGTATTTACAATAGTGCACAGTAATATATTTGCATATTCGACATGCAGAACGACATTGTGCGTAAATTCACATGCTGTGCAAATTTAACAAGTGTCTGAACTTACTGAAAATGTCAAGTCTCTATTGAGCGTATGTACATAAGGGAGAGATAGCAGATCCTCTGACGTTAATTAATTATTAATTAAAGAACTGGAGGCTTTGAGGATACTCAAAATCTGACATCAGTGTCACGATAAACAGGTGGTCCCTCCCACTTCTACTCAGTAAATAATTTAGCAAAAGTTATTCTATTAATACCCCTCATACTTACTTACATACATCCTCCGTGGTAATTTAACTTGTCATGGTGGAGTGGCTTGTGTGTTTAAATGATCCCGAGAGTTATGCCGGTAGTAGCATTCCTGCTGATAGGGTTACCCATGCCGGACTGGTCGAAGGTGATAAGCCAGCCAAAAAAGTACCTTGGTCCAAAGAGCGACGATCTTTCACCATAAAAATACAACCGTCAAGAAACGCGGATATGGGTTCCACTGGAGTAATCTCAGAGGGAGATGTTCCTAGGAACATGGAATGTTAGGACTTTATATAACGGCGGGGTGCGAGAGGAAATAACGCGAGAATTAGATAAATCACCCTTGGATATAGTCGGTTTACAGAAAGTTAGATGGCCAGGAGAAGGTAGTCAGGAATCAGGAAGCTTAGCATAATAAGATAGGGATGTAGAAAGACCTGAATGTTTTCTAGTCCGAAGGAGGATCCTGTCCGCATTCCGAGATATTAAGTTTGTCAGTGATAGGATATCATACATAATTCTAAAGAGTAAACGACATGATTTTGTAAATGTAGATGCTCCCAGAGAAGATAAAGATCAAGGATGAGTTCTATGAAGAATTAGAATTCATATTTGATAGCCTTCCACGATATCATATGAAAATTTTCTTCGGAGATTTTAATGCAATAGTGGGACGGGAAGATATATTCAAACCAACAATAGGAAAATTCTGTCTTCATGAAGATAGTAACAACAATGGAGTTAGATTAGTCACTTTTGCCACATAAAATAATCTCATTGTTAAGAACACAACATTCCAGCATAAAGATATTCATAAATACACCTGGACGTCTCCAGATAGCCAAACTCGGAACCAGATAGATCATTAATAGAGTACAAATGCTGGCACAGTAGCATGATCGATTTTAGATCAGTTGAGGGGCAGAGTGCAAATTGGATCATCATGTGTTCAGAGTGAAAATCAGACAACGGCTATCGCTTAAGAGAGAAACAAACGCTAAAAATGATTTTCAAAAAATTGAATTAAAAACTTTAGAAATGATGAAATGCGACAAGAATACCAAATAAAAATTGCTAATAGATTTGAAGTACTGGAATCTTCAGATGACAACGTGGCAAACGAAGAAGAAAATGATATAAATAATGAATTGGAGGCTATAAGAGAAGCAATTACATTGACAGCATCAGAAAACATTTGTTATACAGAGTGACCCATTCAAATCTCCCACATTTTAATTAATCATAACTTACAAATTATGCGGAATTATGAAATGATGCCATTATTTGACGAAACTAAAACTCAATTAATTTTTATTGCTACACATTAAAACACCTCTATATGTGTACCATTAGTAGCACGAACAATATAAAGTCTGTATTCGGTTTCGTGCCACGGTCTGTCCAACATGTCCATTCGTATTGCTGCAATTGTGTCAAGGATACGGGTTCGTAATCATGAATATCGTGTACAGGAGTCGCCAACACGTGGTCTTTAACATACTCCTAGAGGAAGATATCCAGTGTACTGATGTGTGGCGAACGTGGTGGACAGCAAATTGGTCCGCCGCGTCCAATCCATCTATTGGGAAGGATTCTTTGAGTGCATTCCGAACATCCAGGCTCCAGTGTGGTGGGGCTCCATCTTGCTGAAAGATTACTTGGGGTTGCACATCAGCTATTGGGGGTACAAAAACTGTTTCAACATGTCTTTGTAAACTTATTGACTTCTCATGGAAGAAAAAATGACCTATAATCCTGTTCTTCATCAGGCCGCACCAAACGTTTACTGTTGGTCTATCCCGGACGTGTTCACTGTAGACGTATGGATTTTGCGTGCTCCAGATCCTTACATTGTGTCGATTAACAGATCCTGATATATTGAACGTTGCCTCGTCAGAAAAAAATACGTTTCTAAGAAATTGAAGAACCTTGTCAACACGATCCAGCATTTCAATAGCCAATGCCTGTCGTCGTGGCCTGTAATCTGGCTTTATTTGTTGAACAATTTTCACCTTGTAGGGGTACAAACGAAGCTGTTATGAAGCACTCGATGCACAGTTGATCTCGGCACATTTAACTGCCGGGAACCTTGGCGAATTGATTTTTGTGGACTTCTCTGAAATTCTGTTCTAATTTCTTCAATGTTTTCTTCTGAAACACGTGTACGAGCACCTCCTGATTCTATTTTAACGCTTCCAGTCGCCAGAAACTACTCAAGCCATGCCTTAATGGTCTTCCCAACAGATGCATTTCATCCATATTCTCTCCGGTAATTTCTTTGCACAGTAATTACTGATTTCTTCTCTGAAAACCAGAAAAGAGTTTGTGCTCGATGCTGCGAAGTCGCCATTTTGTTTTATGTCATTATTGTCCAACATGCGACAGATGAATTAACTGCTACAATGAAAACAAGTATTATTTGAGTTTCTCTTTTTTTAATACCAACCTGATTTCTTAATACCGCATACTTTTAACGTTATGATTAATTAAAATGTGGGAGGTATGAATGGGACACGGTGTATACAAAAAGATGCAAACATGAAATGGTTCGATGAGGAATGTGCCGACATTGTAAAGAAACGGACGCTAGCAAAAATTAAATGGTTGGACGAGCCAAATGAAGTAAATTTAGAGCAATTGGGTAGTCTTAGACGGGAACCGCCAGGTTACTAAAGACTAAAAAGAGGGAATATTAGACAGAGATGGTTAATGATCTTGAAATAAAAGCAAAAAATAGGAACATTAGAGAATTATATCAGGGAATTAGTATAGAGAAGAAAGGGCTTCAAGCTAGAACAGACATAATTCGGAACGAAATTGGGGATGTGATGCAGATTCCCGGAATGTATTAAGTAGACGGAAAGGTTACTTTAATCAGTTATTAAATGTACATACAGAACAGGATATCGAAGAGGATAATTTACAGACAGCAGATGCTAGTCGCAGAAACAAGTGCATTAGAGGTTCAACTGGCGATAGAAAAATAGAAAATGTATAAAGCGGCAGGTTCACAAGAGATCCCAGCAGAACTGATAAAATGGGGGGAGAATAATTAAAGGACAAGATATGCCGGTTGCTTAGTATGGCTTGGGAAAAAAAAGAAGCTCTTCCAGAACAATGGAAAAAAATAGTTTATCGAACCAATTTATAAGAAAGGAGATAAAACTGATTGCAATAACTACATGTGCATCTCTTTACTTTCAACTTCATACAAAATTGTAACAAATATATTAGCAAGCAGACTTACTTATTATATTGACGACATTCTATGATATCAACAATGTGGATTTAGAAGAAACTGATCTACATCAGATCAGATTATTAGTGTAAGACAGATTATAAGAAATAAATGGAAATATAATGGCACTGTACATCAACTATACGTATACTCCAAAAAAGTATACGATTCAATTAAAAGGGAGAAGATATATAGTATCCTGCTGGAATTCGGAATTACTAAAAAGTTAGTTAGGTTTATACGAATGTGTCTAAATGGCACAACGAGTAGGGTTCGTGTAGGCATACAGTTTTCGGATACTTTTGAAATTCACAATGGGTTGAAGAAAGGAGATGCACTATCTCCTCTGCTATTTAGTTTTGTACTAGAACATGCCATCAAATCTTTGGAGGCTGAAGATAGCTTACAACTCAATAGTATTAATAAGCTGTTAGTTTATGCTGATGATGTAGTACTATTGTGCGATAGCGAAGAGATACTAATGGCCAACACGCACACACTACTGAGTAACACTAAGAAATTGAGACCGAATGTAAATATTAATAAAACTAAATATATGGTCGTAAATAGAAATATATTATGTAGTGGAAATGGACAGCTAAAGGCAAATGAGGGAAATTATGAGGAAGTGGCTGAATACAAATACCTAGGAACAATAATCACAAATAGGAATGAGATGCACAAAGAAATGAAGCATTGGTTCAATTCTAGAAATACATGTTATTATGCATTACAGGGACTCATGATGTCCCTAATCCTTTCATAAAATGTTAAACTAAAAGTATATAAAACTCGTATTTACCTGTTATATTATATGGATGCGAAACATGGTCTGTTACTTTAAGGGAGGAAAGGATATTACGAGTATTTGAGAATAAAGTTCTTAGGAACTTTAGCGGTTAAGGTAGGAAGCCTTGGCGTAGAGCTACGGGACTTGCGCTGGTTCGAGTCTCCATGGGGGAAGAAATTTTCTCATGGTATTTCGGCCAGTATGGGACCGGTGCGCACCCAGCATCGTGAGGCAATTGGGTAGCTACAATAAGTAGCGGCTCCAGGTTGAGGAACCTGCTATAACGGCTGGGGGACTCGACATGCTAACCACATGTCACCCCTACACTGGCTGTTGATCATCTACCTCTGTGATTGACACATGTGGATGTGAAGGGCCAGCAGCCGGCTGGTAAAAGGGCAACCGCTGAAAAGTGGAAAAGACCCTCAATCGGAATCAGGAAAATTTTTGGACCGAAGAGAGGTGAACAGACAGGTGAATGGAGAAGACATTCATAATAGTGAACTACATAGTCTTTATAAGAAGCCAGATAAAATAAGAACAGTTATGTCTCGTAGGCTGTGATAGGCAGGACATGTGACACGAATGGGGTGTGAAATACGTACATGTAAGCCTCTTGTAGGAAAACCAGAGGGATACGCCCAGTTGGTAGACCAAAAATTAGGTGGGAGAATAACATTAACTATGATTTGAGGAAAGTAGATTATACGGGGAATGGTTGGAAAACATTAGCTAAGGATAGGGATGTGTGGCGAGCTTATGTCCGCGCGGCCATGAACTTATGGGTTCGATAGTGCCAGTGAGTTAGGTTAGTTAGTTTGTTAGTCATACTTACATACAATGGTTTGCTACCAATTGTACAGTATACTCATAAATGTATCAATTCAGAGGATTTCGGAAATACATTCTGAGCCACGACAATGGTTTTGAAATTTGTTATTGTTTCTATAGCATAAACAAGTAACAAATACGAAATTATAAGGGTTACTTTTCAGAAACAACGTCTAAATACTAGCAACGGTTTCTATAAGCACTTTATTTGATTTGCAGAACTTAGAGATATTACAAAAACAATAAACTATTGTGAAACCGCGTTCGTAGTTTTAACGTCATTTCTGCAATCAACTGATAATCTGCATCTACAATGGCGTAACAAACCAATGTTTGGCCTTAGCATCTCCTTTGTTAAGAGTTACTAGACCAAGTTAGT
Source organism: Diploptera punctata (assembly GCA_030220185.1). NCBI lineage: Eukaryota > Metazoa > Arthropoda > Insecta > Blattodea > Blaberidae > Diploptera > Diploptera punctata. The sequence continues at coordinate 480,292 of JASPKZ010001577.1, read as the reverse complement.
TTCTTCTTGTTCTTCTACGTCACGGTTTAGGCTTATTTACTACCCTGTCCCGGCTTCAAATTGTTGCTGCTCCATATTTTTTGGTCTTCCCAATCTTCTTGTTCCTCGTGGTGAATAGTTGTATGGTGCGTTTGGTATTCTATTCCCAGTTATCCTTGTAAGGTGTTCTTTCCAGTTTGTTCTGTATTTCACTATTGTTGTATTTAATTCCTCTTTTGTAGCTGTTTTCTTATTTGTGTGTTATGTTTTTTGTCTGTTCTTTCATATCCTATTATTGGTCTGAGCAATTTCATTTTAGCAGCTTGTATTCTGGCAGATTGTTGTGTTGTCACTGTCCATGTTTTGGATCTATAAGTAATAATAGGAACTGCCACTGGTTTGTATAATTTGATTATATAGTCTGTCCTGGCTTTATGTTCCAAAGTTATTTTTAGTGTTCCTGTGATATAATTAAACTTATTTAGTTTGTTATTTATGTCAGTTTCCGCTGTGTACGATATTTTGCAACCTACAAAGTTATATCTTACCACTTGTTCTACTGGTTTATTTTCTTCGTCTTCTGTTTTTTGGTATTAAAATATGGTAATCTGCAAAGGCTACTGTTTTTATTACTACATTTCCTACGTTAATTCCCCCAGTCGTCATTTGCTTCCATGATCTTATCATGTCGTCAAAATAAATGTTAAAAAGAGTGGTTGATAGTGGAAAACCTTATCTAACTCTTCCTGTTATATGTAATGGTTCCCTATTATTTATTTTTATTTTTGTTTTCTCATACATTTTCTTAATTACTGCTACGGGTGAAAACAGAAAAAATATGCGCAGGAGAGAAAGGAATATATAGAATTACTGTGAGAAAAAAAATTAGAATAGCAAAATAAGAAATCCGAAGAAATGAGAGTCGCAACTGAAAGTGTGAACATTGCGAACATATGGAAAGCGATAAGGGAACTCAACGTAAAGTCCGTAAATCGGACAAGACTAACGCCCGGGAATGGAAAAACTACTTTGATAGGGTGCTGGGAAATGAGAGGTTAAGATATAATCAAGGAAATATATTTGAGATCCCTGGCCCAATTTATATTCAATTACTGGATCAGGATATTTCGAACGATTAAGTGGTTTCTTCCATTGAATGGTTAAAGAATGCTTAAGCACCTGGAATTGATGGATTACCAGGGGAATTCTGAAAAATATGATATCATCCAAAAAAATTATTAGACGTTTTGAAAACTGCGTTCAACAAACTTTTTAATGAAGGAGATTATCCGCAAGTCTGGGCGACAGGTGTCATCCAACCGCTATACAAAGGGAAAGGTGGGACACAGGTACCAGAAATTTACAGGGGAATTTGTCTCTTGTCAGTGTTCGGAAAAATATATTGTAAAGTACTTTACGAACGAATGAGACAATGGGCTAAAGAGAACAATAGGATCTCAAAATATCAGGCAGGTTTTAGAGAAGGGTACTCCACGGTGGACAACGTATTTGTTCTGAGAACATTAATTGTTGACAATCTGAAAATTAAAGGGGGTAAATTATTTTGTGCATTCATTGATTTAAAGATAGCATTTGATACTGTGGGCCGAAACGCACTTTGGGAAAAATTAAATCGGAAAGGATTGTCTCATAAAATGATACATGCTTTAATGTCAATTTATAAATATGTTAAATTTGTATAAAAGTATACCAAGGGGACATCACAGAGAGGGGTAAAGCCAATCGGGGAGTGAGACAAGGTTGAATTTTATCACCAATGCTATTTAATCTATTCGATGATGATGATAATGTAGACGTAATGCTAGAAAGAGACATTGAGGCTCTGGAGATAGGAAATGTTAAAATCCCAGTCCTGTTGTATGCAGATGATTTAATTATATGTTCCAAGACAATCAAGGGATTGCAAAGAGGTCTTGACCTACTGGAAATATACTGTAAGAATTGGGGAATGACTGTAAATATTTGTAAGACAAAAACAATGACCTTTAAAAATGGGACGGTTTATGGTAGAGCAGAGGAATGGAAATGCAGAGATGAAGTACTTCAAAACGTGAAACATTTTGAATAGTTTGTTACGACTTTGAAAATGGACGGAAAGTGGAAAAAAACATATTGATATAGCATTATTTAAAGGCAGAGGACAACTTATGAGTGTACTCGGAATTCTGGGTCGAGTGACTGATATTCCAGTCAGCACATTAGAAAAAAAGTATGGAGCGATGGTGAGGCCAGTAATGCACTATGGTAGTGAGATTTGGGGTTTCCAAAGTACGGAAATACTAAATAAGGTATCTACACATTTTCTAAAATGTATTACAGGACTTAGTAAGGCCGTTTCTAACTGTGGAATTTTATATGAATTTGGGTCATTCCAGGACGACATAAACTGTAAAATTCGTGTACTCAAATACTGTTTGCGGGTAATCCAGGGTGAACAAACAATGCTTAGAGCAATCTGTTACGACCACCAAATTAGAAACATAGATGTTAAATTTTGGGCAGAAGAGTTTAGGAGAGAACTCCAAAAGATTGGGATGGGTTAGATATGGGGAAAAGGGACTGAAAATCGCACGAACATGTGGAGAAAAATAAGGAGGAGGTACTTAGATATAAACCAACAAGATATTTTCGCCGAATGTACAGGAAAACGCTCACTGTGCTTAAAAAGAGACCTAAAACACGTTTGGGGAAAAGAGTCTTATATACTCAACCTAGGATTTAAAGAGAGTACAGGGCTTGCTTGGTTTAGGCTAGGGGCATGGAAATTTCTAAAAATTAGCGACGATCACGATATGCGAATATGTCCAATGTGCGGGAACGTTGAAGATGAGATACATATATTAGGAAAATGTGATGATTTAGAATATTGTAGACGTCAGTTATTAGCGGATAGATTTCTAAATTCTAATTGGAAAAGATTGGCATGCTACAAGTTATTGGCAAATCCAGAAAATTGGATAAACTTGGGTAATTTTCTGGACAAAACGCGGAAAATAAGAACAACACTCATTCATGAATAAATATATGTTATCAAAATGCAATATCATTAATTCTTAATAATTATACATAACTTAATTAGTGTATAATGCTATTGTATTATTATGTAAATATAACATTATTGTGTTTTCTTTATGTAATTGTAATGTTATTATTTTTTTGTTTTTATTTATACTATTACCAATAAATTATTACTTTATTGTACCGGACTGTCAACAGCACGTACGGCGTACTGACCGTGGGACCCATATTTGTAAATAATATTGTAATTATCTTACTTTTAGTCTAATAAAGTCCTACTACTACTACTACTACTACTACTACTACTACTACTACTACTACTACTACTACTACTACTACTACTACTTCTACTAATTACTGTTATCAAGTGTTGTGGAATTCCTTTTTCGCTTAATATGTTTCATAAAGTTAATTTATTAGACTTATTTCGCAAAGATGTCATGAATGGTATGCGGTGAACATACCGACCCCATTGAGACATTTTGTAGCTAACTAAGGTATTGCTAGCATGAAGTATGTAAGTACATTTTGGGTAGAGACCTCTTCATTCAGGCTTAAGGATCTTTCACGAGCCTGAAATATCTTCAGACTCGGGACCCACGAGTTAAAGTCCCTCCCGGTGGACTTGCGCTTTGGATTTTCCCACCCTAAAATATCCATTGACGCCTGCCGGGTTTGAATCCATCATCTTCGAGAGCAGAGGCAATGAATAACCAGTAGTCCACCGCAGCCGACATTATTATTATAGTAATATGGAATAAAATTCAAGTTTAGAATAATACAACTAAAAAGAAAAATGTATGTCTGCACCGGGTTTAGAACCCAGATCAATTACTTTACGGTATTCAGGCATTCATGGACAGACATAATTCTTCTAATTTTGAAATCTCCTATACCCTTTGAAATGAAAACTATTTACAAAACGAAATGAAAACTATTTACAAAACAGTATGAACTATTTCCACCAAGAAAACACTATGACAGTTTTTTTCTGTTATATTAGATAATTGTGAATGTAATATTGAAATTAATACACTTACGTTTGCTATCCACATGCTGTAGTTAATACAAATAAGTAGGTGCGGATTGTTAGACAATTGCAACATTACATTTAGAATAATATACTGTACATCAATTGTTAAAATTTATATTATTCCTAATTGAAGACATCCCTCGATTAAGGATGTAACCAGCGATTTAGTATGATATTAGGTGTAGAAGGAGCACTATATTATAAGTAAGTTCAATCTAATGGCAAATGATGAAATGTGCTTAGCAAGAGTCCAAGTACGTACTCAATAAGTAGGGCATATTACATACACAACAGTAATAATAATAATAATAATAAAGATGATAATAATAAAGATAATAACAAAACAGTAATCAATACTTTTAAAATTCATGACGAAACACCGTTGAGGTAAGTATGGAATATGTAAACATAAAATAAATACCTGAGATCTCAGTCGTTCTCAACTTTATGAAGGCTGTAAGATGAAGTACTTTCGGAGCATTTGCTCCATCATCAGCCTGTAGATTGGTACTAGTTCTTTGTTTTTTTGCGCGATCCGCGCAAGCAGGTCGCTTTTTTTTCGTTTATACTGTTTTTCCTTCTTGTTTTACCTTTTTCTTTTTTGTTCTACCTTTTTTCTTAACTTTCTTTTTATTTGTTCTCGCATACAGACACAGGGACAGGGCACACAGCCAGACCCAAGGTGGAGATTTAAAATCCCCTAACCCGAGTCGCCGGAGTGGAGTCTACCGACTACGCCACGGCGACGGACTAGACTCAGAAGGCCAGATGGAGCTTACTTCACATCATATAACCTTCATAAAGTTGAGATCTCAGGTATCTATTTTATATTTTAAATTATAAATAATACTAATGTTTTATTTAAGCTGGAAGAATTAAGGCTTTAAGGCCTTCCCTTCTACTCAACCAGCGAAAATTAAAATCATATCAAAATTACACACTTATTATAATTTTAAAATATAGACTAAACAAAAATTATATATAATACTTGCTAACACTAACAAAACATGAAATAAAGTAAGAAAAGCGTCCTAGAATAATATTTATACGTATATACAAAATGCTGAATATAGTTGTTATGCAGTTAATATTTTCATTGTGTGGAACTTAAGATATCAGTTAATTTGCATTTAAATAAAGATAGTGATTGACAGTAAACCCACTTTCGGAGAAATTAAATCTTACATCTATAGCTATTATCAAGGAACGTCTACAATTATTTTTGAATAAAAAAGTACACAATTATATCCATAATCGCAATCATATCAATCAAATTTGCAATAACAAACCAATGAGTGTATTTATTATAGCGGCAATGTTGTAGTTACGTGCAAGGAGGACTTAATAAACCCATTAAAAATAAGCAAATCTAGATTATCACCTCACTATGATGGTTGTCCAGCAGCTGGCTTTGTTTCCCCGTAGCTCTTATATATATATATATATATATATATATATATATATAATTAAATACAAAGATGCCGACTACCGCCACTATAATAACTCCGCATGTTAGTCATTGTCAAGCATTGTCGCAAGGCACCCGCTTTTTTTATAAACGGACAACCGTGATAGTGAGGCGATAATACAATGTGACGGGAAGCTCTGAAAATAGTACCCAAGTCGCACCCGTTATAATTCGATCTTACATGAGACTCAACTGATTAAGTCTCTAACTCCTCTTCTAATTGACGGTCGTAATGTTCAGGTATGTGCTTCACTCGTTTACCCTTTCTGTCAAAAAAAATTACATAGACAGTGGCCAATCGAGACTAGTTTCTGACGTTTATACAAACAGCGTATTTTCGTTTCCGAAATTAAAGGGGATCGAATAGTTTCTTTTTGTACATTTATTACGTCACGTAAGTGTACAAGCAGTTTAAAACTGCAAACAGATACGTACAGACGAGTCAAAATCTTAGTAAACACAGATTTTCCATTGTCAACGTGTTTATGTAAAGTTTTCTATCATTATTATTTACCGAACTGTATCTTGGGTAGTGTCCTGACGTAAACATTCAGGGACACATTTTGTACCCCGAAACCGCCAGGCTATACTAATCGATATCTTTTCTAACTTGTATCGGAAGTAAATTCCACTGCCAAGTTATAAAATACTAAGCTCTTTGTGATCAGAATATTTATTACTTAAGTGTATATATTGTGCTGTTTGTTATGTATCCGTCATGAAAGTGCCTGCAAATGAGAAACTAGTCATTTATTTATATTTATGCGTCGTTTTAGTCACTAAAGTACAACAAAGGGAATTAAAGGACAAAAGGACTGCTTCTGAACTGCTAATTGGAGTCTCCCAACCGTGAAAACCAAGTAATATTTTACACCCTTCTCAAATGTATCATCGATAAAACATAATCATCACTTTTATAACGCTCGTTTTAACAAAAGCGAACACGAAAATTAAGAAAAAAGTTACATAAACTTCTATAATAATTGAGTGGGTGACAACCGTAATGGTATAAGTTACATTCAGGTCATTCAGAGAAAATTTTACTTTAAATATTTATAAGGGAAACAGCAATATTTGACAGCATACACTTGAATCTCTGTGCCATTTGAAAGTAGGACCCATTAACATGCGATAATTACACTTGACTCTATTTTCACAAAAAAAAGTCACTTATACCATTATGTTTTTCATCCATTCAATTACATCAAGGATAAAAATCATTTACTCGTATTATTTTGAGAAGATTTAGAATCGGCTTGCACATCTATAGGATGCATGGACATAGAAATTAAATAAGGAGAATAGGCTGGTTACATCTTTAAGATTCATGAACATAGATGAAAAAAGAAGGTTATAGAAATAAACGTGTATGGTGTAAGACCAGTTTTGGAAGACCTAAAGAGAGATGAACTGTTGCAGTAACTGTTGAATGTAGAGAACGTTTTGACTGAGCAGAATGGATAAGAATAGCATTGGAAGGGAAGGATACAGGAAAATCATCATCTCCTTTATCTCCTATCAGGAGTATAGAGCATCCATAAAGCGTCGCCAACGGATCTTATTCTGAGCCAACATCTTCACTTCCCATGGAGGAAAAGAATAAAGAATAAAAATGATTGGAAGGAGGTAGAAAAAGAAGAATATGGATAAAAGGGTAGGAAAGGTAATTATTCTCACAATAATAGAAATGGTCATTGCTAAAAGACCTTTTTTTTAATACAGCTAATTGCAATGTTATTGCTAGAAGGTCCTCACTTTAATTAAATTGGTCATTGCTAAAAGGCCCTTTCTCCAATACAGTCAATTAACAAGATCACTGCTAGAAGACCCACTATCCTCGAGTAAGGGTATTTTAGCATGACACTCAAAAAATGAATTACTGAGCTGTGGCTCTATATGAAGGTCTTTTAAACACAGATATGCAGTTAACTAGTTTTTGCACACAAATTGGAGAAAGGGCCTTTAGCAATGACCAATTCAATTATGAAAACCCTGCCTTCTCCGATTTCACAAAATTTTACAATAGATATTTATTGAATACTCAAATCGGCAAATCAATGCTGATGATATTTTGATTTTTTAAACAAAATGAAACATGTATACACTTGCTTAGAATGTATTACAATGATTTTATTATTTTTTTTTGCACGATAGTGCGTTTTGTCGTACTTACAGCAAATGCGACCATGATTGAGGGTTCAACTTATTACATTTCGGGGTTCCCAACCTAAATAATTATACTGCAATAAAATAGTTATTTATACTATAATATATTACAAACCGCGTGTGGGAAGTAAAACTACTGGCCTCTATGTATACTACATACAATATTTATACAAAAAAAATCCAGAAGATAGTGTTAATATACATTGTACGAAACAAATCACTGCATTTTAAATTAACTGAACTTTATTTCAAACGATATAAAACAATAAATACGTACTTGCCGCCATTGTACCACTAATTGTTCTCATGGCCTCCTATAGTTTTAACTAATAAACAATGCCCACACTGTTAACGTTAGTTAATTGTTTATAATGAACGCAAATATTTCCAACAAATATGTTATTATTTTACAATTATTTATTATTTTGAAAACACCATCGCGCAAAAAAAATGTACAAACGCCGTTTGTGATGTGGTTTACATAATCTCAGAAATATAAAATCTCGCTATCGCTCGGTTTTTAAACATTTTTCTCGATTCTGTAAAATCCACTTCCCAACCTCGCATCGTAACATACTATTCTATTGGCTAAATCTAAACATTAGCACAACTTAACTTTCACGATTAAATAAATGATAGAAAATATGGTGGCTAAACGTAGTCTTAACTAATTATATAACCTTCGTAGCTGTTTGGATTTTTATCTTTCTTCAGCGGTTTGTGGATTGTTTCATTTTGTGCAGAGCGATTCTGTTCAGTTGGTTCTTTTTAATTCAGCGTGCATAATCAACATAGATCAATAGAACGCTGAAGATGTTCAGACTTGTGAAGTTTTAAAATTAATTTAGTAATGAATCACGAAATGGTTTGTTAATATTTATTTAATATATTAGTATCCTCAAAGATGATTTGAAATAATTACAAGTTTTATTTTATGATATACTACCAACACACGTATTGCACTCTGAACCAGTAGGATCATGGCCGCGCGGATATAAGCTCTCCATACGTCCCTACCCTGAATTACTATTTTCCAATTATCCTCTATATAATTGTATAATGCAATTGTATTGCTGTCTATTGTGCTGTATTTTAATTTTTTCATCTACTTTATATTATTATTAGACATTATTTCATTGATACAGACTATCAAGAGCACGTGCGGCTTGCTGCCCGTGGGACCCATATTTGTAAATAACATTGTATGTATCTTACTTTTAGTCTAATAAAGTCCTACTGCTACTACTACTGCTATTACTTTCTTCTCTCATTCTTGTCCTACCTACTGGCGCATTCTCCCTGGTTTTCCTACAAGGAATTTCCAAGCTCCTTGTATACCTTATTCGTGTCACATGCATTATATGAGACTTAACTGTTCTTATTATAGGCATATATTGTTCCCCATAAATATGTCATTATAAATCATAAGGCTACTTGCTCATGAATTATTTAATGTTACAATAACAACAACAAAAAAATGGTACGAGCGTAGCGGATTTGGATAAAGGCTGAAGGTTCTTAAAATTAACTTCACAGATGTTTACACACAATTTGTTTTATCAGTCAGCTCTTCCTACAAGCTGACAGTTTCAGTTAGAATATCTATTTGTCTTTACACTTAGGTCACGTTTACCCGTCCACACTTGGAACATGACCGACCTGGCATATTCTTATACAAGAGACGGTAAGAATATTCTGTGCACCTGTCTCAAATTCTCTCATACAGCAAGTCCGAGAGATCATTATTCTGTAATAGATGTTTCAGGAAAACTATTTCTCTAGAAAGCACTTCTACAGAGGTCACCACCTCTGCTGGCTGCACAGACATCGAACCGAACCCCTATTGATTATATGAAGTCCTGCCACCGTCCGAAATATTCAAAGGCAGTAATGTGAGCATCGGATCAAAATAATAGTACCTTTAAAATAGATAGATAGGTTTTATTGTCAAGAATATTGCGCAATGTTTGACAACGTCAATCAGTAATGTTAATTTATGTGGTGTCTTGAAGAGTCAGCACTAAAATATCGTGGACACTGTAGAGAGCGTTCAAAGTCAATACTGATTTAATCTTTCTTTTTAAATATTGAAACAGGAAGATTCTTTATACCATGTTCACGGATACCACCTCATAACTATTTTGAGTTTTACTAAATTTATATTATATGGCAAGATAACAAAAATAAATGCCTGGACGGGATTTGAACCCGTACCTCTGAGTTGATATCTCAGTGCGCTACCACTTACGCTACCAGGCGAATCCAGAACAAACGTTTATTTTTCTTATACATATTCTCTATTATTACCAGATGTAGCGGGAACTCGGTCTCCACTGCCACCTAGTAGCTACTATAACAAGTAAGCAAATTAAAGAGAATCTTTTTACTTTATAGCAGTGACGCCGCTTTTTCGATGTTATAATTAAACCTTTTTGACATTGAGCAATGCAAGCTTAATGTGTCAAGATAAGAAAAATAAATGCCTGGACGGGATTTGATATCTCAATGCGCTACCACTTACATATATATTGTGTGTGCTATTTTGCATTACAGGGACTCTTGATGTCCCTAATCCTTTCAGAAAACGTTAAACTGAAAATAAAAAAAAAACTATTATTCTACCAGTTATATTATATGGATGCGAAACATGGACTCTTACTTTAAGGAAGGAAAGGAGATTTGAGAATAAAGTTATTAGGAAAATGTTTGACCAAAGAGAGATGAACAGAGAGGTGAATGGAGATGACTGCATAACAGTGAACTACATGCTGTTTATAGGAAACCAGATATAATAAGAACAGTTGAGTCTCTAAAGTGCGATGGGCAGGACATGTGGCACGAATGGGGAATGAATGGAAGTTTCTTGTAGGAAACACAGAGGGAAAACGCCCAGTTCGTAGACCAAGAATGAGGTGGGAGAATAACATTAACTATGATTTGATGGAAGTATATTATACAGGGAATGACTAAAACAATAGCTCAGGACAGCGATGTATGAAGAATTTATTTCCATGCGGCCATAAACCCACGGGTTCGATAGTGCCAGTTAGTTAGTTATATATATTGTTATTATTCCTCGTATGAGAGTTATGAAGAGATATACAGCATATATTTGTGTAAATTAATATTTATATACATTTAGCAACTATATACGCACATTGATGCAAGAGTCAGAATTCCTTGTTTCATAAAAGGTAAAAAAATAATGTGATAAGACTTAAGAATTATTATTTTTTAATTATGGCAATTCTCTGTAGTGTTTGAATCAAAATTATATTTATCCCTTTTAGTTATTACAAGTAATAGCAGAAATGCTTTATTACACGTTCATAATTGTTGAATTTATGGATTCATTTATATTTTATTAGCACATATTTTAAACGTTTATGTTTATTTCCCAATTCCTTAAAGATTACACTCGTCACATGTTTTTATAAGAATATCTTACACTTTTTTTTTTGTTTCAGTTGTTCAATATTTATGCAATATATATGTATTAAATTATGAAATTCGACATAATATGAAATACAATTATGTAAGTTGTAAGAATTGAAAGAAGCTTAGGAATTCGATTCTGAATTCTAGCTTCAGCTATATTCAGGCCATAAACATCTCAACAAATCCGTAAAACATTACTATGGAACATTAAAACGTAAAGAACACATATCCATGAGTGGGTTATTTGATTATAATAATTTGCACCACGTGAATTTTGCTATAACTTCCAAGTATGACTTAAAAAGCGGCAACAACCAACTGTCAAGCGGTTTGCTAACATAATGATACAAGGAAGAAGACATGTTCACAAATTAATTTCTTCCCCATATCCACCTCTACAGCCTCCGTTGAATATTGCTGCAGGCTTGTAGTAGGATAGAGAACACAAGCTCCAACTTCCTTATTAAGAGATTTCATCTCCAAAATAGAACAAACGTGATATACTTCAATAAAATTGTAAACCTAAGGAATTAAAGAAAATAACCAAATTTATGATCTCCAGATGTCGCGATGTGATTTAAAGCCCGCATTTAAATTAGGAATCAGATTTTAATGGTTTTGTCGTGCCATAATTGGAGCGTTATTCTAGTCCACATTGGGGGCCAACGGAAAGGATTATTTCCCTGCCGAGACACAGACTGTGTCTCTCCTGGCTTACAGTATGATTCTTATGAATCATCAAATAAAACACCAATAGCCTATAAACTAATATTTATTAAAATTAAGAGTACAGGGTGAAACAATATGACAGTAAAATCTCTATGATGTTTAATCAACGTTACACGAGTTAGGAGAGAGTATGAGGCTTGTTTCGCGGGTCTAGAACAACAAAGCAACACGTTACGTACAGGCTGTGCAAATAACCAGCTCAAAACAATAGTATTTATGTGAATTACGAGGAAAGAGAGTTACTAGACAGATAAGGGTTCTTGTATTACAATTAGGGTGGTGATAACGACAATGGTAGACTTCATGGCTTCCTCCTAAGGTTCCTTCTTTGTCGTCGACTGGTTTCCTCGGTGGTTTCTTGTCTGAAGTGTGAAGCTGGATACTAGTTTCCTCAGGGTTCTTCTCTCGGGGTTGAACTGTGGTCGTCTAGGTGTGAATCTGGCCCCCCGTACTGCCGACTCTTGTCGTCTCTGTTCTCAACTCTTCTGTCTTGTCTCTTATTTGTGATCTGCGGTGCTTATACTTAATTATTAGGTCTCTGGTCAGAGGGGCGTTCATAACACAAGGTGATCAAACTCTGTCATTGTATCTGCAATCGTTTGGTAATGAGTCTTCTTGTGTAACTCTTACACAGCAATTAAGTCGCAAGATAGCAAAACTACGTAATATCTTGCATAGTGTTTTTGCGTCATTTGTCGCCATACAGAGTGTTAATAAATTTTCTACATCTGAATAACTCTCTTTTAAGGTGCCTTTTAAAAGGGTTTTTAGGGGCCTAAATATTACAGTTGATGGACACAACAGTTTAAAATTCGGTGGTAAAGTGACTGCCATACTCTAGATCCGAGATACTCGTGCTCACACATTAAGTTTACTAGTGTACGCTTTTTAAGAAGTAAAATGGCTTCTTTCGCAGAAATTTATTTGGAGATTAAAGAAGCCTAGTAGTAGGTATTAAAAATGTATATACAATTAAATAAAATGGTTGCATCCACTGCTCCTACTATTATTACTTCTTCTCCCTATCATTAAAATTGCTCCTACTATTACTATTATAACTACTGCTACTTCTGCTCGTACTACTACTGTAGTGTTGCACCAACTACAGGTAATACATCCCTTGGTAATGTTGTACCAATCAATCTAAAAATACTTTTACAAATCAAAAATGTACGATTAATAATCTTTATCTACCTGTCTGTGTGTATATATATATATATATATATATATATATTGTGTGTGTGTGTGTGAATGTATGCGTGTAATTGTCGGCGTAAATCAAGAACGCCTGGAGCAATCCCAACAAAGTTAGGGTACACTTATAAATTATGAGTCAGCAACATGACTGTAGGTGGTGCAATATCTCTAGCAACCCGGACAAAATAATCGGCAACGACTTATTATATACTGCAGCATAATGCTAGAAAACCTGCAATTATTTTAACCAATTTCTATATGCATATAACGTACAATCTGAAAAAAGTGCCATAGGGATAAGGTACACTTCGCACATCTGAGGGAGCGAAATCGAAAAAAAAATCGAAAACGACAAATATTAGCGTCGAATTCACAGTTCTTGGCGTCGCTAAGACCATTAGTGGCAGTCCTGGAGAGATTTAAACCAAAATTGTATCCTTAGAACTCCTAAAATAGGCGAAGGGATAAAACTAAAACGAAAAAAAATCAATATTTGTGTTGAATCCACAGTTTTTTTGGATAAGTCAGATGGTATTTAAACTTTAGTTCGACGGTAGTGCCCTCATAAGGGTGAGAAAGGATGTAACATATGATATTAAAAGCAGGCGAGATTAGTGTCGAATCCATAAACTTCGGATCGCTAAGTTTATTGGTGAAAGTCCCGATACCATTTAAGCCTACGTTCCACTCTTCCGCCCTCAAGGGGAGAGAACAGATGGAAAATAAAATGTCAAAAAATGAACGAGAATAATGTCGAAATCATGGTTTTCGGGATCGCATATCTGATTGGCGTTTATCTCATATATATATATATATATATATATATATATATATATATGTATATGTATATCACCTCTTAAGAAGAGAGGGGAGACCGAGCGAAAATAATATTTCCAAATAGACCGAGAATAGTGTCAAATTCATAGTTTTTGGGGTGCATGCTAATTGATACCATGAAGATAGGGATACATATAGGAGCAACGTCGGGCAAATAGATAGTTGTCAAATGAAAAATACATTAATATAAATCTTGCACTATGGAAAAAGTCTTGCTTTAATGACTCTAATATTAAGAGATTTATTGAATTTCTATCTATAACAGATTGGAATAGCTACATTAAAATTAAGGTAATATATAAAAACTATCATAGTTTTATATAAGTTTCGTATATACTTACTTTATTAAACAACTGTCCCTTTACAACTGTTTCGGTACACCATACCTTCATCAGACGAATAGCATAAACTACAAATAAATGTTTACCTTCATGAGTAAAGCCAACTACTTGTATGTAAACATACGTAATCAAACAATAAACAAAACATTAAAGGAATTATAAAGACGTGTATAAAAAACGTAAAATACATAAAATTGTTATAAATTTAACAGAGGTAAGTTATTTAGATCTAATTGGGAATATAATAACTTATTCGTCCTCAATTTATTTATTTCTAAGCATACTCTCAGAGATCTAGTTTATTCATTTTACTACAAACATGTAAAACATTTAAATCTTAAAACAATGATCAAACTCTAGTTATGTGGTTAGAATAATTCGACATTTTTGTAATACGTGCTCCTATGCGAGAAATAAACGGTCTGGCTCTTTGGCCTATATAAACCGTTCGCACTTGCCACAACCCAAACTATATACACTTGACAATGTTCCTTTATGACCTTAGATTTATTATTATATTTACTATATTTTCGAAGGTATTATTCGTCTTAATCGCCATATTGATGTCCATTTTCTTACGCGCTTTGGTTTATTATCAAAAAGTGGGCCTATATTTGTCATTATAAAATATTAACTTATATCTTTTTTAGGAAGAGGAAAACATTTTAATAGCCTTTCTATAAGAAACATTTTAAAATTAAATTATCTATAATTGCAGGGTTATAATTATTATTGTTAGCTAATTTTATTGTTTAATAATATTCAACTCTATATTATATTTCAAGGGTGAAAGAGGAGTATTTAATTGTCTGTTAATGTAGCTATTAAATGCTGATATTTTATGAGTACATGGGTGAACTGTGCATGATACCATCTGTATGAAACGGTTTGTGAAAGATGCCAAATTCAAGTTTATTATTAATGTACGTTATTGTTAAGTCTCCATTGTGAAATTAATACTTTTCTGAATGTTATTAATAAAATTTAAAAAGGAATATATGATCTTTGATTTTACGATTATCTAATAAAATAATTATACATGAAAATCACATAAAACTGTCAGTTTTATTTATTGCTTTAATTGCATCATGGATTTAGTCGAGTAAGCGCCAAATTGATTGAAAAAACTGGAAATTGATTTTGAAGTATTTATATCCGTATTTTACTGGTGGCTTCGTGGCGCAAGAGGTTAGACGCTCGTCTACAAACTCTGGGTCTCGAAATCGAGTCTCAGTCAATACATGTGGGTTTCGTGGTGGGCGAAACAGTGTCTTAGCAGGTTTTTCTTGGAGTTCCTCCCATTTCCCCTGCCACAATTTCTCCATACGCATCCCATCCATTTCGTTTAATTTCGTTCATCCGCCCCTGTGGTGGTGTGTCAGGTGTGATCGGCCGTAAAGCAAGACTTTAATATTGCCTAAGTAATAAAGTTAAATTTAATAAATAATTTTGTGTTTTAATATTATTTTTATAAATATATACAACTTTAAATATAAATCTAAATATTTCATTGTTAGTTACTGTCAAATAAAAAATAAAATAATAATAATAAAAATATTTGTTTAGACTATTTAACTCATGCCCCAAATGGGAGTCCATGATCAATCACGTTTCAATGAATTTTGTATTACAATCAATCACAGTCGTGTTTCACCTCGATATTTATCTACTTGTGTTTATCATTACTTATGGATCCGAAACATGGAGAGTGACAACACAACAATCTGCCAGGATACAAGCTGCTGAAATGAGATTCCTCAGAACAATAGCAGGATATCAAAGAACAGACAAAAAACATAACACAGAAATAAGACAACTAAAAATAGAGAAATTAAACTCAACAATAGAGATATACAGAACAAACTGGAAAGGACACTTGGCAAGGATGACTGAGAATAGAATACCAAAAGCAGCATACAACTATTCACCACGAGGAAGAAGAAGCTTGGGAAGACCAAGGAAAAGATGGAAAGAGCAGCAATTTGTAGCCGAAACAGGCTAGTAAATAAGCCTAAACCGCGAAGAAGAAGAAGAAGTGCTTATCATATTAAAGCAAGTTGCTCCTTTTTTAATATTCTGAACAGGTCAGAGCATTATTTTTCTGTGACTGACCCTCGAACAAATACGTTGAATATAGCAAATAATCAATAGATTCCTTCGAACTACACATTTGATAATTGTGTGTTCAATAGGGTGGGCCGAAAAAAAAAATTATTATTTCGAAGTTTTAATAGCGCGGAAAAGTTGCGAATTATATAGACAAAAATATATTTAAAATATATCAAAAACGCTTGAAAACATCGGTCGCGAATAGGCTCTAAACTTTAACAAAATATGAAAAAAAAACTTCATGTGTGCGATTATTTTTTAAATTTTTTAATTAGATTTATTCGTAATGTAATAGCTTCCAACCTCTTCAAATAGAGCTTTAAAACAATGTGCTTTAATTTGGTTTAGATCAGTTGATATATTCCGGTCGCACATAAGCCCCAAAATTTGCGAAAGTAATTAAAAAGTTACATTTTTACTCATTTCTGGTGTTTGATAAATTATTAGTATTTAAATGTAATAGTCGTATTTTATCACACGAACTGATAATGAGGTAGAACAAACTGTCAAGTTCCGTCACTTTTTTCCGGTCGCGCAACTCTCGTGCACAGAGGTCAGGCAAATACTGCCCGATTGCCAAAAAACTGCCGGTGGTTAACTTCCAGAGTATTGGTTGAAAATCCCACAGATAGACGTAAACGTGCTTAGCAAATATCAGCAATACTTACTTGATATTTCAAAGGCAATAAAATCAGGAACCTGTAAAGAAGGTTTGGCTGTACGAGATCCTGGGCACTTATCACATTGGAAGTGGTTGCCAAAAGCAAATAGACTCTCTGATTGTACGTAAGTGGTGAAAGAATCTCATCTGAACTTCAAGAATTAGTTTCATTTACACTGAAATCATACATGCCAATGTGGTTTACTATCAAAAGAAGTAAACATTTTACAGACGGCCCGAAACTTGTTTACCAAGCAATACAATCTGCCAGGAATTTGCCGAAACATTTGCTGTTGTCGACCCTGTGATCGAACGGAATGGTTTTCTCGCCCACCCAGAACACTTACTGTTAGCCATGACTTAAGTGACAAGAAACGCATAAGAGGACTCGGGTTTCGAAGAATTATAAGCAAGGCAGATAGATGCAAGAAGAAAACACTAAGAACATTCACGCCACCAAAAATCAACTTCAGTGCGCAATAATACTTAGAAATGATCAACTCGATGGGCTTCTGTCCTATTGTTGGCAGAAGTAAGTGACGACGAGATCAAATCGCACATCGACAGTGACTCAATCCCTGACTGGAACATTACTTTTAAGCAATTTCCAGTTCACACGCGGACTGTTCAACGCTGTGTAAAACTCGTCACGGAAGCCTTAGGAAAAGTTTGTGGAGCTGAATCTCGAGACGGATTTATCAGAACCACTCTGCTGTCCAGATCATCTATGCCTAACGTCACCAGCAAATCAGTCTTCAAAGTACCTTCGACTACAAAATAGAGAACAATACTAATGGGCAGGTTCATCTAACATGGAGTATTTATTCAGTACTCTGTTTTTATTTTTTATAAAAGTAAGTTCATTGCTGAAGACTTATAGTGTAACTTAAATATTTAAGATTTTGAAATATTGAGTAAGTCGAAAAGTACCATGCCCGTTGTTACTGTTATCACCCAACATGTCATAGGCCTAAATTTCTTTTTTCGGGTACTGTTTGGGTTTGGGGTCATTGCGCGATCGGAAGTTGTTAATTTATTCGCACCATAATAAAACACACTGTTCTTATGTTCAAAAATAAAAATACTGTAACCATTACGTTCAAGGTAGTATATTAAAAATATCAAAAAGAACTCGTAAAAAGTGAAATTTTCAATATTTTATATTTTAGGCCCTAAGCTCGAATGAAAGATATCAACTGATCAAAACCGAAATAAAACACAATGTTTTTAGGCTCTATTTGGAGACGTTACAAACTATTACATTACCAAAACATCTAATTCAAATATTTTAAAAATAATTGCAAAAAATAAGTTTTTTCATATTTTATCAAACTTTAGAGCCTATGCGCGACCCGAAGATGTCAACCGTTTTTATAGTTTTTAATATATTTTTTGTCTATACAATTCGCAAACTTTCCGCGCTATTACAACTTCGAAATAAAAAAAAAATAGTTTTCGGCGGACACTAGTGTTCAATAATTTATTTAAATAATTATTTTAAAGAGTTGTTTCCTAAAAAATAATAATCTACAACGTTGGTAACAATTTAAATGTTGATATGTTTCATTTTTTCTCCACTAATGTTCATTCTTAAAATACTGTGATCCTATTTGGCAATAAATAGTATGATTTAGTTGCAGTGGACGAACAAATGAAACTAATCAAACATTTCACATTTGTTTTCAAACATCGCTATTTACATTAAGTGTATAGATATTTTAAAATAACTATATTTAAATAATGATTTGTGAGTAAACAGCTTAATTTTATTCGATAAATAGTCCTAACAAATACCACTCTTGATTTCCAAATCCTCTAGATAAATTGGAAATCACTCGTGGCATTACTTATGATAAAGATTGTTTTTAAATAATCCTTTTAAAAATTGTTTCTATTCATTGTTGTCAGAATTCTAAATATTTTTATTCAACTTTAAAAGAAAAAACTGAATAACTTTATACACTCATATATAAAAGTAAACAAAATTGTGATTGGAATTAAAAAACTTATCTTATATGACCAATCGGATGTAACCTTAAATTAAATAGAATTATTAACGAATGTAAATTAAAAATAATGTCACGTAATGTAATAATGAACTGAATATCATAACATGTTAAATATATTAATTCTGTATCAACGTTTTCAATGAACGGAAGCAAGAATATAAAATGTTATAATATTTCCGATTCTATTATCCATAGAATGAAAATAATCAACGTTGTAAATAAGAAGAATGTATTTTAAATATATGGTGAAAAATATTACCACCGTAATTTACTTGATATCCTTGGAATAAAACTAAATTATTTATTCAACATACAATCTATTTTTTATCAGGCGTCTCCTGTGTACCAATTTCTGACCTGTCAGAAGAGAATCCAGCTCTACCGCAATTTACCTAAATTTAATCCCAATCTTAACCTAAATCCAACCAGAAATTCTTTCGGGCACATACACCCTGCATCAGCCGGTAACCTTGTGGTTCACAGACCTCTATAAATTTAGAGGCTTTATCTCATCTCATCCACCGATCCGACTCTGAGTTGGACACGAATTCCGAAACATTTAATAGCAGCTATAAAGAGTTTGTACTGGGAACACAAATTTTGTTATAAAAACTAGAAATGAAGTAAGTAAAAATAAAATTCATACTAATCAAGGAGTTAAACAAGGATGCAGCATCTCTCCAGTTTTGTTTAACCTATACATCAATGGTATAATAAAAAATGGAACGAAAAAAACAAATAAAAGAATAAAATTAGATAAAACACACTACTTGAAAACAGTATTATATGCTGATGACCAGGTAATAATAGCGAATACGGAAGACGAGCTTCAAAGGAATATGTTTAAATTACATAATATATGTGAACAATATAATCTCAAAATATCCATAGAAAAAACTAAGGGAAAAATCAAATCAGATCGAAAATAGTAATAGGAAATAAAATCATAGAACAGATGAACAATCTCAATTATCTAGGATGTGGCATTTCATTTAATTATGATAATGATATAACTAATAAAATAGCAAAATTCCAGGGAATATGTGGTACGATAAAACGATCACTAAATAATAAAACAACAAGAGAGACCCAATTGAAATTTTATAAAACATTGGCAGTACCGGTACTGCTCTATGGATCAGAAGCCTGGATACATAAAAAACAAGATCTAAGTAGGATAACGGCGGCAGAAATGAAATATTTGAGATCTGTTAAAGGGTGCACTAATGAAGACAGAATCAAGAACACAGAAATAAGACAGGAACTTGAAATATTTGCAATAACTGATAAAATATATACATATAGACAAAAATGGAAGCAACACATAGACAGAATGAACGAAGATAGACATCCAAAACAAATAACAAAATACAAACCTAAATGCATCCGAGATGTGGGCAGACCTAGAAAGAGATGGGCTGAAGTCGGAACGGGTCAACAGACCTAATCCATGAATGCAGATGATGATGATGATTTTTATATAACATCTTTCTGCCCACAGTTAATCTACTGTCATTCCAATCTCCATCGTCCAATCCTTTTTACTTCATGCTGCTCAAAACACCATCAATCCATGTTATCATTGGTCGTCCTCTTTTTATTCTACCAAGTGGCAACCATGCTAGTATTCTTCTTGGGAATCTGTCTTCTGTTATTATTTTTACATGAATATACAATTTTAATGTTTGTATTTTATTAAATGCGCAATTTAAGTTTGAACATTTGTCTTTTGTTTAATTACACTGATTATTATTTTATCTCTCCTAGAAAATCCAGCTAAACTTTTCGAAAAATCCATTTGCATAGAATTTAATTATTGTTCTAGTTTCTGCACCGTGTGGCATTGTGTTCCTTATTATTGTATTAAACATGTATGTTTTTGTTTTCATATAATGCTTTCCTCTGAATAGTTCATAAGATTTTGATAAAATACACAACACAGAAATTAGGGACAAATGCCATATTCAAGACATAACCAAATTTATTATAGATAGACGGAAATATTGGAAGGGTCATATAGAAAGAATGGAAGAAAACCGGCTTGCAAAAAAGAGCTAAAGAAGATAGACCAATGGACGGGAGAAGAACAAGAGGAAGACCAGCCAAGAGATGGATAGACAGTGAATGCACATCCAATACGTCCTCCTCCGACGAGTGACTTTGGAAATAAACAGGATGAAAATCCTTCAAATTAAGAAGAAGAATAAGTTTTTTGTTTTAGAACTTATATTCGGATCCCATATTATTATTATTATTATTATTATTATTATTATTATTATTATTATTATTATTATTATTATTATGTATCCATATACTATTTAATTTTGTACTAGAGCATGCCATCAAATCTTTAGAGAATGAGGAAGGCTTACAACTGAATGGCGTTAATAAGCTGTTAGTTTATGCTGATGATGTAGTATTATAGGCCGATAGCGAGGAGATACTAAAGGCCAACACGCACACACTATTGAGTAACACAAAGAAATTAGGACTGGAAGTAAATATCAGTAAAACTAAATATATGGTCACACGTAGAAATTCAGTATATAATGGAAATGGACAGCTAATGACAAATGAGGGAAATTTTGAGGAAGTGGCTGAATTCAAATATCTAGGAACAATAACCACAAATAGGAATGAGAAGCACAAAGAAATTAAACATAGGCTCAATTCTGGAAATGCATGCTATTATGCATTGCAGAGACTTTTGATGTCCCAATTCCTTTCAAAAAACGTTAAGCTGAAAATATATAAAAGTATTATTCTACCAGTTATATTATATGGGTGCGAAACATGGACTCTTACTTTAAGGGAGGAAAGGAGATTACGAGTATTTGAGAATAAAGTTCTTAGGAAAAATTTTGGACCAAAGAGAGTTGAACAGACAGGTGAACGGAGAAGACTACATAACAATGAACTACATGGTCTTTATAGGAAGCCTGATATAATAAGAACAGTTAAGTCTCGTAGACTGCGATGGGCAGGACATGTTGCACGTATGGGGAATGAAAGACGTGCATGGAAACTTCTTGTAGGGAAGCCAGAAGGAAAACGCCCAGTTGGTAGACCAAGAATGAGGTGGGAGAACAACATTAACTATGATTTGAGGGAAGTAGATTATACAGGGAATGATTGGAGGGCATTAGCTGAGGATAGGGATGTATGGAGAGCTTATGTCCGCGCGGCCATGAACCTACGGGTTCGATAGTGCCAGTGAGTAAATAAGTAAGTAAGTATTATTTATCCATATTTTATGGCGGAGTGGGTATCTCTTTCCATTTTAACAGTGAGGAGGGATATTATTCGTTAACCATTAAGTTTTTAAAGAAAACGTTTTTATAAATGTCTAAGGAATAACTTATTTGTGTTCAAATGCTTTATCTTATGATTTTTAACGCATATATAAAATTTATAGAAATAAAATGTCTTATCAGGATTAAATAAATGAATATATGAATGCTCATTAACATGTACAGGAAGTATCCGTACACATAATAAATACAAATAAATTGGACACAACGATACTCATAGCTTACTTTGGTGTCCTTTAGATCTTATTATTGTCTCATGCCTTCTAGGATTGAGTGTGTACATTTTTGTTTCCTGAAGTTCAGATACCATCCCGATATCAAAGTACGTTTCATTTCATCTCTGTTTCAAAGAACTCTTCTTCTTACGCTTTTCGCGAGGATGTCCCACAATTACTCTATTTGGTGATTGGAGAGTTATATGAAACCGTTTACGTGTGTTGAATGGCAGCCGAACTAACCAATTGTATGCAGTAGGTTTAGACTCATTGTCCTGCACAAACAACCAGTCCCGTTCAAGATCAATTTTGTTCAGACTGTTGTGAAGTTTTCTGATTCTCAAAACGTTATTCCTTTCTGTGTGACTTATAGTTTTTTTTAATAAGATGATTGGCGACAGCTAATCCCATCATCTCATCCATAATTGGATGAAATCCCTTTAATGTTTTGCTCTAGGTTTATATAATTTTATGTCCTTAAATCTATATACTGTATATATATATATATATATATATATATATATATATATAAAGCGATATGAACATAACTCACTGGCACTATCAAACCGACAGGTTCATGGCCGCTCGGACATAATCTCTCCATAAATTCCTATCCTCAGCCAATGTTTTCCGACTATACCCTATATAATCTACTTCCCTCAAATCATGGATGTCATTCTCTCAATTTTTGATCTACCAAATCAGCGTTTTCCCTCTGGTTTTCCTACAAGAATCTTAAATGTCCGTCTTTCATTTTCTATTTGTGCCACATGTCCTGACTATCGCAGTCTACGAGACTTAACTCTCTTAATTATATCTGGTTCCCTATAAAGATTATGTAGCTCACTGTTATGAATTCTTCTCCAATCGCCCTGGTGTTTCGTCCCTCTTTCGTCCAAACATTTTCACAAGAACTTTATTATCAAATACTCGTAATCTTTTTTCTCCCCTTAAAGTAAGATTCTATGTTAGGTATCCAAATAATATAACAGTGAGAATAACAGTTTTGTATATTTTCATTTTAACGTTTTTTATAGAAGTTGATACAAGTGTCCATGTAACGCATAATAACATGCATTCACAAAATTGTACTTATGTTTAATTTCCTTGAGCCTCTCTTTCCTATTTGTAATTATTATTCCTAGGTATTTGAATTCAGTCACTTCTTAAAAATTTAACTCGTTTGTAACTAACTGTCAATTTCCATAAACATGAACGTATTACATTTATTTTCACATGTCCCCATACACTTTTCCAGAAAGATTTGAATTTATTTCCATGTGTAAGAGAAGTTTATTCTGTGTTTGCTGGTTTCTTTCATTGACAAAACTGTTTTGTGTATGCTACTCTACCTTCGTACAGGATTTTATTCAAAGTAGATCGAACACACTTTTTACTCCTCTATTCTGCATCTCTTCTACGATCTTAGGAACATATACTTCTTTCTACCTTTTATACATCGAGTAATAAATATGTTATCTCCTAGGGCGAGAATTTTAGTTTGACCACTATTATGTTTATTTAACAAAAAATTTTTCTCCATATATTAGAAATCTTGCTTATTACACAGGCTTATTATTATTTTTCTTTCGAAAGGATTCGCCTCACTACATTTTTTGTTATATTTTACTTTACCTGTACCACTGCTATATTCCATGTTGGACTGAACGTTTTAGATTACTTAGTAATATGAATTGAAACACGAATTGATGCAATAAATGTGATTTGCAAATCAAATAACTATGGTTGTTTATCTAAACACAGACGGCGTACAGATGCTTTCTTTTTTACAGGTCACATTTTACATAATCTCGGAAAATAAAAATATCTGAAAACATTTTCAACAACAAATTAGATGACTCACTTAAAGAATTTAATAAAATAATGATATTGCAATTTTAATATAGTTTTTATACAAATTAATCATAAAATATTTAAATTGATTTTATTTACAACTAAAGTATTAATCTACAACGGTCGGAATAGATGTCAAGAATGTTTCTAGTGCAGCGAGCAAGAAAAACATAAAACACGGTTAGAGCGTACAATTTAAAAAAATATGAAAGGTGGAGCACGATACGCAAAATGAATTTAACATTTTACTCCTTAAAACTTAATCACATTGTACATCATCTGCCTAGGTTGAATATGCAGTACTTCCCCGTTTCCTCGTCATATGATAGTTCAACTAAACACCATACGACTGAACTAGATACATTGTAAAAATAAACTTGATGTCGCAGGGAATAGTTCCTAAGCACGCGATCTTATTCCAGTATTTCTAACCTAATAGGAATATTCATTGTTTTCATATTTACAACGAACTTTTGTAACGTTAATAGTGAGTGGAGAAGATATATTTAACGACTCCCCCATACAATTTCCAATTTCATTGATACCGACGGTTTCAGACAACGTCTTGTCCCACTTCAGTCATGACTTTCACTGATGAAATTCTCTGGTTGCTGATTTCTCTATGGACATCACGTCTTGTACTGCCATCTTTGGTTGGGATTATAAATTACGAAATTAAATTTTTACCGGCCGCGGTGGACTAGTGGTTATGCTCCTTCCCTCTGGTCTCGAGGGTCGCGGGTTCAAACCCGGCCGCGGTTGATGGATTCTTTAGGACAGAAAAATCCAAGGAGCAAGTCCTCCGGGAGGACCTTTAAGCCGTGGGTCCCGAGTCTGAAGATTTTCAGGCTCGTAAAAAATCCTTAAGCGTGAATGAAAAGGCCTCTAAGCAAAATTTACCGAATATTCCCGTCCTAGTACTACGAGTTTGGTTTCCTAGATGTCAGTATGAGGCGGAACGCTGACCACGGACCACTCAAATGACATCTATAAGAAAACCAGTGTAACTAAATTAGTATGGTTCAAATTCTTCCTTGTAGGGGGAGAGCGCCTATATCTCTGTTAAGGGAAAACATGGGCTTACAACTACAGCAACAAATTTTTATCCACCGGAATACCGAAATTCATAGATCGATATTTATTCTTCTGATTGAATATCTTCTACCTAACTGTCAATTCCGACGGTTTATCTAATTATTTTAAAAAAAGGAAACACGTACTAAATAAAATTTTAGAAATATTAAAAATTGTTAAATTGCAAAATCAGCAATGACTGCACATAGTTTGCTAGAACATCGTAAAACTGAAAAAGAGGAAAAACTTTTGAAACAATTAGATAAACCGTTGGAATTGACAGTTTGGGAGGAGACATTCATTCAGAAGAATAAATATCTATCTATGAACTTCGATATTCCGGTGGATAAAAATTTAGTTTCAAAATGTATAGTCCCAACCTAAGTTGGCAGCACAAGAGGTGACGTCCATAGAGATGTCAACAACCGGAGAATTTGATCAGTGGAAGTCATGAGTGAAGTGGGACAAGATGTTGTCTGAAACCGTCGGTATCAAAGAAATTTGAAATTATATGAGGTGAGTCGTTAAAAATATGTTCTCCACTCACTATTAATAATATAACCTCATAATGTTAACTTCCCAACATTAATTTAAATATTTATTTAACGTGTTTATTATGTTTTCTCGATGACAAATTTATGAGGGACAGGCTATGAAATATTAGGGGCTTAATTTGGGTTTCTCAGTTAGAAGATTGCTGTTAGCAGTTTGGAACCAGATTTTTTTTGTCCTCTGCACTATTTTCGCTTTCTAGTGATTAAAATTGTGCTTTCGTAATCTCTTCCATAGATATGAATAGAAAGAAAGGATGAGTTATGTAATTTTATATTTCAGTTATAGTTTTGTCCGTAGTAATTTAAATAACGAGTACGTATTTTACAATATTTTATTACTGTAATTAATTATTTGTGCTCAATAATACCATCATTAATTACCTAGATGTATAAATAAAAAGTTCCAATATCGCATACTAACGTATTTCGTTCAATGGTGCAAATATATATATATATATATGGTATGTTAAGAAAAATAAATGCCTCGACGGGATTCGAACCCGGATCTCCGAGTCTGCACCTCAGCGTGATATCCATTACACAACCAGGCAAATCCAATTCAAACACTTATTTTTTTTCTTATATATGTACTATATTCTCCGTTATTACTAGATGTCGCGAGAACTCGGTCTTCACTGTCATCTAGTAGCTGACTATAACAAGTAAGCAAATTAAAGATATTTTTTCCCCTCTTTAATTCTTTTTAATTTGCTTACTTGTTATAGTCAGCTACTAGATGACAGTGAAGACCGAGTTTTCGCGACATCTAGTAATAATGGAGAATATAATACATATATAAGAAAAATAAGTGTTTGAATTGGATTCGCCTGGTAGTGTAATGGATATCACGCTGAGGTACAGACTCAGAGATCCGGGTTCGAATCCCGTCCAGGCATTTATTTTTCTTATCATACCATATTAAGCTTGCATTGCTCAATGTTAAACATAATAATGATTAAATTAGTATATAAGGAATTAATTTATATTTTATTTGGTAAATTATTTTTAGGAATTAGGCAAAGATTTATTCGACTGTTTATCAAAAACATCGCTTCATGATATATATATATATATATATATAGCGTTGAAGAGTTTGTTGCGTTTATCTTTAAATTATTTATCATATTTTATTAATTATAAATGATTTTAACAGCCGGTTCCTACTTGAAGGCCAATTAATTGAAGTTGCATTAAAACGCACAGAATTTATAGACAGGACATGTAACTGCTGTGTGTTAAGTTTTTAGTGGTTCATGACTCGTGAAAGAGTTCCGATCACACCGGAACACTATTCACGTCTAGGCTAGGGTAATTAGCAATAAGAATTTAGTTTAAAGAAAACTATCCTGGCCACTTTTTTTTAATAATTAGTAGAAAAATCGTAAAAATTCAATGCATAAACTTTTGAAGAATCGGTGCGGGAAAATTGGGTGCAAACAATTAGTAAAATTAGCAAAACGTAGTTTATCTCTGTTCAGATATGAAGAAAAAATAATTTGAAAAGGAAACTAATACCATGTTATAGCGCTCAAAAAGATTAAGAACATGTGCTCTAATCAGATAAAATTGTTTCAGCCTTTTTTTGCAAGCCCAAATATCTTTCAACGACACTTACACGTTCTCTCCCTACAGAGGAGAAATGCAACCATGTGTCTATTATATTCAACTAACACAGATTAAATTAAATTTAAATATCCTTGTTTAATTATCCAGCACTAGACGATCAGCCACGAATATTTCCGGTTTTACATACATTTGATTATATTTAATTTAGTTACACTTCTTTTTGTATAGAAGTCATTGAATGGCCCGTGGTCAGCGTTCCGCCTCATAGTGACATCTAGTGAACCAACGTAGCACTAGAATGGGAAAGTTCGGTAAATTTTGCTGCTTTTTTTCATTCAGGCTTAAGGATGTTTGACTAGCTTGAAAATCTTCAGACTAGGAACCCATGGCTTAAAGTACTTCTAGGAAGACTTGCTTCTTGGATTTTTCCATCCTAAAATCAGCCATCGACACCCGCCGGGTTTGAACCCGTGACACGTGGGAACAGATGCAAGGAGCATAACCACTAGTCTTGTCAAAATAATTAACTATTACGAAAAAGTGTCTTTTTTGTTCACCATTGTATTACTAGACCCGTAATCGTTTTAGAGTTCTATCAAGAAAATATTGTGAAAACATTTTATAAACTATCAGCATAATTCGCTAAAGTATGAAAACAGGTGTCTCAGAAATATGCCATCCAATTGACGAATAATGGTGATAGCAAACTTTCGAATTTATTTTCTTTCTCGAGAGTTGCTCTACAACTACTTTGTAGTTACAAGTCTGTCCAGTTCAATTAAATGCCTTAAACGTCTCTGAACAACGTGCTATTTCGGTCTGACGCGGGAACGGAGGGTAAACGCCTGCTTGGTGGAGGAACTCTATCGATGAACCGGCCGCTCGAGCGCTGAGAAGTCATCTCTCGTGTTGTCTTAGTATGACGACTCTTCCCGTCCAAGGCGGGTCAGACTGAAGTAACCTGATTTCTAAGGGAGTTCCTTACATGTTTAATTGTTTTTCACGTACTTCTGATTATATGAGGATTGTAGAGCAATCCTTCAAGAATACAAATCACTTTGAAAACTTATGTGGAGTTATTATTGGCCATACAGATGATACACATCTGAAACACTTCCTTTTACATTTTGGCTAATTTTTTGCACAACATTTTCAAGACAGACCGGCGTCATAAAAGGAAAATTGTCTCTATAACCTAGTAATACTATGACGAAAAATTATTCTTTTCCGTCACTTTTTTATTTTTTAATGTGAATCGATTTTGTGTGTTCAAAAGCTCATTTCTTATATTTTTGAGCGTTATAATAGAACAAAACGCACACACTATTGTGTAACACTAATTAATTAGGACTGGAAGTAAATATCAATAAAACTAAATATATGGTCACACGTAGAAATACATTATATAATGGAATTGGACAGCTAATGAAAAATAAATAATAGTTTTAAAAAACTAAAAGAACACGCTTTATTAGAAAACTAAAAAATGAAAAATAATTTTAATTTCCAGTACGCTTGGGATAAAATAAAGTGGTCAACAAAAAAATCATCTCCAACACATACAGAATAAAATTAGAGTTATCAACAAAAAGAAAATAATTTTACCATCAAAAGCGTAGGGTGCTCTATATCAATTAATATATTTGGTAATAAACAGATATTGGTAAAAGTAAGCTCTCTAAGAAGAAAATGTAAAAGTCATAAAAATCACCCCACGCTTTTGATGGTAAAATTATTTTCTTTTTGTTGATAACTCTAATTTTATTCTATATGTGCTGGAGATGATTTTTTTGTTGACCACTTTATTTTATCCCAAGCGTACTGGAAATTAAACTTATTTTTCATTTTTTAGTTTTCTAATATAGCATGTTCTTTTAGTTTTTTAAAACTATTATTTATTTTTTATTTTTTAGTTTTAATATTTTACAGAATAAGATAAAAATGTACATATCTTTAAATTCGATACCATTGTAGTATGAGCTAAAAGTAATACTCTTCTATAAAAAAATCCTCCCAACCGGATTTGAACCAGGGACGTATGGATTACTGAAATTATATACCACTACGAGTTCACTGCTCTACCAACTGAGCTCTTACAACGATTGACTAAAAACTCGACAAATCCGCAACCTATTATACGAGTTTTAATTTTTTTTATTATTTTTGATGATTCTGGCCAGGATTTTTGAAACGAAATATGAAATTATTGTATTCTCACAGGTCCTCTACACGTATACAAAGTTTAAAGTCGATCCAATGTTTCTAAGTGGGTGAAAATCGCGTTGAAAGATTCCGTTACTTGATACAAAAACACGTTTTTTTGTTTTCTGATGATTATGGCCAGGATTTTAGAAAATAAATATGAAATTATTATATTGTCACGGGTCCTCTACAAGTATACAAAGTTTCAAGTCGATCCAATGTTTCTAGGTGGCTGAAATTTGCGTTGAAAGATTCCGTTACATTTATACAAAAACACGTTTTTTTGATTTTCTGATGATTATGGCCAGGATTTTAGAAAATAAATGTGAAATTATTGTATTGTCACGGGTCCTCTACAAGTATACAAAGATTGAAGTCGATCCGATGATTTTAAGTGGGTGAAAATCGCGTTGAAAGATTCCGTTACATAGATAGATAGATAGATAGATAGATAGATAGATACAGGTCAAGCTAATATAAAGCGTGTAATGAGGGAAATTCTGAGGAAGTGGCTGGATTCAAATGCCTAGGAACAATAATCACAAATAGGAATGAGATGCACAAAGAAATTAAACATGGGTTCAATTCAGGAAATGTGTGCTATTATGCATTGCAGAGACTTTTGATCTCCCAACTCCTTTTGAAAAAAACGTTAGACTGAAAATATATAAAACTATTATTCTACCTGTTATATTATATGGGTACGAAACATGGACTCTTACTTTAAGGGAGGAAAAGAGATTACGAGCTTTTGAGAATAAAGTTCTTAGGAAAATTTTTGGGTCAAAGAGAGGTGAACAGACAGGTGAATGGAGAAGGCAACTTAACAATGAACTACATGGTCTTTATAGGAAGCCAGATATAATAGGAAGAGTTAAGTCTCATAGACTGAAATGGGCAGGACATGTTGCGCGTATGGGGAATGAAAGACGTGCATGGAAGCATCTTGTAGGAAAGCCGGAGGGAAAACGCCGAGTTGGTAGATCAAGAATGAGGTGGGAGAATAACATTAACTATGTTTTGAGTGAAGTAGATTATACAGGGAGTGATTTGAAAGCATTAGCTCGGGATAGGGATGTATGTAGAGCTTATGTCCGCGTGACCATGAATCTACGGGTTCGATAGTGCCAGTGAGTAAGTAAGTATAATCATCGCATTGAAATGTGGGCAGGAATTAAAAAAAACATACTCTAATATCTCTGGCCTAATTCAGAGAATATCGTTTACATTATTATTTTACAAATGTGTATATTGATTTTTTTTCAAATAATATATAAGAAGTGTCCACCGCTCTGGTCTCGAGGTAGCGTGCTGCCTTGTCACGCAGCGGGCCCGGGTTCGATCACCGGTCGGGACAGTTTTTCTAGGTGAGGTTCTTATCGGGGTTTTTCCTCGCCTGTAAGACAAATGTCAGGAAAACGTTAAGGCCCAAACGGTCCCCGAAATCATATGGCCATCATCATCATCATCGTCATCATCCTTATTATTATCATCATCTTCTTCATCCTTTACCGGTGTGGAAAGCAACGGGAAGCTACCACACCTACAATTCCCTAGTAAAGCTGCAAAGCATAGCATGAAAATGCTGTGACTGCATTGAACGACCTGCCCTCGGGCAGAATTACTATGAATGAATTTATCAAGTACCGGTAATACAAATATCGGACAATACTCCCGTATATAATTTGCTTTGTTACTTTCATTTTTACTGAGTAAGGTAGATGCCACATTAGACAGCAATGTTATTCCTAATATCGCTGAATATCCACGGATTGTTTTTTTATGTTAGACATGGTGAATCCTGCTTACAATGAAAATAAAAGTGTTGTAAGTGACAAATCAACAATAAGCACAAAGCCTCTATGTTGCTGTATGTAAGTTATTTGTATATTTAATTTTATTTATAATGTTTACCTCCATTTTGAACTTAAGTATATTAACAAAATAAAAGTGTGTATTTCTATTCAGTTTTTTATTTTAAAGAGAAACATCCAACCGGTCCTAAATGCTATTTTATTATTCTATTTGGATGCTAATAATAAGCTTTTACCTATGCAATACGTTTATTACAAAGCAACATCCAATATTATGGCCGTTCTTACATTTGATACGTCTATAGTCAATCATCAAGATACATTTACCTTACGTGGCGATATATGGACTGTTTACCTTAAATATAAGCAAACAAGTGTAAGGGCCAATGCCTGTTATGGTTCAGTGAAGGATACTCGGTGCATCATTTCCTAGGACACCCTAAAGATCTCTCCCCTTGAGGACGGTGTTGAAGCATGATTTTTGGAAGTCATTCGTTGCACACCAGTTTCCCACTGTAACTGGTATTTATTTATAAATTGTGTGATTGGTTGTAATTAGCGCAAGACAAATTTGATATGGAATTCATGATAAAAAGGTTGAAAAACACATATGAATCATGGGGTCTCACAGTAAATCTACAAAAAACAGAATATCTGGCAATAAATAGCAATGGAAGAGAAAATTTAATATTGGAAGAAGGAATCCAAATAAAGCAAGTGAAACAAACTAAATATTTGGGAATGATTATGGATAACATCGATGGTATAGGAAAAGAGAACATAAAACATAGAATTGAATTGAGTAGCAAAATAATATCATCATTAAATTCCATATGGTGGGATAAGCATATTTGGAAAGACACAAAAAATATATTGGTAAAACATTGGTGGAATCTGTTGCAATGTACGGAAGTGAGGTATGGACAATCAATAAGTACTAAAAAAATAGACTAATAGCTCTAGAAATGGATTATTTACAAAAAAGTGCCAGAAAGTCTAAATTAGAACGTGTCATAAATAAGGAAATTAGAAACATAATGGAAGCAGAAGAAAACATAATTGAAAGAATTGAGGAAAAGGAATTAAAGTGGTTAGGGCATGTTTTAAGAATGGAAGATGAGCGATGGCCGAAGCAACTATATGAATGGCATCCAAACAGAAAGAAGAAAACAGGAAGACCAAGGTTAACATGGAAGGAAAACATGAAGACAGTAATGCAAGCTAGAGGGCTAAGCATCGAAGATGCCCAAGACCGTAGGCTTTGGAGGTTTGGCACGGGAAGACGGCAGTAGCTGTAAAAACCCGAAGATAGATAGAGGTTGTAATTGATGTATTAATTTTATTTTAGGTTTATGTGAGTATATCCTAGTGTTCTTCTCAAATAACATATTTCACTAGCCGTTATTCTGCTAATGTCAGAACTATTCTGGTCCATGCTGTGCGCTTCCATAACGTAGTACTGGTCTAGCAAAGATTATAAATAAACGTATTCTTGTGTATCTCTGTACTAGGGAAGTTTTCATGATTTTGTTAATTATATCATACTTTTTAAATTTTAGTAGTTACATTTCTATCAGCAGCAAATGTTAAATTGTATTTAATATATTATGTAAAGTCTTTGAATCTTTCTATTAACGTATTGTTTATAAAAATTTTGCTAGTAACCGGGTATTTCCCACAAATTGCTACGAATTTCGTTTTGTCAATGTTGATTTATGTATCATGTTTTGCGGTAATTGCACACACACACACACACTTTATATATATATATATATATATATATATATATATGTGTGAGTGTTTGTATATGTGTGTGTAATGTTGTAAGTTGTATTAAAATAGAAGCTTGTCTGATATATATGGCGTAGAGTGTTTAACTTAGATATAGCACGAGATTGTGGCTCTTGTATTGATCTTCATCAGACCTGTTGCATCTTGGAACAATCTATCATAAGCAGCACTTGATAAATCTCTTCTGTACGTTACTGCCATTAAGTAAGTTAACGTAACAAATCCTAGCAGTATTGACGAAAACACCAACACTTAGATGCATTTAAAGAGCTCTGAAAGAAGTGAAACCTGACTTTATGAATTGGCTTCAACTTTAATTTTACTGCAATAAACATGTAAAAGTGTGTCTCAGACTACTAAAAACTATTTCAACGTCAACATTCCGGATTCTAGTGGATGGACTGCTTCTCATGGATTGATAAACTATGTATTCTGTCAAATGAGCATGAAAATTGGCAACACTATAGCATTTTGTATAGAGACACAGCAACTGAGATTACAGTTACTGCAGGATTTATCAGATCGAATCGTGGGAGAATGGCATGTTGGGATCTCTTAGGAGGGGTCTTGCGCGAAGTGAAAAGTGCAATATTTTGTGCAAAGTAAGGAGAGTGAGGGATGGCAAATTTGGAAGTCAATGGAGACACATGTATTATTAATAACAATAGTTTTAATGCGGTCTTTAATTTCGATCTTCATTTGCATTACGTATAGAGCTGTCTTAGTAGAATAGACTTCTAATTCATTAGCTGTGTATGTGAGGTGATGGGGTGATATGAGACCGTGTGTGGGGGTGTATGCGTATGAGTGTATGTGGGATTGAGTTCTTTCTAAGCTTATTTTGTAACTTTTTGCAGATTATTTTATTATTAGGGCTATACTAAGTGAGTTTTTTCATATCTATACACGTAGTCTTTTTATGTAATGTGTGGTACATGTGTTATTGTGTATGTACTGCAGATGGCATGCTCTAGTACAATTTAAAATTATTTAGTGGGTAAAGAAGGCCTACAACTCAATTGTATTAATACGCTGATAGTTTATACTGATGATGTAGTATTATTAGGCTATAGCAAGGAGATATAAAGGACCAACGCGCGCACTCTATTGAGTAACACTAAAAAAATATGACTCGAAATAAACATAAAACTAATTACATGTTAACAAATAGAAACACATTGTGTAATGAATAGCAGTTAATGACAAATGAGGGAAATTTTAAAGAAGCGGCTGAAAACGCACATATTTACAATTTCAATATCCCCAAGAAGAAGGAATGAAGCTATTGTGGTAGTTCTCAAGACCATATATATATATATTTAAAATATATAGATCCTTACCTATCCTCTATAGTAGACAATGAACAATGACATTAGCTATCAAAATTTGTATAAATATATGTCCGTTAACTCTCTAGCGGTAACAGTTTTGGTTTCATCCAACCAAACTTCGCAAATGGAAATTGATTAAATAGGTATTATTAGTTCGTTAAACAAACAAATCAGATCATTAGATGTATGAGTTCACCTAAAATAACAATTTTTAATATCGCTCTAGCTGTCGCAAATTTCAATGTTTCAAACCGAAATTTAGTATGTAGGAACGTATTATCCAAACATAAGCGAACTCTAATAATTAGAAGTAGGGGCTTACCTGAAAACCGAAATTAAAAATTGAGTTAAATACACCAATTTTAGGTTCGCCGCAATGCATACAATATAATTTAATTAATCCATAAATTGTCAGTGTATCCTACAAGGCATGTTAGTTTAATTCATTTAATATTTTAATAAATCAATGGAAAAATGAATCCGTATATATTATTTAAATTTGTGTCAATTTATCCAACAACATACAAATTGATAATAAGTTACGGTTAAGCATTATTTGTTTGCACACTATTAAATAAGCTGGTATCAGAAATTGAGTTAGTCCAATTTAACGAAATAAAAACAGTGGAGCAAATTGGTATAAAGCCACTTGTTAAAAGGGTTAACACAAGTTTATTTACTCTTTCTTCGGCATTTTTCTACATTAACTTAGGAGGTGATTTTAGTATAAAACGCACACAAATAATGTCAAAATTAATTATCCATTTCTGTCCAAAAAAAGTACATGAAAACTGAAACCATTCTCACCTATGGGTGGAAATTAGTATAAAGGCACTTTGTGTATTTCACAGATTAAACCAAAAAGACTGAGCGCAAAGTTTACAACAAAGTTCTAAAATTTAGTTGAACCTCCATTGTTGTTAATTACTTGGAAGATTCTCTTTGGCACTGACTTGATGAGGATGTTTATTTCTTCCACTGAGTTTGAAGCCTACTCTTCCTGAATAACTCTGCTCAGTCACTGTCCCAAACTGCCGTCCATTGCGATACACACGCCTTGCCAGGATCCCCATAAGTTCTCAATCGCGTTTAAATCAGGACTTCTGACTGGCCACGTCAAAAGAGGTATTTCTTTCTTCCTGATCCACTCCTTTGATTTGGCAGACATGTGAATGGAAGAATTATCTGGCTGAAAAATTAGATCTGCGCCAAATTCCTCATATATTCGTATGAATTAGGACTCCAGAAGCTCCTCAGGGTAGGACTCAGAATTCATCTTGGTGCGTATCCATGCTATTCTTGATCTTCCTTTAAAGCAGAATGCTGCCCAAATCATAACGCCTCCACCACCCAAGTTTCTACTCATTCTAACTTGCTCTTCAGTACGGAGGTCGTTCCAGTCATACTGAAAGCCATCAGGCCCGTCCAGATTAAACTTCTTCACATCACTGAACATTATGTTATTCCATTCTGAGGTCCAGGACATGTGTTCTTCAGCAAAAGTCATTCTAGCTTTCTTATGTGCATTGTTCAGAGGTAGTTTACTAAGATTTTTTTTTAATTTTAGGTTCTTGTCTTCTGACAGAATTTGTCATACTCCTCTGGCTGTTACTGGCAACTTCAAATCAGCCTGGATTTGAGAATAAAACATACTCTTACCTTTTGCTTTACGTAAAATGAGACGTTTAGTGCGCTCAGACAATTTTCTTGTCCGTTCATATTTCCCGTTTTTTTTTTCATATTGTGAGCCCAGTTTGACAAAATTAACAATGACACATCTTGAAGCCCCTACTTCGTAGGTATTTGTCTATTGGAAAGGCCCATCTCCTTGAAGGCACTAACTCTTGATTTCTCTTCATTTGATAGAGGCTTTCCACGTGGCATTGTACGTACTGCTGACTTGTAACTGATGAACGATGCTCACAGATACGTCGTCTCCATGTAATTGCAGTGTTTTGTTTACATTTATATCTCTGTAAGAGCCAGACGTTGACCTGGATTTATACCAATTTCCACCCCTAGGACAGCGTTTTCTTAGATTTTACGTATTATTTACATATATAATAAATACAAAATCAGGAGACCTGTATGAAATTATGTCCAAGATAATTATATGTAATCTATAACACACATACGGTATTTGCATAAATATTTCAGGTTGTTTTACTACTAAACGTTAGTGGCTTTATACCAATTTCCTCCACTATATGTGTATTTCGAAAATCAGCAAAATAGAACTATAAATTAAATTTGCTGAGGAATTCGTTTAGTTTTAGCAGATCTTCCTCGAGATATTTGTTTTACTAGAGCATGTATTCAAGGGCGTAGAACTCAATAAAATCAATCATTTATTGATATACAGAGCTGATAATGTGGTATTAAGATTACAGTGAGGAAATAGTAAAACCAAAACATACTCTATTAAATAATACTATGTAATTGGACTTGAAGCCAGTATCAACAAAAGTAAATACATGATCATCCGTAGAAATACATTACTAAATGAAGACGGACAGTTAGCAATAAATTAGGATAATTCTATGAAATAGTCAAATTAAGAAATCTAGGAACGAAAATAACAAACATGAATGAGATATAGAATGACATTAATCATAGGCTTAATTCCGAAAACGTATACACTTGTGCACAAACTTGTCATCCGAAATTCTCTAAAAAAACGTAAATTATACATATACAAAACAGAAAATCTTCCATTTTTACATGGATGTAAAACATGGTTTTGGTACTTTAAAACAGGATAAAAAAAATAGCATTTGAGGGTGAAGTACTTAATTTAATATAAAGAAAGAAAATATGATGAAATAAAACTAACAAACAACTGAGTGGAAATAACTATTCAACCCTATGATTTTAGCATATAGAAAACTAGACATGGCAAGAATGGTCAGATCATTTAGACTGTGATGGTAGGACATTTGGCACGAATGCGGCATGAAAGACGACACTAAAACAAAGAGGAACGTTTTCAGTGTGCACAATAAGGAATAGATAGTAGAATATCATTACTCATAATTTGAGGGAGGAGAATTATACAGGGAATGATTGAAAACTATTAATTCAGGAAAGAGTTGCATGGAGAGCATATGTCTGCGCTGTCATCAACCTGTGGGTTCGATAGTACCAGTGAGTTCGTTACAGAAGGGTGTAAAGATTACTTTAAAATGTTATTGTCAGATTAAAAAAATGTAGTGGACTCATAGCTTCAAACTATACGTAAAGTTTTATTATTACTAGGGCTGAAAATAAGTATGGGTTACAGGCTAGGCTGCATCGTAATTAGAGCGCTGTGTTTAATAACTGCACGTTGACACGTGCTACTCGAGACACACTTCTAGTACAGCCCACTTTGTGTAAGAATTAACTCATAATCAAATACTCTTCTTTGCTCAATTTTTGTTTCGGCATTCTGATACAACCTCACATCACGTAAATAGGTCTATTATGAGGAGAGTCGAACATACACACTTTCCGCTCCGAGCAGGCAGTGGAGACGTTCGACAGACATGTATTTTATTATCAATTTGTACAGAAATTAGTTACTACCATGATACGGATACTTTTTTCATCCCTAATTATTACGGTAAAACAATGCTTTAATTAAGAGAATGTATATAACGATACTAGCGCGGAGGATTGTCCAGAAGGGGATCTCAGGTTCGAATCGTGGTAGTCTTAGGGCTATTGGTGGTGCGTTCTCTCGGCGTTCTCCCTTTTCCCGAAATTCATCTCGCCATCACTCCCCACTACTCTACCTTCCCCAACATGTAATTTCATCTCCATTCATTCATATCACATTTCACCTCATTTGATGTTAGGTAAAAATAGTCCCATTTAGCCAACTATAAATGTTTATAAAAGATGTGGTTGTAGTGATTTAATAGGGCGCATTCATGTAGTTCCTCAAGATTACGAACGTGTGTGTGTCAACGTATTAGTGTCAAACGGAGGGTTGTAATCACTATAGTCACTTTGGGCCCAGCCCAAATAAATGGTGGTATGTGTCATGTGTGAAGGTTCGATGTGTGCTGAACAAAGAATAACATAAATTATATATTACCGTAGAGTAGATATAATATAGTTCATTCTATAAAAGTGGAATATGATGAACAAAAAATAAAGTTGCTGCGTTAGGGTCTTAAAACCCGAACACATGTTTACTAATCTAAACTAACGTTGCGGAATATGAACTTAAATCCATAAAAGTTTTTATCTTGTTTGATATAATTTACCAGTAGTTTGATATTTTTAAAGCTCTTATTTGTATAGTACAGTACGTCCTATAGCCGTAAAACGGAACTCGAGAATTATAGAAAATGTAAATAACAGATTACATTGCGGTATAACAGAGACAGAAAAATTCTCTATAAGCTACAGGGACTTACAAGAAATGCTCTTAAATTATACGATAGCATATATAACTTTTTCTTCTTGTTTTGTTTTCTGCATTAATTACAGGAAGCGCTGATAAAACCTGG
Organism: Diploptera punctata; assembly: GCA_030220185.1. NCBI lineage: Eukaryota > Metazoa > Arthropoda > Insecta > Blattodea > Blaberidae > Diploptera > Diploptera punctata. The sequence goes on along the minus strand of JASPKZ010001577.1, from coordinate 441,078 downwards.
ATAATTCAAAATTATATTGCACATGCACGTATATTCAGTTACGAGATAAAAAAAAAAGTGTTCCTGAAATATTTTAAATTCTCGAAAGTTTGATGTTCAATACTCATACTCACACATACGCACACACACACACACCACACACACACACACACACACACACACACACACACACACACACACACACACACACTCACAATCAATAAATTCAGCTGTCTTAGTTTTCTGTGATTTAGCTTATCTTTAAATTTCTACAGGCAGATATTGTTTTAAGAATATGTATAAAATACAGAACTTGTAAATAGGCCTATTATTCGATGAAAATAGCGAGAATAATTTGTCAATTTTGATCAAAAATATGTAGTATTTATTTTAGTTCTGTATTCAAACTAGGAGGGTAGACTGCGACCTGAAAATCTATTGCGCTATCCCAGTATTATGGGGATAAGGAAAATGAAAGTTCACTCTATGATGTTTTGTAAGTTGTAGGTATTTTTCAGATCCAAACTCCAGGTTCTACTCCCATGATCCACATCCCCCATTTTTGGCTTTTTCCATGTGCCGCGAGTGGGGATTATAAATCTCCCTTGTTCCTTCGGCTCTCTTTTTATTGCCCCGGTTCGGAGTGTTTAGACAGAACCCTGCTGGGCGACCACAAGGTTCCCGCATCACACATTATTAACATTACGGTTACAAACCAAACTATTTTTCCTAACATGAGATGAGTTGAAAGGTGAAATGAAATGAATGAACGAGAGATGAAATGGTTTGATGCGGAGGGAAGGATAAGGCAGTTTGTGAGTTGGATGAAATTTTGGAAACGAGAGAAGCCCGAAATAATTCCGAAATGTCCCGGTGTGGCCCACCATCTGGAATCTCCAGAATTCGTTCCCGAGATCCCTGCCAAGGTAGCCGCGCCCGCTGGCCTAACACCCACCTAGACGACTTTATGTAGTTAAGTTAGGGCTTTTTTGTGTGTTCAATAAATTAGTAACTGGCAGAATCACTATCAGAAATGTGTAAAATCTTCTCACTTATTTGAGATAAAATTATACGATTCATCTTTCCTTCTGCTAAAAATATTGATTTTTTTTGTAATAATGTACAACCTTCGAAAGAATTTATGATACACATATAATTTTTAAGACCCAGAACGAAGCCGTTGCGCATGATCAGAGGTAAGCTACTTTGTTCACAAGTGCGCAACTATTTGAGAAATTAGAATTTATTCTGTTTCATTGTGTGTCGTGCAAGGGAACATAATTTCGCGTAAATGAGTAAATAAAACAAAGCAAACAAATAAAAGAAAACAAACAAAATTAATTTAAATAAGGACAAGAGAGAGAGAGAGAAAAAAAAAAACATGACAGTGCGATTGAACACGCAACGTCATGCTTGGGGAACAGACTATCACTTCAGTGCACTACAATCGTCCCTGCTAGAAACAGTTTGTATTAAGCGACACAATACTCCAGGACTTACTTATGTATTGAAATTAGATACTAACTTGACATAGTTTAAATCAATCAGACGCGTTTTGCATTAGTTGTGGAAAAAAACTATCTTGTTATGCCTTGTGTTTTATAAGCGATGTAATGATACACAATCGTTATTCAGGGGCATGGAAATTTCTAAAAATTAGCGACGATCACGATATGCGAATATGTCCAATGTGCGGGAACTTTGAAGATGAGATACATATATTAGGAAAATGTAATGATTTAGAATATTGGAGACGTCAGTTATTACCGGAAAGATTTCTAAATTCAAATCGGAAAAGATTGGCATGCTACGAATTATTGGTAAATCCAGAAAATTGGATAAACCTCGGTAAATTTCTGGACAAAACGCGAAAAATAGGGACAACACTCATTCATGAATAAATATATGTTATCAAAATGCAATACCATTAATTATTAACAATTATATATAAATTAATTAGTGTATAATGCTATTATGTTATTATTTAATTTTAATATTAATGTGTTTTCTTTATGTAATTGTAATGTTAATGTTTTTTTAGTATATAATGCTATTGTGTTATTACTTAATTGTAATATTGTTGTTTTCTTTATGTAATTTTAATGTTAATGTTTTTAGTGTATAATGCTATTGTGTTATTATTTAAATGTAATATTATTATTGTGTTTTCTTTATGTAATTGTAATGTTATTGCTGTTTTTGTTGTTTATTTTTCTTTACACTAGTACCAATTATTACTTTATTGTAACGGACTGTCAACAGCACGTACGGCTTACTGCCCGTGCGACCCATATTTGTAAATAATATTGTAAATATCTTACTTTTTGTCTAATAAAGTCCTACTACTACTACTATATATATGACCTGTTTCCTTTCATTAATTTATTTCCCTATATATATATATATATATATATATATATATATATATATATATATATATATAAATTCGAGGGTTCAAGTCCCGTTGGGGTCAGGATTTTTAAACTGACCCAAACCCTCTGGCGGCACTATGGCCCTGGGGTCGACTCAGCCTCTAACGGAAATGAGTATCAGACGCTTGTTCTGGGGGTAAATGCGGCCGTCACGCAGGGATGACAACCCGGCTGACATAAAGTGCCTCCGGGCCTGTTGTGGGATCACTTTACTTTACTTTATATATACATATTCACACACATTTATCCATTTAACGAAGCCTGGTAACGTGTAGGCATTATGAAAATGAATGTTAATAAAAAATAATTCCTGACCAGGATCGAACCTGGGCCTGCGACGTCACAAGAGGGTGCTCCACTGAAGTGCACAATTCCTACATGAAGAGAGACTTACACCGTCCGATTTGGTAACAAGCGTACTGGTGTGAATCGCTCTTCAAAACTTCTAACTTTCCATCATCAAGAATTGTGCCATAACTTTTTCAAAGACTGTACATTATGACGCTAGTGTTCATGCGCATTACCTACCTGATTTTGGAAAACATATAAGAAACAGCTTCAGAATACTCACGTCAGAGAGATAAAATACGATCTTAACATTATTAAGGGCATCAGAGGCGCACATATGAAAATATATTGACATTTGGATAGTTTGAGTAACATTAAGTTTTCCGGCTACTTTGTCACTATTAATCCAGGTTATGGCAATGAATCCGTTTATTAATACAGTACTAGGCTATATGAAAGACTTTTCTCATTCGAGGAATGACCCGAGAAAGAGCATAATGAAAATATTTGAAAGTAAATAATTTGGCTGTAGTCCATATTACACTAATTGATCTAATGATTGGAAATGTTTGTTTGCTTTCTCTCTCTCTTTATTTCTTCCTTCATATTTAGCTTTCGACTGTAGTAGGCATACTGTATGCGTGAAACTGACACAGGTCCCTTTACGCGCCAGAATTAAAATATTTCAATTGACAGGTATCAAGATTAAATTATTGCAAATTAATATTATAAAACGAGAAAACATCATTATATCAATAGACCTATGTCTTAAATTTAATTGAGACTATATTTATTTAGGTAATAGAGAAACGTGGCCTCAAAATACGTTCTTTTCTCCATGTCAATGTCATTAAGTTGTCCATTGCAACTCTCAAAACTAATAGCTGCTTCACTCACAGCCCATTACTTTAATATAGTTTTTTTTAATTCGCATATTATGGACATTACTAATATTGCTTTAAACAATATAAATTATTTATCATAAGTAAGCATTTGTTAGGATTATTTAACGAATAAAATTAAGCTGTTTACTCACAAATCATTATTTAAATATAGTTATTTTAAAATATTTATATATATAATGTAAACGGCGATGTTTGAAAACAAATGCGAAACGATTGGTACGCTTCATTTGCTTCTTTTGTTCGTCACTGCAACCAGATCATATTATTTATTGTTAAAGGAATGCAATATTGCAAAAATACACTCTAGTAGAGAAAAAATGAAACACATCAAAACGTATATTAATTCATTTCTGATGTCCTATGATATAAATGTGACAATTATATTTTTCTGGGAAAAAATACATTTAAGAAAGTGCAAACAGTGGTTTCTTTTCTTTGGTGGTATAATCAATTGCTACAAATGTCCTTATATTAACTCCCGCATGCGGTATGTGTTGACATTCATGCACTATATATATACAATCTGGTAGCTGTATTTCTTAGTGGGCCAGTCACTGCAAAATAATGCTATGACCTATTCAGAATGTTAAAAAGGAGGTGCTTTCTTTATTATGATAAACTTTAGTTGGTAAATTCTAGGCGATTGGTTGTAAATCAAAAATCGTTGTAACGTGATTGGTCATTGACTCCCATTTGGGGCAAGAGTTAAATAGTCATAAGTAATGTCACGAGTGATTTCCAAATCATCGATAAATTCAAGAGTCACGAAGAGACGAGTGAGTTTACCTAGAGGATTTGTAAATCAAGAATGGAATTTGTTAGGACTATCTAACGAATAAAATTAACCTGTTTACTCGAAAATAATTTTTATAAATATAGTTAACAGTATTTTAAAATATTTATATATTTAATGTAAACGGCGATGTTTGGAAACAAATAAGAAATGTGAAGTTATGTTTATTCACTGCATCCTGATCGTATTATTTATTGCCAAATAGGATCGCAATATTGTAAGAATGCACCATAGTGGAGAAATAATTAAACACATCAAACTGTGTATTATAACCGACATTATATGATATTACTTTTTTTGGTAACCAACTCCGTAAAATCAAGGAATCTGTTCATTAATTGCTATATTCAATGTATTTGTTGAAGAGTCAGTTACTTAAAAAATAATAATGTTCTGGCCTGTTCAGAATATTAAGAAGGAGGAGCTTTCTTAATAAAGAAGCAGGAGCTAATAAACACAAATCGATAAAGAGCGGGGTGAAATACGACTGTCATTGGTTGTAAAACAGAATTAATTGAAACGTGATTGGACATTGACTACCATTTGGGGCAAGAGTTATGTAGTCTATGAAAACAATTATAATTATCTGCCTTTTCCTTATTTTATCATCTCCTTTTGTAAGTATATGTTCTTCGCCTCCTGGGCCTTAAGCACAGGGCTTACAGTCGGGAGAAAGTCTTCAATCCTGGTCACAAATATAACCTACTTTCTGACCATACAATGATATGAAAAATCTCTCTTGATGAGGAATCAGAATTAGGATTATCATTAGTTTTTATTTTGTTATTTAGGCCTAGAGTATCTTCAACCTGAATGGACATATCACCTGTTTTCCTATAGATTATGTTTATCAAGTTGTACGTTGTTCCTTGCAGTAATGTAGAGAAACTGCAGTAACGAGAGCTCACTCCGTGTTTATTATTATTATTATTATTATTTTCAAGCGAACGGCAACAGAAGAAAGAGGAGATCAATATAACAGTGGATTTAATGAATGCATAGAAGTATTGTGTCGAGAAGATTAACAGAGAATAATGCAGGGAAGCGGTATGTATGAAGGAGTAAAATTTACAATGCATTATAGGAAAACTACTGTATTGTATAGAAATTCATAATTAAATTATTATTATTATTATTATTATTATTATTATTATTATTATTATTATTATTATTATGACATTTAAATACTTTAGCCATAGATTATTTAAGAGTCTTTATGCAAGAAACAGATAGTATATTATGTTAAATACCAGAAACTCGAATTTGTAAGATATACATTTATAGCGTTTTGCCTTTACACACTGAAATGATTATTGCCTGAATACAATTCGGCCATCATAATGATCTTACCACATTCGCCATGTTTTGAATGAATGTATTAAGTAAATGACGTATCTTTTCTTACATTTTCATGCTGCCTGGGAGTTAACACTGGCATTCAGCTGGTCACTCATTCGGGAAGGACTTCCTTCTACTAGTATGGTCAAAATGTATTTATCTTCTTCTTCTGCGTCATGGAATAAACCTGTTTTGACATCGAGAGACAGTATGCCTCCATCTAGTTACGTGCGTCCCAATATTTCTTCTTCCTTTGGGTTGGTGGTGAAGCAAAATTTGTGGGAGTCTATTGGGTGTCTGTTTTCTGTTGGAGCCAGTTAGATCTTGCATCTTATCCATAACACTGTAGATATTTAATTCGGTACTTATTTATTCATTATATTTCCTACCTAGCAACTGAACGTAAGAATTCAAAATGTATTTATGTAATCCAAATTATAAAACCTCTTCTAACAGATAGTATTCCTGCAATGCATAAAGCATGTAAAATTATCTGTAATAAAGAAGCAAGTCTAATGAAAAGAAAGAAAAATGATGTACTGTTTACAGTGAAGTACTCGTATATAAATATTATTTCTTTGCTATATACATTAGTATTTCGGAAAAAACATATCGTGTGCAGGAAATTTATAATTCTTTTTATCTCATCAATTGGGATTTCTAAGTTGGTTTTTTATATGGATATGACTTTTTTATTTAATTATCTGGGGAGTTGCTGCGGTACACTGATTAGATTCGTTCTTGAGGATGTTATCGAATAACATTTATTATTGAATTACGCTCCAAGCTTCCGGCAATATTAGAAAGTTAAAACAAGAAGCTTCTCCAATATTACATTCATTATTCGCAAACAAGACATCAGTAAGCGTCTGTAATCTGTTTTACTAAAGAATCACTCATTTCAAAAATCAGTTTATCTTAGAATGAAGTAGGAATCCCAGAGAATCAATTTGGACTTACATATTTAATAAAACACAATTCCTTTTTCTTTCTTCTTTTCGTTCTTTTTTCCATTAAGCAACGGTTATTTTGACTTGTTATATTCTCACTGCTTAATCTCCCTACATTTTATTGGACAGACCAGAAAATATCCTAGCATGTTTTAACTATTTGGAATATTTGAATCATACATTACATACGCTAAGCCCAGCCTGGGGGCATGCACCTCTCTGCCACACAAGCGAACTATAAACAGTTCAGAATAAAATTCTCCGAATAAAAATAAAGGACAACAGAGAGATACAAAAAGCAATACTACATATCGTACTATACGTACCCTACCTACCCGACTACATCAGCTAATTAGAACCATTGGCACAACACAAATACTGACTACACTACAATACAGAACACCACACGCACTACACTCTAAGAACATCAAATTGTATGACCCGAGAAGCTAAACATGAAAAAAAAAACACTACTCAATTGAAAAGAGAAATGTCTCTCCGAGGACCATAGATTACAAACAAACCAAATACAAGCATCCAAAGTCACAGGTCATTTCGCCTGCAAAGACCTTCGTTGGGAATATTGGAGATGCTACTGCTACTAGAAAGGTTTCTATACGTAGATCTTCTAAAATTATCACACAAAACTTTAGCCATGAAAATTAAAATATAAGAACGGAAGTAATGGTCTTCCAAGGAACATTACCCAACTCTCGGAAAGAAAATTTGTTGCGAAACTAAAATTCAGAACAAGTAAAAATAATTAAATATTTAGGGACTACTTTGCCATACGACGAAGAATTTGTTTTAACATCGCAAATACAAAATTATATCTAAATTATGAGAAGCATAAATAAAGTTTTCAAGCAAAATAAGATACAAATATACGCCAGAGTAGAGGCCTACACAACTTTGTCAAAACCAATCCTCTGTTTTGATAGCGAACCCTGGACTACACAAATTCAGTATAAAAGACGCGCAACTGCTTGACAGACGGCCGGGAATAGGCTTCTAGGTTAAAAGCAGAATGAAGTCTGAAAATGCCACATCTACTCGAATATCGGCAAATTTATAGACACAACTATTTTCAGAATGTAAGTAGAATGCTGCTTTGTAGAAAACCTACATATTAGAATTAGAAGATCTACGAGTCTAGCAACAGAAAATGGTAGAAGACCGTTCAATCCCTAGATCTATTATATGACTGGGTGGTGATTTATTATTTGAAGGAAATGTTTTTGTTTTTTAACATGCATTTGAAAAACATGCAGAGTATCGAATCAGCTGTCATGAATATAGATTAAAATAAATATTTATGAAAATTAATAAAACTTTCATACTTTTAATACACAAGTGATCTTCTTGGTGATATAAATATTAAAATATATATGTAGTCAATATGCCTCACCAATTAATGTTTAAAAATGGTCAACAAGTTTCTACAGCCAAGCTGTCATTCTCAAGACCAGATATTGACTGAAGACAGAATTGATAATAAGTAAAGAAACAAATTCAGTTAAAAACAAACTACGTCACATGACGCAATCATTCATAAGTGAACAATAAAACATACTAAAACTAATCCTCTTTTGTTTCAATTAGAGAAAAGAGGGCGCTGTACGGAATAGGGCCCTTGTCTTTATTCATTATTTTATCCTTATTTTTATAAATTTCCAAACTTTCAAGGACGTTAAGGAATTTGAAATCCATGACCGAACGAACCAGCCTAAGGTTACTTTTATTGATAGCATGACCGTACTCAGAAATATGTTGGGCAACTCCAGATTTTTCAATTCTGTTGAGTCTGAAATGGGCAATATGTTCATTAAATCTAGTTAAAATGGATCTTCTGGTTTGCCCAACATATTTCAAGTCACAGTCATTGCATCCAACATATTTCTGAGTACGGTCATGCTATCAATAAAAGTAACCTTAGGCTGGTTCGTTCGGTCATGGATTTCAAATTCCTTAACGTCCTTGAAAGTTTGGAAATTTATAAAAATAAGGATAAAATAATGAATAAAGACAAGGGCCCTATTCCGTACAGCGCCCTCTTTTCTCTAATTGAAACAAAAGAGGATTAGTTTTAGTATGTTTTATTGTTCACTTATGAATGATTGCGTCATGTGACGTAGTTTGTTTTTAACTGAATTTGTTTCTTTACTTATTATCAATTCTGTCTTCAGTCAATATCTGGTCTTGAGAATGACAGCTTGGCTGTAGAAACTTGTTGACCATTTTAAAACATTAATTGGTGAAATGGGCATATTGACTACATATATATTTTAATATTTTCATACTTTTAATTAATAGATAAATGAATAAATGTTATTTGAGAACGCATTGTAGAAGCGATGATTACCATTACCTCAGCAATATTGCAGAAAACATTCAGGTCCACCGAAAAGAGATGACAACTGTGCGTCAACATTCGATCTCCACTGATAACACATTGTTATGGTTTATTCTTGTAGTTTCTATATGTTTAAAATGCATTGACGTAGTATAATCCAAAAATGAACTTTGATTTCTCGGGCAACTTATATATATTTCAATTTTAAATTTGTACCTTATGAAACAGTCGTCCTCAACTATAATAATTTCTGTTATAAATGTGACTACACTATTAAAATTCAAGGCCTTTCAAAGACGTGCTTCATCCTCAGGAATTCTTATGGTAGCTACTGAAATTATTTATATATTTCATACAGAGGGCTTTGGTCGTTGGATGTGTTCTCATTTATAAAACTAATATATGACAACACACCCAAAATCCAAAGCCCTCTGTATGAAATATATAAATAATTTCAGTAGCTACCATAAGAATTCCTGAGGATGAAGCACGTCTTTGAAAGGTCTACAATTTTAATAGCGTGACGACGTTTATAACAGAAGTTATTATTTTTTATTATTGATTTCGTACATCTCAATGATGGATAAATCATATTTGGAGAGAAAAATTATACGCTCAGACCGGGACCTGAACCCGTACAGCCGTACTGGCTGTAATGTATAATTCCCAAATATGCCTTCTTAATAAAAAAGGAGCCGCCATTTGCAAGATAGAAGCATGGCTTCACAGCATTTGGTGGATGGGAATTACAATGTATATAGAGAAAGATTTGCGTTTAGATCGGTACTTGCTCAGGTAGCTCAGTTGGTAGAGCACTTGGTCTAGAGAACCAAGGGTCCCGGGTTCAGGTCCCGGTCTGAGCGTATAATTTTTCTCTTCAAATAAGAAGTTATTATAGTTGAGGACGACTGTTTTATATGGTACACATTTTAGAATTGAAATAATTTTAACCTCAACGGTGTTCAAATATGATTATTAACAGTATAGACAACTGATATGTATCACATCATTAAATATTCCTACTAAAATACATGCATATTAGACACCGCTGTTCACAATGGAAAACCACAGGTAGGATCTAATGTATTATTTATAATCGTGATCATTTACAATAACTAGAATTGTACTGTAGACAAATTACAACACTTTAAACTCAGAACTAATGGATCTAGAAGTTATAAAAAAACACTTTCAAAGCTTTTGATTGCATGAAGTTTATTGATAACATATTAACTTTTACATTTAAAAGCCAACTGACAATTTTTATATTAAATTATTAGTGTTACGTTTTTATTATTATCCATTCACTATAAACATGTAATAAATTTGTCTAATGATGTAATTTAGGATTTTTGTCAAAACGTGAATTCTGGCAAGATACGCGAGAGCGAAGCAATCCAATGTCGAAGGGTAAAAATAGCCTAACGGAACGTGTGCATGTCGTGTAATTTAGTGTGTTATTGAACACTGCACCTGTCATGTGGGTGGTGTTCAGTTTACAGTGGGGAGAGTTACATCCACTCGGAATTAAAACACCGGCAGTTAACAAATGCGTTTTCATATTACAAATGGAAGTTGTCTCCTATATTCGGTTATGGAATTTCAAAACTACATCTATTTGGAGAAACAGAACATGGCAAATAGTAAGCCTAAGTCTGATACATAACTGATGCAAAAGTAATATCGAGTCTTGCAATTCTTGCAATTGAAGAACATATTCGACAACCTGCAGAAAAGTTGTGAATCCAATACAATTTTTATTTACATTAAAATTTTACACAATCACAGCACACATAGGTCGAATTAGCAGTTAAGGTGTTAAGATTAAAAAGACTGTCAAGCAGGATCTGAGTAAACTTCGTGAATTCCTCAGAAGGTCAAATTTATGTTCCCATTTTGATAGTTTACGGATTATATATTCTTTTGTTAATTGGAGAAACTCAATTTCTGATACCAGCCTTAGAGCATAATCAAATTTATAAATCTTTATTTAAAATTAGTATTATATCCACCTTCAATTTAACATTTAATTCAATAGTCCGTTTAATTGAAATTGTATTTTAATCCATCTTCATTTAATTAAAATTAATTTTATAAATGTTTTTAATGTATTAATATGTTGAGGAAGTGGCTGAATTCAAATACCTACGAACAATAATGACAAAATAGGAATGAAATGCACAAAGAAATTAAAAATGGGTCCAATTCTGAAAATGCGTGCTATTAAGCATTACAGATACTCATGTCGTCCCAACTCCTTTCCAAATATGTTAAACTGAAATATATACAACTATTACTCTACCAGTTATATTATATTGATGCGAAACATGGACTCTTACTTTAAGAGAGAAAAGGAGATTACGAGTATTAGAGAATAAAGTTTTTTGGAAAAGTTTTTGGACCAAAGAGAGATAAACAAACAGGTAAATGGAGAAGACTTGACAACAGTGAACTGCATGGTCTTTACAGGAAGCCAGATAATAATAAGAACAGTTAAGTCTCGTAGGCTGCAATGCGCAAGAGATATGACACTAATGAAGAATGAAAGGCGTGCATAGAAGATTCTTGTAGGATAACCACTGGAACAACGTGCAGTTGGTAGACCAAGAATGAGGGGGGAGGATAACATTCATTATGACTTGAGGGAAGTGGATTATACAGGCAATGACTGGAAAACATTAGCTCGGGATAGGTATGTTATGGAGAGCTTATGTCCTCGCGGCCATGAATTTACAGATTCGATAGTGTCAGAGAGTTAGTTAGTTAAATATAATTATTTGTTTTGTATTTATAAAATATAGAATAGATATTATAGCTATTATACTGTATAGGATATTTATATCACTTATTTTATTTATTAAAAATTTCCGGACTACAGAGAAAACAAATCATGTATAACCTACGTTATTATTACTTAGTTGCATATATCTGTATAATATGACACCAATTTAAATAATACATGTCTATTATTCTTTCCATTACCGGTACATTATTATTAGGAATATTACTATAAAATAAATTATACTATTATATCTTATAGGAAACAATTTGAGGGTTAATTAAATTGTATGATATATATATATATATATATATATATATATATATATATTGAGACGAACTAAACATGGCCGTAAATAAAGACAAATTTTTATGAAATATGAAAATTGTAACGCTAGCGCTAAGGCGATCTTTTAATTTTAGTTTCAGGAGAACTCCTATACCTACTGGCCGATTTGGCTGGTTAAGGAACTCGACCTTACTTTTTTATTTAATTGGTATATGCCAAGTTTGATTTCGATGAAACAAAAATTGCGGCCGCTAGAGCGTTAAGTGGCATACACATACACATATATATTTGTCATGTACATTTTTTTGTGTCCCTTTAGATAGGATCGGTGAAGATTTCTATGTTTGAATTGTCCATGAGAACAACCACAATAGCTTCAATCGCTCGGAATTCGCAAAAAGGTATATACATGTAGTAATATAAATATTACTTGCTGCACATAAAGTAACTAATACTCGCACTCATTTTCTACATATCCCCCTTCTCATTCATTTCAGATTATGACGTCTATTCATTAATAATTTAGAAAACTAAATTTAAAGGAACAAATACAAAGTAGAGGTAACATTTCAACCTAAATCATGATAACAATAAAAATGTTTAACATACGAGTTTCTTCCTCTCAATCTTTCATCTCTCTTATATTTTACTTCCGATTGTGTTCCCCATACAATTTGAATTTGCAAAACTTTAAACAATACACAGATCCAGAATAAATGGATGCTCTTTTGGTTTAAAATACAATTGAACCTTTATTCATATAAATTTCTCCATCTCTCATTCTCTCAATCTGGAACAACTACGTGAAATTTTGAGGATAGCGGGTCAAACTCGACCGGACCCAAAACACGAGCAACCGTGACAAAAATGATCGCATAACGAGTAATTAAACATCAACCACACTCAGCATTTAGCTATGATCTCACCACCTGTTTAGATTGATGATCTGTTTCCTGTGTGAATTTAGAAAACATCGAAGCTGGGGAATATGCTCAACGAATGTTTCATATGAAAATACAGACACTGGTAACATTGCGGGATAATACACCTTGCTGAAATACCATAGAATCTCATGGTCCCTACTTTGAGGAGCAGCTTAATTTCTTGTCAGATAAAACACCAAATAAAATTCTGTTAATATATATATATATATATATATACATACAAAAATTCAGCCTATGTAAGTGTGTTCTCGCAAAACTCCAAACATAGTTAGTCGGTTATTATGAACATTTATACGTATAGCTTTTCAGGCATGGAGAGTGTTTAGTCTCAATTATTCTATAAAACCATTAGTTGTCGGATTTCACCTGAAACGGAAATTTAAAAATCGTTCTGGCCGTTGCAATTTTTCATGTTTCAAAACGAAATTAAGTACATGCATTTAAAATGCACGAAGGTAGATATTGTCCAAAAATCAGCAAAATCCGGTCATTATGTGTGGCGGTTTATTTGAATTCCGAAATTAAAAACTGACTCTAGCAAACGCCATATTTGGTTTGTCGCAGTGTATACTATGCAAATTAATTAATCCGTAATATTCTCTTAACTTATTCAACTAAAAGTAAAAACGCATATTTCATTTATTTAGGCATAGCAGCGCACACCGGGTAATTACCAGTTATTTATAAACACTTTTTATATGTTTATGAAGAGAAACGGACGTTTAAATCACAGACACTCGAATATCAATTAACTATAATAGTACTTTATTTTATGCTAAATTACGTTTAGTTAAAATTATGTAAATGTTTTCTAATACATGGGTTGTTTTGAGATATATGTATGTAAAATGTTACTGTAAATATACCAGAAAAGTAACTTTCTTATTTTGAAAATGTCGTTGAGCGATTACTAAAAGACAAGAACAAAGATTGGAAGCAGCTGAGATGAGACTTTGAAGAAATATAGCAGGATATACTCTGCTGGATAACAAAAGGAATGAAGATATAAGAAAGGAACTAAATGTTTTCAAACTTACAGACCTAATAATTAAATACAGGAACGACTGGAAATAACATATTGATAGAATGCCAGAAGAAAGATTTCCAAAATTATTGCTAAATTATAAACCGCACGGAAGGAGAAATGTTGGACGCCCACACAGAAGATGGCCCGAACAATTTTGACAATTCCAGCTTTCATGAAACCGGAACGAGCCAAAAGGCTTAATTCCTGGATGATGATGATGATGATGATGATGTTGATGAAAATGTCGTTAAACAATAATTTAGCGTTTTCAAAACGTCATAGATGTACTCATGTTAGATCCACATACATGTAGTCACTCCCGGTGCACTTAATTATACCTATATTTTCAAGTTTCTGGATTCAAAGTCTACAGAAATCGATTTTTTGTTTCAGGGATTTAAATCATAAGTAAGGTTCGTTTGGAAGGAGAGTAATGCTGTGAGAACAATGTCGAATATTTACAAGTAAAAAAACCTTTTGTTAAGACACTCTTTAACAATGTTGTAAGAAGCGCTAATTATTCGTATAATTATATAAAATGTGTAGATTGGATAAAAAATCCCTTGGCCTAGAATAATAAAGGTAGTAAATATTTAAGATGAAAAAAATATCTAAGTTGATAATTTGTTATATGAAAATGAGTGTGAATTTATTGAGATTAATTAATTAGATATTTTTTGGTTTGAAATAATTTACTTTTTAAATACTAGACTCATTGTACTAGGGTTAGGAAATATATCAATACATGTTACTGAAGAGAGACTCAAGGTTTGTAAAATTCCTATGATAGTGAAAGTCCAGATTCAAATCATATAGATAGATAGATCATCGGTTGATTAATGTCTTTGACATCGTCCGAGTCCCAATAGACAATTTTGTCGGTCCATCCAATCTCCTGGTTGTAGATGTTTCTTCTTTATGTATAAATATATTCCCTGACTCCAGGAGGTTTTAGGTCTTCCTCTGCCTCGTCTTCCCTCAGGTTTCCATTCCAAAACAGATTTTGGCAGCCGATCCTCTTCCATCGCTGGATATGTCCGTACCATCTTAATTGCTGAGTTTAAATACAATCTAAAATAGTGTCTTCAATCTTCATTTTCTCCCTTATAACTGAGTTCCTATTTTTTTCTGTTCTTGAAATTCTTGCTGCCCTACGTATAAAATCCATTTCCGTTGCCAAAATATACTTATTTGTTTTTGTTGTTAATGGCCAAAGTTTAGCTTTTAACAATTGTGTGATATATATTAATTTCATTTTTATTACTTATATTTTTATCCCGCAATATTCCATTGAAGCAAGCAACTGCAAATTTTCCTTTATTATTTCTATTTCTTATTTCCTCTTCATAACTCCCATTTTTATTTATTTTAATCCCTAAGAATGTCATCTCACCACAATATTTTATTGTTTCTCCAGTCTCCAAAATTAAATTTTGTTCTCGTTCCAATTGATAAATATTTTGTTTTCTTCATGTTCAAAATTAATCCCCATTTTTCATATTCTTCTATTACTTTTCTAATCATATATTCTTAATCTTCATAATCTTGTGAAATTAACAATTGATCAACTGCAAAATGTAAGTTAAAATATATATGTAGTCAATATGCCCATTTCACCAATTAATGTTTTAAAATGGTCAACAAGTTTCTACAGCCAAGCTGTCATTCTCAAGACCAGATATTGACTGAAGACAGAATTGATAATAAGTAAAGAAACAAATTCAGTTAAAAACAAACTACGTCACATGACGCAATCATTCATAAGTGAACAATAAAACATACTAAAACTAATCCTCTTTTGTTTCAATTAGAGAAAAGAGGGCGCTGTACGGAATAGGGCCCTTGTCTTTATTCATTATTTTATCCTTATTTTTATAAATTTCCAAACTTTCAAGGACGTTAAGGAATTTGAAATCCATGACCGAACGAACCAGCCTAAGGTTACTTTTATTGATAGCATGACCGTACTCAGAAATATGTTGGGCAACTCCAGATTTTTCAATTCTGTTGAGTCTGAAATGGGCAATATGTTCATTATCCTAGAATTTGTTTCTTTACTTATTATCAATTCTGTCTTCAGTCAATATCTGGTCTTGAGAATGACAGCTTGGCTGTAGAAACTTGTTGACCATTTTAAAACATTAATTGGTGAAATGGGCATATTGACTACATATATATTTTAATATTATATCACCAAGAAGATCACTTGTGTATTAAAATGTAAGTTGTATAAAATGTTGTTGTTTGGAATAGGAATTCCCATGCTTGCACATTTTCTCCTCCAATTATTTAATATTTCATGTACATATATTTTTAACAGTCGGTGATAGACAACAACCTTGACGAAGACCTTTATTTATCGTAAAACCATGTCACAATTTACTGTCAATTATCATTTTAGATATGCAATTGTCATATAAATTTTGCATAGCTTTAATTATTATAGTCTTAATTGCCATACGTCTTACAGAAAATCATAGTTTCTCTATAAATACATTTTTGTATGCTTTCTCAAGATGATCTACAAATAGTAGGTGCAACGGTTGTCCATATTGCATTTTCTTTCTATTAACTGAGTAAATGCAAAAAAAAAAAATGTCGGTTGTGGAACGACCTGCTCTAAATCCTGACTGTTCCTCTAATTCCATATCACTATAGTTTTTTCCATACAATATTTTAGTATACGTCCATAGAGTCTACTCATAGAACTTGTTACTGTTATACCTCTATAATTTTCATAATGGTCTTTTTTCCTTTTTTATGGATTGTCGAAATGTATCCTAGTTTCCATTCTTCAGGAACTTTTTCATCATTCATAAATTTTGTAAATAATTTTCTCAGTCGTTCAAATAAATGGTCGGATCCATATTTTAAATATATATATATATATATATAGTACAAAATGATTATCTTTGACGATGGAGCGAAGAACGGGAGAGAGGCACCGTGGAGTTAGGTAAGCAAGATGTGTATTTTCTTATATCCAAAATAATTTCCAAAATCTTCTAAAGTATAAAACCTCCATATTTAAAAACGCTAAATTCTGTGTCATTTTAAACATTAACTTAAATTATTGTCTACTATTAAATGCACTTAAAGAATATATAACGTTTTAACTTCGACAATATAAACTTCATAATGTTTATTCTAATATGTTCAGATTTACAATTGTAATTAAATTATATTATTTTAGTTCTCTTTCTCGCAGATGACTTAGTATTGAATGACTTTTGAGCTGGTATTTCAATTACTATCCTTATCGAGTCCACCGCTGTGGTCTTGAGGTAGCGTGCTGCCTTGTCACGCAGCGGGGCCGGGTTTGATCCCCGGTCGTGACAGTTTTTCTGGGTGAGGTTTTTATCGGAGTTTTTCTCACCTGTAAGACAAATGTCAGGAAAATTTTAAGGCCCAAACGATCCCCGAAATCATATGGCCATCATCAACATCATTCTTATAATTATTATTATCATCTTCATCATCATCCTTCACCGGTGTTGGAAAGCAACGAGAAGCTACCACACCTACAATTCCATAGTAAAGCTGCAAGCATAGCATGAAAATGATATGATTGCAGTGAAGGACCTGCCTTCGGGCAGAATTACTATGGATGGATCCTTACCGAAGAACATGATAATTTTAACCTACTAAAGATGTATAATTATGTAACGTTTCGTATATAATAACTTTTTCTTTAATGGTTGCTTGTTAAATAAAATATTTAAAACACAGTGTTCTTGACACATAGTAAACATAGTCTACTAATTTAGGGTTCATTTACCCCATAGTAACCAGACTAATTTCTAACCTAAATTGGTGGATCCGGATTAGTAACTTTACGTTAGAATGCCATAAAAACCCAGAAACCACCCCAGTTTCTTTCGAGAACCCATTCTCGTTCCAAAACCCAACCTTAAGGTGTAAACCAAAATAACTTTATTAACGAGTAATACCGGCCCGCTATCTGTACACTATAAAGCCCTCCGAAGTCAAAGTCAAGAAACCTCTTTTGATATCACCTTTGAGTAAAATATGTCGGTGTTTTTACACCCAGCTTTGAATTTATACGTGTATAGCAATCTTTTCAATCATAAAGAACGATTAGTTATGCAGGAATGTGACGTCAATAAATAACTTGGCAAATATCTGTGTGTTGATGTTGGCAGTGAAATTGAATTATTAAACTTGCTCTACTTATATTTTCGTTAAGATATATTACAAATTTAGCACATAACGTTAAGCATGCAATTCATATCTCTATTTATACTTCGTCCACCGCTGTGATCTCGAGGTAGCGTGCTGCCTTGTCACGCAGCGGGCCAGGATTCGACCTCCGGTCGGGGCAGTTTCTCTGGGTGAGGTTTTTATCGGGGTTTTTCCTCACCAGTAAGACAAATGTCAGAAAAAACTGTAAGGCCTAAACGGCCCCCGAAATCTTATTGCCATCAACATCATCCTTATCATTATCATCATCACGTTTCACGGTGTGGAGAGCAAGGGGAATCTGCCACACCTACAATTCCCTTGTAAAGCTGCAAGCATAGGATGAAAATGGTATGATTGCAGTGAAGGACCTGCCTTCGGGCAGAATTACTATGGATGGATGGATAGATTTATACTTCAATAATGGATGAGGTTATAGTGAAGGGGTACATGGCATAGTGGTGTAAGTAATCTTTCTTCATTTTCAGAAAAAAGTGTTTTATTACTCAGTGTACAAATAATAGAGTTAGCTTATTATATATAATAATCATGGAGATATTTATTATACTAAGTGATTGTACTAAATTGTTGATGTATTTGAAATACAGTACAGTAAAAGCCCCTTACTAGCGGGTTCAAAAATTGCGACACATATTTGCGGGTATAAATGTCATTACTTGCAGATCCACTCGGTATGTTGGTAGTCTTTATTAACCATCAGCAACTTTTGTTACTGCAAGTACGTTCTAAGGCAGCTTTTACAAAGACCGATTCTAACCAAATGGATAAATTAATATCAAAATAAAACAAGTCTTATTGTTACTAAGCCTAAAGTTCGTTGTTAAAAGTTAACGCCGTCGTATTTCACGTGCCGCTATGTCCGTTGATAATGCCGCCCTCACCACAATCGGTGTTCATTTTTTCAACTTGTCATTCAGTAATTGTGATTGAATAACACGTGTATTTTCTGCTTTCTTGCCAATTTATAATGTAGAATAAAAGAAAGAAAATTAGTTTCGAAACTGAAAAATATTAGTTTTATCGCTTAAAGTAAAAATATAAATGTTTGACCGTTTACGTGTGGGCGAGTCGTTTGCATCTACATCGCGATGTTTCAATGTTAGTGAATCAACTGTACGATTTATCAAGATATTCGAGGACAAAAGAAGGAATTATATCGCTAAATTCACAGCTAAATGCCAATCTGAATTCAAATACCTTAAAAATGCGGCAAAACAAGAACACAATTACTAAGTTCTTCAAGCCCTTGCTTAGGCCTGACATTAGTAATTAATAGAAATTCTTCAAAATATCTCATTGATTGATTTATTTTGGTAAATTGTATTTTATTTCGGAACCTCGGAACGTATCCTCTTTATACACATACAAATTACCATTCCATATTCGTGGAACATATCCCCCGCGAATAAGGAGCTTTTACTACATAGTTTCTTCTTCACAACCATGTTGGCCTACTTTACTCATTTTTGTAAAACGTGACACCACTATGTCAGATAAGCATTCATCTATCAATTTCCTTTGTGCCGTTTCGGATTTCACAAAATTAAATTTGGTTTAAATGTTTTATATTAATGACTTAAATTTAATAATTCAGTTTATGGAAAATGAAAGAGAGGTTGGGAATTCCTTGTTGGAAAATCAGAGGGATACGGCCCAGTAGGTAAGCCTAGAATCAAGTGGGAGAATAACTTTAACCATGATTTGAGGAAGGTAATTATAGAGGAAAATGTTGGCTCACGAAGAAGGATGTATGGGGAGCTTTATGACCACAAGGCCATTATACTACAGGCTAGATAGTGTCGGTTAGTTATACTTCAATCGTATTAGGATTAATTTATGATTCACTATCTTTATATGAAATTTATTGTCCATTAAGCCCATATTTAAACCTGAATTATGAAATTAACACGTATCAAAATTTTAGGCTCCGAAGAAGAGAGAGCTCGAGTGGATGCAAGAATGAGCTCTTACTCTCCATGAAATGCACCATTAATCTAGCGTCTCAGTAAAGTCTGTCTTTGCTAAATCCAACCATTTGGTTTTTTCTTGGCAGATCTGTATTACTGAATTTGGAGGTCATATGGTGAGACTCTGGCGCGATTAAAGCTAGATTATCTGGCTAGATGAGATTCCTGAGACCTGGAGGGCAACTGATCTAGGAGAAAGAGAAACCATGGTCCTTCAGTTTGAGGGTTTTGCGAAGATATAGTAACTATTCATGTACAATTTAGATTACTCAAAAGCCCCAAGTAATTCTCCGGGCTGGTAAAGCTTGGCCTGACAAGAATTAAAGATAAATTATTTGGAAAACCAAATGTGAAACATCTACTGCACTTTCCAAATATTGCAGAAGTGAATTGAATAAAATTACACCCTACATTATTATATTGTAATTTAAGTTCTACACTTAGAAAAAAAAAAAGAATGAGCGGCTTCAAAATGCAGAGTCCCCGTTATGACCCATTGCGCATACTCGAAGAGCTAAATATGTGGTTCACGAGGTAACACACTGTTAAATGTTTTAAATACGCTGTATTTGGTTTTAATCGCCTTAAATATAGTTAAATAGCAGTCAAGATGACACGTTTCTAGATATTTACGAGTGTTCGATGTATACCAAATTACTCAAATTGCGACATTTCAAATAAATGTTCAACTCTCGTGTATAGTGTAAAAGTAAACAAGACAATCAGAATGTAGACTTCTAGTATCAGACATTCGAGTAGCGTAGATATTTAAACCAATTACGAATGAAATGCGTATGAATGCTAGGGTACAAATCCTCGACAATATTTTTTTTTTGTTATTTATTTGTATTTCCACAAAATACACCTATAACATTTAATTCCAGCCACGTAATCTACGTCCACTTTACATTATTTTTAATAATATTCCTGCTTTCGTAAACTCTGTAACACCATTTAGCTACCGGTATAAATTTGTGTGTGCAGTACCACAATTTTATAATAATGCTATACATTTATGTAATAAAAGACAATATAGCTTCATATTTTTATGTATTTATTTATTTATTACGGTATTAGTGAGGAAAAATTTCACCCTTCAATTAAAGTGTTTAATTTATATAGGTGAAGTCCAACCTAATAATAACCCATAGATGATGGATAATGATAATAATAATAATAATAATAATAATAATAATAATAATAATAATAATAATAATAATATAATGAAATACTAATAGTTAGTTCGTTTTTTTAAAGTGGACAGACAAAATAAAATAGAACGCATTGTAACAACCAAAAAATGAACCTAATCGGGAATAGAACCTGTGATCTTTTGCATACGAACATACGAAGCAAGCAATAATGTACTGAACTAAGCATTCACTGACTTGTTATGTATAAAATAATTATCTTCATTGGAGGAAGGGGAACGCATTGTAGCTCTACTGTGGTCCGACACCAAGGTTCTACAACCATGAATTATACCGTGTTTTTTTGGTTTAGACCCATGACCGCGAGGAGTTCTCTTCTGCCCCGTCAGGCTCTGACTCATGAGGCTGCACCCTAGATTGCCTCCTCCATTAGGTACCTGCAACCACATATTTTAAATGCCTGTGGATCGCCAAACCAAACTATGTTTTTACTAACATGACATGATGTGAACAGTGATATAAAATAAATAAATAGTAATGAATTGACATGGAAGGGGTGGGGAGGGGAGTGGCGAGTATTGGTGGGATGAAATTCGGGAAACGGGGGGACCTGAGAAGAAACCGAAAAGTCCTGGTTTGCGCCACCATAAATATCTTTCAGTAAGCGCCAAGATTCGAACCAGAGATCCCGCGCTAGCCATGCGTCTACCAAGATGATATGTTCCACTTAGGTTGATAATTTTAGTTTGCAAAATTGATTCTCTATCGTGCACAGGCAAATCTATAGGGAACTAGCTGATAGCCCAGAATTACTCGGGTATTTATTTATCCCAATCTTCTTGGCATAATATAGGTCAAACATGACTCAAACGTCGCGTCCTCGAAGTTGCCACCTATCAGATATATTATCTTGAAAACCATGGTTAGGGCACTTATCTTTGTCATTTTGAACATTTTATTTTCCACTCCTCACCTCCTTAAGGATACAAGGGTGAAACCCGATGTTAAGTGGTATCAGGACTTTTTTCTAATCAACTTACTGACCCTAAAAACCAATCTCGGTCACTTTTAATATATTATTTTTTCACTCCTCCTCACCCGCCTTCATCCTCTTAGGGGCGTTAGGATCAAATTTGAGCTTAAATACTATCTTAATTGTCGACAATCAATTTAGCGATCTCAAAATTGTGAATTCGCACTATTCTCCACCCTTTTTAATTTTCACTCTCTATAACCCACTTAGGGTTCTACCGGTGCCAAATGTGTGTTACTAAATGGACTAAGGCCCAAGACCTCAAGGAGAGATTACAACCAAAGGTCCCAGTCTATGAATTCGACACTAATATTTGTAGTTTTTTTAATTTAATTTTTTAGATTTCAGCCTCTCAATCCCCTCTTAGGTGTAATAGGGGTAACCCATGGAACGTTTGTAAATTGTATGTTTGGTTGAAATTACTCCAGGAGTTAAAAAATTATGCAGAAACATATATAGGTTATTATCGATTCGTTTTTCCATTTCAACACAGATCTTTATCCCCCTAGGGGTGCTACAAGTATTTTACCGCTTATAGCCTCCAATGCCTGAATAATAATTGATGTGTGCATAAAAATTGTTTGAAATTGCTCCAGCCGTTCGACACTTATGCCGGCACACACTCACACACACACATTCAGTTCGGAGAGATTCAAATGAATGACGTCTACTTTATAAGCTCGTTGAATGTTAGTAGATATTAAAAATGAATAAAATAATTACAAAACTTCAGCTCTGTTCTTTTTCATGAAACGTCCTGCTGTAAGCAGATACCCGGAGGCAAATAATTCAAACCAAATCATAATATCGTGACGTCAGAGCTAAAAGAAACCAACCAATATATGCCAGAGGGTACCAATACAGAAACTAGATTGTTCTTAAACTAAAGAAAATTGTCTGAAGATTGGATGGAATATTACACTTAACTTTCTACAGATCTGCATTGAGAGATTCATCAACGAATAAAATGGTTCAACATTATATATAAGGTCCACCGCTCTAGTCTCGAGGTAGCGTGTTGTCTTGTCACGCAGCGGGCCCGGGTTCGATTCCCGGTCGGGACAGGCTCCTGTGTGAGGTTTTTTTCGGGGTTTTTCCTCACCTGTAAGACAAATGTCAGAAAGCTTATGGCCCAACGGTCCCCGAAAATTATCCGGCCATCATCATCATCATCATCATCATCATCATCATCATACTTTATCGGTGTGGAAAGCAACAGGAAGCTACCACACCTATAGTTCCCTAGTAAAGCTGCAAAGCATAGCATGAAAATGCTATGTTTGCAGTGAAAGACCTGCCCTCGAGCAGAATTACTATGGATGGATGGATGGATAGATGGATGGATATACAAACACACACACACACACATATATATATATATATATATATATATCCATCCATCCATAATAATTCTGCCAGTGGGCAGGTCTTTCACTGCAATCATAGCATTTTCATGCTATGCTTTGCAGCTTTACTAGGGCACTGTTGTTGTGGTAGCTTCCCGTTGCTATCCACACCGGTGAAGGATGATGATGATGATGAGGATGATAGTGATAATGATAAGGATGATGATGGTGATAGCCATATGATTTCGGGGACCGTTTGGCCCTTAAAGTTTTTCTGACATTTGTCTTGCAGGTGAGGAAAAACCCCGATTAAAACCTCACCCAAAAAAAAAAACTGCCCCGACCGATCGAACCCGGTCTCGCTGCGTGACAAGGCAGCACGCTACCTCGAGACCACAGCGGTGGACTACACACACACACACACACACACACACACACACACACTCACACACACACACACACACACATATATATATATATATATATATATATATACACCCAGTTAGTGCAAAAAGTATTGATACACTTAAAAATAACAGAGACAAAAATCAATAATTTCGTTATTTCTTCAATATATACAAAAACAAAAATATACACCATTAAATTGAACTCTACGAAATTAAATATACGCAGTCCTCTGTTTAAACATGATATTCAACGAATATAAAAGAATTTGTACGTGAAGAACAAAAATTAAATTGGAAGACCAAGACCAAACATTCAGCATATGATTGATAGAGTTGGCGAACGAAAATCTTTCGAAAATAGCCACAGATCAGGACGTCCTAGAAAACGGAATGTTAATGTTGAAAAAGCATTAATGAGAAACGTAAAGCTAAAACCTAAAAGTAGTGCACCTAAATTAGCAGCTAGTATTAAAACACTTACTTTAATATTAGTGTTTTTACTAGCAATGTTCGTATGGGCCAACGAACTACAAGGAAAAACAGCCCGTAGAAAATGCTTAGTAAGCGAATAAAACCGAAAGAAAAATCTGAATTTCGTTAAAACACAGAAAAACAAACCAAAATATTTTGTAAAAAAAGTAATTTATACTGACGAGCCTAAAATCAAAATTTCCTGTTCAGATGGAAGACGAAAAGTCTTGAGGCATTAGAATACAGAGCTAATCCGCAACCCGCTGTGAAACAAAGTGGTGGTTCTTTATTAGTATGAGGATACATGAGTACCTCTCGAGTCGGGACCTTGCATTTTATCGATGATGTGATGGATCAAAAACAGTATATGAACATACTGAAGACTAATCTTCATACCTCTGCAGAGGAAATGGGAATTAAAGACGATTTTGTATTTATGCAAGCTAATGATCCCAAGCACATCGGTTTCAATCGTGTTTATGGATTTTGTATAACACATCAACATACATGGAAACCCCACCTCAGTCAGTCTCCGGACATAAACTCCATTCACAATTTATGGGAACATCTGAAAAGGAGAATAAGGTCGAGGCAGTTTCCAACAAGCAAGACCTGAAAAACGCTTTGGAAGAAGAATGGAGATACATAACTTCTTCAGTAACTTCAAATTTAGACGGATTGATGCTACGTCGTCCTCAAGCCATCTTGGAGTCAAGATTACGAAGTATTGAACTCGAAAAGTAAAAACTCAAAAAGCCATAATATGAGACTGTATCAATATTTTTGTGTGTTAATTTTCGTTGTTCGTGTATAAATTATTTTTTTACTCGTTAATCGTTATGTTAAAACAGAGGAAACTGCGTTTATTTAACTCTGTACAGTGCAATGTAAAGGTTTATAATTTTTGTTTTTGTATATAGTGAATAAATAATTAAATTGTTCATATCTCTCTTCAATATTTTTAATTGTATCAATATTTTCTGCACTAACTGTATATATATATATATATATATATATATATATATGTATGTACAGGATGTCTCAAAATTATACCGACAAACTTTGGGAGCTGATATATAACATTATTTTACACTTTTTTTAAAGGAAGGTTTTATGCTGTGGAGCATTGTTTAAATGCTGGACGAGTTAATGTCATTTACTGCCTCCCACCCAGTTGGTTTTGCATACGTAAATTACATTTGTGTACAGTATGTACCTTTTAAAAGAAACACGCGAAAGGAACAACACAAAAACACTTCAATTCGTTTAACATATTTACTTCCAGAGCTCACCGTTGCGATTTCCTTGACATTGTGCGTTAGTTTGCTGGAATGCCTGTTGCATACTAGTTTATTTACAACATGGAAAGGTACACGTGGAATCAGATGACGGACATGCTGTTGGTGTATGGAAAAGGTATCGGGTCATGCGGCTGTAAGGCTTTACCAAGAACAGTTCCGAAACCGAAGAGTTCCCCATCACACTACATTTGCCAGCATTGAACGTAGACTACGTGAAAGAGGTTCCTTGGATAGACGAGTAGAAGTTCAAGGACGGCCACGTTCTGTACGGACTCCTGAGAATTAGGAAGATGTGTTGCGGTGCATTGAGAACAATCTTGCAGCTAGGACTCGCGCTATCGCTCGACAATTGCACCAAAGTAGCACTGTGAGAAGAATTCTGCAGGAAATGTTATTGCACCCTTTTCACCTTGAAAGGGTCCACGCAATGAGGCCTCAAGACTATCATCTGCGACAGCAATTTTGTCAGTGGTATCTGGACAAAATTGAAAACTATATACTGTTTGCATCTCATGTCTTGTTCACAGACGAAGCATGTTTCACACGTGAACAGTCATTTAACAGTCGGAATTCACATGTTTGGGCCTTCGAAAATACCCATTCAATATTTCAGAGGTCACATCAACTGAGATATGGTGTTAATGTGTGGGCCGATATTCTGGATAAAATCTTAATAGGACCATACATTTTGCCCGCCCGACTCAATGCTCACAATTATTTGTATTTCTGCAAAACGTTTTGCCTGATCTTACGGAAACAGTTCCCCTTCATATCAGACCGAACACGTGGTTTCAACATGGTGGGGCACCAGCTCACTTTGGTACTGAAGTACGTCGTCATCTTACGGCTAGAAGCGGCAATCACTGGATAGGCAGAGGTGAACCCATTGCCTGGCCGGCACGCTCCCCTGACCTTACTCAACTTGATTTATTTTTGTGGGGACACATGAAGACTACCGTGCATAAACACCCGTTGATTCTGAAGAGGACCTTGTGGCACGAATAACCTTGCGCAGCTGGCGAAATCAGACAAATGGCTGGTGTGTTTGCGAATATGCACGCCGATGCACTCTTTGTATTAATCGCAATGGGAGTGCGTTCCAACATTTGCTTTGAATAGTAAAGCTGTGATAACCTGTAAACAATGAGATATTTGTATTTTGTTTGTGTGTTCTATGTTTGTTTCTTGGATTTAGATTATGTGCCTTACTCAGGTAAATGCAATAAATAAGTTTGCCGTAAATACTTAAACGTCTTTGTTTTGTTCCTTTTGCGTATTTCCTTTAAATGATATATACTGTACACAAATGTAATTAAAATATTCATATATCAGCTCCCAACTTTTGACGGTATAATTTTTGGACACCCTATATATATCCATCCATAGTAATTCTGCCTGAAGGCAAGTCCTTCACTGCAATCGTAGCATTTCCATGTTATGCTTGCAGCTTTACTAGGGAATTTTAGGTGTGGTAGCTTCCCGTTACTTTACAAACCGGTGAAGAATGATGATGATGATGATGATGATGAAGGTGATGATAATGAAAAGGATGGTGATGATGGTCATATGATTTCGGTGACCGTTCAGGCCTTAAAGTTTTCCTGGCATTTGTCGTTCGGGTGAGGAAAAATCCCGATATAAACCTCACCCAGAAAAACTGCCCCGACCGAGGATCAAACCCGCGCCCGCTGCGTGACAAGGCAGCACGCTACCTATATGCATATATATATATATATATATATATATATAATATATATCAAGATTTATAAAATACAATATGAATTCCAGTTAAGGTCGCTACATAAAGCTTTTAAATTGTAAAAGTAGTATCTTATACTCAGTCGTCCTCAATTATTAGCAGTATAATTTTATGAGCCTTTCGAAAACAAATAAAAGATGAAAAAATGTTTTCGAAAGCCCTCTTATAAAAAGTATAATGCTAATACTGCAGTTGAGGACGACTCGGAATAAGTTACATAACTAATTTTATAATTTAAAAGCTACATATATATTTCGGTGTTATAATTAAATTGTTACATTCAGCTATATATATTTAAATGTATTCACTTATTCAGTCGAAAATAGGATTAGACATTATATATCCGTCCATCCATACTTTTCTACCCGAAGGCAGGTGTTTGACTGCATTCATAGGATTTTCATGCTATGCATTGCAGCTTTACTAGGGAATTGTAGGTGTGGTAGCTTCTCGTTGCTTTCCACACAGGTGAAGGATGATGGTGATGAAGATGATAAGAAAGATGATGATGGCCGGATGATTTTCGGGGACCATTGAGCCCTACGCTTCCTGACATTTGTCTTACAGGCGAGGAAAAACCCCGAGAAACCTCACCCAGCAAACTGTCCCCACCGGGAATCGAAACCGGGCTCGCTGCGTGACAAGGCAGCACGCTACCTGGAGACCACAGCTCTGGACACATAATACACAAGCATTTTAAAATTAAAATTCCTCTTATTATAATCTTGTTTGTTGAAAACTTAAATAACATGTTATTTCTGGTTCTGAGGTCCGCGGGTTCAACCCCAACTGATGTTGTTGAAATTTCAAGATATGAAAATCCTTATTTAGAATTCTTTCGGGATGGGTCCCATAATATAGAACTTCGGAACGAAAAAATACCTAGAAGCATGACATAAGAGACGTATAAAGAAAATCTGTCAGCCATTTCACGCCCGGATATTAATTGTGGTTAATTAACTTCGGAACGAAAAAATACCTAGAAGCATGACATAAGAGACCTATAAAGAAAATCTGTCAGCCATTTCACGCCCGGATATTAATTGTGGTTAATTAACTTCGGAACGAAAAAATACCTAGAAGCATGACATAAGAGACCTATAAAGAAAATCTGTCAGCCATTTCACGCCCGGATATTAATTGTGGTTAATTAACTTCGGAACGAAAAAATACCTAGAAGCATGACATAAGAGACCTATAAAGAAAATCTGTCAGCCATTTCACGCCCGGATATTAATTGTGTGGTTAATTAACTTCGGAACGAAAAAAATACCTAGAAGCATGACATAAGAGACCTATAAAGAAAATCTGTCAGCCATTTCACGCCCGGATATTAATTGTGGTTAATTAACTTCGGAACGAAAAAATACCTAGAAGCATGACATAAGAGACCTATAAAGAAAATCTGTCAGCCATTTCACGCCCGGATATTAATTGTGGTTAATTAACTTCGGAACGAAAAAATACCTAGAAGCATGACATAAGAGACCTATAAAGAAAATCTGTCAGCCATTTCACGCCCGGATCCGGATATTAATTGTGGTTAATTAACTTCGGAACGAAAAAATACCTAGAAGCATGACATAAGAGACCTATAAAGAAAATCTGTCAGCCATTTCACGCCCGGATATTAATTGTGGTTAATTAACTTCGGAACGAAAAAATACCTAGAAGCATGACATAAGAGACCTATAAAGAAAATCTGTCAGCCATTTCACGCCCGGATATTAATTGTGGTTAATTAACTTCGGAACGAAAAAATACCTAGAAGCATGACATAAGAGACCTATAAAGAAAATCTGTCAGCCATTTCACGCCCGGATATTAATTGTGGTTAAATTAACTTCGGAACGAAAAAATACCTAGAAGCATGACATAAGAGACCTATAAAGAAAATCTGTCAGCCATTTCACGCCCGGATATTAATTGTGGTTAATTAACTTCGGAACGAAAAAAATACCTAGAAGCATGACATAAGAGACCTATAAAGAAAATCTGTCAAGCCATTTCACGCCCGGATATTAATTGTGGTTAATTAACTTCGGAACGAAAAAATACCTAGAAGCATGACATAAGAGACCTATAAAGAAAATCTGTCAGCCATTTCACGCCCGGATATTAATTGTGGTTAATTAACTTCGGAACGAAAAAATACCTAGAAGCATGACATAAGAGACCTATAAAGAAAATCTGTCAGCCATTTCACGCCCGGATATTAATTGTGGTTAATTACCTGAGTTATTAATCGACATCGTTATAATATTAATTAACTACGTATCAGCAACTTGGACTCTTATAGCAAGGGAGAGGAGCACTGAAGTAAGTATTTATGGACAACTATACATAACAGAACTAGAATAGAAGAGATTTCATCGGGATTTTGAAGACTTTATTTATAAGGCAACCTTATTTTTGTCCGTTGTATTACCTATCTTTACTTTATGGAATGAATGACATGAAATCTACTCTAGTGTGATATGTGGTCTGTTATGGTGTTTCTGATTTGACACACATCACGCATTCACTAACATGACTAATTTATTTGGGCTTGGCCCATGGCCTCGAGGAGAGGCCTCCTTTTGGCTCTATTCTGCCCTTAAGTTGACACAGACTTGCAGTTACAAGGAGGTAGACGAGTGTGCCCCATTAGATAATTAAAACCACATATTTTAAACATCTGTGGTATCCTAAACCAGACTAATGTTTACCTAATAAGAGTTGGTGAAGGGTGATAAATTAATGAATGGAGATGAAATAACATGGAAAGGAAGGGGAGTATGTTGGTGGAATGCAATTCAGGAAACGAGAAAACCGGGAGAATAACCCTAAAAATCCGGTATGGCACAACACTAATACCCCTCCGTAATCACCAGGGAACCTGTGTTCCTAGTCAGGGAAGCCACTGATACAGCTACTAGTTACATTCCAGCTCAATCAAAAAAATTGAGTGTAGCCCAAATTTATAAAGACTACTTGTCGCCCAGCGGTCGAAATTCGACCACAATTCATTACATTTTTACGTTTGTAACAAATATGTCATTATGCATTCATTTTCGATTTATTTTTAAAATACGAACGATAGGAAATAAGTGGTATAGCTTGGCTAAGCAATATTTTTAAAAACAATAACGCGACATTTATGCTATTTAAATTTGCATTTGGCGTATTATTATGTGCACGGAAATATATATCCCTTCTTCTTTGTCTCTCAGTTCGACCCGGCATAATGGAAGTAGGTGTGAATACGTAAATATATAAAAAAATGTAATGAAATTACTGAAACCAAGATTAGACAGGGTTTAATTTAAATTTAAATAATAAGAAGTACTCACTTTTTTTAAACCACTAATAATAAATATGCGAGAGTAAGTCAATTCACATTGCTGCTGCACAATTTTCTTTTCGCGACAATGCACTTTCAGTATGAACGTAAACAAATGAATAGGTAATACATTTAAATTCCTTGGAGACAGTTTATTTTATTTTATATTAAATTAATGTTGGGAAGTAAACATTATGAGGTATAATCATTAAAATTCATCGGAGAACATTTTGTTTAAACAACTCACCTCATAGGTTTCATGCTTCCATGATATCGCGATTTCAAACATAGTCATGTTCATCTTCAGCCATAACTCCGACTGACGAAATTCTTCGGCCGTCAACTATTCTATTGTCGCCATCTTCAGTGCTGCCATCTATGGTTGAACTTGCAATAAATTTTATATAGGAAAAACAAAAAGGAATTTAGATATTCGGACAAAAGAACATTTCAGAAATATTAAAAATTATGAAATTGAAAAATCTGCAATTGCTACATATAGTTTATTAGAACATCATAAAATTGGAAGAGAAGCTAAACTTTTAAAACAAGTAGAGAAACCTTTGGAATTGACAGTTTGGGAAAAAATATACATTCAAAAAACAAAAATAGATCAATGAATTTTGATATCCCTAACGAAATTACATTGATTTCGAAGTTCATAAATTCAACCATAGATGGCAGCACTGAAGATGGCGACAATAGAATAGTTGACGGCCGAAGAATTTAGTCAGTCGGAGTTATGGCTCAAGATGAACATGACTATGTTTGAAATCGTAATATAATGTAAACATGAAACCTATGAGGTAAGTTGTTTAAAAAATATGTTCTCCGATGAATTTTAATTATTTTATTTTGTTTAATTTAATTGATTTGAAACACATATTAGATTTTATTTTTCTGCACTCCTTTGTATTAACTTTAATTGTGCCAAATATCACACTCCTTTGTGCGCGCAATGTGCTTGAAAAGGGGTACAACGTTTTTTCTTCGCATACTGATATATAGATATCCGTATTAAACTAAAATAGTAAATATATGAATGTTGATTAATTACGTGTAAAATCTGACATAACACATGAAAGTTAAAATGTATTCCCTTCTTCCAAAAATCTTAGATAGAGTATTAAAACTATTTTCAAGTGCTTAAATTCAAAATATTGTAGAAAATAAACAAAAGCAACAAACAATTCTTATTTAATTTAACTGAAACTCTTGAACCATGTAGAATCGTTAGTTATTATTTCAGTTACCTTCATTTTGTATATTTTGCGACTAAATGTTATTATTTCATCATCATTATCATCAACTTCACGAATTAGGTCTTTGCCTGTTCCGATCTCACATCTGTTCAGCCCAGCGCTTTATTGGTCTTCTTATCG
Organism: Diploptera punctata; assembly: GCA_030220185.1. Taxonomy (NCBI): domain Eukaryota; kingdom Metazoa; phylum Arthropoda; class Insecta; order Blattodea; family Blaberidae; genus Diploptera; species Diploptera punctata. The sequence continues at coordinate 408,642 of JASPKZ010001577.1, read as the reverse complement.
ACCTTCGTCCTCCGGGATTGTACATCAGTGCCATCTTTGGTATCCGATCCTCTGTCATTGTTTCCAGATGTTCTATCAAATTATTCCTGTGTTCTTCAATTTGTTGAGGAAGAGGTTTGTAAGATAAAACTGAAACATGTATTTGTAACTACTCCTGTGTAATACTCGTACTTCATTCACTTTGTATGTTGAAATTAAAAAATGTAATATATGAATAAAAACTATAAAAAGTTACCTTGTATGTCCGTGTTCTCAACTTAAGTTGTTTTAAAACTATGTAGGTATTTCGGGACTAGTCCCATCATCAGCAGAATGAATTAGGTCCTTACTTGTTGAAGCACTGATGTAATACTTCACAAAAATATTTTAATTTCGCTCTGTATAAAATTGTAAAATTCTGCTGATCTACCTGTTACAAATAAAACGTACGGCATATTTTAAGTAGCCTACATTTATTAATCATAGAAACTCCATATTTTCTCTTAAATATAATGAAACCTCTAAGTTTATAAATGTTTTGGAGGAAAAAAGTAGTGTCCTACTATTTTAAGACTTAAAAATAATTAAAACGTTGATTTATTTAGTCACATGTCTTACATCCGTCACCTTGGAGTTCATCCGGCACGAACATAGAATCAATAGCGCATTAGAAGAAAAATGTTATAAACATATAATACACCATTAGAATAAAGACAGTTTACTATATCTGAATTTTTTTCCCTTCGGTCCAGGGTGCTTAGGTGGCTTTGGTGGTAACTAAGCATATCTAGACAAATCTTGGTGGACGCGTTTTAGTCGCTGGGGAGGACAGTATTCTTAGTGATTAAGTTCCACCAAGGGCTGAGTATTGGTGGCGTAACCACAGCCTTAAAGTTTTTGGGAGTAAATGCCCAAATCCATCCTCTAATCATCTAGAGAGGCAAGACTGGAACGCTATGATGGCAACTCCATCACCTGATTCAGGTGGAATGGGCTAATCCCCTCTTCATCTTAAAATAGCTGACTTTTTTTAACTCTTAGAAGCAAAACCTGGACGGACCCTAACATGACGATTGTGGATCTCAAAATAAGGAATGGAATGAGATCAAGGAGTTGGCCAGAAATGGATTCAGATGGAGAAGTTTTCTGAGAGCTCTATGTTCCACGCAGGAATGATGGGAAATTTGATTGATAAAATTTGTATTAATTCTTTGGATAATTCGTTAGTGTTAAATTATATCAACTTGTAGAAATCATTTCGCTTCTCTTTCATTGATGTATGTAATAAATAATAATAATAATAATAATAATAATAATAATAATAACAATCGCTACTATATTAACAACTGAAGCATAGATCCCCAAAATCTTAACAATATCATCCATCAATTCTAAATTTCAAAGTGATCAATGGCATCGCATATACACTGATGGTTCACAGATGCAATGGCATCTTCAGACAGGAGCACCTGCATGTACCTGTAACTAGGTCTAACAAATCAGGTTGCGAAGGCGAAATAGAAGTTATTATACTTACTGTCATACAACTTAATTTACATCATTGTTTCTTTTTAATTTCATCATCTAATCTGTCTCAAAAACAGCAGTGTATCTAAAGTATCACCAGGATTATCTATCTATCTATCTATCAATCATGGTGTAGCGAAATGTTGAGTCATAGGCTCTCCATTGTTAGGAGTTATTGGACCAAGGTAATTCAGTTACCTTATTTATCCATATATGTCATGAATGGCATGCGATCAACATACCGACTCAATGAGACATCTAGGAAACAACTAAAGTATCATTAGGATGTACTGATCGGTAAATTGTGCTTAGAAGCATTTTTATTCAGGCTTAAGGATCTTTTGCGAGTCTGAAAATCTTCTAGGGAACCCACGGTTAAACTCTCTCTCGGAGATCTTGCTCCTTGGATTTTTCCATCCTAAAAACAATCCTTCGACCCCGGCCAAGTTTGAACCCGCAACTCTTGGGACCAGAGGCAAGGAGCATAACCACTAGTCCAGCGCGGCCGACATCACCAGGAATACCAGTACCAAAAGAAGTAACTGAATGCAAACTGGAAATCATCATATTGCTAATAAAGTAAGAAAACTATTGTACTATAATGGATAACAAGTCAATCTCAGATCATAGGAAATGATAAGGCCGAAGACGTATTTAAATAGCTATACAAACTCATCCTAAAGCAGTAAAAAAGAACAATGAGAAAAACTTACTATAAAGAAGGGGATGTTTGGGGACGGTACGTTTGCGGCAAGACGGCTAAACAGGAAGATTCAATTACATCCAATTTGGGTAAGACTTGGTGGACCTGAAAGCGGTATTTCGAAAAAACAACGTTTAACTCTGATAAAGTAAAAGAATGTCGAAAACGTCGGTCTTGCAGCAACTGGGAAAACTAAGCGAATTCCTCAGAATATCGAACTTATGTATGATTTTGCTGGTTTACGGAACATGTTTCTTATGTTAAATCGAAAAAAAATCATCGTAAACAACAACGACAATCACGGATTAAGCCCGTGTGGCTTGTTCCCGTCTCATAGATTCTCATTCAAAAAGTTGTATCCATCTCTTTTTCGGTCTACCAACATTTCTGTCTCCTTTAGGTTTGTAATTAAATATAATTTTTGGTATGCGTTCATCTTTCATTCTTTGGAAACGATTTTTCCATATTTTTCTAGAATGTTTTATTTTATCTAAACGTTTAAAATATTTAGCTCATTTCTAATACATTCGATTCATCTGTTATCTATAAGTTTGCAGCTAGCTGAACGTCTCAGAAATTGCATTTCAGCTGCTTCTTTGACATTCTCTTATCCTTTAGTTAAACCCAAAATCCCACTACCATAACAATAGTAAAGGTACTGCAATTGATTTACGTATAAAATTGTAGTTTTGTTTTCGTTCTTGTATTTTTCAATATTTTCTTAATTGTGCCACATATATAATTAAATCTATTGTTAAAATATCATAATTTTTAAAATAAGAGATCTTGTTAATAACAATGGTTCACTTGTTATATGGTTTTCCCTTCCAGAATTTTTTCCCAATTTCTTATAATAACCTAATTTTAAACGTGTCAGACTGCAGAGAAAACAAGCCACTGTCTTTATGGGATATGTTTTACCATGAGGACAATTATAATTTTGGGGGGCAACTTATATTATCATTATTATTAATTATTTTCCACCTATTAGATATACTCGAATTATCATAATCGCAAGTTTAACGTTCAAATATTTTTGCAAAATTATATAAAATTCAAATCATTTCTACTAAATAATCATTCTATTGCTTTATTAATAATGTTAAAGAAATAAAACGAATGTATCTTATTGTTTACATTAAGAATATGAGGCTCATTTAAATTATATAATATACACATACATTGGGAAGAAGCAAACGTGGTGGTTGTTAAAGGGATTTCCTTTTTAATTTCGAGTTTCAGATAAACCTATACTGTTAATGGTTGGATTTCACTAATATTTATAGGATACCTTCCCCGTTCTATGTTAATATAATGAGTTTCGTTGTAAAACATCAAAAAGTGCGACCACACAGATTTTTAAATTTTAGTTTTCAGTGAATTCCTGCACCTAAAGATCCGATTTTACTGGTTATAGAACTCAACCTTACTTTTTTTAAACTAAATGCTATATGCCAAGTTTTATTTGGATGAATAAAAAATTGCGGGTGCTAGAGCGTTGACTATATATATATATATATATATATATATATATAATTTTAAAATAAAAATTAACGCCTCAACAGGGATTTGAACCCTAGACTTCCAGCTTTACACATTAGTGAGAGCTACCATTTACGCTAATCAGGCGGCCAATGCATTCATCAATCTTTCATTCCACATATACAATTTTCTTAATTCTGTTAATTTTTCTTTTCAAATAATATTTGACCTTCATTATTACATGTCAACATTTAAATTGTAACATGGATATATATATATATTATTAATTAAATATATTTATTTATTTATTTATTGTATATTGTAATTTTCGGTGTCTACTATGTAGGATGGGTGAAGGTCTATAACTTTTTTCAAAAATATTTTTATGAGAACAACCACGATAGCTTAATTCCTTCGGAATTCCCTAAAATCCTTGAATAAAATAATATCGTGAGATGAATGTAAATTTAATGTTTATCACATATGCTTTGTTCGAATTGAAGTATTACGGATAATAAAATTGATTTCCTAGAAGAAGTACTAGTAGTAGTAGTAGTAATAAAAAATAGAAGTAGTAAGATGTGTAGTATTATAGGAATGTTGAATGATGTACTTTCATACGATGTTTGCAACTACAATTTACAGATAGCGCCACAGATCAAGATTCAGAATATATTCATGATAATATACAGAAGAGCTGTGAAACTAAATTTTGATACTAATTACTAGCATCACTAAGTAAATGATTCCAAACAGACGGCAAAAATTAATAAGTTGCATAATATTTAAGGTATATTAAGAATTAAGAATTATCCCATAATAATCCCATTTCGAGCAAGGACCTCCTGCAAATGCAGGTGACTTACGGGTTAGCCAGCCCCTTCGGACTTTCTTTATGGATGGCTTCCGCTTTTGTCTGCTTTGCACTATTCGAGTCCACAATTTTCCTAGATGACACTTAAATATTTCACTCCAACGCTTTTCTTGTCTTCCAACTTTCCTTTTCCCTAGTCATTGCATACGTTGCTACATCAAGTTATATTAATAAACTCCAATTAATTCACTGGATGTTAATGTATATAAATAAGGACATGGAAGGATGGGGAGTTTCGTAACCAGTCTAATTTAGTTACGTGTTAGTGAGTGGCATATGTTTAGTACACTGTCTCGAAGAGCAAACTAAGCTATCACATGGATGGTTAAATTGTACTCAAAGGCCTTTTATTCGTGTTTAAGGTTCTTTTACGAGCCTTACAATATTCAGACTAGGGATCCATGGCTTGAAATCTCTCTAGGACTATTGGTCCCTTTGATTTTTCTATCATGAAAATCAATCGACTCCGGCCGGGTTTGTACCAGCGTTCCTTGAAACTAGAGGCAAGGAACATACCTTCTAGATCACTATATATATTAGGAATTTCTCAACAATAGAGTAGTTTTCCTACAACCCATTGTATATTTTACTCCTCCATAGATCCCTAAACTGTGCTACATTCTGTGTTTTAACCCTCTCGACACCATACTCTTATGCATTCCTTCAACCTATTGTTGTTCTGGTTTCCCATTTCTTCTGTTGCCCTCTGATTAAAAATTTAATATAATCTTAGGTATCCTGTCATCCCTTTTATGTTGCCAAATAATTTCAGTCTTCTTTCTTCAATAACTTGTAGAACATCTTTTTGAACACCCATTATTCATCTGATTTTAGTCTCTTCCTGAAATTTCTAGGAGCTTCCTCCATAAATCCAACTCTATCTCCAACAGATTATAAGACCTTACTTCCTACGTTTCCACACCATACAATAGTACACTCTCCACAAATGGACCATAAATAAGGTTTTTTTCTTCGTTTATTTATTTTTTAATATTATCTATTTTTTTATTGACGTGGATAGGACACACACAATATGGAGATTTAAGACCCCTCTTCCATCAGGAATCGAACTTGGGTAACTGGAGTTGAAAGTAGGAACTCTACAGTCTACGTAAATACTTAAAACACCGAAGTAAATTGTTGAACGAAAAGACCATAAACTGATAATTTATTATGATGATCTTGAAGACGATTTTCGGGCTGTAGGCCGTAGTCGTAGCGCTTGTAGTTCTCCGACGTTTCGCCAGAGACTGTGTCTGGCATCCTCAAGGGTTGTTTTGAAACTTGAGGATGCCAGACGCAGTCTCTGACGAAACGTCGGGGAACTACAAGCCTCACGATCACGGCCTACAGCACGAAAATCTTCTACAAGATCATCATAGCCGTGAAAGTCTACGAGAATACATGATAATTTATTATCTACACTCGTTAACATATCATGGCATTAGTCGTAATTCAAATCAATATTTGGGAGGACCAACGAATTTTGCAAGACGTCCCTTATTTACATTACAAAACGTCGCCCGGAAATCAAAGACCTCTTAACTCTATAATTGAAAAAAAATCAGGAGAAAGAAGAAACCTTATATCTGGTTGATTTTTAATATTCCTAAGTCAAAATTTATTATATTTTAAATTAGTTTCTGAAAAGTGTTACGCCGGATGTATAAGTTCTTGCGTCCTAGATTAGAGCAGACGAAACCTCACTGTTCCTCCTGCAAGATTTTGGGCCTGAGGTTAATAGTTGAGGTCATGCATGGTTTTGTAATCGTTAATAGATGGCAGCAAGATCATCTTGGAGTTATATGACTATAATAGCACGCAGATTATGCCTTTGCTTGTCGAATAATGCAACAGCAGAAGATGGAATATCTGTTCCAAAAGGTCTTCTTGCTATTTTACATCATAAAGTCGAGGACGACTGAGATCTAAGGTACCGATTTAATATTTTATTTTTTTACAAACATCTAGATTTTACACTTGAATGGAGTTAAGAGGATTTGATCGCCGGCCGACGGTATGGCTTTTGTGTTCCTTTAGAAGGAAGTCGTACTCAAAAAATATCATCGATCCGGCTGAATTTGAACTCAGAACGAGAGGCAGTTGAGTAATAATTATGTCGGAAGTACTTTACAACATGTGACAAGAGCATTTTTTTCTAATTTCCAGTCATACATCGTGCGCATGCGCCAAAAGAAGCGAAGCTGTTTAATAAACTATATTTGAAATCGCGTTGCCAACGAACGTAAAAGGTAACCTAACGCGATTTAATGACTCGAGCCTGTACAAAATCAATCTAAATGCTGACCTAATGCAATTTAAGTACACTAAATTGTGAAAGAACGCATGCAGATTTTATTTAGTGTAAGTTAATTAGTACAGACTCTATGTTAGCTGCACTGAAACACAGAATATTCGTTAAAATCAATACGGCTGCCAAGTCTTCATGTAGTTTAATATCGTGAAAAATATATTAAAATAATCGTTAGAAAACATGTAAAAATTATTGTAAATGGTGGTAAATAATTTCAAAAAATAAGAATAAAATTTGGCAGGAGTTTAAGAAGTAATTTAAAGAGTAATTTCAAATGCTGTAAAGTTTGGCCATTTTATTAACGTGTGAAATCTGTTACTATATATATATATATATATATATATATATATATATATAGCTCACCGCGTGCTGCCTTGTCAAGATGCGGGCCCGGGTTCGACTCCTGGTCGGGATAGGCTCTTCGGTGAGGTTTTTTGGGGGTTTTTCCTCACTTGTAAGACAAATATCAGAAAGCTTAGGACCCAACGGTCCTCGAAAATCATCCGACCATGATTATCATCATCCTTATCATTATCATCATCATTTTTCACCGGTGTGGAAGGTTACGGGAATCTACCACACCTATAATTATCTCGTAAAGCTGCAAAGCATAGAATGAAAATGCTATGATTGCAGTGAAAGACCTAAAATTTTACTAACAACAGTCTAGAAATATGCATATACAAAAACCCAACAAACAACACATTAGCTATACACCAAAAATCAAGAGAATGTTAAAGCTACCACTATACAAAATAATCTACAGAAAAGAAATAAAATACCTATATAAAATCCCTAGCACATAACAATGGATACAAAGAAGAAATGAACAACAAATAAGTCAGGAAACAAGAAAGAAGAATCAATTTAACAAATAGGCATAACGAAACTAGAAAAAAAATGTAACAAAATACAAACAAATGGATACACTGACTTATACAGGAAATGAAACGACCAAGTCTGATAATTCGATAAAGAAACAAGATAAAGCATTTAAATCGCCCTTAAGACTAATAATAAACTCAATAACATAATTTATAACAAAACAAAAACAACAAATAAGTACCAAAATAAAGGTGTCTATAAACTAAAATGCAATAGACGTCAAAAATTCCTCATGGGCAAAACAATGAAGACCTTTAACACACGATATTCGGAACATTTCAAAAATCTTATTAATAACGTAGAAAAATCAAATTTTGCCGAACGCATACTAGAAACAGGTCTTCGATTTGAAAAAAATCGATAACTCTATGTCCATACAACACAGAGAGTATAATAACAACAGAATCAGCATCCGTCAAGACATAGAGATTCTAAAAGAAGCAAGGAATAAAGACCAGCTCAACTAGAACATACCCGCACACATAAATCCGTTATACAACCTATATAACACCATCAGTTCCAGTAAAAACGCAGAAGATGACACAATGTTTTCGAAAGGCCTCCATATTGGAATAATTTGAAGAAGTTTAATAATGTAGTTGTGGACGAATGACTTACCAGGTAAACATTTTATAATTAACATCTTATTACATAACCACAACGGTGCTTTAAATAAGAATTTCAAAAGTTTTGAGTGAAAGACCTGTCCTCGGAGAGAATTACTAAGGATGAGTGGACATATATATATATATATATATATATATATATATATATCTTATATACAACTAACTAACTCACTGGCACTATCAAAACCGTAGGTTCATGGCCGCACGGACATAAGCTCTCCATATATCCCTATCCTGAGCTAATATTTTCCAATCATTCCCTGTATAATCTACTTCCCTCAAATCATAACTAATGTTATCCTCTCTTCACATTCCTGGTCTACCAACATGGCGTTTTCCTTTTGGTTTTCCTACAAGAAGCTTCCATGCACGTCTTTGAGTTCCCATCCGTGCATAATTTATATACATGTGACATAGTTGGTCAATATGGATACGATATTGAGAATGAAAATGGACAACGTTTAAAAAAAGAATGCAAAGTGAATGACCAAATTATTATGAATTCTATGTTTAAACATCGGGACATCCATAGACATATGTGGGAACAACGCACTAAAGGTCTAAGATCGATAATTGATTATGTAATAGTGAGGAAACGGAGAAATGATGTTAGAGTGAATCGAGGACCCGAATGTGGAACGGATCATTATATGCTGTCAACTAGGATAGTATCCCCTCTAAACTGGCAAAAGGTAAATAAAGGTAAAAATATAGAAATAGAAAATTAATTAGAAAAATGTAGATATAATCTACATTTACTACAAGATGAGAGTATTAAAAATCTATATGCCCAACGCCTCACCGAAAAATTTAAATTTGATGAAGATTGGAACTCGGTCATTATTTATGAACATTTGAAAAAATATATACATGAAGCAGGAAGAGAAGCACTTGTTCTGGAAAATGATAAACACCAAAACATCCATTGGGTGAATAAGGTAATACTTGATATCATAACAGAAAAGAAAAATGCATATCAAAAATATTTAAGTTCCAAGAAAGATGAAGATTATCAAAGTTATACTTAAAAGAAAGGTTAAAGCAGAAGTCAGGAAACATAAAAAGTAAATGTGGAATCGGGTATGTGGAGACATTGAGCATATAGTAGACAATTGAAAATCAGCTCAAGCATGGAGGACAATTACAAACTTGCGAAATGATAATATGACAAAGAGTTTTAATTTAGTACCAATGAAAACTCTTCAGGAATATTTTTAAATTCTTTTAACAGAAACTAGAAGAGAATTTATGGACTATGCTACACTGGATAATGGAAAGGGTGACTTGATAGAACCTAAAACAGAAGAGGAGGTAAGAAACGTGTTGGGAACAGCAAAAAATGGAAAAGCGGCAGGTCCAGGAGGAATAACCATGGAACTAATTAAATATGGTGGTTCAGGAATTATAATAATTTTAACTAGACTTATTAAGCAAGTGATAGAAGGAGATCCTATTCCAGATGAGTGGAAGTTATCGTATATTAGTGCAATATACAAAAATAAAGGGAATAAAGGGATCAGTGTTATGGCAGCAATTAGTAGAATGTTAAGTACAATTTTTAAAATTAGATAGGAGGAACTAATATAAAATAAAATATCAGAAGAACAAACAGGTTTCACAGAAGCTAAATCGTGCCTTGATAATATATTTGTGATTAGGCAGATTACAGAAAATATGTTGGCTAAAGAAAATAAGTTCAAATGGCATTTATAGACCTGAAAAGGCATATGGCTCCGTACCCATCAACAAGCTTTGTGTGGCAATGGAGAAGTTTGGAATACCTAAATCTCGTATACATTTTATAAAAAGAATGCATGAGTGTAAAGCAAGTATTAATGTTGGAAATACTGTATCTTCAGAATTTGATATAACAAAAGATTAAGACAGGGATGCGGGATGTCACCAACATTGTTCAAGGTATATTTAGAAGATGTATGAAATGAAATGAAATAAGTCATGTAGGATAATGGGAATCAATATTAATGCCCATTTACTGCACAATTTATTATTCGCTGATGACCAGATTATAATAGGACAAGATAAAGAAGATATAGAATATATGATTAGAAAGCTGGTAGACACATTTGAGGTAGGTGGACTGAAGATAAATTATATTAAAACAGAATATATGGTAATCGGAGCGAATTCAGAAGACCTACAAATAAATAATATGATAATAATTAAACGTGTTGAAGAATTTAAATATCTTGGATCTATAATAGATAAATCTGGTACTTGTGAAAAATATATTATTAACAGGGCAAGTTGTGCAAGGAAGGCGATTAGATCCCAGATTGGTCTTTTATGGAATAGAAATTTGACCAGAAAAACAAAAAAAAAGAGATTATACAGCCAATAATATAAAGTATACTTACATATGGACCGGAAAGCTGGACAATACATGAAAGGATGCAGAAACGAATCTTGGCGACAGAAATGGATGGATTACGGAGAAGTAGTACGATGGAAACTACTTCTCCGTAATCCATCCATTTCTGTCGCTAAGATTCTTTTCTGCAAAGTATGAGAATATCCAGGCTACAACATATTCGAAATACATATATCAGACAAGAAATGGATGCACAAGAAACTGTTATCGATAGGATAACAAAGAGAGCTCTACAGTGGTATGGACATGTACAATGGATGTCGGAAGACCAGTGGCCTAAACAGGTGGTGTATTGGATGATACCAGGCAGAAGGAAGAGGGGGAAAATATCCAGGCTTACAACATATTAGAAATACATATATCAGACAAGAAATGGATGCACAAGAAACTGTTATTGATAGGATAACAAAGAGAGCTCTACAGTGGTATGGACATGTACAATGGATGTCGGAAGACCAGTGGCCTAAACAGGTGGTGTATTGGATGATACCAGGCAGAAGGAAGAGGGGGAGAATATCCAGGCTTACAACATATTAGAAATACATATATCAGACAAGAAATGGATGCACAAGAAACTGTTATCGATAGGATAACAAAGAGAGCTCTACAGTGGTATGGACATGTACAATGGATGTCGGAAGACCAGTGGCCTAAACAGGTGGTGTATTGGATGATACCAGGCAGAAGGAAGAGGGGGAGAATATCCAGGCTTACAACATATTAGAAATACATATATCAGACAAGAAATGGATGCACAAGAAACTGTTATTGATAGGATAACAAAGAGAGCTCTACAGTGGTATGGTCATGTACAATGGATGTCGGAAGACCAGTGGCCTAAACAGGTGGTGTATTGGATGATACCAGGCAAAAGGAAGAGGGGGAGAAGTAGAAGAGCATGGTACAGAAGACCTACAAATTAATAATATGATAATTAAACGTTTTGAAGAATTTAAATATCTTGGATATATAATAGATAAATCTGGTACTTGTGAAACATATATTATCAACAGAGTAAATTGTGCAAGGAAGGCGATTAGATCGCTGACTGGACTTTTATAGAAATGAAATTTGACCAGAAAAACAATAAAAGAGATTATACAGACAATAATATAAAATATACTTACATATGGATCAGATAGCTGGACAATAAATGAAAGGATGCAGAAAATAAACTTGGCGATAGAAATGGATGGATTACGGAGAAGTATGAGAATGTCCAGGCTACAACATATTCGAAATACATATATCAGACAAGAAATGGATGCACAAGAAACTGTTATCGATAGGATAACAAACAGAGCTCTACAGTGGTATGGATATGTACAACGGATGTCGGAAGACCAGTGGCCTAAACAGGTGTTGGATTGGATGGTACCTGGCAGAAGGAAGAGGGGGAGAAGTAGAAGAGCATGGTATGATGAGGGAATATATGATGCCATGATGAAGAGGGGTATGGTAGATGGACAATGGGAAGATAGGAATCTCTGGAAAGCAGGAATCAAAGGCAAACTGCTGTAAAGTGGAAAGCCTGTATTACGTTAGTATATATATATATACTGTTTGACTGCATCTGCATCTTGTATCTTGCTCTGTATTTGCAAAATGTTGCTTGCACTGAGTGAGTGAGAGAGAAAGGGAGAGAGAGAGAGAGAGAGGGAGAGAGAGAGAGAGAGAGAGAGAGAGAGAGAGAGAGAGAGAGAGAGAGAGAGAGGGAGAGAGACTCTTCCATGGAATCACATCTGAATATCGTGTCGTCAGTCAAATGTTTGACTTTGTAACCTGTTACTGTCATGCAAATTTCTCGCTAACAGCTGAGAGCTCGACCTATTGATCTTGTTACTCTGGTGCAGTAGTTGCTGCTGTCTTCTCAACATCCTATCTTTTCGTCGTATTTTCTCGTGTAGACTTTCAACAAGTAAACTAATAATTTCTGCGCGGAAATTCATTAAAAACGTCTACTTCCGCTTAGCAACAATGTATCTTAAGTTAAAAATAAATTTCACATGAAATGTAGCTTAGGAAAATTGCATCATATACTATCCGGGAAACCAGGAACTCTCGGATGTAAGAATAATTTAAAAGAAATATAATTTATTACCCTCACGTATAATGTGCAAGTATTAAATGCATTTCCCGTTTAACGTACTATTCGTATCGTGTTATTATTATGATGTTTAGAAAATACATTTTTTACAATGTGTATATTGCGTATACAGTTTTATTTTAAACCTGTAATTGTGGTTTTTTGCTAGTTGAGTGGAAGAAATGACCTCATGGTCCTAAATCTGATAGAAGAAATAAAGCATTATTATTATTATTATTATTATTATTATTATTATTATTATTATTATTGTTATTATTAGTATTATTATCATAATTATTATTACTATTATTAAGATATAAGAAATTAAATTGGTATGGGCAAAAACGACGAATGCAAGAAGGAAGGTTACTCAAGAAAAATTGGAATTGTGTCCATCTGGAAGAGGAAAGAAAAAAGACCTCGAAACTCTAGGATGCAAGAAATAAGAACTGGAATGAGAAAAAGAGGACTGGAGACATTGAGTGGATGTTTGGGTTGAGTGGAGAAGGAAAATAAAACATTAGGCACACAAATATGTGTAAACATTTAAAATCTGTATATAAATTATTATTATTATTATTATTATTATTATTATTATTACTAGCAGCAGCAGTAGCAGTAGCAGTAGCAGCAGCAGTAGTGGAAGTGGTAGTATTTTACCTACATTATTTCATAATGTGAAACTAAATAATTTTCATGTATGCGAAAAATCATACATTTTTCCCAGGTAAATAATCACTTTTATCCTAGAATAAAATGTTTCATCGTCTCTGTTGTAGTTTATAGGGTGAGTGCCCGTGTATTTTGATGTAAGGAATCCATGATCTCCTATGATTTATTGCAGAGCAATAAGCGTTATACATTTAGTAATAAATAACGAAAACTAATTTAAGAAGTCCGTCAAGCAGGAACTGAGAAAACTAAGCGAATTCCTCGAAAAGCTGAATGTATTATACGAATTTTCTGGTTTACGGAATATACAATTATTGTCTTAATCTGAAGTAACTTAATTTATAATAACTTATTTAAAAGTATCGGACAGCTGTCTAAATGGCTCAAAGAATAAGATGAGTGAAGGCAAACATTTTTTCGGACACTTTTGAAATTCACAGTTGGTTGAAGCAAGGAGATGTACCATCTCCTCTACTATTCAATTTTTACTAGAGCATGCCATCAAATCTTTAGAGGATGAAGCAGGCCTACAACTCAATGGTATTAATAAGCTGTTAGTTACTACCAACCACAGAACCCTATGAACATGCGCTACAAAGTCTACGCAGGAAAAGAGGAAGTATGGCCGGAATACTTCAGCACCGGAACAATGATAGACAGGAACTGGACATAAGCAAATTTCCAGATACGACACGTCATCACAAGACTACGTGTACATGGATTCCACCACCTAATGTGTAAAGATAAAACATTCCATGGCTCGGAGATGTCATGCATATGCGAAGTATGTGAACAGAAATGCGACAGATATCACATCGAAAAATGTATACAAAGAACAAAAACAATTTGTGATTACGCAAGACAAAGTTAAAGTGTTAGTGATTGTTGTGTTATCATCTTTGCACATTTGTGCGCAATCCATTTATATATTAATAAGCTATTAGTTTATGCTCATGATATAGTACTATTGGGCGATAGCCAGGAGATACTAAAGTCCCAACACACTTACTCTATTGAATAACACTAAGAAATTGAAACTGGAAATAAAATAAATAAAACTACATATATGGTCACACATGGAAACACATTATGTAATGGAACTGGACAGTTAGTGACAAATGATGGAAATTTTGAAAAAAATGGTTGAATTCAAATACCTAGGAATAATAATAAAGAATAGGAATGAGATGCACAAAGAAATTAAACATATGCTCAATTCTGGAAATGCATACTATTAAGCATTACAGCGACTCTTGTCCCAACTCTTTTCAAAATATGTTAAAGGCTGAAAATATATAAAACCGCTATTCTACCAGTTATACGTATTATATGGATCCGAAACATGGACTCTTACTTTAAGGAAGGAATGCAGATTACGAGTATTTGGGAATAATGTTCTTAGGAAAATTTTGGACCAAACAGAGATGAACAGACACGCGAAGGAGAAGACTACATACCAGTGAACTACATGGATTTTATAAGAAGTCAGATATAATAAGAACAGTTAGTCTCGTAGACATGAGGAACGAATGGGGAATGAAAGACGTGCATGGAAGCTTCTTGTAGGAAAACCAGAGGGAAAACGCTGAGTTGGGAGAATAACATTAACTATGATTTGAAGGAAGTAGTTATACAGGGAATGATTGGAAAACATTAGCTCAGGATAGGGGGATGTATGGAGAGCTTACGTCCCTGCGGCCATGAACCTACGAGTTCGACAGTGCCAGTGAGTTAGTTAGTTACTTAGTGAAAAAGTCATTCATAACCGTGAGAGTATTGCATAGTTTTGTATAGTTTGACAGAAAATTAAATAATATCTACTTATTTATTTTTCCATTATTTTATTGAAATATTAAATTAAAATATGTACTTTATAGGAAACATTGCCAATTTAATTTGTGTGGTATATATAATTGTATGGTATATCTCATTCTTGGTCTACCAACTCAGCGTTTTCCCTCTGGTTTTCCTACAAGAAGCAATGGTATATGCAGGAGATCATCAATGTGCATTTAGAAGAAACAGGTCTAAAACAGATCAGATTTTTAGTATAAGACAGATTTTAGAAAAGAAATGGGAATATAATGGTACTGTACATCAACTGTACGTAGACTTCAAAAAAGCATATATGATTCAATTAAGAGGGAGAAGTCATATAGTATCCTGCTGGATTTCGGAATTCCTAAAAAGTTAGTTAGACTTATACGAATGCGTCTAAATAGCACAAAGAGTAGGGTGCGTGTTGGCAAACAGTTTTCGGCAACTTTTGAAATCCAGGAGATGCACTATCTCCTCTACAATTTAATTTTGTACTAGAGCATGCCATTAAATCTTTAGAGAATGAGGAAGGCTTACAACTTAATGGTATTAATAAGCAGTTAGTTTATGCTGATGATGTAGTACTATTGGCTGATAGTGAGGAGATACTAAAGGGCAACACACACACACACACACACACACACACACACACACACACACACACACACACACTATTGAGTAACACTAAGAAATTAGGACTAGAAGTAAATGTCAATAAAACTAAATATATGGTCATACGTAGAAATACGTTATATAATGGAAATGGACAGCTAATGACAAATGAGGGAAATCTTGAGGAGGTGGGTGAATTCAAATACCTAGGAACAATAATCACAAATAGGAATGAGATGTACAAATAAATTAAACATAGGCTCAATTCTGGAAATGTGTGCTATTATGCATTGCAGAGACTCTTGATGTCCCAACTCCTTTCAAAAAATGTTAAACTGAAAATATATAAAACTATTATTCTACCAGTTATATTATATGGGTGTGAAACATGGACTCTTACTTTAAGGGAGGAAAGGAGATTACAAGTATTTGAGAATAAAGTACTTAGGAAAATGTTTGGACCAAGAAGAGATGAACAGACGGGTGAATGGAGAAGACTACATAACAATGAACTACATGGTATTTATAGGAAGCCGGATATAATAAGAACAGTTAAGTCTCGTAGACTGCGATGGGCAGGACATGTTGCACGTATGGGGAATGAAAGACTTGCATGGAGGCTTCTTGTAGGAAAGCCAGAGGTAAAATGCTCAGTTGGTAGACCAAGAATGAGGTGGGAGAATAACATTAACTATGATTTGAGGGAAGTAGATTATACAGGGAATGATGGGAAAGCATTTGCTCAGGATAGGGATGTATGGAGAGCTTATATCCGCGTGGCCATGAACCTACGGGTTCAATAGTGCCAGTGAGTAAGTAAGTATATTGCGAGAAAGTAATCGGCGGTTGGTAGAGAACATTTCGGGTTTCTAATAATCTGCAACTTCTAATTGTCGGAATTTGTTGCTTTCTAGAGAATACCTCCGTCCATTGTTTTAATGGTATATACTAATATTTGATGCGAAAGATGGAAAATTTGACCACTAGAACGATTTTTAAAATTTACTTTCACCCATTGTCAAAATTGTCAAATTTGGGAATTGTGTGTTTGTGTGTGTGGGGGGGGGCTATAAAAGTTTGTGGTCGTCATTTTCTATGTCTGCTAGATAAGATCGATTATAATTTGTAAACTTTTAAAAAAATTCTTCAAATGAACAACCGAACAACTTTAAGTCGATAAAAAAGTATAAGAACGAATAATCATTTGACTGAATTATATTTGTGATTTTTGGGCACATAAAAGCCATAGGTCATTAATGCCCTTTCAGTTATACAAAAATCACTTACAATGTTAAAATATTATACTAATATGTCAATATGTATGTATGTATATGTATATATATATATATATATATATGGCAATGACATGATAAGCAATATATTGTTCTCTCTGAGATATAAGGATTTTAAATGTTTCAGAAAATTATAAATACAATTTGAGCGGTATATGACCAGCCTCATGGGCTAATGATCAACGATATTGACTACTGTTCATGAGGTCCCGGGTTGGATTCCCGGTCAGACCATAGGATTTTGTACATGAAGGGAATTATTCCTGTGGTTGCCTATGGTCTGGAATTTAGGTTAAGTTTAGGTTAAGAACTCTTCTGGCGCTTGATTACCATTTACCGCCCGTCATATCATCGGGTTAACGAATTTCCGCGTTCCAGGTACCCCAATCTACGAAATGGATTAAAATTCCAGCAATGCCAAGGGAGAAAGCCAGAAATATCACAAAAGACAACCTGGTGGCATTAGAAAATAAAATTGGGCAGTATTGTTGTTAATACAGTGTGTGTCTATATGTTTTAACTCATCACTGGCATACTTACGAATAATTTTATGGATATTTCAATATATGTATTTACTATCATTTATTGTAATTGATGACATTTCTTAACAGAATATGGCTTATCATATTACTGCCATAAGCCCTTCATATATATATATATATATATATATATATATATAGGGTGTCAATAACACCGACAAACGTTCAGGTGTTGTAGAGGAGAGTGAAGCCAAATTTTAGAGTTATATTACTTTTATAGACTGAAAGTTTGTACTCATTAATCAACAATGAAGCAAACTATGAATATGGTTTGTCTTGGGAATACTTCAGTTCTGCTCCAATAGTAGGATAAAGCAGGATTTTAATATCATAATAAATATGAAAGTTACAGTTAATAATTATGTATTTTAAAATTATTTTAACATTTAAATATAACTTAAATAAAAAAAACATCTAAATAATTCATTGTTCAATAAAAATATCTCAGTAACAATTAAAGAAATTGTATTACATAACAGTCTTTCTGAAGAATGCTTTTAAAATTGTTTTAAGTCATTGTTGTCATCATTATAAAGCTGTCTGTTATAACTGTAATAAGAACACCTGCCTAACTTCATCTTTTTAAATGAAAGTAAACTAAACTCTGATTGGATGTTAAAACAATTAACTTTTTGATTTAACAAATCAAATTTAAACCTTGTATTTAATGGGCTATTAACCAACAGAATTTAATCTTAACATCATGTGATGTAATAATGTTCTTTAAAATTATAAAAGAATTACACTAGTCATTCTTCGTATACTTACTTACTTACTTACTTACTTAAGTATTTTGCGTATAACTTTCAACAAACATATAAGCAATAAGAGGTCTTCTGATAAAATGTGATATTTAATACAAGAAGAATAGTTGATTCAAGATAAGAAAATAATTTAATTTTAATTGACGGTGAAGAATAATACCACCTACATTTACTTAAACTGCTGGGAACCTTCAAAGTGAATAAATGTGAAATTATTTCTACAAGAAACAATTTTTTAGTGATTTTTAAAGTGTTTTCCTATCCAGTGTACCAACTTCCGACCTTGAGAAGAGAATGTAGCTCTCCCGAAAATCAAACCCAACATGAACAAGTAATTCTCTTTTTGGGACACCAATCCTTCAAAATGTTACTACAACATCGGGCATGAAGAGAGTTAGCTGCTCAAAACATCGCCACAACATGAAAAAATAATTACTTTTTCAAGGATAACCCTAATTGTAATTGCAAATATAGCAGCATTTTCAAAATTTTGAGCCATGAAGTTATGGAAATTTCGTATTTCGGTAAGAGCCAGTGCGCCACTAACAGTCTGTATTTCGTGCCCTGTCATGCAGCCTTATGTATTAGATGTCAGGTAGTGCAAACGTCGTTCGCAATAATAGCTCAGTGGTTAGCATGCTTACCAATGAATGCTGTAATATCGGGATCTAATCTCTCTTTCTGATTTTTTAAAAATTGTATTTCCTTTTTTATTTTTAGTCACAGAAGGATATTGTTTTTGTAGTTACTTAATTTACTTTCTGATATTCTGTTTAAGCATTACCATTTGTTTTTAATTAAACGGTTGCGTGATTTGTTTACATGAAAGGCACAGGTATTTTTTTTTAAATACTGTACATTTATGCCAAGTGCTAATGTTTTAAATACTACACATTTATGCCAACTGCTCATGCGCGTGCCCGCGAAACTAACGACTAATGCCAGTATGTTTCACTACTGCTTTGAAACTTGTAGGATCACCTTCTCACTTTGACAGGAATGTAAGGAACCTTCTGGATAATGTCTTCCCTGGACGCTGGGTTAGTCGAGGCGGTCCTGTAGCGTGGCCTCCACGTTAACCTAATCTCACTCCTCCAGATTTCTTGCTACGGGGATACCTTAAGAGCCTCGTTTATCTGACTCCAGTCGACTCAGATGAGCAGTTACTGGCGAGAATTTTGGCTGCCCGTGACGAAATCTGAAATACTCCAGGAATCTTTGAAGGAGTGCGAGCATCGTTTACTCCTTTACTAAGTGAACTGTAATATAAAATAAGTTGGTTTTAATTTATTATTATTATTATTATTATTATTCCTTAATTTTAACATCTTTACTTTAAGACAAAAGTACGAATACAAATTTGATTTCCTTTACTATTCGTCAACTAGCGAGTCAAACAATAGTAGACCTTAATTTAATTACTTATTTATTTATTTATTTATTTTGTTACGCCATTCGTTTATGTTTGTGCTAAGTTTTGCGTCACAAGACTTGATGCTACATTCATGCTGTATTATTTTAACCTGAAGTAATGGTTACGCTAACGCATAAATAGCTTTGATATTTTGACCGTCTGAACCATGTGATTTTCACTTACGAATACTGTATAGAAGTTACCTAGTGCTCTACACAGTATCAGTATTCCTTCTTTTACACTAGTACAGAATATTGCCATTTATTACTTTCCTGTATCATCTAATATATAATAAATAATAGTTTTAAAAAACTATAACAACACGCTTTATTAGAAAACCGAACTAAAAAATGAAAAATAATTTTAATTTCCAACACGCTTGGATTAAAATTAAAGTGGTCAACAAAAGACCATCTCCAACATATATAGAATAAAACTAGAGATATCTACAAAACAAATTTAGCATCCAAAGCGTGGGATGCTATATATATATATATTAATATATTTGATAATAAACAGATATTGGTAAAAGTAAAATCTCTAATAAGAAAATGTAAAAATCATAAAAAGCACCCCACGCTTTTGATGGTAAAATTATTTTCTTTTTGTTGATAACTCTAGTTTGATTCCATATGTTTTGGAGATGACTTTTTTGTTGACCACTTTAATTTTATCCCAAGATTGTTGGAAATTAAAATCATTTTTCATTTTTTAGTTCGGTTTTCTAATGAAGCGTGTCGTTTTAGGTTTTTAAAACTATTATTTTAATATTTTACACAATAAGATAATAATGTAATTATATTTAAATTCGATAATATTGTAGTGTGAGCTAAAAGTAATACTCTTCTAAAAAAATCCTCCCAGCCGGATTTCAACCAGCAACCTATAGATTACTGAAATGATATACCACTACAATTCATCGCTCTACCTACTGAGCTCTTACAACCATTGACTAAAAAGTCGACAAGTCCGCAACCTATCATAACATATTTCATTATTGTTTTATTTTCTGATGATTCCGGCCAGAATTTTAGAAACAAAATATGAAATTATTTTATTGTCACGTATACAAGTATACAAAGGTCCAAGCCGATCCAATGTTTCTACGTGGGAGAAAATCGTGTTCAAAGATTCCGTTACATAGATACAAAGACAGTTTTTTTTATTTTCTGATGATTCTTGCTAGGATTTTAGAAAAACAAACATAAATTATTGTATTGTCACGGGTCCTTTACAAGTATACAACATTTCGAGTCGATCCAATGATACTAAGTGGGTGAAAATCGCGTTGAAATATTCCGTTGCATAGATAGATAGATAGATAGCTAGATGGATATATATATATATATAGATATATAGATATATATATATATATAGATAGATAGATAGATAGATAGATAGATAGATAGATAGATAGATAGATAGATAGATAGATAGATAGATAGATAGATAGATAGATAGATAGATAGATAGATACAGGTCAAGCTAATATAAAGCGTGTAAAAATGAATGTTTGTTAGTTTGTTCGTACTTTATGCGCGGCCGTACCGTTGATCCGATTGTGATCGGGGTTTTTGCAAAATGTTCAGGAGATTCCCGGGATAAACATAGGCTATAAGAGAGATGAGATATTCAACTCCTAAACCCTTAAAAAACGCCCTTTGTTGTGAAAAACGTGAAAAAGCCCCATTTTTACCCTTAAATGGCTTATGCTGCCTAAACTATTAACAAATAACCTACACAAAATTAATATACACAGAATTGAATACCTAAAAAAAAACTCTACAAAAGAGTCCACGACAGCATATGTTCATCTTTTTACAGCTTTATATTAGCTTGACCTCTATCTATGTAACTGAATCTTTTAACGCGATTTTCACCCACTTAAAATCATTGGATCGACTTGAAACTTTGTATACTTGTAAAAGACCCGTGATAATACAATAATGTCATATTTTGTTTCAAAAATCATGGCCAGAATCATCAGAAAATCAAAACAAGTGTCAAGTAACGGAATTTTTGAACATGATTTTAACTCCTTAGAAACATTGGATCGACTTGAAAGTGTAAACGACCCGTGACAATACAATAATTTCATATTTGTTTCTAACATCCTGGCCAGAATCGTCAGAAAATCAAAAAAAAAAATGTCTTTGTATCTATGTAACGGAATTTTTGAACACGATTTTCACCCACTTAGAAACATTGGATCGATTTGAAACTTTGTGTACTTGTAAAGGACCCGTGACAATAAAATAATTTAATATTTTGTTTCTAAAATCCTGGCCAGAATCATCAGAAAATCAAAAACATGAAAACCGGTATAATAGGTTGCGGACTTGTCGAATATTTAGTCATTCGTTGTAAGAGCTCAGTTGGTAGAGCGGTACACTCTAGTGGTATATAATTTCTGTAATCCATAGGTCACTGGTTCAAAGCCGGCTGGGAAGATTTTTTTAGAACAACATTACCTTTAGCTCATACTACAATAGTATCGAATTTAAAGATATTTACATTTTTATCTTATTCTGTAAAATATTAAAACTAAAAAATAAACAATAGTTTTAAAAAACTAAAACAACACGCTTTATTAGAAAACCGAACTAAAAAATGAAAAATAATTTTAATTTCCAACACGCTTGGGATAAATAACTTTACCATCAAATGCGTGGGGTGTTTTTTATGATTTTTACATTTTCTTCTTAGAGACTTTAATTTTACCAATATCTGTTTATTATCAAATATATTAATTGATAAAGAGCACACCACGCTTTTGATGGTAAAATTATTTATCCCAAGCATGTTGGAAATTAAAAATTATTTTTAATTTTTTTAGTTCGATTTTCTAATAAAGCGTGTTGTTCTAGTTTTTTAAAACTATTATTTATACAGACAAACAGCAAAAATACCCACAGAGATAGAAACAGAAAACGTCCAAATCTTGGCATACGCTGATGACATGGTGATTACATCCCAAGACATCAAAAAAGCTCAAACAGCGTTCGACAAACTCGTAGCATGGGCCGAAAAGAACGACCTAGAAATAAATGAGAAGAAAACAGTAAAAATGACCTTCAGGAAAGGAGGAAGACTCGCAGCGAATGACTGCATTCGGTATAAGGGAGACCCACCGCAAAATGTAAACCAGTTCAAATATCTGGGGATTACACTGCAGAGCCGAGGTGACACCTTCGATAAGCACATCAAAGAACGCGCCTTAGCGGCCAGAATAGCAACGAACAGCATTAAAAGCCTGAGTAAACTATCCCTGGAGACAGCAATGACCATCTTTCGCTTAAAAATGGCACCAATCATGACCTATGGAATAGAAGTGATTTGGAAGAACCTAAATAAGGCAAACCTAGAGGAAATAGAGAAAGTCAAAGCACACTTTTTAAAGATAGCGCTAACCGTATCAAAATACACGCCTTCACGCCTAACATACATACTGACAAAGGAACCATTCTTCATAGAAGAGCTCCACCTGGACATTCTCGTGCCAGCAACAGATGCCTACAAAGAACTGCTGTGGGAACTCAACGAGAAGAGAGAACAGATATGGCCTGAGTTCTACGCAACGGATGCGATGATCTACAGGGAATGGACAGCAGCCAGATACGACCTCAGACACACCGTGACGAGAGTCGCGGTCCATGGTTTCCACCACAGGATATGCACAACAGTGAAGCGCCATAACCCAGAAGAAAAGTGCAAGTGCAAACTATGTGGGTCGCACTGCGACCGATATCACCTATTACAGTGTAAAAACATAGGAACATCGATAACAGACTTTTGTAAGACATGAAAACAGTTCTTTCTACATGGCCGTTGGCTGCAATGATACCTATTATTATATATACAGATAACACACAATAGCCATATTTATATTGCATTGATGCCAAGGAGACCGGGATAAGTAGATTTCGGGCAAGTATGTGTTGTCATACCATTCATCCGATTGTCATGGGGATTTTTGCAAAATGTGTAGGATTTTCCCGGGAAGGTTACAGGTTATAAGAGAGTTTTAAAGTTCAAGCCCTTCACCCTTAAAAATCACCTGCTGTAGTGAAAAAGAGTGGAAAAATGTCGCTTTTTGTAAGCTCAAATGCATTACGTTGTCTAAACCATAACAAATACACAAAGTTATTCTACACAGAATTGAATATCTCAAAAAAATTCTACAGAAAAGTCCCCGACAGCATATGTTTATCTTTTAAGGATAACTCACAATAACCATTTTTGTCTTTAATTGATGTCAAGAAGATCGGGATAAGTAGATTCCTGGGCAAGCATAGCAGCGCACGGTGGGTAGTCTTTTATGGATAACTCAAAATAACGATTTTTTTCTTTCAGCTCATTTATGACAAGTACATCGTGTTAATCCTTGTAGGAACACAAAGATCGAGGGATGCCTGGTTACACTCAGTTGCTAGTGACACAATTGGTAGTTCTAAACCTGGATAGAGTTCGGCCGTCTAAGCTCTTAAACGGTCCTCTTGTGTGTGAACTGTATACTAAAAACTCTGAGGAATATATAACTTATTTATTATGCACTGAAATTCTGTTAAATACAAGGTAAACTTACGTTAGCACAAAGCGATCTGCAAGATGAAGTCACAATCACGTTTTTTTTGGCATTGGACGCGAATTAATAACACTTGCCCTAAATGCCTATGCTTAAGTCCCAACTGTGGACTGATAATAATCTTATTAGATCCTAAATTATCACGAGAAATGACGTATCAAATCCCGGACACTTGTAACGTGGCCACATCGACCGATGACGAAACCAAGAATGTGTGAGCCCCGTATTGTAACTTCCTCCTACAGAGCACCAACAACTTACAACAAAAATATTTCTGAAGTAAAAACTTGACAAACTAAAATATATCTAATATATAAACTTGACAGACTGAAATAGTCTCCACATCGGGATGCGTAGATTACTGGACAACGCTGGGTAATCAGCACGGAGTATCTAAAAAAATAACGATATTAATTTATATTTATTTTTCCTTTTACTTATTCCACTAAATGCAAAAGCACATTGTAATATATTTAGGTGTAGCAGCGCACACCGGCTATTAGCTATTCTCGTCCAACGTAAGAAGCACACTTTGACGTTTAACTTCCGATTGTATTACTGTGCGTAACACGTGTAAGAGTGCAGATGAACTCTGTCAGCTGTTTGATACAAGCCGATAAATCAATGCACAACAATCGTTTTAGATTTTAATGTTGCAGGTTGTATTAACATTTACAATGGTATGTTGAAAACTAATTAAATTATAATTGTTGATATTAAACAAATTAATTCAAATTAAAGATTTAAATTAAAATAACCGAATTAAGTTAACATAAACTACCCGAGAACCGCCATATTTGTAACTGATATTCAATTTTTTCAAGAATCGTTCAGTTTCAAACAGATGCGAATTTTTAGTTAGTCTCCGACCTTCGAAGACTTATATATACTGTATTGTGATCAAATGTAGTTATCATAGATAACTTTAAATAAGTAATTATATTAATCGAGTACATGATCTATTTTTTCACTTCCGCTGAACTGTGCTTTGGTCATGAACGAATCGCGGTAACTTGCCGCAGTCATTTGCTTCGTGGATTACCCGCCCATTTATTTTCCTCAAGCGTCTTCCTTACGCTGGACAGAAAATAGTACTAAAATAAATTCTACAGTATTTTGTGCTTAATTTCCAAACATCTTGCACAAGAAAGAAAGAATATAAAAAAATTAAAATAAAAGGTCAGCATGTCTAAGATTTGAACCTTGAATATCATATTCCAAACGAATGATATTATACACACATTACCACTCAGTTAAATGGTATCAAGAAGTCAACCTGCAAAAGAAGGCTATACTATGTAACAAATCATTGAAATATTGTCAGTGGCGTACTGGCTCCTAACACATTTATTATTATAACTTGCAAATTTGAACTTCTAGACTATAAGTTGCATATCTCAAATTGTTTATCTAAGATACCTCTACAATACCTGAAAGTTTGTCGGTGTTATTCATTAACACCCTGTATATATATATATATATATATGTGTGTGTGTGTGTGTGTGTGTGTGTTTGTGTGTATTTAACTTAAGTAAATTTAATTTTCTAAAGCTAAGTACATTTCCAAAATAGCTTTATTTATATGAGCAATAATATACAACCTCATTTTAAAAATTTCTAATTAGACATTTTATAAAGCCCATTACACAGAAACCGAGTAAACTAATCGAATTACTCAGAAAATTAAATATATATATATATATATATATATTTACACTGAATAATCACAATATCAGATTCCTTTAGGAGTTGGATTGTACAGAAAACAAATCATACATAAAGAATCTATTAGCAGATTACTGTATATTCTGACATCTAATTAAATCATATTTACAGACTCATTTTTTCCATTACTTTATTAAAAAATTTAAAAACTAAGCTAATGTATCATATACAAATGAGGGAAAATTTGAGGAAGTGGGTGAATTCAAATACCTAGGAACAATAATCACAAATAGGAATGAGATTCACAAAGGAATTAAACATAGGCTCAATTCTGGAAATGCATGCTATTATGCATTGCAGAGACTTTTGATATCCCAACTCCTTTCAAAAAACGTTAAGCTGAAAATTTATAAAACTATTATTCTACCAGTTATATTATATGGGTGCGAAACATGGACTCTTACTTTAAGGGAGGAAAGGAGATTACCAGTATTTGAGAATAAAGTTCTTAGGAAAATTTTTGGACCAAAGAGAGATGAACAGACAGGTGAATGGAGAAGACTCCATAACAATGAACTACGTGGTCTTTATAGGAAGCCAGATATAATAAGAATAGTTAAGTCCCGTAGACTGCGATGGGCAGGACATGTTGCGCGTATGGGGAATGAAAGACGTGCATGGAAACTTCTTGTAGGAAAGCCAGAAGGAAAACGCCCAGTTGGTAGATACAAGAATGAGGTGGGAGAACAACATTAACTATGATTTGAGGGAAGTAGATTATACAGGGAATGATTGGAAAGCATTAGCTCAGGATAGGGATGTATGTAGAGCTTATGTCCGCACGGCCATGAACCTACGGGTTCGATAGTGCCAGTGAGTAAGTAAG
Organism: Diploptera punctata; assembly: GCA_030220185.1. NCBI lineage: Eukaryota > Metazoa > Arthropoda > Insecta > Blattodea > Blaberidae > Diploptera > Diploptera punctata. Next base: position 381,530 of record JASPKZ010001577.1, on the reverse strand, counting down.
TAAGCTAATGTATCATATACAATACATTACCAACTTAAGGGTTAATTAAACTCTACTGTTTACATTTAAAAAATCCAAACATGGGAGTTGTTAGAGTTATTTTAAATTTAGTATTTCAGATTAACGCTCACCTTTAGTGGTCTGATTTAGCTGATTGTTTTTGGAAAATAACTTCCCGCGTTTATTTTAATAGTATATACAGAATTTCGTTATGAAACATTGAAAACTGCGACCGTTAGAATACAAATGTCAGGAAAACGTTAAGGTCCAAATTGTCCCCGAAATCACATGGCCATCAACATCAGCATCATCATCATCCTTCATCACCGGTGTGGAAAGCAACGGGAAGCTACCACGCCTACAATTCCCTAGTAAAGCTGCAAGCATAGCATGAAAATGGTATGATTGCAGTGAACAACCTGCCTTCCGTCAGAATTACTATGGATGGATATATATATATATATACGACATGATAAGAAAAATAAATGCTCGGAGAGGACTTGAACCCGGACCTCTGAATTGATACCCTAGTGTGCCACTGATTACGCTACTGAGCAAGTCATGTACAAACTTTCATTTTTGTTATAATATTTATATATATATATATATATATACTCTATTATATGTAACATTTTATTACATAATTTAATGAATAATTTGATTATTTTAAATATAATAAGAGCAGGTGAAACTTATATAAACACACATAATACACGGGTAAAGAATTAAACGTAATCAACAAAGTGTTATCGATCCAATACAGGGAGAATAGCAGCTACCGAATCAACATATTCCAGGAAATTGAAATCTTGAAAGAATTCAAGAGCATTAATTTATTCAATAAGCCAAACGACCTGACCCCTGTGTATAAAATGTTAACACACAATGATATCTTACTAAAGCCGAAGATGGAACATGTTCTTCCGAAAGGCCTGCAAGGCGTTTTAAAGAAATTATTACCCAGTTCAGAAGTGAGATCTCAGGTATGAGTTTTATTATTTTGATTTTTACATCAATTGTGTTTCGTAAATAATTTGAAATTCATTTAAACCTTAAAATATTCTACAAAATTGCTGAATCGACACTTTCAAGAAAATTTGGAACTTTGATATCCAAGAGCCTTAAAACTAACACTAAACAAAATCCAAATGCCAGTTACAAACGTCAGTTGTAAATAATGTATCGTGTTATAATATATATTCCTCTAAAACATTTTAATATTTCCAGAGTTTATGTAAAGACCTGAAAATTTCCTTACTTTCATTTCAGATTTTTATAGCGGGTCGGTTCTGAATGGCCTGGTTGATATCCGGTTAGGGACGCGATTTGATGTCACTCATCATATAATATTGGTCCAAGGGCTTTATCACCTTCTTTAAATTGGGTGTCAGAACCTATATTGTGACTATGTAACTCATGCCCCAAATGGAAGTCAATGACCAATCACATTTGAATGGTTTTTGATTTACAACCTATCGCAGTCTGTTTCGCCTAAAATTTATCTACTAAAGTTTATCATAATAAAGAAAGCACCTCCTTTTAACATTCTGAATGGGTCATAGCATTATTTTGCAGTGACTGACTCCCTAACTAATACGGCTACCAGATTGTATATATAGTGCATGAATGTCAACTCATACCGCATGCGGGAGTATAAGAACATTTGTAGCAATTGATTATACCACCAAAAAAAGAAACCACTGTTTGCACTTTCTTAAACGAATTATTTTCCAGGAAATGACGCAGAAAAATATAATTGACATATTTGCATCATAGGACATCAGGAATTAATTAATACCTATAACGTTGGTTATAAATTTCTCCACTAGGATGCATTCTCACAACATTGCGATCTTTTGGCAATAAATAATATGATCTGGTTGCAGTGATCGAACAAAAGAAGCAAATGAAGCGTACCAATCTTCTCTAATTTGTTTTCAAACATCGCCGTTTACATTAAATATATAAATATTTTAAAATAACTATAGTTAAATAATGATTTGTGAGTATACAGCTTAATTTTATTCGTTATATAGTCCTAACAAATGTCATTCTTGATTTCCAAATTCTTTAGATAAATTCACCCCTCACATCGTGAGCGTGAATTTATCGATATTTTGGAAATCACTCGTGGCATTACGTATGATACAGACGATCCACGTGTTGAAAACATGTTGATCTTTGAGTACAAATCTTCAATGAGCATCTCTTATTTTAACTAGAAAGTAAATTGCTTGCGATGCCTTTACCTTCTCTACGAAAAAACAGCTCCCACATGGGTTTACTTCCTTCCTAAATAACTAACCAAGTTACTGGCTCTATCGAACACGTAGATTCATGGTCGCGCGGATATAACCTCTCCACATATCCCTATCCTGAGTTGACGTTTTCTAATCATCCTCTGTCCAATATATTTCCCTCAAATCATGGTTAATATTATTCTCATTCTTGGTCCACCAACACATGCCGTGTTGGCAAATGCCTTGCCACTAGTTTTCCTTCGAGAAGCTTCCATGCACCTCTTTCATTGCCCATTCGTGCCACATGTCCTCCCCATCGCAGTCTACGAGACTTAACTGTTCTTACTATATATAATTTTCAATAAAGCCCATTTAGTTCACTTGTTATTAGTCTTCTCCATTCACCTGTCTGTTCATCTCTTTTTTGTCCAAAAATTTTCCTAAGAACTTCATTCTCGTAATCTTCTTTCCTCCCTTAAACTAAACGTCTATGTTTCGCATTCATATAATATAACTGTGAGAATAACAGTTTTATATATTTTAAGTGTCCCGCGCCGTAGTCGAGTGGTTAAGGCAGGAAGCCTTGGCGCAGAGCTACGGGACTTGCGCTGGTTCGAGTCTCCATGGGGGAAGAAATTTTCTCATGGTATTTCGGTCAGTATGGGACCGGTGCCCACCCAGCATCGTGAGGCAATTAGGTAGCTACAATAAGTAGCGGCTCCAGGTTGAGGAACCAGCTATAACGGCTGGGGGACTCGACATGCTAACCACATGTCACCCCTACACTGGCTGTTGATCATCTACATCTGTGATTGACACATGTGGATGTGAAGGGCCAGCAGCCGGCTGGTAAAAGGGCAACCGCTGAAAAGTGGAAATACCCTCAATCGGAATATATTTTCAGTTTAACATTTCTTTAAAGGGATTTGGACGACAAAAGTCCCTGTAACGCAGAGTAGCATGCATTTCCAGAATTGAGCCTGTGTTTAATTTTTTTGTGCATCTCATTCATATTTGTAATAATTATTGTTCCTAAGTATTTCAATTCAGTCGCTTCTTCAAAAATGCCCTCATTTGTCATTAGCTGACCATTTCCATTATATAATGTATGTCTATGTGTGAAAATACGTGGTACTGTCATTAGGTTTTGGGACTGAGCGCATAGTGCCCTGTAATGCACTATAGCGCATAGGTGGCGCAGTGATATAGTACCTTGTCAGTTAGTCTCTCGTCCCACAAGAGACAGTTGAGTGCATGAACTGCAAGCAAAACTACGGTCTTTCTTGTGACGGTGATTTGAATGCGCATGTCGGAACTCGAGATGTCACAGCTAGAGCAACATCAATTCTGTCAGAAATTAGGCAACACCGCTGATGAAATGTTTCAAATGATGCAGCAAGTTTACGGTGAGGACGAATTGAGTCGCAGTGCTGTGGTTAGGTGGCACCGAATGTTTTGCAAGGAAGAGAAAGTTTGGAAGGTGATATGCGTACTGGTCGGTCACAAATAATTCGAACTAAATGCAAGATTGAAGAATTAGTAACGTTGATGCGTGCTAACCGCTCCCAATCAGTAGACGATCTGGCAGCAGTGGTAGGAGTCAGCCATGGTACTTGCTACAAAAGTCAGTCTGTTGACCAGAGAATTTATCGTGTTGCCCTGCACAGTGTACCATGAACCCTGTCACAAGAGCAACGCGATGACCGCTTGACGATTTGTGGTGACTTCATCAGTAGTGCTGACGATCATCCGATGTTTCTCAACCGGATAAAAACTGGAGACGAAACATGATGTTTCCTTTACGATCCGCAACTGAAACGACAATCCGCCATGTGGAAAACGCCATTATCAGCACGACAGAAAAAAACCGCGGCAAGACAGGTCAAAAATCAATGTGATGCTTGAACTGTTTTTTGATTCAAATGGAATTGTTCACATTGAATTCATATCAAACGGTTCAAATGTAAACAAAACCAACTATAAAGATATCCTTGGCCGTTTTCGCGATTCAATTCGCATTAAGCGGCCTCAGCGTTTTGCATATAAAGAATTGGCTATTGCTACACAACAACGTCCCCGCACATCGTTCTGTCGTTGTCCAAGAGGAACTTGCAATGCAACAGGTGATAGTTTTACCATACACTCCATACTCACCTGATCTCGCGCCATGCGATTTTTTTGTCTTTCATCGCATGATAGCAATCCTTCATAGGCGTATATTTCATTCTTCCGAAGATGTCATGACTGTCACAGGAGAAGCAATACGGAATCTTCCTGCCAACATCTTTCAGCGGTGCTTCCAGCAGCTATACCAACGTTAGCAAACGTGCATAACGGCAAACGGCGACTATTTTGAAGGAATATGTGATTCTGTTTAAGTGTACGCCGAGTTATCGGCATATTGTTAGACGTCGAGATTCTTGTGGGTGACTACCCTCCAGGCGTAAAGTCTCAGTACTTAATGACTGTAGTAGTATATTTTGTTTGATTGATGTTTACTTTCAGTCTCAATTTCTTAGTGTTACTCAATAGAGTATGCGTGTTGTGCCTTAGTATCTCCTCGCTAGCAACCAATAATACTACGTCATCATCATAGATTAATTTGTTTATTAAAACCATTGACTTATAGGCCTACTTCAAACCTCTACAAATCTGATATGCCCTAGTGCAACATTGAATATTATTCATTCAAAGTACGTACAGCGATTATATACAATGATTATAATTTCAAATCCAATGCCTAGAATAGATTTTTAATGTGTATACTTACATGTTTTGTTCATATGTGAGGTGTGTAAAAAAAGTACCGAAGTCAGACATTTGTTGTAAAATCAAGCGAAGTAACACTGAACACTACCAATAGGCTAATCCTAGAGTGGACAAGGCTACATTTTATTAATTTGTGTCCTCTCTAATACAAATTGGCCCCGTTTCATTCCCGTAAGCTTTTTATCCTTGCATTAATTTATGGCGCGTTCATTACCAATTAAGCACTGTTAATGTCGTGTTTCTACTTTTTTGTATCTCCATTTAGATATATATATATATATAAGACTATTTACTTGCTTGTGCAATCAAGAACCTAATAATCCCATTTCCATTGTCACGGATTGCCTTCTCATGGGATTCAGGAGGGATATCTTTAAATTAACTTAACAGGTATTTACACAAGATTTCCGAATTAGTTTTATTCATATCACAATAATTCAACTATTTTTCAAATTTTCAGCTAATAGAATATTTCCCTTCACAATTTAGTAATCACATAGTTTTTACACTCCCTGGTGGTTTCATTTAGAACATCATCTTGTCTTTGTACGATGCTATGTACATATACTTATCTCGATTTTTTTCTATACAGAAGTTTCCTGTGTATTACTTCGCAATGAATATGTGTGCTTGGCATGACTTTCAAACAGTACGTAGGAGTCGCGAACAATTTTTGTAAGTGGAATTTGTTGGTATAATAATAGGGTTGGAATGTTACCGATTCATCTTTGTTAATATTTGATAAAAAACGTCCATTTAACTTCGACTACATAAAAACTTATTTTATTCAATGCACCAGATTTTCATGTCGACATTTCTGGTGTTGTATCCTGGCATTGGCGTAATTGTAACCCACCTTTGAATTTTGGGGGCGCCAAGAAGGCGGAGTTACGTTATACCGATATGTTGAGTGATAAATTATATTGAAAGGCCAGGAGAGTTATTAACCTAAACTTAACCTAACTTCCAGATCATGGACAACCTTTACAGAAAACATCCTATGGCTTGACCGTGATTTGAACCCGGGGCCTCATGAACAGTTGTCAGAAACGCTGAGAACAGTTCCATGTGGCTACTTAAATCTAATTTGATTACACCGTCCCTGGAATTTCAAATTACTTACATTTGCAACCATTAATATTAGTTTCCTTCGTTCATAATGTTTTCGATTTGTGCTATGTGTAATTGAATTAAAACACTGTATCACTTAATTTCAAAACAAATATAAAAATAAAACTTTATGAATGCAGTTCAAAGTTGCACCTACACAACCTCTCTACGAAGGAAACCAAAATTTATAAACTATGCGATCTGTTATCATTTTATTGCACCGTAAACCATAGTGACCGCTACCATTTATTGAACAACGCGTGTCGGTGCTGGATCGTACCAATGTTGTTGATAATTACTTTGAGTCGAGAACATAGATTGCTCAAATTAACATATCTTTGCCCGGGCCCACAAAAGACAAAGATTAATTCACCTTTCCTCAATAAATTGTTAAGCATGTAATATATTGTAAGCTATACCGATTACAATCGTGGAAGTTTCAAGGAAATAGGGAATCATATTCGCTTGAGAAAGCTTTGGAACTTTATATTCATATCTGACATCACTAGCTATTAAATCAATAGGCAAAATTAATTAAAAACAGATAACTTATATTTGATAAGAGTAAAAAAAGTCAGATATAACATTCAAATAAATAAAATATAGTTAGCTTAACATTGAAAATAAGTTAAGAAAAGAAAACAATAGTCTTATCCATCATCTAACAAAACAATAATTATAAAACATACGTACTCGATTTCATTCACACTAGTACCGCCAAGGGTTAGGGTGCACGATCCTTGTGGCCTCACCCTGGCCTAAGGGACCAATCAACAAAACAAGCTCCTCCGATCTGTATGGACTAGACTCATTTTGGTTGACAAACAGATGATCTGATGTATAACTGTAGAAAACCGCCTCTCCACCAGGGGCGTGCCTATAAATAGGGAGGGAGTTTCCAACGACCAGCCAGTCTGCAGCCGACTGTTGAGGAGTTCACAGAGAGCACGCAGTATCTCCTGATGATGTCTACCGCAGCAGTAGACGAAACGTCGAGTAGAAGAACGACTGGACCACGGCCTATATGCCCGGAAGACGAACCTAATAGGGATCAGATGATCTGATGTTAGTAAGCGCAGCTATATTTGAGGGTTCACTAGGAGAGGGGAGGATGCGCGATAGCACACAGCGCGCAAAGGAAACAAAGGGGGGTACATAGGAGAGAACTTGGCACTGTTCACTAAGATCACAGAAGATATGGAGACGCGATGACGTATTGGTTGAGCAGTATGACGTAATCCATGTATCGAAAACTTGATTTCAGTACAAACTCATGGATCCACTATAAATTTTATAAACTAATACACTATACCAAGGGAATATTTATAAACTATTTCCTCCATATAGTTATCAGCCCTTAATGCAATAATTTAGATTGTGATTAAGATATATTCCATTTCAAATTGTCCTTTGTGATTCATAAATAAAAATATACAAATATAAGTAGCTAATCCATTTTGCATTATACTACCATAACCCTCTTTCATTTCCCATTGTGCAGTTAAGTGTTAATTGACCGGGATGATTAGCATATATAGCAGAAATTCGGAATGAAATAGGAGCATGAGAACTCCTTATACGAAAACCATATGGAAAGCGCACAGTAGGTAGACCACGAATAAAGTGATGGAATAATATAAAACATAACTTTATGGAAGTAAATTATACAGGAGATAGTTGGAAAACATTAGCTCTGGATAGGGATGTATGGAAAACTTATGTCCACGCGGCAATGAACCTACGGGTTCAATAATGCCAGCGAATAAGTTAGTTTAAAGACAGATATTAAGGCAGTGAAATAAAGTCTACTTTTAAGTGAAAACGGAATATTAATAGGAGCAACTGTAAGTAATTTACAACTTTTGAGGAATAAGTTAAGAAGGAGAACTTTATATGTTCCAAACTGCTTATAGAACATAGACTGCATTCACACTATTATGTGCCCAAACAAAGTGAATCTGGGTCTGGGAGCATGATTTAACTCGGAAAATGTTGCATTCTGCATTCGTGATAACTTTGCCTAACCGGCTGTGGGGTGGTAATTATCGCGTATGTACGTGCCATTTTACCACAGTTCGTGGAGAGCCTAACACTGGGAGTGAACCTAGAACTATGGTATCAACATAATGGTGCCTCGTTTAATTATAATCACACGCAATGACATCAACTGTATCGGCAAGATGTTGTACAATTAGTGGATAGGTAGGGGTGGATTTTTACTCCCAGTGGAAGACCGAGAAATGTTAAATGTCTTCTTATATGACCTCTGCAGATACTGGAGATCATTTGAGATGGCAAGGGCTAACTCGTTCACTCTATTGGGTAATACTAAGAAACTGTAACCGGAAGTAAACATAAAAAACATATGAATTCAAATACCTAGGATAAATAATCACAAATAGGAATGAGATGCAGAAATAAATTAAACATAGGCCCAGTTCTGGAAATGCATGCTATTATGAATTACAGAGACTCTTGACGTCCCAACTTTTTTCAAAAAACTTTAAACCGAAAATAATAAAACTATTATTCTACTATTTATATTATATAGATGCGAAACATAGACTCTTACTTTAAGGGAAGAAAGGAGATTACGAATATTTGAGAATAAAGTTCTTAGGAAAATTTTGGACTAAAGAGAGATGAACACACAGGTCAATGGAGAAGTCTTACATAACAGTGAAATAAATGGCCTTTATTGGAAGCCATACATCGTAAGAACAGTTAAGTCTCGTAGACTGCGATGGACAGGACATGTGGCACGAATGGGAATAAAATACATACATGCAAGCTTCTTGTAGGAAAACCAGAGGCAAAACGCCGAGTTGGTAGACCAAGAATGAGGTGGGAAAATAACATTACTATAATTTGAGGGAAGTAGATTATACAGGGAATGATTGGAAATATTAGCTCAGGATAGGGATATATGGTGAGCTTATGTCCGCGCGGCCATAAGCCTACGGGTTTGATAGTGCCAGTGAGTTAGTTATGGTCACACATAGATATACATTACACAATGGAAATGGACAGTTAATGACAAATGAGGGAAATGTGTAAGTTGTCGCTGAATTCAAATATCCGTCCGTCCGATTGAGGGTCTTTCCACTTTTCAGCGGTTGCCCTTTTACCAGCCGGCTGCTGGCCCTTCACATCCACATTTGTCAATCACAGAGGTAGATGATCAACAGCCAGTTTAGGGGTGACGTGGTTAGCATGTCGAGTCCCCCAGCCGTTATAGCTGGTTCCTCAACCTGGAGCCGCTACTTATTGTAGCTACCCAATTGCCTCATGATGCTGGGTGGGCACCGGTCCCATACTGGCCGAAATACCATGAGAAAATTTCTTCCCCCTTGGAGACTCGAACCCGCGCAAGTCCCGTAGCTCTGCGCCAAGGCTTCCTACCTTAACCGCTCGGCTGCGGCGCGGGACAATTCAAATATCCAAGAACAATAATTACAAATAGAAATGAGATGAAAAACATGTTAAACATAGGCTCAATTCAGGAAATGCATGTTGTTGTGCGTTACATGTATTATTGCCGTTCCAGCTTCTATCAAAAACACGTTAAACTAAAAATATATAAAACTGTTATTCTTCCAGTTATATAATATGGAAGCAAAATATGAACTCTTACTTTAAGGGAAGAGATAATATTTCTGAGTAAAGTTCTTAAGAAAATTTTTGAACCAAAGACAGACGAATAAACATACAAATGGAAAAGACTTCATAACAGTGAACTACATGATCTTTATAGGAAATCAGATATAATAAGAACAGTTAACGACTACGATAAGCAGGGCTTGTGGCACTAATGAGGAAATTCTTGTAGGAAATAGCTTACTTGGTAGACCAATAAAGAAGTGGGAAAATAACGGTAACCGTGATTTTTGGGAAGTAGATTATACAGCGGATGATTGGAAAACATTAACTCAGCGTAGGGAGAATAGAAAGCTAATGTCCGCTCGGCCATGAACCTGCGGGTTCGATAGTGCCAGTGAGTAAGAGTTCGATGAAGCTGGTCATTTCGCAAACTCCTGTTTTTTTAAGTATCAGATAATTATTGGTAGGTATATGCAGTAGTGAAATCAATCGATTGCTATTTCAGAAACGTATTCAAGTGATACACGGCAGTTCTGCGTAAAAAAGTACCTTAGCGGGCAGTCAGGGTACAAGCACATAAAAGAGCTGTTTATCTTTGCCCCCTCTTTCATCTCCAGAAGGAAGTAAACGACTATTTGCACCTATCTTTAGCATATGCATCCTTGTAAAGGGACTAGGCCTAAGAGCATTGAGTGATGAGTGTGTTAGAGTGATGAATGTTACATTTAAAGTTGTACAAATAAAAACGTTTACTAATTGGACTTCTTCCAACTTTATTATAAAATAATTAAATTGTATTAATTACTGGTAACGGATTTCTGCGATAGAAAATATAAGAATGGTAGATGGATACCTGGTATATTCACAGCTATTGCTGTTCCCTAATGTCAGAATGTAGCCGACAATCATGTTAGGTACCGATAACTTTTAGGTATAGGTGAACCAAACAATGCATTTATATAATTTATTAATTTATAAATACGCGTCTAATAATTATATGAAGGTTTAAAGTGTGCGAGAGAAAACTCCTTTCAAGTGCATACAATATTTAAATATATATATATATATATATATAATAATGAAAAAGACACTTAGATTCTGCATATTTAGTTGCGAAATAAAACTGTATAAATATGTACAATATGTATAAAACAATCTACTACATCGCATGTGCTAATAGTATATTACGATGCGAGGTTGAGAAGTGGTTTTTACAGAAGCGAGGAAAAATTTCCGCGATTCTGCAAAACACTTCACAAACGGGCGTTATACATTATATTTTGCGCGATCGTGTTTTCAAAATAATAAATAATAGTAAAATAATAACATCTTTGTTGGAAATATTTGCGTTCATTATAAACAATTAACAGTGTGAGCAATGTTTATCAGTTGAAACTACAGGAGGCGGTAAGTATGTATTTATTGTTTTATATTGTTTCAAATAAAGTTCAGTTCATTTAAAATGCTGTGATTTGTTACGTATATTGTATATTAACACTACCTTTTGGATATGTTTTGTATATACATTGTATGTAGTATACATAGAGGATAGTGGTTTCTCTTCCCACACGCAGTTTGTAATATGTGATTTTACAGTATAGTTATTTTATTACCGTATAGACTAGTTATTTAGGTTGGCAACCATGAAATGTAGGAAGTTGAACTTTCAATCATGGTCGCCATTGCTGTAAGTACTACAAAACGCACTATCGTGCCAAAAAAAAGTATTATTAAACGATGCTCCTTAATGTCGAATCTCATTAGCGTCGCAATTAAAATTTGGGCGTTAATTGGCAGAAAAACTTTACTCAGATATCTCTTATTTTACATTTCTCTTTTACGTGGCCAAAAATACGGCGCGGGACCTACAGTTTTAGTTTCCTTACGTAGGAAGAGGTACTCAGTACTTTTACGTCCTGAAGATTATTTGACCCCGGCCGGCTTTGAACTCGTGAAAGTCGGAACCAGAGGCGTGTGAATACGGCAAATACTTATCCATATACTATATTGTTCTTTACTTCAATTGTACATAAAGGACTCTCTCCTAACATCGATTTGTGTAAAGCAAAGAATAATGGTTTTAATGAACATTACTTCACGTTTGTTTACATGTAAGTGCATGATGTAACTCTTGAGATGAAATGAAGGGAAACAAGGAAAGTACTGTATCATTACAAGACCACTTTGGTTGAGAGAAATGCGCAGAGGGACATTAAGGAGTGTCAAGTACTCTTCTGAAAGCACTGAAAACAAGACACAAAATGATCCCTTATTCATAATTGTACTTTGTATTCACTCAAGCAAAACTCTTGTTTTATACACCACTCACAGCAATTAAAAGAACACCTTATATTTGTTTTTACAAAGTTGTATTTAACACGATTAAAAGTACAATAAATGTATGTATGTATATATATATATATATATATATATATGATTGGCAAATGTCAAAAATATAATTACAACATATAAATATATATTGCACTTTATTTTCTGAACATACTTATCGCAGCTATTGCAATATTCTTCATGATGTTGAGTGCCACCAATACTATTCATTGGCCGACATTTTTGAGGAAATTTACGGTATTACTCCGCGGTGATTCAAAAGAGAGTGCATCTGTTAACTATGTGTCACTCCGGGATTTTAGAATTTTTCTCAGAATTCTCTCGTTTCCGAATTTCATCCCACCAACACTTTCCACACCTCTTCCCGCCCATAATGTAATTTCATTTCCAAATATTAATATCATATTACCTTTCACCTTATTTCATGTTACGTAAAAATAGTCATATAGGCCTACATATAATGTATGCTGGGAGAACAACAATTTTATATATTTTGAATCTAAGGTTTTTTCTGAGGGAAGTTGAAATTTAGTGAAATTATATTCCTACATACACTTTCATACATAAAACAATGACATTCGTTCAGTAAAATGTACCGGAACATTATTCCGGAGTGTTCGGGATGAAGAAAAAGCCTGTGTATCTTAATAAAATGAATGTATTAAAAGGAAGTGCTAAAATATAGTTTCACAGAAAATTAATAGGGTTTAAACTTATGTCTCTCTGTAAAGAAGTCGATGAAAAATTAATAAATGTTCTATTGATTGGTGTATCACTGAATCATTCTATCGCAAGAAAAAATATTTTCGTTATCTGTATGATGGGAAAATAATTTTACAATACAACCTGTGCAAACAAGGTGTAATTTCAGTTCTGAAGCTGAAGTGTTTGCATAAATGCGAGTTCTAAAACTCGTCTTCTCTGTACACTATCTGATTTTATTCACGAGCGAGCAAACAGGGAAAATTCACTGCACAAGTAATTCTTACTTCAAAGTAAAACAAAGTTTTAAGATATTTCAAATGTATGGTCTTAATGAATAGCGAATGTATAGCGCCATCAACCTTTTCGGTCAAAGTAGGATATATGATGGAGGACAACCAAGCTGAATATTCTGATATAAGGAACCTATGGCCAGAAATGCATAGATCATGTTTTATTAAAAAACGTACATTTCTAAGTCTTATTATTTTCTGTAAAAACAATGTACATTTAATAGTAAATCATTACACATTATAGCAGTTGTTGAAAGTTGCAACCACCATTCTGAATGCAGAAATGACACAGGCGCAGAAAAATTGTGGAATTCTTTGAAATATTCCAGGAGTCTATTGTACAACGAGACTGACAACTAGGACCCTAAGCAAGCAGTTCCTCGTCAGTGTCTACTGGGGTTTCGTAAACCAACAATTTCAAATGCCCCTAGAAAAAATTCCAGAGGAGTGAGATCCGTGAAAGCGGTGGCTATTGGATAGGACCTCCACATCCAATCCAACGATTAGGGAATTTTCGATCAAGGTACCGACGGAGCGCAACGTAGAAGTGAGAAGGCTTCACATCCTCTCGAGGACAACAAAAGGTACCGTGTCCAACAACTCTGGCAGCAGACGTGGAATTAACTACAAATGACGTTGACCATTTAAACGGGTGGCATGAAATAAGGTCCTAGTAATTGGTCCTAAACAATTCCAGTCCACATGTAGATCGCGAATCGTTGCTGGTGACTAGGCACCATGGCGGTGCATGGATTTACATGGCTCCAGATGTATTCTTTCTGGAGTTGAAAACACCATCACGGGTAAAAGAGTTTCATCCGTGAACAATACAAACTGTTTGAAGTGTGGTTGTGCAGTACAGCGCTCAAATCATCCATCAACAGAACTGAACTATCGGTTCATAATCAGTTGCCCCTAGTGCTTGCACCCCTAGTCTATGATATGGATGTAACAGCTGCTCCATTAAAGTGCCCTCCACACTGATTCTGAAACGTACAGGCCGTGGGCAAGTTGACGACAGCTTACTAATGGGTTTCTGACACACGTTCCAACACCATCTTCTAAAATACTGGTATCCACACAGTTCTGTGTTGAACGCCCTGGCCAGCTTTCTGTGACTTCAATGATACAGTCTCTCGCAAGATCCTGTTTATGGAAATAAATCTTTTATTTTCAATTCGGGTGATGCTTGTTGGGAAATGTTTCTCTGTAACATACGTTCGCCTCCTCCCTGCCAGGCTCATGGAGCCCGTGAACCAACTGTGGAGTCGTCGGGACCGACAGACCTGACGTACTATATAGTTCAAACCAATTTACCCGAATTGGTAACTCCAACACCTTCTCCCGAGGTGTTGGGTTTCAGTTTATGAAGTTCTGAAGTGGTTTCGCGAAGTAGACAAGGGAGAACAAGGCAGTTGACTAGGGAGTATAGGGCTTTGCCCGAGGTATCTCTAGGCGTGGTGGCGGGTCCAACTGTAACATACGTTCGACTTTTCGTCGGGAACTATACTGCCCCACCATACACTATGATCATGTAAGTTCCTCGAACGAGTAATGCTATATTGTCAATGCTTTAAGGCAGTCAGACATGAACTGTAAACGCACGAATGTTACCGTCGCAACTGAACAGGCTAGCTAGTTGAATAACTGAACAACTAGCTCCTAGCACTTGTTTCATTGTTGTGTCAGCTAGCGCCTCCAGTCAGCGTTATCGCTCACACGAACTATGATTTTCCAACCATTTGATTCCTTGCTTATAAAATGTAGGCTACGTTTTTTTAAATAAAATATGAATAGTCCATTTCCAGCCATAGGTTTCTGATATCAAAATGTTCAGCTTGGTGTCCTACATCATACATCCAATTTTGACCCAAAAAGGTTGGAGACACTCTGTATGTATACATATACAGAGTATAACTAAATTCCCATTACGGACTTTGAGGACGTATAGTGGGGACCATGTCGGTTATGTTTAGCATAAGAACCCATGTCCGGAATCTACCCCGTTTTCCCGCAACATGTAAAATACCACAAAACACGTTGCTCTCTCTGACGCCTGCTGTCTTTCGCCTGGGAATTTAGTTCACACACACACACACACAGACACACACACACACACACACACACACACACATATATATATATATATATATATATATATATATATATATTATAATTATATCTAACATAAGTGAGTGGTATATAAAGGTTACAAAGGAAAACAAACTAGGTAAACTATTTTTTTCTTTAAAGCTTTTGAAATGTAATTTTAGTTATGAAACATTCATACCTGCATGCTATATTTTGGAGGTAAATAAATCCATGACGAAGCTGCATCTTTTATAAATGATAGTTCATTTAAAGAAGAATATAAATTCCATTTTGGCGGCAAATAAGTGACTTAGCTGGGCGTCTCCTTGTTCCCTTCATGTAGACAGAAAACATGATAACCAAATCAAAACCACGTTTATAAAAACGCTTGATTCGAATGTGACACCATAACGTGCAATATGTTTATTGAATAACATAAATTCCTGTAAGTTTATTAGCAGTTGAAACTCACGGTCGCTTTAACGCAATAGTTATTATCAAACTCCAGTATAGGTTATAGTGTTCTAGCTATATATACAGTCTCATAATTATTTCTTTAAACAACATTTTATTTAAACGTCTTTTTGACAAGGAATAAATTAAAATATTCTTCTAAGTAGATACCTCTATGACCTTCTTCAGAGAGGTTTTTGTTAACCCGCTGCAATACAAGGCTTCATATATATCCGCAGGTTTAATGTTCTCATTATCTTACAAATTTCATGTAAAATGGGTCATGGATTGTGACAGATGGTAATCTGAAGCTGCAAGTCCAGGGTTATATGATGGGTGTGTAGCAGTTCGAATCTTCGCAATTCCTGGATATTGCCATATTTATTCGTGGAATATGGGGGTCATGATTTAAATCCGCGATCCTCAAAATTTCACAAAATCGTTCTAGTTGTTGAGAATAAAGATACGCGATTGCACGCCCGTTTGGAACAAATTCCCAATGAATCACGCTTTAGAAATTCCACCATACGTACAACAGTACATTAAAAACGGACCTTACTTATGGGACAGCCTAATATTACTAGGTTACTTAGTAAGATTTCCTAGAACCACTTTTACAAATATTTATTTTCGATAATACGGTTTTTCGCTGTAAACCTTTGTCTTATTCTGTCATGGAAACAATGTGTCACATTTTTAAATGATTTATGTTAGAAAAATACAATTGGAAAGTGATGTGTGATTTATTATATAGACTGTAATGTAAGAATGAAAATAAAAGCCTCATAAATATTACTTTATTTCACACTAGCTAATACCCGGCATGCGCTGCTAGGCCTAAATACATTAAAATTAATGAGTTTTTATGTTTAGTTGAATAAGTGAAAGGAAAAAAATTGTAAAATTACATTTTTACATACCCCGTGCTGATTACCCAATGTTGCCCAGGAATCTATTTATCCTGATCTTCTTGACATAAATGAGGTGAATACGAAAATTAATGTTTTATGTTTAGTTAAATATGTCAAATGAAAAATAATTACAAAATAATGTATACCGTACTTATTTTATGATACCCCTCCCGATTACCCGGTGTTGCCCGGGAATCTACTACCTTGATCTTATTGGCATGGATGAGCTAAAAGACAAAAAACGTTATTATGAGTTATCCGTAAAAGAATACCCGCCATGTGCTGCTATGCTTGCACAGGAATCTACGTACGTGTCTCGATCTTCTTGGCATCAGTGAAACACAAAAATGGTTATTGTGAGTTATCCGTAAGAGATAAACATAAGCTGTAGTGGACTTTTTTGTAGAGTTTTATGAGATATTCAATTCTGCGTAGATTAATTTTGTGTATTAGGCAGCGTAAATCATTTAAGCGTTCAAAGAGCTACATTTTTCACGTTTTCCACTACAAATGACAATTTTAAGGGTGTAGGAGTTGAGTACCACAACTCTCTTATAGCCTATGTTGATCCCGGAAATCTCCTGAACATTTTGCAAGTCCCATCACAATCGGATCAACGGTATGGCCGGGCATAAAGTACCAACAAATATACACTCATTTGTATATATTAGATTATGTTACAATTTTAAACAAATTTATCACTGATTGATTAAAACAACCTCTTGTGCAGATTCTTGAGTTGCTGCACGATTATTGTGGCGTTTTATATACATTGACTCGTCCGCCGCTGTGGTCTCGAGGTAGCGTGCTGGTATGTCACGCAGCGGGCCCGGGTTCCACCCCCGATTGGGACAAGTTTCCTGGGTGATTTTTTTCGGTATTTTTCTTCACCTGTAAGACAAATATCCGGAACGTTAAGGTCCAAACGGTCCCCGAATATCATCTGGCCTTCATTAACATATTCATTAACTTTAGGTTTAAGCCCTCTCATGGCGCATCACTACCATCATCACCTATCACATACCATCGGGGCAGCGTAACTCCGCCTTCCAGGCGCCCCAAACTCAGAAGAGAATTACAATAACGCGAGAGAAGACCAGAGTGTCGAAATGACAATGTGGTGGCATTGAATATACATGTATATATATATATATATATATATATATATATATATATATATATATATATATATATATATATAATGACCCAAACTTTGACTGTCGCAGGACTACTGCGCGTTCAAAATACTTTCGTTCGTTTAATTTTTAACATCAGCCGTTATCATATTTCCGAACACTTCAATAATCTCTCTCAATTACGTCTTATCGAAAGAAAGTAAATTGCACTCTCTTCCACTTCTTACCAAGCTTTAGCGCTATTCACCTGGTGTCTAGCTTAATCTTCTAACAATCCCTCTCCACAACACCTCTTCTTATTGTACTTCTTTCTGAGTAGCCTCTGGCCTTTCCTGGAATTCCCCCTCACTATAACAGGGGTTGCTAACACTTAACACCTTTATACAATTACTTGTTAAATAATTAATATTTCTCCACAATTAATTACTATGTCAGTAGGAGGCCTAATATTTTCATTTCTCTATCTCGCACATTTAATACATTATTAGTTAAAACTAGATTAAATGAACATATATTATAGATTATAATTGTAGATATACCATGTAATAATTTATTTTTAAATATAAGGGTAATTTAAAATTTAAAGAAAGCAACACTGAGGTTTATTTTAATTACGCGTATTATGAGTTGGATTTTTTCTGATTGATCTCACATTTATGAAATATATATTCATAAATATGAGGAGTCACAAAACATCCAGCTCATAATAATTAAAATAAGACAAATTATTATTATTATTATTTTTATCTAACATACGTGAGTGGTATACAAACCCTTAAGGCCTGAACTATGCAAGGTAAATATATATATATATATATATATATATATATATATATATATATATATAGCCAGTACTCTTTGTGATTGCGGATGAGCCCATATAAGACTACGGAAAGTACTTAGAGGCATTGCCTTTGAATTCATATTTCCTTCATTTTTGGCTATAGGCTTGCTTTCTCTCGTCTACCCATGTTGTTCCAGTTTTTTCTTAGGTTTATCTTCATAGTCTACTTGCCACTTATGCGCCTTAATTCTAAATATATATCTATATATAATAGGATATCTTCCTGAGTAAGTCCTTCCAATTTTAAGTCCTTTTTTTATTTCAGTAATCAATTTCTATCCACTGGCACTTTACTTATATTTTCGTGAAATTTCATTATCTGGTTTGTACACCTATTTGAGTTAATTCGTTTAATATGCCCATAAAATTGTAATATGCGCATTCTAATATCACTATGAATGTCTCTATATATTTTTATTTACTTTTGACTTTAGAGATTAAATGGTTCACCTATAACGTGTGACCTAAAAATTTGTATTACTTTTTCACTTGATTTTTCATATTTTTCTGTTCAAAATTAATATTTCTGCTCCATGGAGGAACTCTGGTTAATTACGGTGTTGTAGGGTATATTAAACTTATTTGATAACCTATCCAGACTAAATACATCTATTCTATTCTATTCTATTCTATTCTAAATCTATATTTATGTTTCCATTTTACGTTCTGTTCCTTCACATTTTTCTTACCTATAGGCCTATAATTTAATTTCAATGTGCCATTATGTTAAATATTATGTATAAAGTTAATAATATAATAATATATATATAATATATATCATTATTAATATTATTATCATTATTAATATAATTAGGCCTATTATTATTAACTATATACATAATATTTTACATAATGTTACATTGGATTTTTATCATCATCATCATCTGCATTCATGGATTAGGTCTGCTATACCGTTCCGACTTCAGCCCATCTCTTTCTAGGGTGCCTTTAGGTTTGTATTTAGTTATTTGTTTTGGATATCTATCTTCATTCATTCTGTCTATGTGTTGCTTTCATTTTTGTCTATATGTATCTATTTTATCAGTTATTGCAAATATTTCAAGTTCCTGTCTTATTTCTGTGTTCTTGATTCTGTCTTCCTTATTGCACCCTTTAACAGATCTCAAAAATTTCATTTCTGCCGCCGTTATCCTACTTAGATCTTGTTTTTTATGTATCCAGGCTTCTGATACATAGAGCAGTACCGGTACTGCCAATGTTTTATAAAATTTCAATTGGGTCTCTCTTGTTGTTTTATTATTTAGTGATCGGTTTATCGTACCACATATTCCCTGGAATTTTGCTATTTTATTAGTTATATCATTATCATAATTAAATGAAATGTCACATCCTAGATAACTGAGATGGTTCACCTGTTCTATGATTTTGTTTCCTATTACTATTTTGGATCTGATTTGATTTTTCCCTTGGAATGCCATTACCTTAGATTTTTCTATGGATATTTTGAGATTATATTGTTCACATATATTATGTAATTTAAAAATATTCCTTTGAAGCTCGTCTTCCGTATTTGCTATTATTACCTCGTCATCAGCATATAATAATGTTTTCAAGTAGTGTGTTTTATCTAATTTTATTTCTTTGTTTGTTTCTTCGTTCCATTTTTTTATTATATCATTGATGTATAGGTTAAACAAAACTGGAGAGATACTGCATCCTTGTTTAACTCCTTGATTAGTATGAATTTTATTTTTACTTACTTCATTTCTAGTTTTTATAACAAAATTTGTGTTCCAGTACAAACTCTTTATAGCTGCTATTAAGTGTTTCGGAATTCCTTTTTCTTTTAAAATTGTCCAAAGTTTTCCTCTGTCTACTTTATCAAATGCCTTGACAAAATCAATAAAAGCCATGTGTGTTTCCTTGTTAAATTATCTTCTTTTGTTTATAAATTATTTTATCGTAAATATATTATCCATACATGAACGCCCTGGTCTGAATCCACTTTGTTCTTCTGTTAACATTACCTCTGCTATTTGTTTTAACCTAAATGTTAAGATTCTTGAATATATTTTATAGCCTGCAGTTAAAATGCTTATTCCTCTGTAGTTGTTGCAGTCGTTACGTTCTCCTTTCTTAAAAAATAGATTGTACTATTGCTGTTGTCCAGGTTTCTGGTATTGTTGCTTGTTTCCAACATAAATTTAAAAAATGTAATAATCTCAGTTTAAAAAAAATCCTCCATATTTTATAAATACCATATTAATTCCGTCTATTCCAGTTGTCTTTCTGTTCTTGGTTGTTTTCAGTACTACTTCTAATTCTTCCATTGTTATCATATCTATTCCTGTCTCACACTCATATATGTTATCTTCAGTTATTTAATTTTGGATTTTTATATAGACAAGAAAAACTTGAAGGGAGAAAAGCAGAATGGAAAAATAGATATATCAAGTAAGTCATCATCAAAAACTATCACGATCAGACCTTCTGGCCCGTTCCGTCTGAGATGAGCTGACTCCAGTGATTCGTGTCCGTATTGCTGGCAATACCTCTAGTCCGAGATAAGAAACATCTAAGCTGGATTAGTCGGCGTTTCACGTCCAGATTTGAATTGCATCGCCAAGTATGTTAGTAGTTAAAGAGCGTCGAAGAATAATATATAAATTTCAAAAGACGCTGAAACCTGAAGCAAGAGACATTTGATAACAGTTATGTACGCAACAAGATAAGTAAGTAGTACATTACCAGACGATGACGTGTTTGAGGGCTAGCAAATAAGTTTGAGACCAGTAATGTACTTACTTCCCGAATTACGTATATAATTTTGTTCACTCCTGTACTAATAATTATGTTTAATTTTTATATTTCGTGTAAATGAAGAGTTCAATTGTATAATAGCAAGGGAATGTTGCCAACAACTGCAATTGTTTATTGTTGCCTGAATTAACGGCAGACATTTTAAATCACAGTTTCAGAGTGCATATTAGTTACATATATGATTAATTGTGATGCGGAGGAAGCGGCGAATGCAGCGCTTCATTTTCTATTACCACCAAAGTCGAAACATATACACGAAAAAGTGTAAAAAATATTTAAGGACCGGTGTAATTTAAAATAAAATATTAAGGGCAACATTTTTACATTATTAATTAAGACAATTAGTTTTTTTTTCCCCTAGGGAAGTAAGATGAACAATTACATGCCGTTATCAATGCATACCAAGACCTCTCAACTTACGTCCCTAAAAAGGGATAAAAAATTGTTAGTATAGGAATGAACAAATGTTTTTTTGCCTTTCTCTGCCAACATTGAATCGCGATATTAATCTTATATATAAAAATGAATGTTTGTTTGTTTGTTCGTACTTTATGCACGGCCATACCGTTGATCCGATTGTGATGGGTTTTTTTTGCAAAATGTTCAGAAGATTCCTGGGATGAACATAGGCTATAAGAGAGTTGTGATACTCAACTCCTATACCCTTAAAAATCGCCCTTTGTAGTGGAAAACGTGAAAAAGTAGCTTTTGGGACACTTAAATGGCTTACGCTGCCTAAATCGTAAGCAATACACAAAATTAATGTACAGAGAATTGAATATCTCAAAAAGCTCTATAAAAAAAGTCCGCGACAGCATATTTTTATCTCTAACGGATAACTCACAATAACCATTTTTGTCTTTCATTTATACCAAAAGTCTCGCGCCATAGCCGAGTGGTTAAGGCAAGAAGTCTTGTGCGCAGAACTACGGGACCGCTGGTTCGAGTCTCTACGGGGGAAGGAATTTTTCTCATGGAATTTCGGCCAGTATGGGACCGGTGCACAGTGGGTCAGAAATGAAATCTAGCTGGAAAAAAAAAGCTGTTCTGACTCACTCTCATCAGTTTATCTTTTTTTTTCACTCTATAATTTTTATATGACGGTTCTTAACTTATCTGCAAAGGAGGATACAATTCAGACGTGAAGGTTTACATGAAATCCGAAACTAAAAACTCCTGTATATCGACTGGATCGATTTGGATGATTTTTTTTCTGTGTGTTTGAGTAGGTCCCTGGATGGTTTAGATTCACAATTGGACTTGGTAGATGGCGCGGCGATCGGGTTATAGGAATTTTTTTATGTCAGATGCGTAGTCACCAGCATTATCGTTATGTTCCGACATAACTATGTGACGTCATCATTCACACTTCTTGAGCCACAACAGAAGGCTGTAAGAGGTTTTCTTGCGAACGTATTTAATAATATCTAATTATGCCCTAATTGCTGAATTTTATGGTAAAAAAGTAACATATTTTTATCGTCCGCCCATGACATGAGAATTGAAAGTTCGGGCAGGACAACGTCTGCCGGGTACGCTAGTATTAAATAAAAGTACTAATATGCCTACTGGTAAACTGCACTAGTAAATGAAGGAACTAAATTATACTGAAATTCCACTGCCTCGAGATCGGTTAATCTTGCAGGATTTGCTAAGCAACCTCCTCTTTCAATTGTTCTTGGAGCGAGCTCTTAAAGCAAAGGAGCTTCCCCAACCGCAAACAGAAATCCATCCGTTTCCAGCGCAATCTGTGAAGGCGCATACTCATTATGCATTTCATTTTCACCACATGCAGATATTCATTTTCCCCTGCTGCTTATGTCATTTGCATATTGTCTGAATTATTGCATTCCTCTGCTAAAACAGAGGAATTCCATTTGAATGTCTTGTAGCGATGCGCAGTAGACATAACAAACATTCTTATTGTTATTACAAGTAGGCCTATGCAACATGAATGATTTGGATCACTCCTTAGTTCTGTCTAAACAATGTTTAAATGCTAGTCCCTTATGCCTCGCTAGGTCCTTTACCACAACATTATGTATTACTTACTTACTCACTGGCACTATCGAACCCGAAAGTTCGTGGCCGCGCGGACATAAGCTCTCCATACATCCCTATCCTGAGCTAATGCTTTCCAATCATTCCCTATATAATCTACTTCCCTCAAATCACAGTTAATGTTATTCTCCCACCTCATTCTTGGTCTACCAACTGGGCGTTTTCCCTCTGGCTTTCCTACAAGAAGCCTCCATGCAAGTCTTTCATTCCCCATACGTGCAACATGTCCCGCCAATCGCAGTCTACGAGACTTATCTGTTCTTATTATATCTGGCTTCCTATAAAGACCATGTATTTCATTGTTATGTAGTCTTCTCCATTCACCTGTGTGTTCATCTCTCTTTGGTCCAAAAATTTTCGTAAGTACTTTATTCTCAAATACTTGTAATCTCCTTTCCTCCCTTAAAGCAAGAGTCCATGTTTCTCACCCATATAATATAACTGGTAGAATAATAGTTTTATATATTTTCAGCTTAACGTTTTTTGAAAGGAGTTGGGACATCAAAAGTCTCTGCACTGCATAATAGCATGCATTTCCAGAATTGATCCTATGTTTAATTTCTTTGTGCATCTCATTCCTATTTGTGATTATTGTTCCTAGGTATTTGAATTCAGCCACTTCCTCAAAATTTCCCTCATTTGTCATTAGCTGTCCATTTCCATTATACACTGAATTTTGTACGTGTGACCACATATTTAGTATTACAGAATATAATACTTATATGTAATAAATTTGGTGAAAGGGTTCCAGAGTTATGCTGGAACATACATGAATACTATATACATACAAACGTACATACATATATACATATACAGATTAGATACTTATTATTTTTATTATTATTATTATTATTATTATTAGTGAAAAGCAGGCTTCCATGGCCGGTAATCAAAATATTAAAGAGATTCTCGGTTTTATGGCCGTGGTCCACATGACTGGCGGTTCTTTCAGAATTTTTTTCTAGACTGCGGTGAGCATCTTCAGTGGCGAGTACCTCTAGGTAGTGCTCCCTGGTCGGAGGCTCAACTGTGATATTTCACAGGGAACACTACCTACAATATTTACCACTGAAGGTGCCCTCCGCAGTCGAGGGAGAAATGTCTGAAAGAAACACCAACCATGGATCATGACAACATAGTCCGGAATGTCTTAAAATTACTTATTATTATTTGTATTATTACTAAATTTGTACTTTCTAAATACCACTATCCCAAATTAAGAACCGTAGCTAATAAAGGTTTCTATTAAACAAATAACGTATCAGGCGATGACTCGAATTCAGTCAGATAGATGAAAATGTTTTCCATATATCTCCGTGTTATAGCGTCCGGTCTTGTCTATAACGTGTAGAATATCCTTGTATTGTAGTGAAATAACTTTCAACAAATTCCCAAGGAATGAAACAATTGAGGTTATTCCCATGAAAATATATTAAAAATGTTTAACGATTGTCACAAGTCCTATGTAAAATACTCCGAAATTTACGAAGGCCAAAATGTAATTTTTTAGATATATCCGTCCATCCATCCATCGTAATTCAGCCCGAGAGCAGGTCTTTGACTGCAATCATAGCATTTTCATGTTATGCTTTACAGCTTTATTAGGGAATTATATGTGTGGCAGCTTCCTGTTACTTTCCACACAGGTGAAGGATGATTATGATAACGATAAGGATGATGATGATGGCCGGATGATTTTCGGGGACGTTGGGCCCTAAGCTTCCTGACATTTGTCTTACAGGTGAGGTAAAACCCCGAAAAAAAACCTCATTCAGGAGCCTGTCCCGACCGGGAATCGAACCCGGGCCCGCTGCGTGACAAGGCAGCACGCTACCTCGAGACCAAAGCGGTAGGCATATATATATAACGATGTTATAATAACATTTTGACATTTGGCAATGAAGGCTAAATATGACATGAAAAGAAACATAAACGCCTGAACCGGGATTTGAATTCGAGACCTCTTACTTTATAGATTACTAGAAGTCCCGGCCACGCGTTACTGTGGCTAAGGTATACGTTAAAAATTTTAATTAAGTTGCTGTCTTTCAGCCAGATTACTTAAAACTAATACTTACACACGAAATTAATAATACTGAAAATAAAGTAAACACTGAACACACTTAATTTATGAAATAATCAGTATTTGTAATTCAAATGAAATTCGCGGTTGCAACAAAAAGCACAGCCATCTGGATCTCTCTTTGTTAAATAATAAACCAAAATTACCTTACACCGCCATCTGTTAGAATCGTATGGAACTCACAGATAATTACACCGCCATCTGTTAGAATGGTATGGAACTCACAGATAATTATAACTCTTTGTTAAATAATAAACAAATAATTTGCAATTAAAAAATAATGCGACTATAAATTTAGTTATAAACTACCCAAAGTCTCAAGTTGGATCAAACTGCACACAGTGTGCAAAATTGTATTAAAATCGGTTCAGTAGTTTAGGATTCCATCGCGGACAAACAACGTGACACGAAATTTTTATATATTAAGATAGTGATTAGTGGTAATGTCATTAACGTATAAAGGTAGAAGTTTCGGGTTCAAATTTCGGTACAGGTGTTTATTTTTCTTTTTATGTTATACACACACACACGCACACACACACACACACACACACACACACACACACATATATATATATATATATATATATATATAAGGTAAAGGTAAAGTGATCCCGCAACAGGCCTCAGGAGGCCCTTGGAGTAGTAGGAGGATAAGGCTCCCACTTTTTCTAGGCAATCGGCACTTTATGTCAGCCGGGTTGTCAGCCCTGCGTGATGGCCGCCTTTACCCCAGAACAAGCGTCTGGTACTCATTTCAGTTAGAGGCTGAGTCGACCCCAGGGTCATAGTGCCGCCAGAGGGTTTGGGTCAGTTTAAAAATCCTGACCCCAACGGGACTTGAACCCTTGACCCTCCGGCTTGTAGCTCAGTGCCTTAACCACTACGCTACGGCGTGCCCCATATATATATATATATATATATATATATGTATATATATGTCCACCGCTGTGGTCTCGAGGTAGCGTGTTGTCTTGTCACGCAGCGGGCCTGGGTTCGATCCCCGGTCGGGGCAGTTTTTCTGGGTGAGGTTTTTTCCTCACCTGTAAGACAAATGTCAGGAAAACTTTAAGGCCCAAACTGTCCCCGAAATCATATGGCCATCATCATCATCCTTATCATTATCATCATCATCATCACTATCATCCTTCACCAGTGTGGAAAGCAACGGGTAGCTACCATACCTACACAATTCCCTAGTAAAGCTGCAAACATAGCATGAAAATGCTATGAATGCAGTGAAGGACCTGCTTCGGGAAGAATTACTATGAATGAATGAATATATATATATATATATGTGTGTGTGTGTGTGTGTGTGTGTGTGTGTGTGCGTCCGTTAACACTCTAGTGGCGGTAAGTTTGTTATTGGCCTTTATCAATAAAATAAAATAATTAGATCAATTTCGTTAACCAGGAAAATAATATATTTAGACGTAGGAATTCACCTAAACCGAAAATTTACAACTCTCAGATATTTAAAAATGTCGGACTGCATGGAAACCTAACTTGAATAACCGTAGGTTATCTATTTGTATATTGTTGTATTTGGATGAATCAATAATACACAACATATGTTTGCCCAGTTGGTTCCCCAAGGAACTCCCCCCGTTTTAATACCATTCACAGTTTGTGTTGAAACAATTAGAAACATAATTACCTTGACATCGATGTAAATAACATCTACGAATACATTTTTCCATTGCTCTATTTGAAATATTAAGTAAATTAATCTAATATGTACTCTAGAATACATTTAAGGTTAAATTAAATTATTTGATATATATTGTGACGATCCAAACTTGGCAGTTTCCAGATTAAATTTATAATTTCAGGTTTCAGGTGAATCCCCACTTTCAATGGTCTGATTTCTCTGATTTTTTGAGAATATTTCCTAGGTTGATAACTGAGTTTGGTTGTGAAACATCGAAAACTGAGAAAGCTAAACCAACTTTTAAATGTTCGTTTCAAGTGAACTGTCACACCTAATGGTCCATTTATCTCGTTAATTAACTCGACTTATTTTATAATTAATCGCAATATATCAAATTTGATTTTAATTAAACAAAATTTGCCACCGGTAGAGCGGGAACGGTCACACAGACACACACACATACACACACGCGCGCACACACGCGCGCGCGCGCGCGCGCTTGTATACAAGCTGGACAGTCTAGAATGGATAGAATACGAAATAAAAAAAATAAGAGAAATTATGGGTGTACAAGAGGAGCCGGACATCATAGAGATTATAGAAAAGAAAATATTACAGAGGTATGGCCATGTCAAAAGAATACCAGAGTAAAGATTGCCTAAAATTGGTATGTAATGGATCCCTATAGAAAGAAGGGAGAGAGGAAGACCACATAAAACTTGGATAGAAGGGGTACAAGCAGCTATGAATATCAGAGGATTGGAAGAAGATCAATGGATGGACAGAGACGAATGGCGTTTGGTTTGAGGATGACGCAACGGCGGCGGCTGCCATGATACCAGATGATATATATATATATATATATATAATATATATATATATATATATATATAATATACATATGTGTAAATATTTTTTCCATAATCATTTTAAGTATCTACTAGATAGGAACGCTGAAAATATGTCAGAAAATTAAAACGTGTACTCATGAGACAAACCTCAATAATCTCATTCCTTCGGAATTCGCTTAAGATAAATGAGTAGAAAGTTTATGATAAATAATAGTAAATGCATGAGAAAACAACAAATATATGCAAATTTTAAACACTGTTAAATTAAAATATCTGTGGCTACTGATTACTTGCCTGGTATAACAATTTTCATTTAGTTGGCTCTTTCAATTTTAGCTTTTGAGGTTATTGTAATGTAAAAATAAAAATAAAAATACATATACTCACCGACACAGAAAATGGCCACAGCCAAAATTTATACTTATTATCAGACAACTATATAGGTTGTGCTCTGTAGTGAACACAAGTTAAATGAAACCGGAGTATTCATGCGATGTGACGGCGCAAGAAACAACGTAGCTCAGTGCGCAACTGCGGTGTATACGAGTCAACTGAATACAGACGTCCCTGCGGCAGTATACATTTGTTCTGGAAGATATTAAGTCCTCGTCAAAAAGGTGAAACAGAAATGCCGAAAACGAAGAACTCGAAAATTAAGCACGTGATTGAAGAGTACGGCAGTGCTTATTTTCGAGGTAATAAGGACACATGTATATTATGTACAAAAGAAGTACCCATACATGAACGAAGGTTTATCCAGGGACACTGTAACACAAAAAAAATATAAATAAAAGCAACATATAAATTTGTTATCGCAAAAGGATAAACTTTCTGAACCATCGTCATCAGATTTGCTTCCCAACAAATAATCTGAGTTCTTCAGTGATATATTAGAAATAATGATAATTATCATCATATGATGAAGTAGACAGATCCATTTCAAATAAAGAAACTACAGTGGAGGAAATTGGTATAAAGGCACTTGTTAGAAGTGTGAACACAAGTTTATTTACTATTTCTTTGGCAGTTTTCTATCTTAACTTAGGAGGTGATTGAGTATAAAACACACACAAATAATGTCACAATTAATTATCTATTTCCGTCCAAAAAAGTATATTAAAACTTAAACCACTCTCTCATATGGGTGGAAATTAGTATAAAGGCACTTTGTGCATTTCACAGATTAAACCAAAATGACTGAGCACAAAGTTTACAACTAAGTTCTAAAATGTAGTTGAACCTCTAATGTTGTTAATTACTTGGAAGATTCTCTTTGGCATTGACTTGATGAGGGTGTTTATTTCTTCCACTGAGATTGAAGCTCACTCTTCACGAATAACATTTTTCTGTTCAGTCACTGTCTCCAACTGCCGTTCATTGCGATACACAGGCCGTGTCAGGATCCCCCATAAGTTCTCAATCAGGTTTAAATCAGGACTTCTGGCTGGCCACGTCAAAAGAGGTATTTCTTTCTTCCTGAACCACTCCTTTGATTTGGCAGACACATGAATGGAAGCATTATCTTGCTGAAACAGTAGTTCTTCGCCAAATTCCTCACACTTTCGTATTAATTCGGACTCCAGAAGCTCCTCAATGCAGGACTCAGAATTCATCTTGGTGCGTATCCATACCAGTTTCGATCTTCCTTTAAAGCAGAATGCTGCCCAAATCATAACACCTCCACCACCGAAGTTTCTACTCATTCTAACTTGCTCTTCAGTACGGAGGTCATGCCAGTAATACTGAAAGCCATCATGCCCGTCCAGATTAAACTTCTTCTTGTCACTGAATATTACTTTATTCCATTCTGAGGTCCAGGACATGTGTTCTTCAGCAAAAGTCATTCTAGCTGTCTTATGTTCATTGATCTGAGGTGGTTTACTAAGACGTTTTATGAATTTTAGGTTCTTGTCTTCTGACAGAATTTGTCTTATTCGTCTGGCTGTTAATGACAACTTCAAATCAGCCTGGATTTGAGAAGAAAACATACTCTTAACTTTTGCTTTACGTAAAATGAGACGTTTAGTGCTCCCAAACAACTTTCTTGTCCGTCCATACTTCCCGGTTTTTCCATATTATGAGCCCAGTTTGACAAAATTATCAATGACGCATCTTGAAGCTCCAATTTCGTAGCTATTTGTCGATTGGAAATGCCCATCTCCTTGAAGGCACTAACTCTTGATTTCTCTTCATTTGATAGAGGCTTTCCACGCGGCATTGTACGTACTACTGACTTGTAACTGATGAACGATGCTCACAGACACGTCGTCTCCATGTAACTGCAGTGTTTTGTTTACATTTATGTCTCTGTAAAAGCCAGAAGTTGACCTGCCTTTTTACCGATTTCCACCCCCAGGACAGCGTTTTCTTAGTTTTTACGTAATATTTACGTATATAATAAATACAAAATGTGGAGACCTGTATGAAATTATGTCCAAGATAATTATATGTAATATATGACACACATACGGTATTTGCACAAATACTTCAGGTTGTTTTACTACTAAAATTTAGTGCCTTTATCCCAATGTCCTCCACTGTATCATGTAAGTGTCGTGCTTTTGTTTTGTACCTTACTGTACACAAGTAGGCTATCACTGCACATTACGCGCCATCAGCAGGAATATACTGCACTAGTTCCGTTGCGCAGCAATGGTTCTGTGTATAGTGTAGGCCTACCTCATTTCCCAACCAACTAAGGTACTTTCCGTGCTTATTATGTATATTCGTTCCTCGCTCTAACAGCCGATTTCTGTTTAATCGGAAGCACTACTTGGTACATTAAAATTAATGAAAAAAGTAGGGTAGGGTTTGTTAACCCTTAGATTGGTAATGTATTCTATAAGATACATTGATTTCATTTATTTAATCAAATATATAAAAAATCAATGTTTGTTTGTTTGTTTGTTCGTACTTTATGCCAGGCCATATCAATTGTGATGGGTTTTTTTTGCAAAATGTTCAGGAGATTCCCGGGATGAACATAGGCTATAAGAGAGTTGTGCTAATCAACTCCTACATTCTTAAAAACACCCTTTGTTGTGAAAAAACATGAAAAAGTCCTTTTTTTACCCTTAAATGGCTTACGCTGCCTAAATCATAACAAATACACAAAATTAATATACACAGAATCGAATATCTCAAAAAACTCTACAAAAACGTTCGCTACAGTATATGTTTCTCTTTTACAGATAACACACAATAGCCATTTTTGTCTTTCATTGATGCAAAGGAGATCGGGATAAATAGATTCCCGGGCAAGCATGTGCTGTCATACCATTCATCCGATTGTCATGGGGCTTTTTGCAAAATGTTCAGGATTTTCCGGCAAGGTTATAGGGTATAAAAGAGTTTTAATGCTCGAGTCTTTCACCCTTAAAAATCACCTTCTATAGTGAAAACATGAAAAAATCTCGATTTCTTGTAAGCTTAAATGGCTTACGCTGCGTAAACCATAACAAATACACTCAATTATTGTACACAGAATTAAATATCTCAAAACACTCTACAGAAAAATCCGCGACAGCATATGTTTATCTTTTTAAGCATAACTCACAATAACCATTTTTATCTTTCAATGATGCCAAGAAGATCGGCATGAATAGATTTCCAGGCAAGCATAGCAGCGCACGGCGGGTATTCATCTATGGATAACTCAAAATAACGAATTTTGTCTTTGAACTCATTTATGCTAAGTACATCGAGATGCGTAGATTCCCGGACAACGCCTGGTAATCAGCACGGGGTATCTAAAAATAATAACGATATAAATTTATATTTATTTTTCCTTTTACTTATTCAAGTAAATGCAAAAAAACACATCATTTATAAAGTGTAGCAGCGCACGCCGGGTATTACCTAGTATTGTTTATGAAAATAGAAAAACAAATTATTAGAAAATAATTTGTGTCAAGTAACGCACTAATGTACAACCCATCCATCCATAGTAATTCTGCCCGACAGCAGGTCATTCACTGCAATCGTAGCATTTTCATGCTATGCTTGCAGCTTTACTAATGAATTGTAAATGTGGTAGCTGCCCGTTGCTTTCCACACCGCTGAAGGATGATGATGATGATGATGATGATGACCATGTGATTTCGGGGACCGCTTTCCTGACATTTGTCTTACAAGTGAGGAAAAACCCCGATAAGAACCTCACCCAGAAAAACTGCCTCGACCGGGGATCGAACCCGGACCCGTTGCGTGACAAGGCAGCACACTACCTCGACACCACAGCGGTGGACTAATGTACAATAACAGTAATAATTATATTAATTGCGCACAATGTGCATTTACGGTACTTAATATTCACGTAGTTCCGTGCACCTGATCGCGTGATATCGGTCCTGTGTTGTCAATCCAAAATATTCAACCAGGAAAATTGAATCATTAGATGGAGGAATTCACCTAAACTAAAATTTAAAAATCGGTCTAGTGGTCACGACATCTTTTTTTCGCAACGAAGCTCTATGCTATTAAATAAAACAATGATCTGACAAAAAAATCAGAGAAATCACACCATTATAATCCGAAATTAAAAATTGACTCTAGCGACTGGCATGTTTAATAGGACGCGATGTATACCATACACTGGAATTCACCCATAGGTAAACAATAATATATGTCAGAATATTTTATTTAACATTATTAATAAAGTAATGGAAAAATAAATCCGTAGATAGTATTTAAATTGATGTCAAATTATGTAACTATATACTAAGAGGGAATATCGTAATGTTATGCATAATTTGTTTTCACTGCGGTCAGACACTTTTTAATAAGTAGGCATCAGAATTTGAGTTTCCCCAAATTAACAAAAAACCTATACGTCATATAAGGTAGGAATCTGTTCTGTTTGTAAAATTGTTCCTATTGGTCATCATATATGAAAATAGCTCTATCGACTGCTTCAGATGAGGTGAACTAATGAGTTTTGTTATGGATTAAGTTGAGATTTTTTAGCTGTATACAAATTAATCTGATTATTTAATTCTAATTGTAAAACTTTCATAACATCCTATTTGATTTTTTCCCGTTCAACTAATGCAGTTTACCTCTCACCTAAAAAGCTACTTTCACGTGCCAGATACCACCCGGACCCTATTTCAATTCTACATCTTGAAAATTAACAAAAAGTACTGAAAAATATTATAGAAATAATCAGACACGTACAATCAGCCTACGTTGTGCGCCTAAAGAGTAACATCGAAATTTTTCAACATTTCTTGATTTTATGAACACGTTTACATATTTTATGAATGTTAAATTGAAGGCATTGCTGATAAGATTCATTCTCGCTATTGTTGAATTGAGACTGGTTTTTTCGTAGATATTGGTCAAATTAGAATTTTTTATTAGACTTTTCATAATTATTGTCACTATTACTAGAAAATCGTCAACGGCCATACCATGTTGAAAATGCGTCTTCTCATTGGATCCCAGAAGTTAAACATCAAGGATTGTTAGTACATCCATGCGTGACCGCTTGGGAACATAACAAGCTCTTGGAAAATCAATTGGATGAGGCTAACAGACGTCTGGTAGCCAAAGGATTTCTAGTCTTGTCGCACTATGGAGTTTTATTAAAAAATCATTGACATATGTTGAAATTCTATCGAATATACTATTATATATCTACATCTACAATAGCTTAATAGCCCAATGTTGAGCCATAGCTTCTCGTTTATTAGAAGTTACTAGACAATTTAGTTACGCTTATTTCCCTAAATACGTCATGAATGGTTTGCGGTCAACACAAGACCCAATAAGACATCTAGTAGGCAACTAAGGTAATTCTAGGATGAAGGAAATAGTTAATTGTGTTTAGAGGCCTATTTATTCAGGCTTAAGGATATTTTATGAGCCTGAATATCTTCAACTCGGACCCAAGGCTTGAAGTCCCTCTCGGAGGACTTCCTGCTTGGATTTCTCCATCCTAAAAAAATCAACCCCTGACCGGATTTAAACCCGCGACCCTCGCGACCAGAAGCAAAGAACATAACCAGTAATCCACCGCTGTCAACATTATTACATTTAGTGTTGTTAATATATCTGCGTTGTTATTCTTATTGAACTTTATTTCTCTTATTTAAGTTAAAACAATATATTTTATTAAAATAAAATACTTAATTTCGGACAATATATCAAAACAAAATATTATTTGTTTATATATACACATTCCAAGAATGGGATTGTGACGTATCACAAAGCAGTTTCTCATCTTTTAAGAAAAGAGGAAGTTTCGACTGTCAATAACAACAGAAGTTCATATTATGTGGGGAAACTCAAGATTAAGAAGGATTCCAAAGAGAATAGAGAAGCCTTCAGGAAGAAATTGGCGAAGGTAATTGATCTGTCCGAAAGAAAACCTATGAGAAACAACAATCATTTGGAGGAGGAAAACTGATGTATATGCCGGAATGAAATAATAATGTCAAGAAGAAAAAACTTTAAACTGTCAGAAAAGGGAACGTTGTGAAATGCAAAAAAATGCAATGTTTAACTTTAATCTTTTTTTCAATGTAGGTTTAAGATTATGAGAAATTATAGTATCAAAAATACAGTCATTAATGATTAAACTTGCACCATATTTAAAAATCTATGGAAAAAGTTAGACTGAGGTGGATTGCACTTATGTATACAATATTCTGGTGATTATGAAAGTTGATAAATCCAATCGAGGACAGGAGAGCGCGCATTTAATCAGAGACTCCGTGGAATTCAATATACAGCAGATTGAATATAATCACATAGCTGAGTGAGAAACTTGCGAGCTATTTGAAACCTACGTTTAGATGAAATAATTAAAACTCAACTAATCTCTAACACAAACACAGTAATTTCGGATTAAAAAAATAATTTAATACATGAAACATTCCAGGAATGTTTTAACACTAACAAAGATTTCAGCGAAACATCAATTCACAACCAATAATTTAACACAACATGTTTAATTCCTTTATTTATTTGAGCAAATTCCTACAACCTGCGTTTTACCATGTAGGTATAACGTAGGTTAAATAGTCTAAGATATGCTATGTGTTAAAATATCAAAAATTGGTCCTTCATTGTACAGTGTGTGAGTTAGTGCCTAGACTGTAGTTGAGTTATTGCTCTGTATTCACTTTAGCTCCATTCACTAATGTTTATTATAAGTGTCTTGAAGATTCAATTTATGAACTGGATTCTTCTTGGCGTTTCGATCAATTTTCGCATCGCTATGATGGTGTTCTTCATGTGTATCGGTCTGTATTTTTTTTCTAGCATGCAGTTAAATAGAAGATGTATAACTCAACATGGGTATTTTGGTGAGGCTGCTTTTCTAATTCTCTGTAGATACTGTTGGAATTATCCACATTTTGTGAGGAATTGTGTGATTATACATGTTAGATTTAGGTCGGTTTCTAGTCTAGTATGGATGTTCGGGAAGAATATTTTTAATTGGTAGCTTTTGTTTGATGTGTTAGCACATTTCAGATCTTTGTGTAGTATTAACAGAGGCCTTGTTTGCAAAATGAGATAGGTAGTCTGTCGTATAATATTGAATCTATTTTTGCGAGGACGTCTGCCCTTTCATTCCTGTATTAACCAGTGTGGCCTCGGTTCAAAAGAATTTTACTTGGTTGTCGCACTGTATATCTTGAAGATCTGACTTATAATGGAATTGGTTGATTGATTTGTTTTCATTGATTATTTGCAGGGCTGCTTAGGAGTGAATGTTTATGGCGTATTTAGTTGTAGGTTTTTAGTAATTTTTATTCAGTTTTAGAGCTATCAGAAATCCAAGTAGCTCGGCTTGAATTAGTGTGCTTTAGGGTGGGGTTTGACCAAATTTGAGAAGACTTCTGTTTTTCTTTTGTAGACTACCATAATTCAATATGAAGTTTATGTATGGAGAAACATAATATATAACCTAGATTATGAAAACCAAAATTTATAATTATCACAAAAATTGTCAATAATACACTAAATGCGATAAAATAGGACAAGTACAAAGTTATATTACACTACAAAATACGGTTCAATTACTGGTCTCTGCCTCAGGTTGTAGTAGCTTTTAAGTATCTTCGTTTTATAAAACTCAAATAACACAAACTATTCCTCAACCCTTCTAATTTAATTTCATAAAATCATTTTCATTAAGTTAATCAATTATCGTCTGGGTTATGGAATAGTACATACGCCATTTATTTTACTAATTTCGGACTATTCAGTACTTTTTTCTCATTTATAGCAAAAACTGGGTTTGACATCCCTTCCGGCTTTAGACCACGCTTGTAAATAACTGACTTAATCTGCCACCAATCCTCA
The DNA here is from genome assembly GCA_030220185.1 of Diploptera punctata. Lineage (NCBI taxonomy): Eukaryota > Metazoa > Arthropoda > Insecta > Blattodea > Blaberidae > Diploptera > Diploptera punctata. Next base: position 345,292 of record JASPKZ010001577.1, on the reverse strand, counting down.
ACCGCTGTTTCACTCAATCCACTACATTTGATGAATATCAACACAAAGCAGTTGTATTACGCTCAAAACTATGAAGGACCATCTCAATGTTTCACATATTTTCCATAATGAATGGAAAAATGCTTATACGAACCCCTAAAAGGATATTTAGTGGAAAATAAATGGAAAGGAAAAAGGGGAAGACCTAAAGAAGGTTGGACGGATGGTGTGAGAAGAAGTACGAGCGAAATGGGACTTACAAGTTAGGATGTTCAGGACCGCTACAATTGGAGGAGGCGAATTTTTTTGAGGTTGAAGGAAAGCCATTGTATTGTGGATAATTACCGAATAAAAATTATTATTATTATTATTATTATTATTATTTCCACCGTTACTATTTTCACAGTTAAATAAATATTATCGTCATTATTAATGTTATTTTTAATATTTAGACACTGTAGGAAAACAGCATTGTGTACTCTTTTCTCCATATTCGTATTCATTACCGAAATATCTGTAAAGTTCAGATCCAAACTCCTGACCTTATTTTAAAAAAAAAACTACTTTTCACAGTCGGGTCATGTTCCATATCAACACACATGCTACCTCTTCTTATGAAACATACATTCAAATGACTTGAATACAGCACGAATATCCCACATCTTTGACTCTGCATGTTCTTGTTTCTTAAGAAGATACACGTTTGTTGTTACAAATTACACAATTGTTTAATTAAATTCAAATAATAATGATAATAATAATGATATTAATAATGATAATAATAATACTGGATAATTATCCAGTAATAATAATACTAATAATAATAATAATAATAATAATAATAATAATAATAATAATAACAACAAACGAACTCACTGAATGCTTATGACTCAATTCCGAGGAACAAATTATGGGAAGTACTGGAGAAATACAATATTGACAGAAACCTAATAGAAATTATTAAACAAATCTATAAAGATAACTCCGCTTATGTTAAAATTGGAAATATAATGTCTAATCCTATAAAAACCACAAAGGGATTGAAACAAGGATGCAGTCTATCACCAATTTTATTTAATATTTATGTAGAATTTATATTAACGAAATGGAAACAAAGCTGCAAATGTATGGGGATCCCAATAGGCAACAGATTTTTGCTGACATTACAATTTGCCGATGATCAACTGGTTTTAGCGCAAGACAAATTTGATATGGAATTCATGATAAATAGGTTGAAAAACACATATGAAGCATGGGGTCTCACAGTAAATTTACAAAAACAGAATATCTGGCAATAAATAGCAATGAAAGAGAAAATTTAATATTGGAAGAAGCAATTCAAATAAAGCAAGTGAAACAAACTAAATATTTCGGAATAATTATGGATAACTTTGAGGGTATAGACAAAGAGAACATAAAACATAGAATTGAATTGAGTAGCAAAATAATATCATTGTTAAATTCCATAAGTGGGATAAGCATATTTGGAAAGACACAAAAAATATATTGGTAAAACATTGGTGGAATCTGTTGCAATGTACGGAAGTGAGGTATGGACAATCAATAAGTAATACAAGAATAGACTAATAGCTCTAGAAATTGATTATTTACGAAGAAGTGCCAGAAAGTATAAATTAGAACATGTCACAATAAGGAAATTAGAAACATAATGGAAGCAGAAGAAAGCATAATTGAAGGAATTGAGGAGAAGGAATTAAAGTGGTTAGGACATGTTTTAAGAATGGAAGATGAGCGATGGCCGAAGCAACTATATCAATGGGATCTTAACAGAAAGAGTAAAAGAGGAAGACGAAGGTTAACATGGAAGGAAAACATGAAGACAGTAATGCAAGCTAGAGGGCTAAGCATCGAAGATGCCCAAGATCGTAGGCTTTGGAGGTTTGGCACGGGAAGACAGCAGCAGCTCTAAAAACCCGAAGATAGATAGATAGATAGATAGATATAATTAAAAACAAGTTACAGTTTTGAGAGAGAAAAAAAAAAGAAATCTTATTTCATGTACAAGGTCCAGAAATGTTATTTCCTGTAATATATTATTTCATTTGTATGTTTACATGTATGGAACACAATAAGTTATTTTTACTCAATTATATCACAATTACAAAGCTCATAATATAGGCTATAAACTCTATTGTGACCGCATTGTTGGATTCATGTTTTAATTTCGCGGGCAACGGCGTGAGTCCGGTATCGCCTTTCATGGTAAAGAGATATTTGTGAGATGACGACTCGCGAATCGGCGAGTTCACGGAGAAATTCCCACATGCGTCATACCACCATTCTGAAAAGTCGGTTCTCGAGTCTTCATCCCAAGAAGTGTTTTGTCTATCATTTCGGTTTGTTACTTACTACTCTTGAGCCAGTTGTAGTTGTATAAACAGGCTTACCCGCATTCGTATTAATCTTAACTTAAAATTAAAACACAATAACAAAAGTAAACTACTGAAGTGATTTCAAAAGTGAATACCAGAAGATGTTCCAGGTGAAATCATCAGCGAGAATAAGTAAAGGACGATTAAGTAAATTGTGAAGGAAGGTACACAATTAAGAGCAAATTATTTGTAAAGAATTTTGGGTTTTAACTAAAAGAGAAGAGAAGATTATAGGAACAGCTGAAATGACATTTATGATAATTGTAGCTGGCTGTAAACTTCTAGATAAAAGAAGAAGTGAAGATATTATAAATGAGCTAAATATGTTTAAACTTTTAGATAAAATAAAATACTCTAGAAAAAACTGGAAAGAACATGTTCAAAGAATGAAAGATGAACGCATACCAAAAATTATACTTAATTACAAACCAAAAGGAGACAGGAATGTAGGTAGACCGAAAAAGAGATGGCTACAAATTTTTGAATGAGAACCTATGAGATCGGAATAAGCCACATGGGCATAATCCGTGATTGTTGTTGATGATGACGGTGATATTTGTAAAGAATTAGTGAATTATTGTGAAATAAATAAAGTTAATTTGGAAATTATATGTAAACATTTCTTCTTCTTCTTCGTCACGGCTTAGGCTTATTTACTAGCCTGTTCCAGCTCCAAATTGCTGCTGTTTCCATCTTTTCTTTGATCTTCCCAGACTTCTTCTTCCTCGTGGTCAATAGTTGTATTCATCTTTTGGTATTCTATTCTCAGTCATCCTTGCCAGGTGTTCTTTCCAGTTTGTTCTGTATTTCACTATTGTTGTGTTTAATTCCTCTACTTTTAGTTGTGTTCTTATTTCTGTGTTGTGCTTTTGTCTGTTCTTTGATATCCTGCTATTGGTCTCAGGAATTTCACTTCAGCAGCTTGTATTCTGACAGATTGTTGTGTTGTCTATGTCCATGTTTCGGATCCATAAGTAATAATAGGCACTGCCATTGTCTTGTATAATTTCATTATAGAGTCTTTCCTGGCTTTATTTTTCAAAGTTCCTGTTATATATTTAAATTTACCTTGTTTGTTATTTATATCAGTTTCCGCTGTGTATGATATTTCGCAACCTAAGAAGTTATATCTTACCGCTTGTTCTATTGGTTTATTTTCTAATATTATATTTGTCCGAAGTGGATGAGCGCCCTTGAAGGCCATTGTTTTTTATTTTCCATGTTGTATTTTTTATATTTCATTTAGTTCATATAGCATTTTTTGTAGTTCGTCTTCTGTTTTTGCTATTAAATCTGGTCATCTGCAAAGGCTACTCTTTTTATTACTATATTTCCTAAGTTAATTCCCGCAGTCTCCATTTGCTTCCATGATCTTATGTCGTCAAAATAAATGTTAAAATGAGTGGTTGATAGTGGACAACCTTGTCTAACTGCTCCTGTTATATGTACTGGTTCCCTTTGATTTATTTTTATTTTTGTTTTCTCATACATTTTCTTAATTACTGCTACCAAGTGTAGTGGAATTCCTTTCTCACTTAATATGTTCCATAATTTTGGTCTAGACACTTTATCAAATGCCTTCTTATAATCTATAAAGAGGATGTGCGTTGAATTCTCTTCGCTTCTCTTTTATTTGTTTTAAAATTAATACGTAGTCTGTGCAGCTTCTTCCTTTCCTCAAACCGGTCTGCTCTTTTGATATTATTCGTCTACTATACTTGTTAATCTTTGGTTGAACATTATTGCGTATTCTTGTATGCTGCACATAGTAAGTTTATGCTTCTCTAGTTTTCAGGCTTTGTTTTATTGCCGTTTTTAAATATTAAGATTATTTTTTCCAATTTTCCATTATTCAGGTATTGTATTTTGTTTCCAGCACTTGTTATAAAATTTTAATAATCTTTCTTGAAATTTCTTTGGGGCATTTTTATCAATTCTATGTTTATATTGTCTATTCCGCATACTTTCTTATTTTATAGATTTATTTAATGTTCTTGCATCTCTAATTCATCTAATTCATCTACTTCTGCATATTGTTTGTTTGTTTCTACGAGTGTTATTTCATCTTTATTTGTTTGTCCGTCCACAGTTCTTTATAATAATTTTCTAATTCTATATCTTGAATAGTTAGCAGATTTGTTTTGTCTTTTACTTCAGAATTAAGGTCTCTTATTAATTTATATACTTTGTCTTGTTTTCCGTGTAAATTGTGTTCCATTTCTGTTATGTATCTATCCCAATGTTCTCTATGTAATTTTCTGGTATTTTTTACTTATTCTCTTGTTCTACGTATTATATTCTATTCTATTTTTGGTCATTCTTGTTGTTTAAGCATTTTAAGTATGCCTCCTTTTTATCTCTTACCTATTTCTGGATTTCGGGATCCCATTTGTTTTAGTCCTTTGTTTCTTCCTCCTACTTCCTTTGTTCCTAATACTGCTTTTGCTCTCTGTCTCTTTTGTGACGGCAGTTGTTTTGCTGTTTTATGTATGAGTTCTTTTATACTAATCCATTCTTCTTCAATTTCCTTTTTTTCTCTTCCGCATTTGTATAACTCCTAGCCTTCGTTTGTATAAATCTTGTATCGATTCTTCTTCTAACAATTTTATTTTATAAATGTCTTGTCTGTTTTCTTCTTTCCTCTTTAATTTTTTTTTCCAATTTCTATACCATTTCTTTTGTATATCTATTTTACTAATCAATAGGCAATGATCACTATGGATATCACTTCCTCTGAAGACTCTTGTGTCACTGACTAGATTTTTCGTATTTTGATTAAGCATAATGTAATCTATTATGGAGCATGATCCTCTTTCACTTCTCGTAAATTTATGTTTTTACTTATGTGTGAAGTAATTGTTTGTTATTCTCAATTGGTTAAAGCATGCGAAATTGAATAACGTTTTCCCATTACAATTTAGCGTTTCTTCTCCATTGTTTCCCATTACATTTGTAATTGGTGTTTCCCTATACGTACATTTGCATCTCCTGCTATGATTAAGTAATCTTTTTGTTTTATTGGTCTATTATACTTTGTAGTTGTTGATAAAATTCTGTTTTTTCTTGTTTTCTGCCTTCCTCTAGTGTAAACATTTGTGAAGTCAATTTAAATAAATTACAAAGCCATACGCTACCGTTATCTGCTACGATATGTATACCAGTATTGTGGAACAATCACATTGGGCAACATAGGGAAATGTTAGGTTTTATACAAAAAAAAGTCTGCAGTTATCTTATAAGAATTAGTCAAAGTAGAACGTTGATCCCGATAGACTAGTAGTTACTACGTGCGGCTCTTGATCCGAAGTCTGCGGGTTTAAACACGGCAGGAGTCGATGGAATTTAAGGTAGGATAATAAATCCACGGGTCTCGTACGTGGAACCTCGATCCTAAAATGGGAGGTATCTGACAAGTGAACTTTCAACTATTGCATGCAGAAACGTATCTTGAGATTTATCCAGAGAACCGTTGTGACGTACCTATGCCGTATAAAAAATAATATATATATATATATATATATATATATATATATATATACATATATCTGCCGGTTTTAACTGCCATATACAGAAATCGAAGCCAGAATCTAGCTATATCTGCACTGTACGGAGCTGATGGCCTCCCTACGTGATTAAAAGCGGACGATAGATAGTGAGGGTTATTCAATCTACCAATTCAGGTGTTGTTTCACTTCCCTGTAGTTCAAATGAGAGCTGTGGCTATGGATTTCAGTGCATTGCAGTGAAAAGGTCGATAAATGTTTGGATGCGGCCTTTTTACGTTACAACGCTTTTTGGCAAAAAATTCAAGGTAGAATTCGGCATGGCATGGTTGAAAAGTCCCTTGTGAGCAAAATCTGTTTGGTCTCTTTGTGCCCTCGTTTGAATTGCGATTAAATAATGCAACTCTACTACTACTGGTACTATTGTAGCCTCAATTGCCGCATTGATGGGCGACATTGCTTTTTTTCTCTGCTAGTAATGTTCTGTCGTCTTGATAAAACTTAATCACGAAAAAAGCAGCTACGGTAATTGAAGCGATTGACTATGAACGGGAGGGAACGTATTTAATTTTGACCCTCAACACGATTAGCGAGGCAATAATACTATGTCTTCTTTAGCATGGAAACATTCATCTTAACTTATATCGATTCAACGATTTCACTGATTAACCTCCGAACAAATTCGGACTGTCTCGTTGTGTTCAACAATATGAGCACCAAAACTCTCAGCTCTTACAAGAAATAAAGTGATTCTCGGCCCATTACATTTTTATGCTCTACATGCGAGGCATGTTTTCTTCTAAATGTTCACATATATCTTCTGTAGAGTAACGATCCAATACTATTATTCCCTACATTTGTACACACAATATTACAAAATATTGATTTAGATTGAACGATTTCACTTTAAGCAACACAAATGCATAATCAGTAATCACTTATATTTAATGATAATATGGATATTTTTTGTAGGATTGCTTTGCAGGCTTATCGCATTATTATCAAAAATCCTAGACGAATAAGGCCTTTCAGTTCATTAAAATTTAGGTCCAACACAATCGTATGACGGGAAACGTTTACGTACTAGATTTTATGGTTCTTTTGAGAAATAAATCCTTGATGAAAACATCTACACAATCGATATTCAAAAGAACATTTTTTTGTTCGCAGAAAACCTGAGTTTAATTATAACATCTTATGAAATGTGCTCATCCGCCGTTTCTAGTACCGATGGGGAAAGAAATGCTCTTAGGGGACTTTCTTCAGTGTATGAAATGGCTGCGTAATTAAAAAAATCGAATGTCGGCTCCATGTTTATGAACGTGCGTCTCGCAGGAACTGCGTAAACTAAGCGTTTTCCTCAGCAAGTCGTATTTATGGTCCCATTTTGCTGGTTTACTAAATATATATTTATTTTGTTACATTGGTGAAACTCAATTTCTGATGCCTGCTTATTTAAAAGTTTCGGGTGACAGAAAAAACAAATTATGCATAATAATAAGTTTTTACCCATTCGTACGTTGTTGTATAACTTGACATCTATTTAAATAATATTATCGCCTCACTATGATGGTTGTCCGTTTATATAAAAGCGGGTGTCGCGCGACAATGCCTGACAATGATTAACATGCGGAGTTTTTATAGTGGCGGTAATCGGCATCTTTGTATTTAACTATATATAGCAGCTGCGGGGAAACAATGCGAGCCGCCTGACAACCATCATAGTGAGGCGATAATACCTTCCAATATTCATTTCTCCATTATTTCAAGAAAAATATTAAATTAAATAAACATTGTCAAATGCCATTTTATATATATTGTGGCATACCATACACAGTGATTACTAGAGTCAATTTTTAATTTCGAATTTCAGGTAAACCTCCACTTCTAATGGTCTTATTTAATTGATGTTTAGGGAACACCTTCCTCGTTTAATTCCAATAGTTTCGTTGTGAAATGTCTAAAACTGCGAATGCTAGAACAATTAGTAAATCTTGTTTCAGGGGAACCCTTACACCGAAAGATCCGATTTTTCTGGTTAACGAACTTGGCCTTACTTTTGTTAATTGCAATTACAGAAAGTTTGGCTTCAATGAAATATAAATAAAGATAGCAGCCGCTACAGTGTTAAAGGTCAGATACAGTATTTATAAGCCTATATATACTTTGTTATATTAAACTTTCCTCATTTATAGGATTGCCACACGGACAAAGTGATACAGACAATTAATTTTCGAAATTGATGAAGTACATTTTGTGAATATATTAAAAATATAATACTGTAATTCTCTAAAGTAGAAATTTTGTAAAGATAGAAAGAGAAAGGGATATATATATACGTATAGATATACATTTTGGTCACAGTCTTTTTTGGTGTCTACTAGGAATGATGGGTGAAGATATGTGATTTAAAAAAAATATTTTCATGAGAAAGACCACAATAACTCCATTCCTTCTGAATTCGGTAAAAGCAACTATAACAATACTGATTAATTCTTTCACTGACAACAAATCGACGTTGCTCCATAATTGAAACATCTGGATGTAAAGCCAAGCGGCTATTTGGCATCATCGATGAGCATATAACATACAGTCGAATATTTTAGAAATATGATATTGGAGATCATTCGATAACACAGATTGATATATGATTTATAGTATACACAAAAAATATATATGAAAACAGGATACTTTAATTATAGACTTATATAATCGATCAACTAGCAATATGATTTATAGACAGATTTATTAAAAAAACATTTATAGGCCTACCTCGCTTCAAGTATATCCCCCGACTAATTTTTTATTCTGTATCGGTACCTTTTTTATATCAGTTTGCAAGTTTTTTCTGGAAAAAATACGGCAGTTTTACAGTTCGGCGTATTTTTAAAATTGGGCAAGAATTGAATCAGAGAAATATTTATATAATTTCGAAAAATGATATTTCTGAAGGAAATACAATAACGCGAGGAAAACAAACTACATGTTTTCTTTTAGTGTTTATCCTGTGTTTGTCTATTTATAATTTCAAATGCATTTAACTGCTATTTAAATAACCCACAGCAGTGTTTAAACATCGTTGTGTCAACTGTCAGCCTAGCAAACACTTACATATCTGCGTAATGTTTCTCTAGCTAAATAATTCACACAATCTGTGTTCTTAGTTTTACGTAAATTAACATTGTATAAGAATATTAAGAACGTCTCCTTTTAATATTTACGAATTTTTAGCATTTATTTAGTGTTAATATTCCACCTAAAATTAACAATTGAGGAGTTCCCCCGTGAATAACGTTAAAGGAACAAAAAGTAGATTTAAGGGAAATGAGAGAAAACTGTAATAACATTGGAACTTAGTTTTTTTAACCAAATAAATTATATATTATAATTTATAGAAACAAAATAGTTATAAGTTCCAAAAATAAAGCACCTCTCTAAATTGGAAAGAGCAAAAATATGGGTATATAATAAACTTTTAATGAAATAACGTTATATGACACAGTCACACTTAGGTTTTTCCATTAAATTAATCAACAATTCAGAGTAATATATTATTGTATGGTTCATTACAGGCACATACGTCACATGATGTTAGTGACACAGTTACATAGGTATACTCACATAATATATTCACTGCATGGACGATTTTCATAGTAAGCACGATACTCAAATGATAGAAAAACACCCATTTTGGAAACTTCTTCTTACCATCCACCTATATTAATGTTTATTTTTCTTCCTTTATTTAAATGTTTTAAAGTAGAAGGAGATAGTTTCACACTTTTGGCGCGATCCATTGTTATTGCTATACAACATTCTTGCAGAAATGCCAATGTTCAAACCAAAATTTACTCATCACAAAATTAACTATAACACTTCTATTAATTCACACCATCTGTCGGAGGTTCATTATTAAACAAAATTCTCAATTTCAGCAAAGTTGTTCCATACAAAATTATTCCGGGGACACCTTAAGTGATAATAAAGTGCTCTAAGTATCTAAGTGTAGACGCCGTTCGATCTCACTAAAATACATGGAAACTTAGTTGGTGAGGAATATTCGAAAGACTTTTTGCGAAGACGCTGTTAATAGTTAATGGTCCCGTCTTGTAAATGATCAAGAAAAAGATAACATTTTCACTGATGGTCGTATTTATGGAAGACAACGTAATTTCTTGAAATACATTTCGTAAATTTTACTCATAATTTCTAATTGTAACATTATTAATTTCACACCATTTCACTTTCTAGACAAATAATTTGGCGTTTATAAAATCTTTCTTCACAATTTATTTATTTACTAAGTTCTTTACACTCACTGACGGTTTCATTCAGAAAATCTTGTCTTCCGGCTTCAAATCGCTTCACTGATTCGCAACTCAGACAACTATACCTGGCTGGTCCGACCTTCGCATCTTCTTATATATGAGACGATTAGAACCATCTGGACTTTTGTCAAGTGGAAGCCTCGAGAACCGACCTTTCCAGAATGGTAGAATAGACGCATGTAAAAATTCTCAGCGGGCTATTCGATTAATAACTCGTCAGCTCACTAATCCTACTCTAGCACACAAGGCGAGACACGACTGCCATATTAGTTAAGTTGACTAAATAATATACTTATCAAAGTGTACTTTTAGAATGTCTGTAACTGGCTTAGTCAGAAGAGAAGTATTAAGGGCTATTGAATGAAAATTAACATAGAACCTAAAATATGTTTACCCTTATGCAGAATGTTAAAAAAATTGTTAGTGTTAAGTACAATTTCCAAAGTATCTTGCAGTGATTTCTAATTACTCATTTCATTCCATACGATCCTTAGTAAAATTCTCACTTTTGGCGATTTCAAGATTAAATGTCCTACTATTTATATTTTACAACCCTTTATTGCTATTAATAATGATATTATCATTATTATTATTATGATTAATAATCATTATTGTTATTATCGTTCCCGCCTTCCAGGCGCCCCAACCTCAGAAGTGGGTTACAATGCAAGGAAAGCACACCAGAAATGTCTAAAAGGATAACCTGGAGCAATAAATTTTTTTATTATTATTATTATCATTAATATCATTAATATTCTATAAAGATAACTCCGCTTATGTTAAAATGGGAAATATAATGTCTAATCCTATAAACACCTCAAAGGGATTGAAACAAGGGTGCAGTCTATCACCAATTTTATTTAATATTTATGTAGAATTTATATTAACGAAATGGAAGCAAAGCTGCAAAGGTATGGGGATCCCAATAGGCAATAGATTTTTGCTGACATTACAATTTGCCGATGATCAACTGGTTTTAGCGCAAGACAATTTTGATATGGAATTCATGATAAAAGGTTGAAAAGCACATATGAATCATGGGGTCTCACAGTAAATTTACAAAAAACAGAATATCTGGCAATAAATAGCAATGAAAGAGAAAACTTAGTATTGGAAGATGGAATCCAAATAAAGCAAGTGAAACAAACTAAATATTTGGGAATGATTGTGGATAACATCGAAGGTATAGGCAAAGAGAACATAAAACATAGAATTGAATTGAGTAGCAAAATAATATCATCATTAAATTCCATATGGTGGGATAAGCATATTTGGAAAGACACAAAAAAATATATTGGTAAAACATTGGTGGAATCTGTTGCAATGTACGGAAGTGAGGTATGGACAATCAATAAGTACTACAAGAATAGACTAATAGCTCTAGAAATGGATTATTTACGAAGAAGTGCCAGAAAGTCTAAATTAGAACGTGTCACAAATAAGGAAATTAGAAACAAAATGGAAGCAGAAGAAAGCATAATTGAAAGAATTGAGGAAAAGGAATTAAAGTGGTTAGGACATGTTTTAAGAATGGAAGATGAGCGATGGCCGAAGCAACTATATGAATGGCATCCTAACAGAAAGAAGAAAAGAGGAAGACCAAGGTTAACATGGAAGGAAAACATGAAGACAGTAATGCAAGCTAGAGGGCTAAGCATCGAAGATGCCCAAGACCGTAGGCTTTGGAGGTTTGGCACGGGAAGACGGCAGCAGCTGTAAAAACCCGAAGATAGATAGATAGATCATTAATATTATTATTATTATTATTATTATTATTATAACCATTTCTTTAAATTAAGTCCCTACTGTCGCGATTTAGGGATGGGAGTGGAACGATCCACAAATTTTGCTCAAACGTGAGATTAATTTCACTTATATACCAAATATATATGACATGGATCTCAGAGATTTATTTAATAATAATAATAATAATAATATTATTATTAATAATAATAATAATATTAATAATAATAATATTAATAATAATAATAATAATAATAATAATAACAAAAGTCCTCAATTCGTGTCCGACTCAAGGCCGGATCGAGGATTAGATGCGATAAAACTCCTTACATTGGAAGTCTGTGAATAACAACGCACCATCAGAGGGCAAATGAAAATAAATTAAACGAAATTAGAAATAGTGGAATGGAGTTTGTGGTAAAAAAAAAATCGGGAGAAGCTAGAGAAAAACCTGCCCAGACTCTGTTTCGTCCACCAGGAAACCCACATGGAGTAACCGAGACTCGATCTCGGAACCCCAGCGGAGAGAGGCGACAGCTGCGGAGCCACCTCAATAATATTAATAATAATAATAATAATAATAATATAAATAACAATAATAATTATTTTTATTTATTTAAACTTCATATTTAAGGCCATAAGACCTCTTCCACTCAACCAGTGAAAAAATTTAAATACATAAGAAAATTACATAACATCATAACATAGCCTACAACAAAAAAATGTAAAAAAAGTAGTTATACACATTAAACTAAGGTTAAATTGAAAAAAAAATAGGCCTGTCTTTCTTTTACTGGGCCTTCCAACATTTCTTCGTCCTAGTGGTTTGTAATGAAGAATCTGTTTCGGAATTCTATTGTTATCCATTCTATTGATGTGGTCCAACCATTCATATCTGTATTGTGTAATTCTATCTAATAGTTTGAATATATTCAGTTCTCTTCGTATATCCTCACTTCGCCTTTGATCCATTATTGTGTAGCCAGCTACACTCCTCAGAAACCTCATTTATGACGATTCTATTCTTCGTTCCTTGTTTTTGGTTAAGACCCAATGTTCCAATCCATATAGTAGTGTTGGAACCGCCATTGTTTTATAAAATTTTAAAAGTGTCTCCTTTCTAGTTCTGTTGAGACTTCGTTTGATGGCGCCACACATATAACTAAATTTATTTATTTTGTTTTCAATGTCTTCACTTTTTGTATATGATACATTGTATCCCAGATAATTACAATTGCTCACTTGTTCTATTATTTTATTCTCTAATTGAATTTTATATTATTTATTTTTAATTATTAATAACATATTATAATTAATAGTCCACCGCTGTAGCCTCGAGGTAGCGTGCTGCCTTTTCACGCAGCGGGCCCGGGTTCGATCCCCGGTCGGGGCAGTTTTCCTGGGTGAGGTTTTTATCGGGGTTTTTCCTCACCTGTAAGACAAATGTCAGGAATACTTTAAGGCCCAAACGGTCCCCGAAATCATATGACCATCATCACCATCACCAACATTATCATTATCATCATCATTATCATCATCCTTCACCGGTGTGGAAAGCAACGGGAAGCTATCACACCTACAATTCCCTAGTAAAGCTGCAAGCATAGCATGAATATGCTATGATTGCAGTGAAGGACCTGCCTTCGGGCAGAATTACTAAGGATGGATAATTAATAAATATGTACTATATATATAGTTAACTTGAATCTGCCTAAAATATATTTTTAGAATCCATATTGCCTGTGATCAGAACTTATTTAGACGCCTAAAATAAGATTTCTTAAAACATAAAAATCCGACGTCTAATAATAATTATGATTGAGTAAGATAGGAGCGATAAATATCCGCAAAAAGTTGTAAACATTTTCGGAATTCGTTAAAATGGTATATTTGATAATAATTTAGAGAAATTATCATATACGTATTGTTGCTGATGAGAACGCACATAATCATAATGTACAGATATGGCAACTTGGACGCATCAATAAAAACTGTTCTCCATCCTTGCGGTGAATCAAGTGAAATTTATAAATGCTGTGTAATGAAAATGTGGGCACGAATTTATCGTTTGACAACATCTCTATGTTACGTCCTTCTTAGGATTCGATAAATGGGACAACCAGTTAAGAAAATGCTAGCATTTTTGTGTCAGTTCGCAGGAAAGTGTCCGAAGGAAAAATAATAAGGATTTCTAACACCTTTATAAGGAATTCGAAGAAAAAAGATTCATTGCATCAATTTAGAGTTAGACGTCCCTCAGTCCACGGTCTTTGATGCTGTTAACGAGAGATTACATAATGAACCCGCAAGATTCAGTTACCACAGCTAGGACAGAGGTAAAAGGCAGAATTTTTTACATTCTATACAACTGAAGAGAACGATGTATTTCTGTTATAAGTGCGCTTCTCTGGATCATTTTCGACTGAATATTTGTCACCCCCCTGTACATTACACACCGAAAATGTGAGTTTTAAAATTAAATTAATATTATTTCTCAAACCCCCCCAAAGCTATCACCTTGACGTGGTGGGTGGGCTTAGTACCCGATGAACCAGACGATTCTACTGGGGAAGATTGACTTAGGTTAATCTTACTGGTGGGTAAGAGGCGAGGGGAACTAAGTATAGCTCAGAACGAGGGAATGGCGTCTGCATCCATATTGGGCGGCCATATCTTCGTCAAGTCTTCAACGGTCAACAGGGCGACAAGGAATAGCACAGCTCAACTTGTAGGGCTTGAAGAGCGGAAGAAGCAGCCCTCTCTTTCTTGGGGGATGGATACCCAGAGGAGCATGTTTGGAGGCTCAGAGGAAGTAGCCCTTCCACCATCCTTGTCCTGCGAAGCGCTCGTAACGCTTCCAGGAGACATTCATCTTACTGAGAAGCTTCATGGAAATCAGCCGGATTGTCATAAAGGAACCGACCCAAGCAAGATAAAAGGATACGATTTGGAATAAAGGACATTTTGAAATTAGGAAATTGGAACGTAAGGGGAATAAATACAAAAAAGAAGAATTATAAAGAGAATAAAAGAAAAAAGAAATAAATATAGCAACAGTAACAGAAACAGAAACAAAAAAGAAACTAAAAGGAACAAAGGACTTAATACACTATACTATGTTGTATAGCGGAGTAGAACAGACAACAAGAGCGCAGTGTGGAGCAGCAATTTTAATAGATGAAAAATGGAAGAACAAATTGAATAGCTATGAGTTTATAAATGAATGAATCCTGATAGCCAGATTTAAAATCGAAAGAGGACATATGATGATAATTGCTGTGTATGCCCCAGAGGAAGGTAAGAAAGAAGAAACAAAAAAATTGTATAAAACATTACAAACATTAGTTGATAAATATACAAAAGATCATCATTTAATAATAAGTGGAGACTTAAATGCCAGAGTAGTCAATGTCCCTATACCTAATGTAATAGGAAATAATGGAGAAATAACAATAAATTATAATGGACAGGATTCGAGACAGTTTTCAACCTATAATCAATTAAAAATAATTAATACCTATTTCCGAAAAAAGGACATACATAAATATAAAAGAAGTGCATATAACTCAAGATCAATAATTGACTATTTAATCGTAAACAACAATCTTGGAGCCTTGCTAACAGATGTGAGAGTACATAGAGGCAGCGCTGATCACTATCTCGTGATAAGTAAAATAAACATAATAGCTAAATGGCGGAAAAATAACATAAAGAACAAAAGAAAACAAGAACAAGTATATAAAGTATATGTATTACAAGATCAAAGTATTAGATAACATTATGAAAGCAGAATGAATAAATATATATCAGAGATAGCGACGTCAGAAGATATAAATACTTAATGGGAAAATATATCAAATGTAATACATAAAACAGCAAATGAGATATTAGGAAAGAAAAATAGAATAAGAAATAGGAAGGGCTTGAGAACTTGGAATGCGAATATACAAAATGCAGTGAATGAAAATCAAAAAGGATATCATACATACTTACGACTGAAAACATAAGAATCTTACGAAGAATATAAAATGAAAAGGAGAATTGCTAAAAGCATTATAAGAAAAGCCCATCAGGAGTCATGGGATAAATTTATATGATCAGTAGAACATGATATGTATGGAAGACAAGAAATAGGTTATAAATTAGTGAAACATCTAAATCAAACTGAGAAAGATTCTGCCAGATTGAATATAATCCCAGAACAAGAATGGATACAACATTATGAAAAACTTTGGAAAAAGGAGGAAATTGAAGGAAAAGAGAACAACGAGGAAGAAATAAAAGTGGAAAATAGTGATGTAATAGATATACATGAATTAGAAATGGCTCTGAAAACCACTAAGAATAGGAAAGCAACAGTATTAGATAATATAAATATGGAGTTAGTCAAATATAGTGAAATATTGTGTACACTACGAATACTTCATTTAATTAATATATGTGGGCAGACCTATGAGATTCCAACCACTTAAAAAGAGCAATTGTGAAGAACATATTTAAAAGAGGAGACCGGAGAAATTGCGAGAATTACAGAGGGATTAGCTTAATGAATACTGGCTATAAGATATATACGAAAATAATAAATAATAGATTGAGAAACATAACAGAAGTAATAATAAATTAAAATCAAAGTGGATTCAGAAAGGGAAGGTCATATATAGACAATGTCTTTACACTGAAACAACTCATAGAAAAGAGATGAGAACATAACTTAGAAACTTACATAGGATTTATAGATTTGGATAAGGCCTTCGATCGAGTAAACAGACAAAAATTATGGGAAATATTACGAATGAAAGGATACCCGCTGTGCCTTGTTGAAACAATAAAGAAATTATATGAAGACACAAATATAATTACAGATACCGGATTCAAAAGAACAGATACAATCAAAACAAATACTGGATTAAGACAAGGATGTAGTTTATCAGCCACTTTGTTTAATATATATATATATAGACGATATTTTAAATAAATGGAAAGTTTTAGTAAATCCAGGAATAAGAATGGATAATAAAATGTGCATAAATAATCTTCTATTTGCTGACGATGTAATCATAATACAGAAAGATGAAGACGACTTACAGAAATCTATGCATGCATTAAATGAAATATGTAAATTATATGATCTAAAGATTTCTGTAAGGAAAACGAAGACGATGGCTTTTAGAGGAAGGGATCCAGTAAGATCCAAAATTATTTTAGAAAATCAAAGTATAGAACAGGTGTCTAGTTTCAAATATTTGGACTGTGATGTTGGCTACAATGTGGAAAGAGATATTGATTCCGAAATGAATACATTTCAGACGGTGTGTGGAAAAATACAGAGAACATTCAAAAATAAAATTAGAAAAGAAACAATGATAAAAATGTATAATGTTATGGCGGTTCCCACAATATTTTATGGGTGTGAAACTTGGGCCCCAATGAAAAAACAGAAGGATAGAATACAGACGGCGGAGATGAGGTTCCTAAGACAAATTAAAGGATGTACAAGACTTGATAGAATAAGAAATGAGGATATAAGAGAAGAATTGAAAGTACAGCCTTTATTGGATAAGGTCACGAATTACAGACAGAAATGGATTGATCATATGGATGGAATGTGTAAGGAGAGACATCCATTGTTAGCAAGGCATTATCAAGCAAGAGGAAGACGTGATGTTGGAAGACCTAGAAGACGTTGGGCTGATGCACTATGAAGTCGGAACGGGCAATTGCCTAATCCCTGGAGTGATGATGATGATTATTTCTGAAATAAGCTGCTAGTCTATGCTGATGATGTATTATTGGGCGATACCGAGGAGATAGTGTGGGCCAAAACGCAAACTGTATTAAGTAACACTAAGAAATTGGGACTGGAAGCAAGTATGAAAAAAATTAATAATATATACGTTCACACATAGAAATACGTTATATAATGCAAATGGACATCTAATGATAAATGAGGGAAATTTTGAAGAGATGTCTGAATTCAAATACTTAGGAACAATAATTACAAATTGGAATGAGATGCACTAAGGAATTGAACTTAGGCTCAATTCTGGAAATGCATGCTATAATGCGTTACAGCGACTTTTGTCATCACAATTCTCTTCAAAAGACGTTAAACTGAAAATATATAATTCTGTTATTCTCCCAGTTATATCATATGGTTGCGAAACATAGATTCTTACTTTAAGGGAGCAGAAAATATAATGAGTATTTGAGAATAAAGTTCTTAGGAAAATGTTTTGACCAAAAAGAGACGAACAGACAGGTGAATAGAGAAAACAGAATTAACAATGAGCTACATGGTCTTTATAAGAAGCCAGATATAATAAGAACAGTTAAGTCTCGTAGACTGCGATGGGCAGGACATGTGGTATGAATGGAGAATGAAAGAGATGTATGAAAGCTTCTTGTAGGAAAACCAAGAGGTAAAACGGCCAGTATGATAGACCAAGAATGAGGTGGGAAAATAACATTGACCATGGTTTTAGGGAACTAGATTGTACAGGAGTATCGGCCGCGGTGGACTAGTGGTAATGCTCCTTGCCTCTGGTCCCGAGGGCTGCGGGTTCAAACCCGGCTGGGGTCCTCCGGAAGGGACTTTAAGCCGTGGGTCCCGAGTCTGAAGATTTTCAGGCTCGTAAAAGATCCTTAAGCCTGAATGAAGAAGCCTCTAAGCAAAATGTCCCGAATTATCTTGTCCTAGTACTATCTTGGTTTCGTAGATTTCAGTATGAGGCGGAATGCTGACCACGGACCACTCAACTGACATCTGTACGAAAACAAGTGTAACTAATTTAGCATGGTTCAAAAAATCTTCCCTGTAGGGGGAGAGCGCCTTAATCTCTGTTAAGGGAAACATAGGCTTACAAGATACAAGAAGAAGAAGATGATACAGGGGATGATTGCAAAGTATTAGCTGAGGATAGGATATACGGAGAGCTTATGTCCGTGCGGCCGTGAACCAGCGGATTCGATAGAGCCCGTCAGTTAGTTACTTCTGAAAATTATGAATTATTATGATGTTAAAATTACAAATCAGGTAATCTATGTGCAGACCTCTGCAAATATTCAAATCGGCTGCTCACAATCGATTAAGTTTATTAACACATCTCAAAATATTAGTCCAGGACGCAGTAGACTAGTGGTTAAGTTCCTTGCCTCTGGTTCTGATGGTCGCGGGTTCAAACCCAGCCGGGGTCAATGGATTTTTTAGAATATAAAAATCCAAGGAGCAAGTCCTCCGGGAGAGATTAAGCCGTGGTCCCAAGTCTGAAGATTTTCTGACATGTAAAATATCCTTAAGCCTAAATAAACAGACCTCTAAGCAACATGTACCAACCTCCTTCATTATAGTAGGCTAATAATTTAGGTGCCTGCTATGTCTCATTGGGTCGGTATGTTGACTATATACCATTCATGGCATTTTTGGGAAATAATCGTAATTAAATTATGTTTATCTAATAACCCTAACAAATTAAACTACACTTATTTTTATGGTGCGATCGGCCTAGAAGGCCCTGACAGCTGCTGACCTCACATCCACATGTTTTAATCAGAGAGGTAGACGATCATCCAGCAAGTGTAGGGATGACTTATAGTCAGCATGTCGGGTCCCTAAGCCGCTTTAGCCGGTTTTCTCAACCTGGACCCGCTACTTATTTTAGCTACCCACATTTCGCACGATGCTGCATGAGCACTGTTTCCTTATTGATCGAAATTTTATAAAAAATGTCTTCCACCATGGAGACTCGAATCAGTTCAAGTCCCGTAGCTCTGCGCCAAGGCATCTTGCATTAACCTCTAGGTTACGTCGTGGGGGACGCTAAGGCACATCATTGGGCTGTTACAACATTATTGGTGTAGAAAATAATAATAATGCCACAAAAGTTTTTTTTATGATTTATTTACAGTATTATTGTTATTTTTTTATCCACCGAAAAATGTTTATCCCTAACATATTTCAGACTGTATAAATATACTGATATTGCTCTCAAATAACTAGCTGTATTCAGTACTAACGTCATTAGTATCCACTATAGCTTTATGAAAAATGAGATTATTCCACGTCGATATATTGATACCTACAATAAAAACGCAAGAGACAATTTAATGCAACATGAAACAACCTATAGTCACGTTAGCAAACTTGACCTATATTCTATTCATTGAAAACAACATTAAACAATCGTAGTTTCAGATGTATTTTTCTTTTTTCTTCAGATCTAACAACTAAAATTGTAGTAACAGTTTTGTCATTATCATCATCATCATCAATTACAATCATGGGGCCTGTTCTGCTTCAGGATAGGAATTGATCCCTCCATCGCTTCTTAGGTCTTCCTAGGTCACTTCGTCCTGTGAATCTGTAGTAAAATAGCACAGAGGTAGTCTATGTTTGGCGTTCTAAGGAGATGTTCATTAGGGTGGGCCGAAAAAACTCATTCTTTATTTCGAAGTTGTAGTAGCGCGAACAATGTTGCGAATTATATAGACAAAAGAAAAGAAAAAAATTACCACAATCGGTTGATACCTTCTGTTCGCGCAAAGGCTCTAAAGTTTGACAAAATATGAAAAAAAACCTACATTTTTGCGATTATTTATTAATTTTTTAATTAAATGTTTTTGTAATGTAAAAGTTTGTAACGTCTTTAAATAGAGCCTAAAACATTGTATTTTAATTTGGTTTAGTTCATTTGATATCTTTCAGTCGTGAAATAGGGCCTAAAATTTGCCACAATATTGAAAACTTCACATTTTTACGCGTTGTTTTATGTCTCTAATATCCATTTTTTAAACGTAGTATTAAAGTGTATTTATTTTTTAACATGAGAACATTGTGCTTTGTTATGGTGTGAATAAATTAACAACATCCGGTGGTGCAATGACCCCAATGCTAACGAAGAACAGTTCCTGAAAAAATATAGACCTATGACACGATGGGTGATAACAGTAACAATGCACATGGTACTTTTCGATTTGCTCTATATTTAAAAAGCTTAAATATTTATGTTACAGTACAGTTTTCAAACAATAAACTTACTTTTATAAAATAGAAAAACAGTTGTGAATAAATAGTCCATGTTAGTTGAACCTGTCCATTAGTACTGTTCTCTATTTTGTAGCCGAAGGTACTTTGAAGACTGATTTGCTGGTGAAGATAGGCATGGATTATCTGGATGCAGAGTAGTTCTTATAATCCGTCTCGAGATTCAGCTTCACAAACTTTTCCTGAGGCTTCCGTGACGAGTTTTACACAGCGTTCAACAGCCTGCGTATGAAATGGAAATAGCTTGAAAGTAATGTTACATTCTGGGATTGAGTTACTGTCGATGTGCGATTTGATCTCGTCGTCACTGATTTCTGCCAACAATGGGGGAGAAGATAATTCACAGTCCATTCAGGTGATCATTTCAGAGTATTCTTGCGCATTGAACTTGACTTTTGGTGGTGTGAATGTTCTTACTGTTTTCCTTCTTGCATCTCTCTGCTTGCCTTCAGAATTCTTCGAAGTCCGAGCTCTCTTATGTGTTTCTTGTCATCTTGAGTTATGGCTAACAGTAAGGGTACTGTGTATGCAAAAAAATCATTCCGTTCGATCAAGGGTTGACAACATCAAGGAAAGGTTTGGCAAATACCTAGTGGATTGTATTGCTTGGTAAAAAGATTTCGGGCTGTCTCTAAAGTTTTTACGTGTTTTGACAGTAAACCACATTGACATGTATGATTTCAATATAAACAAAACTAGTTCCTGAAGTTCAGGTGAGAGCTTTCTTCAGTTATATACAATCTGAGAGTTCTATTTTCTTATATCAACCACCTCGAATGTGATAAGTGTCCATGATCTCGTAAAGCCAAAACTTCTCTACAGGTTCCTGATTTTATTGCCTTTAAAATATCAAATATCTTGCTAAGATCTTGCTAAGCACGTTTATGTCTATCTGTGTGATCTGACAATCAATACTCTGGAAGTTATTTATCAAATACCAAGAATGCGTAATAATGTAACTTCATTATTTTGGCAAATTTGGAGCTTATGCGCGACCGGAAGATATCAACTGATCTAAACCAAGTTAATACATAATGCTTTTAGGCTCTATTTGAAGACGTTACAAACTCTTACATTACGAAACATCTAATTAAAAATTTTAAGAAATAACCGCAAAAATGAAGTTTTTCATATTTTGTCAAACTTTAGAGCCTTTGAGCGAAAGGAAGATGCCAATCAAATTTAATATATTTTTATATATTTTTTGGTCTATACAATTCACAAATTTTCCACGCTATTACAACTTCGAAATAAAAAATGTGTTTCTTTTTGGCCCACCCTAGTGTTCATGTAAATTGTTTTGGCATATTTGGATGGTTTCAGTTATTGTTGGTGTGTTCAGAGTTTTGCGGATATCTTCATTACGCATGTGGTCGTCAAGTGTATAACCCGCTAAAGATCTTAATAACTACATTTCTGCAGCTACTCTACTATTTAATTTGTCCTGTAGTAAGGGTCCAGACTGCATTAACAGTTTTCTGTGCTACGTAATTTAAATACAAATGACTTGTCAGGCGAGTTTGTGATACTAGAAAAACATTTTAGAATAGTACTGAAAATGAACATTTGTATAATTTGAAAATAATATGTAATAAACTTTTTACGTGATCTTAACTTTAGCAAGGTTCACAAATACACCATCTTTAAGTTATTAAAATTCAGAACACAAACTTTAAAGTATCTCCTAAAGTAAGATACAATGGTCAGCATTCCCGGTGAGTGAATAAGAGATCACATATTCTGTTTCCGGCATTAATCGAACTGATATTTCTGAAAAGCGAAATTTATGCATTCCTACAGGGTGTATATATATATATGATCCATCCATCCATAATAATTCCGCCCGAAGTCAGGTCCTTCAATGCAATCATAGCATTTTCATGCTATGCTAGCAGCTTTATTAGGAAATTATAGGTGTGGTAGCTTCCCGTAGCTTTCCACAATATATATGAGAATAGGAGATAAATCAAAATATCTGATTTTAGAAGACGGACATGGAAAAACAAACAAAAATGTGATGAATATGTATATTTGGGGACAAAAATAGTGCAGAATAAAATCATGATGCTGAAATTAAAGGGAGGATAAATATGGAGATATCTACAATGTAAAAATTAAATGGTGTTTTATGAAATCAGAATATAAGTTTTCAAGCAAAAACAATAATTTTTAATACAATAATGCGTACTATGGCATACGGAAAAGAAATATGGGAATTAAAATCTAGAAGTAAATTAAATTCTACAGAAATAGATTTCTGGAGACGTTCAGCTGGAATTTCTTAAAGAGATAAAATAAAAACAGTGTAATTAAACAAAAGATGAATTTTCAAACTTCAGTTGTGGATATCATAAAAGAAAATTTAAAATTATGTGGTCATGTAAAAAGAGTAACAGAAGAGAAATTCCGAAGAAGAAATAGATGCCCACTTGGTAGAAGAAGAAGAAGAAGAGGATGATTAAACATAAAGTGGATTGATGGTTGTTTTACACAGAATGACGGGTAAAAGTATTGGCCCATGGAGATTGGAATGAGAGAGAGAGAGAGAGAGAGAGAGAGAGAGAGAGAGAGAGAGATGTGGGGAAGAATGACAGGAGCAGGAATAGGCAATGTCGTGAAACCAGCCAAATAAATTGTATATATACACACACATATTCTTCCGGACGAGAATTGTCTAAATCTTGAGAAGTGAAGATATCCTTTGGTTGAATAAACCTGTGTCACCATATAAATATCCAATATATAAAAATGAATGTTTGTTTATTTGTTTGTTTGTTCGTATTTTATGCGCGGCCATACCGTTGATCCGATTGTGATTGGGCTTTTTGCAAAATGTTAAAGAGATTGCCGGGATGAACATAGGCTATAACAGAGTTGTGATACTCAACTCCTACATCCTTAAAAATCGCCCTTTGTAGTGGAAAACGTGAGGAAAATATTTTTTTGGACGCTTAAATGGCTTACGATGCCGATGCCATAACAAAAACACAAAATTAATGTACACAGAATTGAATATTTCAAAAAGCTCTACTAAAAAGTCCGCGACAGCATATAAGAATAAGAATAAATTTGATTTACAATTAAATGTTAAATACAGTATTATTATTATTATTATTATTATTATTATTATTATTATTATTATTATTATTAATATCTGGCGGCACTATGGCCCTGTGGTCGACTCAGCCTCTAACTGAAATGAGTACCAGACGCTTGTTCTGGGTTAAAGGCGGCCATCACGCAGGGCTGACAACCCGGCTGACATAAAGTGCCGATTGTCTAGAAAAAGTGGGAGCCTTAACCTCCTACTACCCCAAGGGCCTCCTGAGGCCTGTTGTGGGATCACTTTATTATTATTATTATTATTATTATTATTATTATTATTATAAACTTAAGTATGTTTATCTCTTACGGATAACTCACAATAACCATTTTTGTCTTTCATTGATACCAAGAATATCGAGACAAGTACGTAATTTCCTGTGCAAGCATAGCAGCATATGGCCGTTATTCTTTTACGGATAACTCACAATAACGAATTTTGTCTTTTAGCTCATTTATGTCAAGAAGATCGAGATAAGTACATTCCCGGGCAACAGCGGCTAATCGTCACGGGGAATCTTAAAATAATTACGATATACATTTATAATTATTTTTCATTTTACATATTCAACTAATCATAAGAAGTACATTCATTTTTGTCTTTCTACTCAATTATGCCAAGATGAGTAGATTCCCGGACAACACCGGGTAAACAGCACGAATATCTAAACATAATAATTATATGCATTTTTCGAGCTACTTATTTAACTAATCATAAAACACATTGGTTTTCGTATTTCAGCTCATTTATATCAAGAAGATCGGGGTAAGTAGATTCCCGGGCAACGCCGGGTAATCAGCACAGGGTATCCAAAAACAATATAAATTTATAATTATTTGCCCTTATTCAACTAAACATAAAAAAACATTCATTTTCATTTATTTAGACGTAGCAGTGCTCGCCGGGTATTAGTTATTCCTTTATAAATAATAATAATAATAGTAATAATAATAATAATAATAATGTATATACACATTTTTAGTGTTACACATCTATCTGTGCTTAAGTTTATAATAATAATAATAATAATAATAATAATAATAATAATAATAATAATAATAATAATAATAACGATAATAAAGTCAATATCCCATAGCCTATAATATTTTTGAAGGTTCGCCTTATATTTGGGAAAGTATGCAACTTGCATACAAAGGAATTTGTTCCTTTTTCGTAATCTAAGATACCATAAAGACTAGTTACCATGGCAACACACGATACAAGGCTTTTAACATCGAGTGATTAAGGTTCAGTATATGTACAAAGTTGAATATATGATGACACTTAGTGAGTCGTAAATGCGCCACGGTATTACATTCCTAATATCGTCTACAATGTTTAATATACTGTAGTTGAATCCCACGTAAAATTTCACATAATACATGAAAATTAAAATTTCTTCCCTATTTTCCAAAATCGTATAGGAGCTTCTATTTTTTGTTGAAGTGCTTACATCACAAAATACTGTGTAATATCAACAAACTCATAAGTAAAAAAGTAATTATTTATTTTAATTAAAACTTACACCACACAGAAGCATTAGTTATTATATCACTTAGATTCATTTTGTATTATTAGTGACTAAAGTTTATTTATTTATATACAGAATTTTAATGTTTACATATCTTTCTGTGCCTAAAGTTTTATTTTTCTTCTCCACTTTTCTCTCTCCATCCAATCCGTGTCCTAATGTTTACAAGAACATAAAACTCGAAACATGAATTAAGTAATTCCTGCTATGAATACCACGTTCACGATTGTTTTTGAAATAAAATTCAAAACTTCACAGATATTATTTCTTTACTCTCACTCTTCAAAATGTGATGTCATTCTACAGTTACATCAGTTACCTATATAATACCGTACATCTTAAGTAGTATTATTAAATATAAATCCCGTACGTCCCGTGTTTCATACCTGTGCTCAGCACAATGCCAGGTCGAAAGTTGGAGCAAAAGAAAGGGTTCTTAGTATAAGGGTTAGTGGTGAAGACGGGATTTAGTGGACGCCAGGATCCAGAAAGGATCCCTCCTTAGTCGAAGAATTTGGGTAGCTCAGTGGGTTACGGTAGAATGAGGATCCCTTGGTCCCGGGATAAGCAAGGATTGTGCGGACACGATTATATTTCGTCGTTGAGAACTCACGACAGAGATGTAGATTTAATTTGACTTTAATGATTTCTTTCACGTCGCACAATTGAACACACAATAATAATCAAAACACGTAATGGTCGGTCCTTATCATGTGGTCACACTATTATGTTGAAGCAGCTGGATTGACGACGGATTAATTGACAACACCGCGCCTATATTGGTATATATAGTATCACTCTTTATATTACTGAAGATAGTGACAATTGGACTTAATGCATTTCACTTGTTCGGTTCGTGATGTCTTCCTTTACTAAGTATTTAATTAATGCTGTTGGCCTACTATCCAACAGGTGAATAAGTATATGTGTCCATGTCGATATCACAATGAGATGACCACAATTTCAGACTTGTGACTAGGGTACCGCAAGATGAAGATGACAAGTTGACAAGACAATTGATTTTAGTTAGTGGTTCAAAGCTATAAGGTAAACATTTATTCGCACTCATCATAATTTTGCGACCACGTGATAAGGCCTATCTTATAACGTAACATTCTACGTAAATCATTGGTACATTTGTCAATAATTTTGTGATGAGCGGAGCTTTGCAGATATGTTATTCCTCGTGGCGGCTACAAGTTCATAGGACCCTACTTCTATGAGATTAGATACAATCAGGACCAAAGTTTATGAAGCCTCAAATCAGGGAATCCCGTCTATTTCGGCATTAGGCTTCGCTTCTAATTTTGTTTAGGGTCGGTCACCACTCCGCGTTGGTTCTAAGTCTGGTTAGATTAAATTACTTCTTTTGCCTCTAATTTTGTTTCATGTTTGTAAAAACACCTGTGAGCTGAGTTTAGGATGTTATCGCAATCAATTTTCTTATTTAAATACAAATGCGAAGTCAGAGAAATTATATATTGTTACGATTTTACTCCACAAAGAACTGCGTGTACTTGCTCCAAGAGAAAATCCAGAGATTTTTAACTCATTGTATGTGCGTCAACAGACTGTCACCGGAAAATGGCGAAGGGTAGTGGTTACCTGATTCCGCTTAGTTACTCATAGTCTAACGTTAGTTAATTCATCTTCTCGATTCCTCAGGATCATCTAATTTACAGACAATAATTATATACTTGTATTCTACATGTTATCCCGTTTAAAATGAGTCTACACACGATATAGGTCCTATGATTCTTATTCTAATCAATCAATTGATCGTTTATAAATTTTCTTCCTTTCTTCTTATTTATTAATCGACTCAGTTGTTCATTTTAAGGGAAAGCCGAGTGAATGCCCGGCAACAAGGTTCAAAATGTAAAAAGGTCATGAAGTGAGTCGGGCCATCACATGGACAGAACTGGGAATGCAGAAATGTTCAACCACTTGTGCCACGGAGCTGCCATATAGAATCGTATATACTCAACCTAGGATTTAAGGAGAGATCAGGGCTTGCTTGGTTTAGGCTAGGGGCATGGAAATTTCTAAAAATTAGCGACGATCACGATATGCGAATATGTCCAATGTGCGGGAACTTTGAAGATGAGATACATATATTAGGAAAATGTAATGATTTAGAATATTGGAGACGTCAGTTATTACCGGAAAGATTTCTAAATTCAAATCGGGAAAAATTGGCATGCTACGAATTATTGGTAAATCCAGAAAATTGGATAAACCTCGGTAAATTTCTGGACAATACGCGAAAAATAAGGACAACACTCATTCATGAATAAATATATGTTATCAAAATGCAATACCATTAATTATTAACAATTATATATAAATTAATTAGTGTATAATGCTGTTGTGTTATTATTTAATTGTAATATTAATGTGTTTTCTTTATGTAATTGTAATGTTAATGTTTTTTTAGTGTATAATGCTATTGTGTTATTACTTAATAGTAATATTATTGTGTTTTCTTTATGTAATTGTAATGTTAATGTTTTTAGTGTATAATGCTATTGTGTTATTATTTAATTGTAATATTATTATTGTGTTTTCTTTATGTAATTGTAATGTTATTGCTGTTTTTGTTGTTTATTTTTCTTTACACTAGTACCAATTATTACTTTATTGTAACGGACTGTCAACAGCACGTATGGCTTACTGCCCGTGCGACCCATATTTGTAAATAATATTGTAAATATCTTACTTTTTGTCTAATAAAGTCCTACTACTACTACTTATAATTGACGTAAGTGAAGAAGATGATACTTTACTCTATTGATGTGCACTTAGCAAAAAAAAAAAAAACAAGAATGAGCGGTTTCAAAATGTAGAATTCCTGTTATGACCCACTGCGCATACTCGAAGAGCTAATTCTGTGGTTCATGAGGTAACGCATTATTGTCTTCTTCTTCTTCTTCTCCTTCTTCACGGGTTAGGCTTATTTACTAGCCTGTTCCGGCTCCAAATTGCTGCTTTTTCCATCTTTCCTTTGGTCTTCCCAAACTTCTTCTTCCTCGTGGTGAATAGCTGTATGCTGCTTTTGGTATTCAATTCTCATCAATTCTCAATCATCCTTGCCAAGTGTTCTTTCCAGTTTGTTCTGTATTTCACTATTGCTGTGTTTAATTCCTCTACTTTTAGTTGTTATCTTATTTCTCTGTTGTGGGTTTTGTCTGTTCTTTGATATCCTGCTATTGGTCTGAGGAATTTCTTTTCAGCATCTTGCATTCAGGCAGATTGTTGTGTTGTCACTGTCCATGTTTCGGATCCATAAGTAATAATAGGAACTGTCATTGTTTTGTATAATTTCATTATAGAGCCCTTCCGGGCTTTACTTTTCAAAGTTCTTTTTAGTGTTCTTGTTATATAATTAAACTTATTTAGTTTGTTATTTATATCCGTTTCTGCTGGGTATGATATTTCGCAACCCAAGTAGTTATATCTTACCACTTGTTCTATTGGTTAATTTTCTAATAGTATCTTTGTCCGAACTGGATGAGTGCCCTTGAATGCCATTGTTTCTTTTATTTTTCTGATGATTGTGAAATGTTTTAAATACGCTGTATTTGGTTTTAATCATCTTACATAGTTAAAGAGCAGTGAAGGAGACATGTTTCTAGATAGTTATAAGTGTTCGACGGATATAATATTACTGAAAATGCGACATTTCAAATAAAGTTCAACTCTCGTACATAGTGTAAATTAAACAAGACAACCAGGATTTAGACGACTCTAGTATCAGACGTTCGAGTAGCGTAGATCGTGAAACTAATTACGAAAAAAATGAAATGTATATGAGAGCCAGGGTTCAAATCCCTCGACAATAATTTTCTTTTGTTATTTATTTGTATTTCCACAAAATAAATCTCATAATACTTAACTCCAGCCACGTAATCTACCACCACTTCACACTATTTTAAGTAATATTCCAGCGTTCGTAAACTATATAGGACTATATAGCTACCGGTAGAAGTTTAATTGCATATGCAGTACCACGTTTTAATAATAGTGCTATAAATTTATATAATATAAGATAGTATAGCTTCATTTATTTATGTGTGTACTGATTTACTTATTACGTATTGGTGAGGAAAAAGTTTCACCGATCAATTAAAATATTTAGTTTATATAGGTCAAGTCCAACCTAAAAGTAGCCCATAGATGATGGGTAATAATAATAATAATAATAATAATAATAATAATAATAATAATAATAATAATAATAATAATAATAATGATAGTAATAATGATAATAATAATAACAATAATAATAATAAAATAGTAATACTTCCAAATACTTAGTTCGTTTTTTTCTTTAAGACTGGACGGACAGAATAAAGTAGAAAGCATTGTAATAATTTCAAAAAATAACCTTAACGGGAATCGAACCTGTGATCTCTTGCATACGAAGTAAGCTACAAGGCATTGAGTTAAGCGTTCGCCGAGTTACTGTGCATAAAAAATGACCTTCATTCGATGAAGGGGAACGTATTGCAGCTCTACTGTGCAATTAGTTTACTCGTGTGAATCGCACGTTAAAACTTCAAATATCCGAGATAAAGAGCCCGCTCATTCTTTTTTTTTCTAAGTGTACATGACCTAATACAGTATATTCGTTATAATATCAAAATATAAATTATATGGTTTACCATCGTTAAAAATATAGAATAAATTGGAGAGAGCATGTCCTACGAATGATAAAAATGAGGATGGCAAGAACTGTTTTATATTGTAATCCGAGGGTCTTATCCTTGAAAACTATGATGATGATCATCATATGCATCTTTAAAAACTATGAAGACTCATGCCCTCTGGCCTGTTCCGCCGGAGGTAAGCTAGTATCTCTATCGCTTCTTCGGTCTTTCAAGATCTCTCCTCCCATTAGATCGATAGGTAATTCGTTTTTTATGTAGTCTCTCACTGGACATCCTTGATATGTGCCCGTACGAATTACCTCGGCAAACGGTTCAGTGATGGCTGTGATGTTCAATAATTCTTAGATGTTAACATTTTGTCCATGTGTAGTGCGCTAGGTGAGCTACTTCTTTCTTGAGAGTAGATTTCACGTTAAGCTCTAATTAATATATAAAAGTTGGATCTGTCATTGTTTTAGAGAGTTTCAAAATTGTCTCAGGGCTGACTTGTCTTGTCCCGTGTCGTAGTAGAGTGGTAAAGGCAGGGACTTGCCCTGACACAAAGACTTGCGCACGTTCGAGTCTCTATGTGTGAAGAAATTTTATCATCGAATTTGGGCAAGTATGGACCCTGTAATCACCCAACATAGTGAGTTATTTGAGTAGCTACAATAAATAACGGCACCAGGTAGAGGAAACCAGCTATAATATGCTGATAACATGTCACTCCTACACTGAACTGGCTGGATGATCGTCTCCTCTGTGATGAACACATATGGATGTAAGCCAACAGCAGACTGATAGGCCAAGAGTCTACTAGGTCTGTCGCGTCATGTACTTTTTTTTATGTCTGACTTGTTTTAGTAGTGTTGATTTTATATATCTAAAAGTTGTTTTGGATTTGGTTAATTTTATGTCTACATCTCTGGAGTTTATTCACGAGAGATTGCAACCGAAGTAATTCATATGTGGCTTATCTAATGTATAAAAATTAATGTTTGTTTGTTTCTTTGTTCGTACTTTATGCGCGGCCATACCGTTGAACCGATTGTGATGTGGATTTTTGCAAAATCTTCAGGAGATTTCCGGGCTGAATATAGGCTATACGGAAGTTGTGATATTCAATTCCTACACATTTAAAAAGACACAATGTAACAGTTACGGTTGATTTCGTTCTCAATGCGGTCCGCCACATTTAAATAACTTACTCAAGTGTCTCTAAGTATCGGTGGAAAACAAATACAGTGGAGCGACACAGTAAAGTATCTAGGCGTCACGCTGGACACCAGACTATCCTGCTCGCCACACTTTACTGCAGTATTACAGAAAGCACAAGGGCAAATTTCAAGACTGTTTCCACTGCTAAACAAAAACAGCAAACTACAACCAAGTGTTAAGGCAACACTTTACAAGACCCTGCTCCGCCCCATAATAACATACGCGTGCTCAATCTGGGGACACGCTCCTAAACGTCATACGCGTATAGAAAATTGTATAACTTTCAAAATAGAATATTGTACCTCGCCACCAATCTCCCGAGGTACACACCCATCAACAGTCTCGAAAAACTACTGAACATTACACCCCTGCAAGAATTCGTAGTGGACCAAGCATGCCGCTTCTTCCTCCGCACGGAGGGACACGTAAATCCACTCGTAGCGAATCTTGGCCTCTATGACATTCAAATGGACAAGCACAGAAGACCTACACACACATTTCCACTGATTTGGCACGAGCTGCTGTGTCCTACATAACCAAAAGAATCCAGACGGAAGAATGAAGATATAATCAGTGATTACATCTTACTTTTTAATGTTAATTTTAATTTTAATTAACTAATATTAATTATAATTACACTAACATTAAACTCTAATTATACACTAATTACATATAACTTTAAGCTTAATAATTTCCACACTAAGTGTACATGAATACACTACTGCTCACCTATCACCATCAAGAATACAACATCACAATCTAATACACCAAACAATCAGTGAACAAGAAGAATACACAATGCGACTACAAGAACTAACATCAAAGGACAATAATGAATGTCAATGTAATGAATGTCAATGTATACAATTTCAACATGGTATTTCATTTTTATGTGTATTTCTTTTGTTCAATAGAGATTAAGGCCTGGAGCGACCGATCTTGACCATCAACAATAAAGCCAACCCACTCTGCTGAGGTTTTCTAGTGGTTTCCCTTCAACATAAAGACAAATGTCGGAGTGGCCCCTTTGTACCACTATGTAAATTACCAACTAATCCCCCAATGTTTCAAAATTTTCGGCCGGGGAAGGGAATTATGATTACCAAAGAGAATTTCATTTCGGAACTCAGGATCTAGACGCCTTTGCCACTCTACAGTAACAATCATCACATTTTTCCGTGACATAAGTACAACACAGGTAAAACCACTGCTCACCACTCCGCAGTCCACAACCTTAACACCACTTCAACACACTGCCATGGTTATTCATACTACACACTTATTCAACTCTTTCGGACCGTCAATCAAAATTAACGGGGCAAAAGGGCGAAAACCTTGGTACCCGTGGATGGCCTCGGCCATCCTAAAGGGATCTCTGTAGCTGCAGCAGTACATTGTTGCTGCTGCCGCATTCAGCAACACCCATATTCTTCATTCCATTCCATTGTCTCTAAGTTATTTATTTTCCTCGCGGTCAGTGACGCTTGATAATATACCAACATTTTTCTCAGCCCCACCAAATCCCGCTTCCTTCAGAGGTTGTCAAGCCTATAAGGCTGCACGGGAAGCATACCAGAAGACTAAGAAACCTTCTTCCTACCCTCACTCCAACTGTATTCAGAGTCTTCCAATCTAAACATATTAGAAAAAATATTTCTTTCAGTCAAATTGTAAACCCTGGCACTGCCGCAAAACCAAATATAGCGAGCACTGCTCAAGAACAACTTGGGTCGATACATCAACCTTCTGGGCATGAACATAAATTTCTCCGGGAAATCCAAGCTACTCTAGCTGGATTTAAATCCCGAATTGAGCGTATGATGTTCATGGCCCAGTTGGCATATTTATGCTTCGGTGATGGGTAGATTTACTCATGGAAGCTATCTTAATGTCATGGCATTTAATGCCAATGGTGTGGCTAGACAAATTCAGGAGCTAACTACGTTTGTACAAAAAAGAGATATAGACATTCTTCTCATTAATGAAACTTTTCTAAAACCTGAATCCAAACTAAAAATCATAACCCGAATCCAAACCAAAAACACCAAAACCCAAAACCAATACTGAAAGAAAAACTTAACTTAAAAATGAAACTCAAACTGAATTCAACCTATCCTGTCCTAACCTAATCTGATCTGACAGATACCTAACCTAACACAGAAACATAATCCAAAAACTCCAATCGATCCTACCAAACTACCCCTAAATCGATGAAATTACCTCTATAACGACCAAATTACTAGTAACTAATCAAACGACCACTATAAATACCAAAACTACCAGTAAACCGATTAAACTACCTCTAAAACGAGAAACTACCCGTAAACCGATCAAGCTACTTCGAATCCATTAAAATTACCCTTAAACTGATGAATGTAGCTCTAAAACGAACGAATTACACGTAAACCGGCCAATTTACCTCTAATCCGACCAAACAACAGCTAAACTGATAATTAATACGTAGGCCTACATACTTTTTATAATTATTATTTTCCTTTTACTTATTTAACTAAATATAAAAACACATTTAATTCTATTAATTAAGAATAGCAGCCCTCACAGGGTATTGGCTAGTCTAATATGTACAAATTAATGTTTGTTTGTTCGTATTTTATGCGGTGCCATACCGTTCATCGGATTGTGATGGGGCTTCCTGCAAAATGTTCAGCAGATTCCCGGTATGAGCATAGGCTATTAGAGAGTTACAATACTCAA
The DNA here is from genome assembly GCA_030220185.1 of Diploptera punctata. Taxonomy (NCBI): domain Eukaryota; kingdom Metazoa; phylum Arthropoda; class Insecta; order Blattodea; family Blaberidae; genus Diploptera; species Diploptera punctata. The sequence continues at coordinate 311,090 of JASPKZ010001577.1, read as the reverse complement.
CCTCTTTACCCTTACAAATCACCATTTGTAGTTAAAGCGTGGAAAAGTCCCTTCTTTGATGCTTAAATGGCTTACGCTGCCTAAACCATAACAAATACATAAGTTTAATTTACACAAAATTGAATATATATATAAAACTTACAAAAAGTCCGGAACAGCACATGTTTAACTTTTACGGATAACTCACAATGCACTTTTTTGTCTTAGCTAAGAAGATCGGGAAACTGTAAATATATTCCTGGACACGAGTAGCAGCGCAGGGTGGGTAATTCTTTTATGGATAACTGGCAATAACGAATTTTGTCTTTCAGCTCATTTATTCCAAGAAGATCGGGATAAGTAGATTACCGGGCAACGCCGGGTAATCGACACAAGGTATCTTAAAATAATTACTATATACATTTATAATCATTTTTCCTTTTGCTTATTCACCTAAAGTTAATAACATGTTAATGTTCGTCTTTCAGCTCTATTATGACAAGAAGATTGGGATATGTAGATTCCCGGGCAATGCCGGATATCAGCAAGGGGTATCTAAAATAAATACGAGATGTGTTTTTCCCTTACTTATGCAACTAAAAATAAAAACTTATCAATTTTCGTCTTAGAGATTATTTATGCCAAGAAGACCGGGATAAGTAGATTCCCGGGCAACGTCGGATATCAGCAAAGGTTATCTAAAATAATTACGAGACGTGTTTTTACCTTACTTATTCAACTAAACATAAAAACACATCAATTTTCGTCTTACAGATTATTTATGCCAAGGAGATCTGGATAAGCAGATTCCCGGGCAACGTCGGGTAATCAGCACGGAGTGTCTGAAACTAATTACTATATATAACGTTTTTATTTTTTTAAATTATTCAACTAAAACATAAAACACATTAATTTTCGTCTTTCAGCTCATTTACGCCATGAAGTTCAGTGTAAGTAGATTCCCGGGCAACGACGGATAATCAGCACAAGGTATCTAAAAATAATTACGATATAATTTTATAATTATTTCTCCTTACACTTATTAAACTAAACATAAGAACACATTAATTTCAATTTATTTAGGCGTAGCAGCGCACGCCGGGTGTTAGCTAGGATTTTATACAATCTAGTGTTTGTTTCACATGTCGAATACTTTGAATTTAAATACTTTATTTATTGAAAAACAACATTTTTAGCATTTTGTATTCTTTTATTTATGTCTTCCTGGATATTATGATTATATAGTCCTTTTAAACAGCAATTAATAAATTAATCAGTTATTGAAGTAATGTCAGTTTTACTGGTTGCGACTTGCTGACAGTAAGTGCCAATTCTAAGAAAACCATCACATTCTTATTCACATTAAGGTATATTGTACAGAGCCATCATTATCCTAACCTTAAATTAGATACACTGCCACTTATGTAAATATTTTGGACCGCAAAGAAAACAAGATCGTATAAAACTCTATGTTTTTATTGTGCATTATTATATACTTTGATGCAATTGTAAGTAATTTCTACTCATTTTTTTCTATTATCTTAATATATAAAAATCACGTGTCACGTTGTTTGTCCGCGATGGAATCCTAAACTACTGAACCGATTTCAATAAAATGTTGCACACTGTGTGCTGTTTGATCCAACTTGAGACTTACGTTTGTTTATAACTAAATTTATATTCGCATTATTTTTATTGCTAATTATTTGTTTATTATTTAACAAATATTTATAATTATCTGTGAGTTCCATACGATTCTAACAGGTGACGGTGCAAGGTAATTGCTTTATTATTTAACCAGGTGGCTGTGCTTTTGTTGCAACCACGAATTTCAATTGAATTAGAAATATTGATTGTTTCATAATTTAAGTGTATTTGTGTTTATTTTATTTTCAATATATTGATGATAATAATATTAACTTCGTGTGTAAGTATTAGTTTTAAGTAATCTGTTTGAAAGATAGCAACTTAATTTAAATTTAACTGGACCGAGAAGGGACATTGAACAATATGGCGAATCAGTTCCAGAGACCATGAATTATAAGAAATCAAGTGAATTTCCTCAAATTGGTATAAGCCTATGTGACATAAATCTTACATGTAAGAAGAATGTCAATTTAAAAACATATGAAGGTCCTAATGAACGGAATAAAATAACTGTAAGTAAGTCTGTTAGTTATAATAATATGCCTAATATTACAGAAACAATCTCCATGCCTCAATTAAATGCAAAACAAGATGACTATAATATATCACAAAATTATATTACTATACAGATACTTCTTGATGATGATGAGAATCCAAACTGCCAACAAGTTCGTAGAAAAAACGAAAGTATAATGAAATCAGCAAGCCTCCTCAAAATATTCCATCAATAAATGTATATAATCCTTCTGATACACTTATGGATGATACTGAGAATGCAGACAACATAAATTCATCTCAATCAACAAACCCACTTCCACATAAACCACCACCATCCATATTTATATACCGGTTGTAGTTAACGTACCAGAACTAAAAAATTGTGTAAAATAAAAACTTTCTTATTTAGATTTCTCACTTAATTTACTACAACATAATTTGACGTATACCTTAGCCATAGCAACGTGTGGCCGGGACTTCTATATATAAAACAAAGTTGGATTAGTTACACTATTTATAACTCAAGAACGGCTGGACCGATTTTTATGATCTTTGATTTGTTGGATTTGTTTCCGCCCCGAATAGCAGATAACTATTAAAACATCGGAAAAAACTAACGTAAAAATATTTAAAGGCGATACGACGTTCGCCGGGCCAGCTAGTATATATATATACACAAAGTAATATCTGTCTATTTGTCCTTTATAGACTTCTAAACCGTTCAACCTATCATCCTGAAAATTTGTATATACAGGATTTCAGTTGTCGCAAGTGTTTAGCAGCAATCTACTAAGATCTAAAACATGCATGGGGAACTGGGGCTCCGGGAGCTCATAACAAATCCTCTCCGCCAATACCCATTCCAGTTCTTCCCGAGAGTCCAGAAAAGAATGCAGACTACATGGATAACTCCCAGCCACTACACCACACAGATCCTTTCTGGTCATGGACCCTTCCGCTCCAAACTGCACGAAAGAGGATGTGCCGACTCACCTCTCTGTGATTGTTTCAACCCCGGAGAGGACGACGTAGTCCATGTGCTCTATCAATGTACCAAGTACAATGTCTTCAGGCAGGAGCTGGAGGAAGCAGCCATGATCGGTGAAACACAATGGCCGCCCGCCTTAGAATTCTTGACCGGGAAGGAAGCCTTCAAATCCCTCAACAAGTACACAAGAAGAGTCTTGGGATTAAGAAGAGACGAAGATCAGCGGAGACGAAAGAGGCGTTAAAAACGTCACCAGTCTACTAGTACTCTACACCCACACATACACACACACACATACACATACACACAAACAAACAACACACTTTATTTTAATTTTATGTAACAACAACACATCAAATACCCGAATTGTATATTTATTATGTATTTCAATAAAGATAAGATATAGATAGGGACATAGAGCAGACCCGGGGATAAGGGCATTATGCCCGAGGTAACCCGGGGGGTGGAGGTGGGGCTCTAAATAAAAAAAAATAAATAAATACCCATTCCACTCATTTGTACTTGCACTGCAGACGCAGGTATACAGTGATTGACAATACGCAGTGAGAGTCAGTCGCGTACAATTCAGCGTGAGCATGGCAAATTCTAAACACCGATACCATTTTAATACTGATTGGGAAAATTATTATTTTTGTATTCAAAATGGCACAGAAGTTGTTTGTGGCACGGAAGGCTTGGAACTATGCAGGTTGTTGTCAATAGACTCGTATCCCAACATGGGAGATTTTGTAGACCACATTCTCGCGATGTTTGGTTCGACTTATACATGCGAACAATTATTTTCGTACCAAATCTAAAATACGCTCCAGAATAAACGATGACACCCTAGTCTCAGTATTACCCATCTCTAAGAGTACTATCCAGCCTGAGATAGACAAATTAGCGTCAAGAAAAAGGCATCAGCGATCCTCTACGCGCTCTTCAAACGTTACACGTAATGTACGTAAGAATGGAAGGGATTAGTACAGCTCGAGACCAGCTCTGTGTGTTTGCGGGGAGAAGTGTGGGGAGTGAGAGGAGGTACACTTCTATGCTTCTCATAGTACTAACAGCTGAGACAGCAAATTCCTTTCAGACACACGGAGCTGGGTCCCGAGCAGTATATATGTTTCAGGTTATAAGGGTGTACCGCCACTGTTACTGCATGGTATGCGAGACGATAATAACAACAACAGTTACGAGTTCAATGAAGGGTGGAATGAGGAAGGATGTCATACTACCCGTCATTCGGCAGTTCCCCATGCCTGATCTAAAATCATTAAGTGTAGGAGTTCGCCTGAAAAGAAAAGTTAAGAAACCGCTCTAGCAATCACTATTTTCGACGTTTCACTACAAAACTCGGAATATCCTATTAGAATAAACGGAAGTGTATTTTAACCAAAAATCAGCGAATTCCGAACATTAATAAGTAGTGTTTACCTAAAATTTGAAATTAAAAAAAATCTCTAGCATCCGCCAAGTTTGTTTCATCGCAGTGACCATCATATAATTATTTAATCCTCAATATTTAATTTATTTAGGCGCAGCAGCGCACGTCGGGTATTAGCAAGTATTATTTAAAATATATTCTATATATTACATACCATAGCTTATTATTTAAACAAAATAGTTTTATTCTGTTTCTTGGACTAGCAAGTGTCAAACACCGAATTTTATTTTTCAATCATACCATGAGAAAAAGCTAATATAAATAATGACAAACTATTTTTTTGTCAGGGAAACAGTAAAAAAATGTATATATTTTTAACGTAAGTTGGCAGAAAAAAATAACTGTAGATCATGCAACAAGCATGCCGAAGTGAGATAGATATAAAAATAAAAAATCACTATAATTATGTATTCATAATATTTACAACCGATTAACCAAATATGACAAAAGTAGACTTTTTATCAAGTAAACCTATGGTTAAGGACACAACTTTATTCGTGGCAATTTGCACATAAAATGATATATAAATTTTATTTTATGGCTACTAAAGAAACCCTAACTTTTATACGGTTTCACAGCGGTGTTCTGCATTGCAGATATTCATCTAATACTCAGCTCACTAAATGCAATATTATATTTTGAAATGTAAGTTAATGCAAATGTTAAAATAAAAAAAATGCAATGTTTCGTTGTTAACCAGTATCAGATACGTAAGATAATAGTAATCTGACGGAAAAATATAATATGATCCCTAACTTTATCACGTTCATTTTTTTTTTGCTGAAAATGCAAGAATCCGATCCAGTTTATTGATCAACTTTCAATAATAGTTTGTTAGTGGTGTAATTCGACGGCAAGAATGATGTCTAGTTTTATGGGACATAATTTTAATTTATAACTTTTCTTTAATATTGTTATTATTAATTAGTTTTTGAGTTTAATATAAACAGGGATGATCTAATTTATAAACTTTTATGTGATTTATATTGTAAAATGTTGTGCTTTTAAGATACATTTTAGTGTATGATGCACGAGAATTTTGTGCTTTAATAATACGCAATAAAAAAAATAATAATAATTAATAGTAATATTCGTGTATGAATTATTAATACATTTATTAATTATTAATCTATATTTAGTTGCAAGTATACACTTGTTATATACGTAGGCTTTTGAAATGATTCATAGCGTAACAAAGCTTGTAGCTAACCGTAAAATATACACGTGATATAGAGGTAAATATTTACGGGCTAAACAAGCGCCATTTGATCCTTAATCGAGATGCTAATCGGATCTCATTAAGAGCACCAAGTGCGAGTTTATTCTGTGTGTGACAAAAATACTAAGTGGAAGTTAATCTCCCTGAAAATATGTATATTAGATTAGATTATTAGAGATGGGTTCGGGTTGTTTAAGATCATAACAAGACATTTTACATTTGGACTGTATTAAATTAAATATACTCAACGGCTATATGTAGTCTATTATAGTGTTCCGGAATAGACATATATTAAGCATTCCAACACATGACTCATAACTAACTAACTGTCAGTTCATGTCCGAGCGGATTTAAGATCTACGTACATTCCTATCTTCAGCTAATGTTTTCCAATCATCTCCTGTTTAATCTACTTCCCTCAAATACCTTGGTTGTTATTCTCTCACCTCATAATTGGTCTAGAAACAGGGAGTTTTCTCTCTGGTATTCTTAAAATAAACTCCCATGCCCTTCTTGCATCCACGTGCCCTGTCCATCGCAGCATACAACAATTAAGTTCTTTTATTATATCTGCTTTCCTGTAAATATAATGTAGCTTACTTTTATGTAGTCTTCTCCATTCGTCTGTCAGTTCATCTCTCTCCGGTCCAATTTTTTCCCCCAAGAACTTTGTTCTCTAATACTCGTAATCTTTCTCCTTCCTTAAAACATTTACTTTTAACTGAGCCCAAGATCTCGAAGAGGGACTATAACCCCAATTGTGGCCCTGTTCTGTCCTAAATTGACACACACTCGGACAATGAGGAAGCACATGAGTATGGTACCATTAGATCACCACAACCATATATTTTTAACGCCTGTGGTTCGCTAAATGAGGGTGATTTTTATGTAAAATAAATCAATTTACCTTAGTAGTAATGTCGTTAAAAGTCACTGTGTTTTATTTTATGTATAAAGAATATCCGGAAAGGTACGCCAGACTATATTAATTATAGGGCACATTTTTACCAAACATGAAATGGGGTGAAAGATGATAAGCAGAGGTAGGAATTGTAGGTGCTGCACCTTGTTTTTTTGTTACTATAATGTTCAAATTGGCTAGTATTGCAAAGAAAACATGAAATAAATGCCCCTAACTGTGTTTTAGTTGCACCTTTTTGCACCATTTTTCAGTGCTAGCACCTTTTTGCACCTTTTATTTAATGGAAGTATATTTTGCACCTTTTCAAACTTTTTTTGTCTCCTTTGGAACATTTTATTACCAAAATAATATATATATTACATTTATTTAAATACGATTTCAAGGGTTGGTAACGATATCTTGTATCAGTCCACATCACATTACTTCCATTTCCTTTTAAATTAGTTTGCGCCTCATTGCACCACAGTTATGCGAAATCTATTGTTCAAGCAAGGAAGGTTGTTGAGTGCGTGAATAAATGTTTCAGTTCAAAATAATATTTGACTAGTGTGGTCTGCTATTTTCCTGAGTTACCAGTATACCGTATGCCTAAACCGAAAGTGAACTCCTATAAACTACGTGATATTTTAAAAAAAAATTATTGCGGATGGAATTCAGTGTGACGGATCTGTTATCAGGTGCATTCTTTGTGATATTTCAATAACAATTAATAAAAACATCAATGCATTCGTGTTACGCAGCATATAAGTAGGCCTAGTGTAAGTACTTACACAGACTCTTTAATATAAGACAACATTCGTGAATTTTGTGTCGTTAGTTACTTATTGTAATTGGTTTTGGTAATCTTTAATGATTATTTACATGGGAAATTTGCAACTTTTATTAAAAAAATTTCACCTTTTTTGCACCTTTTTCTGTTAAATTAAAGCACCTTCTTTACACCTTTTTCACCAAAATTTTCCACCTAAAATTCCTAGCTCTAATGATAAAAAATGAATGAATGGATATTAAATTATATTATGGATGAGGGAAGAAAAGTGGGGAATGTTGGTGGGACGAAATTTGGTAAACAGGAGAACCCCGAGAAAAAACAGGTAAATCCCGATGTGGCCTGCCACCACTCTAGGGAACCGTCAGCATTCTATCTGAGAACCGAATCCAGCTCTAGCTACACGATCCCAACTATACACAATGTCTCATTTCTTGTTAAGTAAGTAATATGGAATCTGAAACGATTCAAAATCTAATATAGTTTATTCTCTAATCAAGTTGCTAATCGGCTCTCACTACGAATTTATTTATTCTGCGACACACAAATATTAGGTGGAAATACATCTCCTTAAAAATATTAAGTATGTGGTTTGATTTGTAAAGAACTCGAGTGTAGAATATTAAAAACATCACCCATTTAAAAAAAAAGGCAGCTGATTACACTCAGCAGCGAGTTATAGATCAAGTAGCAAATTTCACTATTTTAATTTCTTCTTCGTCTTCTTCTTTAGCTCAGTTTAACATCTACATTTGGGGCAAACATATATTTTTTACATGCCCCACGTCACTCGGCCACGACCGGGCGTGAGAGCGATTTAAATTGTTGATCACATACATAATTTTTTGACCACATAAGACATAGAGAGCCTCCGCGAATGACTGATCAGCTTACTGTCAGGATCTCTTCCGAGAAAACTAAACATTAAGACGAAACACACCAGTCACACATATTCACATTAAATATGGTGAATATGATGACGGTCACATGATGTTCGGAGACCATTTGGGCCTTAACGTTTCCTCAAATTTGTCTTACAGGTGAGGACAAACTCCGAAAAAACCATCATTCACTAGATTTAACATATTTTCATAATGAAATTGACAAGAAAATTAGTATAAAAAATATTAAAGTTTAAAATTGTCAATAAACGGGTGTGTTTAAAATACACTACTCAAAAAAATTAGAGGAACACATGTTTAAACCAAAGCCACAAAATAAATTCTGTAATAATTTCATTTTTGAGAGTCAGAAGTTTTGAGTTCAAGTATTGTTTAAAATCAGATTGAAGATCTTCTGGGTTTTATTAATTTTTCTCTGAATATGTTAGTGAAGTTCCAAGAGTTGCTGAAACGGAAGTGAGTTCGTATTGATTTATTTTTTAAACAGGTTTGAAGAATAATCTGTGGTAGATACTGTATTTTTGTCTCCTCTGAAGCTAATATAGAGCAATGAGACATTAGAATGAAACATCAGTTGCACCAGCAGTTGCATTCATTGAAGATGATCTTTGCATTCGCCATGTCTCTAGGATTCTTGATGTCAGCCCTTCCGTTTTCCATAGACTGTGGATGCGATATAGAGGGTCACGTGGATACAAGAGAAGATCCGGGCAAGGTCGTAAAAAGAAGACTGCAGACGTACAGGATAGATTTCTTGTCTTATCAGCTTTACGCAGAAGAAACTCTACAGCCAGAGATCCACAAAATCATTTACGCACATCACCTGGGACAGTAATTTCTAATCTGACTGTAAGAAATAGACTCAGGCATGCAAGGTTGAGGTCTAGAATCCCCTTTAAAACCCTCGTTTAACACATCAGCACAAGGAAGCCCGGCTGCGATTTGCTCAGATTCATGTCAACTGGCAGCTCCGCCAATGGAAGGATGTTTTATTCACGGACAAAACAAGACATCGTCTAACAGGTTCCAATGGTAGTACACGTGTATGGAGATGTCCTGGCGAACGTTTTAATCCAGCCACAATTATTGACCGTGACAGATTTGGAGGTGGTTCGGTTATGGTTTGGGCTGGGATTACTATTCAGTCTCGGACAGAGCTTGTCTTTGTTCCACAGCGCATAGAAGCTGTAACTTACATTAATGACATTATACTCCAACATGTTGTAACCTTTGCTTATGGTAAGGGTCTAATTTTCTTCTAATGCAAGATAATGCTAGATGTCATACAGCACAGGCGACCAGAGATGTCCTGAAAGAATGCCAAATTCGGGTGATGGACTGGCCTGCATGCTGTCCGGACCTTAGTCCGATCGAGCATATGTGGGATAAGTTGGAAAAACTTGTTCGTAAGCGTCCTGCTGTACCAAAGAACCTTGAAGAACTTTCACATGCACTCACCGAGGAATGGGAGAGAATCTCACAAGTTTCTGTAAGAAGGATTCTGCCTAGGTGTAATGCGGTCATTCAGGCCCACAGAGGACACACCAAGTACTTAGTGTTGAAATAACTATGGAAACATTGATTCCAAAAATTTTAATTCTCAAATTTCCACTTTGTTTTATATTACGAATGATAACTTGTTCGCATTGCTAATACTGTACAAGAAAACATTGTTTCAATGTCTATTCTAATTTTACACAAATCTTCAATTTATAATTACAAAAGATCAAAAATTGTTTCAATAGTCATTCTCGTGTTTTGGTTTAAACATCTGTACCTCTAATTTTTTCAGTAGTGTATTTGTTTTTTAATAGACCTACTTCTATGTTTATTATTGGTTCCTTGGGAATTCCGACGATTTCAGCACCAAATGCAGCAACAACAGGAACTGCTTTCTAGGCAAACTCAGCAACAGCAACTTAGAGCCGAGTGGCAAACGTTGCGAGAGGAGCAGAACAGATTCCTGGAGCAGCGGAAGATGTGGGAATCCAGGATTAAGTTTAGTAAAGGTCCTACTGAACCAATCAATAACCAACATAGTGATAGTCCACTCCCGAATCGTCAGGACGCTAACAACATACCAGACCACAAGAGTGAGAGTGACTCAATACACGAGGATGGACTCATCTCGGCGGTCGTTGATGCACTAGACGATGCATATGACACGCTGAGGAGAGAGCCCAACCATAGGGTATAGCCACACGTAGATGCACGCTTTGTCAGCACCCTATTGAGCTTCTACTGATCATGGGCAGTAGGGGAACCGGGATCCTATTCTGGAATGCTCAAGGCATCCGTAATAAAAAAGCAGAACAACTACACTACTTAAACAAAAATAAAATTCCCATAGCACTAATAACGGAAACTCACCGTACGGATAGAGAAAAATTCAACAACAGAAACTATTCAACATACAGGTTGGATAGAAACAATAAACAAGGCGGTGGTGTGGCCATCTTGGTACACCCTTAGACAAAAACAATAAGTCATCTCTTGATTCTATCAACCGATCGGGAAACTTCGTGAGCACTCGCAGAAGCCTTATTCACATTAGCACGTTTTCAGTAATTGTACTGTGTTGTTTGCTAGTTAACGTAGTGCACACTCAAGTAACATAAAAGAGAGAGCTTGCCTTTGTGTGTTTCCGTGGTCGAGAGGTTTAACAAACAACATCTGCGTTCGTAACCTCACGGGTTCGATTCCCGTTTTACTTTTTTTTTTTACTGAATGTTAGGATAGCATTTCGCCTGTAATATAGTTTCATATTTAATTTTATATTTCAGTTTAATGGCTTTAATGCACACACAAAACACATAAATGAAAACCTTCTAATAATTAAACGAAGAAAGGAAATAATATCTTCTAAAATGAAACTTTAACAAAAACAAAATCAATATCGGGTTTATGAATCCTCAGCATCTATTGCCTCCCTCAATCTGCGGGACATTGATGCAATCAAATTTCTACAGGCACGTGGACGATCGGCTAGAGCATCCCAGGTGTCTTAAATTTGTGCCCATAAGCCATCTTTCGTTTTTTCGTGCATCAGCAGGCCAATTAGAGTTCATCTCTATTTTCATCTTAGCCCAAACATTTTCGATTGGATTCAACCTGGTGAACAGCGAAATTTGATTTGCCTTCTCCTTTAACAATGAAATCAAATTTCGCTAAACATATTTCAGAAAGCGGCCACAGTTTCAACAATATCGACAATACAATGTAAATTATACACAGAGAAAACAACAGACACAAAATTAACATTTTACAAGAAACCGAAATTATCAAGAAGGCCAAGAATACAAACATTCTCAACGAAAATGTGCCTAATAAGCAAAACCCTCTATTAGATATACAGTTAATTCAATACTACTACAACAACTCCAGAAGATTAAGCATGCATCGAAAAGTTTAGAGTGAAATCAACGAAAATTTTACATAGTTCCGGAAGACGGTAGTATACAAGGTAAAAATAAATAATAGTTTAAATAAACTAAAACAACACGCTTTATTAGAAAACCGAACTAAAAAATGAAAAAAAAATATTTTCTAAAACGCTTGGGATAAAATTAAAGTGGTCAATAAAATAATAATCTCCAACACATCTAAAATAAAACTAGAGTTATCTACAAAAAACAATTTTGCTATCAAAAGCGTGGGGTGCTGTACATCAATTAATGCTTATATTTGATAATAAACAGATATTGGTAAAAGTAATGTCTCTAAGAAGAAAAGGTAAGAACCATAAAAAACACCCAACGCTTTTGATGGTAAAATTATTTTTTTTGTAGATAACTCTAGTTTTATTCTAGATGTGTTAGAGATGATTTTTTCTGTTGACCACTTTAACTTTTCCCCCAAGCATGTTGAAAATTAAAATTATTTTTTTATTTTTTTGTTTGGTTTTCTAATAAAGCGTGTTGTTTTAGTTTTTTAAACTATTATTTATTATTTTTAGTTTTTAGTTTGGTTATCTAATAAAGCGTGTTGTTTCAGTTTTTAAACTATTATTTATTTTTTTAATTTTTAGTTTAATTGATTGTCATAAACCAGAATCCCATGAAAATTTAATTGCATAATACTTTTGTAAAAAAACCTTCCGCCCGGATTTGAACCAGCGACCTATTGATTGCTGAAATTATATACCACTACAGTCCGCCGCTCTACTAACTGAGCTCTTACAACGATTGGCTAAAAAGTCGATAAGTCCACAACCTATACACAGGTTTTTATTTTTTTTGATTTTCCGATGATTCTGGCCAGGATTTTAGAAAATAACTATGAAATTATTGTATTGTCATGGGTTCCTTTACAAGTATACAAAGTTTCAAGTCGATCCAATGTTTCTAAGTGGATGAAATTCGTGTTCACAGATTCAGTTACATAGATACAGGTTCGTTACATAGACAGATACAGGTCAAGATAATATAAAGCGTGTAAAAATATATAATTTAATATTGTTATAACCTCAACGGTATAACAAAATATGAACTTAAAAAGTATAGATTAATTCAAATGTCGAAATAAAATGTATTTAATTCATAAAACGTTTTAATACAAATATCACGAAAAAACTGAGTAATTGAAGACGCGAACCTGCGATCTTCATTGATATGGGTTCATGGACAGTTGTGCTTCGGACTAGATGGGTTCAGGTTTCGGTAGAACAATGGACTTAAATCTCGGGAATCCGTGAGGAAAGGATGTTCACTTGGGGAAAAAAACAGTAGGCCCAAGTAATTGACGATGCACTTTTATTATCACTTGAATTACATTCGTCGTATTGGACGAGTTTGACGAGAAGGCTGTTGGTGGGTCAGAACTAATAATGGTTATAACACTCAACCAAGCGATGTGACTTATCTACCGGCACATTCGCCAGTCGCGACTCTGTTCGCAACCGACTACCGAACTGCCTAACTGTCCACTAACTAACTAACTGCTCAACTAACTAGTTTTCGTTTATGTAAAAATATTTATTAGTTCCGAGTGGGCCGGCATTAGTCCCTTCCACCAAAAGTCTTATCGTCTCACAAACAGTTTATATGTTATACTAATTTTGATTGGTAAATTTTACCTTAAGGGCGTTGTCGTAGGTGTTAAACTTAGAAGTTTGTGGCCTCGTCCCCCCCTTTAAATTAGTTGCCTCATAATATAAAATTTCCAGGGTTGACCAAATGGAGTTTTCTTTAAGGGCGCGGCTATCTACTGTCGGCATCTACCTTACGCCGCAAAGGAGTCACCCGCTGTCAGCTACATGTACTAGTTGAAATTAGTTTGGGGATAACTCTTTCCATAAGTTACCTGGGAAATCCAATTGCTTGTTTGTGACTTCCCAGCCTTTTGTAAGAAGTTTTTTGGGCTTAGCATTGTTATAGCAATTTGATAATAGTGCAGTCTTGCAAATCCTCTTAACAAAAGAAACTGCAGACTTTTTCCCCATTGTATAAGGGCTTACGGATCCATTGTAAGATGTTTACTAATTTCGTTCGCTACAATAGCAAGGGTCCAGGTCTATGACTGGCGCTAATTGCTTGACACTAGTGTTTTATATATGCTTATTAAATTATTTTGTGGTAGGTTATATCATTTTAATTTTGTTACAAATGAATTCCTATTTTGATTACAATTCATTTGAATATACATATGCCCTACTTCTGACAATAATTACGGGTTCATAAATTATTCACCCTTGATTAAAGTACTTATTTATTTAAAATAAGAGGCTGGGCGAATGACTTGCCACAACAGTGAACGCGTGCTTTACCGCTGAACTATCGGGACACGTAGAAAAGTCTTCAGTTCATGCCACATAACACAGTAGCTCAGGGACTGCACAATTAAGACTAGTTTCCTAGTTTCAACCCAGCACTGTGCCGAGTATGACTTAGAAGAAATGTGATACTGTAGGAATTGGGGATTGACTGTAAATGTTAACAAGACAAAAACAATGACCTTTGAAAATGGGTCGGTTTATGGTAGAGCAGAGGAATGGAAATATAAAGATCAAGTACTTCAAAATGTGAAACATTTTGAATATCTTGGTACGACGTTGAAAATGAACGGGAAGTGGAAAAAACATATTGATATAGCATTATTTAAAGGGAGGTGACAACTTAACTGTGTACTCGGTATTTTGGGTCGAGTGCCTGATATTCCAGTCAGCACATTAGAAAAAATGTATGAAGCGATGGTCAGGCCAGTAAAGCACTATGGTAGTGAGATTTGGGGTTTCCAAAGAACGGAAATACTAAATAAGGTATATACTCATATTCTAAAATATATTACAGGACTTAGTAAGGCCGTTTCTAACTGTGGAATTTTATATGAATTCGGGTCATTCCAGGATGACATGAACTGTAAAATTCGTGTACTCAAATACTGGTTGCGAGTAATCCAAGGTGAACAAACAATGCTTAGAGCAATTTGATACGACCACCAAATTGAAAACATAGATGTTAAATTTTGGGCAGACGAGGTTAGGAGGGAACTCCAAAAGATCGGGATGGGCTGGATATGGGAAAAAGGGACTGAAAATCGCAAGAACGTGTGGAGAAAAATAAGGAGGAGGTAGAATGAAAGAGTCGGCGGCTGTTTTTAGTTAAACTGAAGAGTTTATCAGCTGATCGAGCCCGAGCGATGATTATGGATGCCAGTATTTCAAGTCATCAATATATAAAGACTAAAGTTGAGAATAGGAAGAAGTAGATTCAGAACAGATTTAAGAATGAGACATGCCTACAGGTGGATATGCCAACACAACAAACAGAAAATACTAAATAGCTAATGGATTCACTGCTCGTTGATTTTTCAGAAACACCGAAAAGACTGCCCAAATAACAGGTGTCAATTTTGAGCTAATTCGCCGCCTTCATGTCATATTAGAGACACTGAGATCTGGGTTTTCCATAAATGCTGATGATTTTGGAAAGTATGCTGATGAAACTAGACATCTGCATTTGAAAGAATACAGTTGGTTTTATATGCCAAGCAGTACGCACAACATTTTAAGCTACGGCAAGCTTGTTATTGCCTCTTGTATTATTTCGATTGGTCACATTTCGGAAGAAGCACAAGAAGCAAGAAACAAAGATAGTAGAATATATCGGGTACATTACACAAGAAAAACTTCCAGGGTCGACACAAACATCGATATTCCCACAGACTTTTGAGATCTTTCGATCCTTTCTTGGCCAACTTGAGGCATGGTATCATTACGCAGGAAATTTTCTCATTGCCCTCAGCACCTTCTTTAGATGCAGAGGCAATAGATTCCGATAAAAGTGATCAGATAATGCACATTAATATTTTGTAAAACATTACTATATGTCTTTTTTCTTTATATTATGTGCAACATAATGAGAATAAAAAAAAATTATAAAATATTTTTCTGTAAGAAATGGAAAAACAATTGTGTTTTTTGTTTTAATTTATAGAATAATGACAATATAGAAATCATAACATACTTTCTAGTAAATAGAATACCTATTTTTAAAATAATGAATTTAAAAAATACTTAATAAATTTATATGTTCTTAGAAATATAGAATCATTTGTATTTTTTATATTTGTAAAATTATAGAAAATTATGGATTTTGCAAAAAAACAATAATATATAAGAATTTTTTATTTGAAAAATAATGACAAATAATTGATAATAATTATATGTTTTGTGTATAAAATAAAATACCATTTGTTCTCTATGATATGTGAAATATTTATATTAAAAATATATAATATAAAAATATAATATGCACCTGCGATTTTTTCATTTGTAAAATAGCGATAAATTAAAAATATATGTTTTTTTTTAGAAATGCAATATATTTGTATTTTAGAAATTGTAAATCAATGATATATTATTCAACATACTAAATTGAATGTTTTGGTAACAAATAGAAAATAATTTGTGATCATTAATTTTGTAAAATATTGGGAATAAAATAATACATAACAAAAATTATTTTTTATGAAAAATATTAGTAGGAATAATTGAAATTGCCAAGAGCGTTATCCAAATAATTTTACAAGTGGCATAGAAAACAATAAAGACTGAAAATAGTAAAATTATCGAGCCAAGAATTAAATCCCCCTATAATAGTCAAATATCACACTGTGCATAACCGCGTGGTTAAGGTACGAAGCCTTGGCGCAGAGCTACGGGACTTGCGCTAATTCGATTCACCATGGGGGAAGAAAATTTCTCATGGAATTTCGGCCCTTATGGAACCGGTGTTCACCCAGCAAAGAGAGACATTAGAGGAGCTATAATAAGCAGCGACTCCATGTTGAAAAGACCAGCTATAATGGCTGGGGGACCCGATATACCGACCACATGTCACTCCTACCCTGGTTCGATGATCCCTACCTCTGTGATTAACACATGTGGGTGTGATGCGTGTAGCGGTTAGTGGGCCACTGGCCTTCCAGGTCTGTCGCGCTCGGAGAAAAGAAAAAAAGACTGACACCAGTTATGTTTTTTTTTATCTGCAAACAAAATGTTTTTCATTACTGTATCTATTTACCCATGATTTGATATAGACAGGCTAATATGAACCTAGAGAAAATTCTCTCTGATTCTTTTTATATCAGAATTATGAATTCAGATAATTTTATCTCTCAAAATTGTCCTGATTTATTTTTTTCTTTCTTGAGGCAACTGTACTTAACATCATTTAATCAAAATTTGAGTATTAAGTACTACTATTTTTTTTTGTGAAAAGGGACAAAAATTTCACGGATTCTTTATGATATATCAGAATATTAACATTCAAAATGGCGTACTATAATTCTGAAGTGAGTGTATTCTAGAGGGAAAAAAAACAGGTCGCAAAATACGAAATGTTTGAAAAGTAATTTAATTTGTATGGATGTAATATTTCTAACTTACATTTTGATCAGACAATACTTAGGTCTATAATTAGTGCGTGCTTCCAGCAATAACCCCAGGAGTATCGGGTGAAAATATGACAAGATATTTTAAACTGATTATGGTTATTTTTGAAGACACAATACAAATTTTTGATTTTTAAATAAAACATTTGCAAGGCTTCTTACTTCAAAAATAGAGAGCGTTTTAGGAATTTTGTTGGATTATCTACTTCTTACATTTCAGCTAATACCGAAGGAATAAACTATTGAGGTTCATCTCATGAAAGTAGTTTTAAAAAAATTATAGTACTTTACTGACCGTATTTAGTAAACAAATAAAATATCCATGGCCAATATGATATATATATACCATCATCTGCATTCATATCTGTTGACCCGTTCCGACTTCAGCCCATCTCTTTCTAGGTCTTCCCACATCTCGGGTGCCTTTAGGTTTGTATTTTGTTATTTGTTTTGGATATCTATCTTCATTCATTCTGTCTATGTGTTACTTCAATTTTTGTCTATATGTATCTATTTTATCAGTTATTGCAAAAATTTCAAGTTCCTGTCTTATATCTGTGGTCTTGATTCTGTCTTCCTTAGTGCCCCTTTAAGAAATCTCAAAAATTTCATTTCTGCCGCCGTTATCCTACTTAGATCTTGTTTTTTATGTATCCAGGCTTTTGATCCATAGAGCAATACCGGTACTGCCTATGTTTTATAAAATTTCAATTGCGTCTCTCTTGTTGTTTATTATTTAGTGATCGTTTTATCGTACCACATATTCCCTGGAATTTTGATATTCTATTAGTTATATCATTATCATAATTAAATGAAATGTCACGTCCTAGATAATTGAGATGGTTCACCTGTTGTATGATTTTGTTTCTTATTACTATTTTGTATCTGATTTGATTTTCCCTTGGAATGCTATTACCTTTGATTTTTTCTATCTATATTTTGAGATTATATTGTTCACATATATTATGTAATTTAAAAATATTCCTTTGAAGCTCGACTTCCGTATTTGCTATTATTACCTGTTCATCAGCATATAGCCTAATAATGTTTTCAAGTAGCGTGTTTTATCTAATTTTATTCCTTTATTTGTTTCTTCTTTCCATTTTTTTATTATATCATTGATGTATAGGTTAAACAAAACTGGAGAGATACTGCATCCTCGTTTAACTCCTTGATTAGTATGAATTTTATTTTTACTTACTTCATTTCTAGTTTTTATAACAAAATTTATGTTCCAATACAAACCCTTTATAGCTGCTATTAAGTGTTTCGGAATTCCTTTTTTTTTTTTTTCTTTTTTTAAATTGTCCAAAGTTTTTCCTCTGTCTACTTTATCAAATGCCTTGACAAAATCAATAAAAGCCATGTGTGTTTCCTTGTTAAATTCTCTTCTTTTGTTTATAAATTCTTTTCTCGTAAATATATTATCCATACATGAACTCCCTGGTCTGAATCCACTTTGTTCTTCTGTTAACATTACCTCTGCTATTTGTTTTAACCTAAATGTTAAGATTCTTGAGTATATTTTATAGCCTTCAGTTAAAATGCTTATTCCTCTGTAGTTGTTGCAGTCGTTACGTTCTCCTTTCTTAAAAATAGATTGTACTATTACTGTTGTCCAGGTTTATGGTATTATTGCTTGTTTCCAACATAAATTTAAAAAATGTAATAATCTCAGTTTAGAAAAAATCCTCCATATTTTATTAATTCCATATTAATTCCGTCTATTCCAGCTGCCTTTCTGTTCTTGGTTGTTTTCAGTACTTCTTCTAATTCTTCCATTGTTATCATATCTATTCCTGTCTCACACTCATATATGTTATCTTTAAGTATTTTATTTTCATTATACCACAGTTTTTTTATAATGTTCTTCCCATTTGTTTCTCCTCAATTACATTGATCTGTATTGTATCTTTTTCTTGTTTATTTAGATGTTTCATTACTTTATAGGCTATTTTTTGCTGCCCATGTATATCGTATTCTAGTCTGCTTATATATCTATCCCAACTGACTTGGTGTGCTTTTTTAATTTCTCTTTTGGCTATTGCACTTTTATGTTTGTAATCAGCTCTTAATTCTGGTGTTCTATTCTGTAAATATTTGTGATAAGCCTCTTTTTTATCTTTTATTATCCTCTCTAATTCTACATTCCATATTCTTAAACCCTTCTTGTTACATATTTTATATTTTGTTCCGAATGCCTCATATGCTGCTTTATCAATGCTTTCTTTTATATTATCCCATTCTCGGTTTATTTGTTCGGAAGTAGGTTTTAATATTAACTGTTCATTTAGTCTATTCTGATAAAGATTTTGTATACTTTTATCTTGTAACAAATGTACTTATATATATATATATATATATATATATATATATATAAGCTCTAGTGGCCGAAAATTTAGTTTCAGTGAAAACCAAACTAGTCTATCACTCAATTAGGTTTTAAAAAATACAAAAATTACTGACACCTAAGTTACAACAAATAAGTATATAAATAATACAGTTATTATGTACAATATATTTTATTTACTCTAGATATAACAAATGAAATATAAAATGAACAAGATAGAAAAATGAGAAAACATTTCTATTAATTAATTTATGGTATATAATCAATTTGTTTGAGAAATATTAATTATTTAACAACAGTGATTCTATAAGCGAGACTCAGAATTTTCAAGTGTGAAGCAACCTCCGATATCTTGAGGGAGGTAATTCCAGGAGCGGCAGAAGCTACTGTGAAATAAGTTGAATAAGGGGAAGTGCTATGGAGAGGGATTGTTAGCAGATTGTTATCTTCTGACCTAGTGTCAATATTGTGGTAGGAAGATAAATTCTAAATCTGGACACCAGGTGACTAGGAGTGAAGGAATTCAGAAGCTTAAAATAAGCGAAAGAGAATGCAATTTACGTATATCACTGAGACGGAGCCAAGTGAGAGTAATGCAGTGTTCAAAAAATACTCGTAATAATAACGGAGAATGTTGTAAATGAAATGAACGCAAGCATTATGAACACGCTGCAGTCTCTGCGACTAGCCTTGATTTAGAAGTTATATATAACATCACAGTAAGAGAAATGTGGCAACACAAGATTCTGCAAAAGGCTTAATGAAACTAGGAGACATTTCTTTAAACGTGTAAGATAATACAAGATGGAGAAAGTCTTTACATATGTATTTTGCAGGTGTTTGCCAGGTTAAATTTGCATCTTGATATAGTGCAATAATTATTACTAAAGAAGAAGAACAAGAGAGATTATATTACTTACAGCATATACCGATTAATAAAAAAGTAAGTTGGAGTTCATTAAACAGGAATACCGGATCATTAGTTTAGGAGTTCACCGGAAAAGAAAATTTAAAAATCGCTATAGCGGTCTCATTTATCGATGTTTCACAACTAAACTCG
Organism: Diploptera punctata; assembly: GCA_030220185.1. Lineage (NCBI taxonomy): Eukaryota > Metazoa > Arthropoda > Insecta > Blattodea > Blaberidae > Diploptera > Diploptera punctata. The sequence continues at coordinate 290,414 of JASPKZ010001577.1, read as the reverse complement.
GTATATGCTACTACAAAAAGAGAGGAAGGAATTCTCCGAAAATCAGTTAAATCTGATTATTCGAAGCGAGGGTTCACTTGAAACCCTAAATTAAAAATTTACTCTAGAATGCGCCATAATGGGTTCATTGCAATGTGTAGAGCCTACCATAGAATTTAATTAACTATTGAATTGGCAGTGTATTCTATAAGATACATTAGTTTAATTTATTTAATATTTTAAATAAAGTAGTGGAAAAATGAATCGGTATATTATTAAACTGGTGTCATATTTTACAACAGTTTCCAAATATGTAATAAGTTATAGTTATACATGATTTAATTTCTCTGCAATCCGACACTTTTAAATGTTTGCATCAGAAGCTAAGTTTCTGTAATTTAATAAAGTGGTTATATAAATATAATAAATTCGATTTACTGATGAATTTGCCTGCTTACACAGTTCCTGCGTAACAGATTTTTTAGTATATGAATCTCACTAAAAAAAGGAAAAGTAAGTATTTTTGTAAATTATAAATTCCACCTTGCAACCTAACAACAGGTTAAATCATTATTCCTCGTTTGACTCCAAAGAACATAATTATTTAGTATAACAAGATAAATAGGACAATCTGAATATACAAAAGATAAACATAGTGGTGCAAATAAACACTTTTATACTCGTATATTAGCATGTGAATTCACAGATGTGTTTAGAAATTCTTTATACACAAATTTAAACTTTTGTCTTTAAGCTATCTTTTTCTGTTATGTTTTACTGAATAACAAAGCTATTACTAGTTTTAACACGTTAATAATTCATTGATAAATTGTTCAACATTTCATGTTTATTTTTCTCACTGTAGACTCGTAGAAACATCTCAAATACAATAAATAATAATAATAATAATAATAATTATTATTATTATTATTATTATTATAAAATAAATAATAAAAAATAATAATAAAAATAAAACTTTGAGGAGCACACAACTAAAATTTTACAAAATTATGGCAGTGCCTGTCTTAACATATGCAAGTGAAAATTGGACTCTTAACCGTTCAGACAGAAGGAAAATAGAAACTGCAGAAATGAAGTTCCTACCTTCAGTAGCAGGTGTGACAATTTTGGACAAGAAAAGAAGTGAGGATATTAGGAATGAACTAAATATTTTCAATTTAACAAATAGAACTGACAACATGAGAAACAACTGGTATGAACATGTCAAGAGAATGCCTACAGATAGAATCCCTCAGCTGTTACTAAAGTACAAACCAATAGGACATAGAAATGTTGGACGCCCATTTACTAGATGGGAGGATTCATTAGATCCCACTTGATGTGAAAACAGGTCAAAAGGCCTAATTTCATGAAGCAGAAGAAAAAGAAGATAATAATAATAATAATAATAATAATAATAAACATTGAACTACATGGTCTCTATAGGAAGCCAGAGGTAATGAGAATAGTTAAGTCTCGTAGACTGCTATGGGCAGGACATGTGGCACGAATGGGGAATGAAAGACTTGCATGGAAGTTTCTTGTAGGAAAACCAGAAAGAAAACGCCCAGTTGGTAGACCAAGATTGAGGTGGGAGAATAACATTAACTATGATTTGAGGGACGTAGATTATACAGGGGATGATTGCAAAACATTAACTCAGGAATGGGATGTATGGAGAGCTTATGTCCGCGCGGCCATGAAGCTATGGTTTCGATAGTGCCAGGGAGTTAGTTAATAATAATAATCATAATAATAATAATAATATAATTACAATGATAATGATAAGAATGATAATGATGATAATAATAATAATGATAATAATAATAAAAACAATAATAATAATAATAATAATAATAATAATATTAATTCACTTCCTCTTTATTATGAATATATCTACAATGCAGTACTTTTCCTAGAACCCATTGTAAATTTTACTCCTCCATAAACTTGTATTCTCTGCATCACTTTCTGTTATTCCTCCATACTCCTACGCACTCCTTGAATCCACTGTTCTTTTGGTCTCCCTTTTTTCAATTGCCCTCCGCTTCAAAATTTAATAAAGTCTTAGGCATCCTGTAATCTGACATCCTCTTTACGTAACCAAACCATTTTAGTGTTGTATCTAAATAAATTGTAATATATATTTTTTGAGTACCAAATATTTCTCTGATTTTTTATCTCCTGAATATCTAGAATCCCTCCTTCAAAATTCCATTTCTATAACCAACAGTTTAAGTGCTTGTTCTCTGCTTAATATCCACGTTTCCGGTCCAAACAATAATATACTCTCCATCAATGAGTATTTTTTTTGAGATTTTCCTACTCCCAAGTACTTAATTTAACAAGTAATAATAATAATAATAATAATAATAATAATAATAATAATAATAATAATAATAATAATAATAATAATAATAATAATAATAATAATGACAATAATAATAATGACAATTTATATAAATTGTTCAGGTAATAAGGCTTTTTCTTGTACTCAACTAGAGAAAAATAATGAACACAGAAAATATTTACACATGATCATAGCACAACAATAGTAATTACATTTAAATTCTTACACAAATTAAACTAAAATTATGATCAATAAAGTCAAAATTGTTAGAAAAGCAAACAAATAAGTAATCTTCAATTAACATATTGAAAGAATGGGATTAAATTACTTTTAAACGAAACTATTAACTGACAGTCCCTGATATCTTATGGTAAGGAGTTCCAGAGTCTAGCAGTAAATCCAGTGTTGGGATTAGCATAATAGGAGGTTCTGTATTGTGGGATGTCAAGTAGGATGATCTGGAGCGATCGTAAATCAAATTTCGATTGGATAATGATGACGATGATGATGACAATAATAACAAGATAAGAGCTTTATATAAACCTAAAAAGCCGAAATAGGATAGCCGTATTTCGGAACTACAACATCAAGTTTGTGTCATAAAATATTCCGTTTCTTTTTACAATAAGACCTATTCAGTCGTGTACCTATTGACGTTAGGTTCGACTATCATGACGCGAGTAAAGAGGCAGAGCCAAGCTAGGCACAAAAATATATATGTGTGTGTGTTTGTGAGATTAAAGTTTTGTGCGGTATATTTTTAATTAATTTATCTTATGGTGTTCCACTTTCCATGCTTTGCGAACTGCAAAGCTCTAAGTTTGGTCTTATGTTTTCGCGCTCGCTATATTAACGATAGCATTCGCCCCATTCTGTTCCTGCCGTTATAGGCTAATAGAAACCGGAAAAATTAAACTAATATAGCCTAAATGACAGAAGAACTTTACATTCACATACCTTACTATTCCAAATTCTGCACACATATTTACAAAGTTATTTAACAACACGTTGTCAAAATTTATCGGCTCATCACAATTTAGGAACAAGATCACAAGACTCTTTTTTACTTTTGATACCACAACACAGGACCTGTCTATACTCTGAATCTTACACAATATCTACGACTAGAGCATGGAACTCACTTCCCAGTCATGTCAGGGACTGTCAATCGCTATCATTATTTAAATCCAAATTAACTGATATCTTAAGTTCGACACAATGAAAACATTAACTGCATAACAACTATGTAGAGCATTCCATTAATAGTCATCTAGGAAGCTACTTAATTTATTTTACATAATTTAAATTGTATTATATTCTATGTTTTTGTTAGTATTAGCTAGTATTAGATCACATCATCTTTGTATTTTGTTTGGTCTGTATTTTAATATCTTAAAATTGTAATATGTATGTAATTTTTTGTATAATTTTACTATTCGCTTGTTGAGTGGAAGAGAAGGCCTTATGGCCTTAACTCTGCCAGCTAAAATAAAGCATTATTATTATTATTATTATTATTATTACAAAAAATAAAATCAAAATAAAACATGATATTCTGTCTATATTGATAAATATTTCCCCGGAACATGAGAAATAGCTAAGAAGTAGAGATTCAGAAATAGAGATATATTTTCCTATAAAGAGACCATTGACTGGCAGTTCCTATTTTGACTATACGGTTAAACCCAATAACGAGCAAATAAGCGACTTCACAGATCTATAATATATTCCAACGTTGCTCGCTTTATCTTTCGTACTTCGGATACCGCACTAGGCCGACAGCTGGCTTTAATGCGTGATTTCTTTAACACTATATTAAATAGAACCCATTCACCAAACATCAGGTTTAAAAACCGTCGACACGATTCGATAGCAATGCTGTCATTCTCATGACTGAATAACAATAAAATTAAAAACCTATATAGGTTCAAGAAAACAGATTCAAAATATATTTCAAAATATCATGTTATTTGACATATGTAATCTCTAGATAATTAGATCCGTCAGTAATTGTAAATTTCTTAATGTTCTGAAAAAATATATATAGAAATAAGCCTAAAGATAAAATTACGTATAACAACAAAGGTCCTATAGCTGTCTGTTATTTTCATTACAGTGTCGTTATGATGAAATCACAAGTAATTTGCTTCATAACAGTTGTGTTGTGGTGGTAATTTTCATATTGTGTTCGTCTTTGTTTTAAATTTCAAAAAGATCTCAGCGAAAGTTATTTGGTATGTTTCTGTTGTTGTACCTTTGCTGCCTTCTTTTACTTAGCTTTCTGCTCTTTCCTTATTCTTTCGTTATTGTAAATACCCACATGAGATTGTATCCACTGGACATTAATTTAAGTTTTTTTAGATATTCTTTAAGCTGGTTTAATATGTTTATTCCTGTTGCATCGTGCAACTCTATGTTGTATGGCGAATTTGCTGTCTGTGATGATCCAGATGTATGTTGGGTCTGTATTCCTTGCAATTGTTTTTAATGCACCATCTATTGCTATCCATTCTGATTTAAATCTCTCATCAATTCATCTCAAATTTACTCCAGAATATAATAATTTACTTATGATTTTAACCTGAATAAAATGATTAAATATACCTATCTTACACATAGAAGAAAGTAAAAATTCACTTACCAAGATGAATCAGTCAAATCAATTTTTACGGGGCAATTCTAAATGTATAATAATAACGATAATAATAATAATGATAAAATAATAATAATAATAATAATATACTTATTAAGATGAATGGCAAGAATATCAAAATTAGACAAAATAAAAAGTAATATAATAAGATAAATTAAGAATGTAGAAACGGATATTGTACAAGAGATTGAAGAAATCCAATTAATATGGTATGAGCATACAATGAGAAGAAAGGACACAGAAACAAACCAAGAAATATTGAAATGGATACCTCCTGGAAAAGGGAAACATGGTAGACCAAAGCCAACGTGGATAAAGGGAATTAAAGACAATACGAAAAAGAGAAATATGACAGAAGCAGACACGCAGGACCGGGAAGTGTGGAAGAAATATATATATATTTAGATGTTATAACTATATTTTTGACATTTGGCAATGAAGGCAAATATGATATGAAAAGAATAATGAATGCTTGAGTCGGGATTTGAACCCGAGTTTCTAAACTCTGTACGTTTAGCACCAACTGGGCTACTCAAGAATTCCAACACAAACATACATTTTTTATTATATATGTAGTATTCTCAATTCACACAAGAGGTAGTGGGAATTCGTTCCAACACCATCTAGTGGCCAACATAACAGTTAAGCAATTTTTAAAGAGAATATTTACTTTATAGCAGTAACGCTTGTATATTGATATGTTATAACTATATTTTTGACATTTGGCAATGAAGGCAAACGTACAGAGTTTAGAGACTCGGGTTCAAATCCCGACTCAAGCATTCATTTTTCTTTTCATATCATATATATATATATATATATATATTGGCTGAGGATACCTGTGTATATAAACACAAACAATCCTGAAATAAAAAAATAATAATAGCTTTATTTTACCTGGTAGACTTTAGGACCTTGTCTACAACTCAACGAGGTTAGAAAACTACAAAAGCTATTCTTAGTTCTATCATCATCATAAACAAATCCGTTTTAGGTCATGTGACCTGCGACGGCAAACCTAATGTAGATGGTTATTTTCCGCCGATGTTTCGGTCTTCCTCGATCCCTATGACCAGTTGGAATACATTGGAACGCCAATTTTGGATGTCTATTTCTTTCTAATCTTCTCTGATGATTTCTTTATTCTTGTTGTTATCTTCCTACATCTTCATCTAAACTTTGTACAAGTTTTTTTCTGATAATAGTATTGTTTTGGCGATCGAGTCAATTAAATCGTAACAATGAACGTAAGAAGCGCATTTGCCACACTCTAAGTTTATGAGTATTTTTTGTAATTAAAAATCAAATTTGACTTCTGTTTTTACTTCTAAATTACAATAAACAAAATTATTACATGGTATATCTAAAATACTTACTTACTTGCTTACTCACTGGTACTATCAATCATGTAGGTTCATGACCGCGCGGACATAACCTCTCCATATATCCCTATCTTGAGCTAATGCCTTCCAATCATCCCCTGTATAATCTACTTCCCTCATATCATAGTTAATGTTATTCTCCCACCTCATTCTTGTCTACCAACTGGGCGTTTTCCCTCTGGCTTTCCTACAAGAAACTTTCATGCAAGTCTTTCATTCCCCATACGCGCAACATCTCCTGCCTATCGCAGTATACGATACTTGACTGTTCTTATTATATCTGGCTTCCTATAAAGACCATGTAGTTCATTGTTATGTAGTCTTCTCCATTCACCTGTCTGTTCATCCCTCTTTGGTCCAAAAATTTTCCTAAGTACTTTATTCTCAAATACCGTACTTATAATCTCCTTTCATCCCTTAAAGTAAGAGTCTATGTTTCGCATCCATATAATATAACAGGTAGAATAATAGTTTTATATATTTTCAGTTTAATGTTTTTTTTAAAGGAATTGGAACATCAAGAGTCTCTGCAATGCATAATAGCTCGCATTTCCAGAATTGAGCCTATCTTTAATTTCTTTGAGCATCTAATTCCTATTTGTGATTATTGTTGTTACGTATTTGAATTCAGCCACTTCCTCGAAATTTCCCTCATTTGTTATTAACTTTCCATTTCCATTACATAATGTATTTCTACGTGTGACCATATATTTAGTTTTATTGATATTTACTTCCGGTCCTAATTTCTTAGCGTTACTCAATAGTGTGTGCGTGTTGTCCTTTAGTATCTCCTCGCTATCGGCCAATAGTACTACATCATCATAAATAATGCCACGAGTGATTTCCAATTTATCTACAGAATTTAGAAATCATGAGTGGAATTTGTTAGGACTATTTAACGAATAAAATTAAGCTGTTTACTCACAAATCATTATTTAACTGTAGTTTTAAAATATTTATATATTTAATGTAAACGGCGATGTTTGAAAACAAATGAGAAACTATATGTACGCTTCATCTGATTTTTTGTTTATCACTGCAACCAGATCATACCACTTATTGACAAAGGAACGCAATATTGTAACAATGATCTCTAGTGGAGAAAAAATTAAACACATTAAACTGTATATTAATTCATTTCTGATGTCGTATGATGTAAATATGACAATTATATTTTTCTGGATTATTACCTGGGAAAAAATACATTTAAGAAAGTTCAAACAGTGGTTTCTTTTTTTGGTGGTATAATAAATTGCTTCAAATGTTTTTACATTAACTCCTGTAAGCACTACGTGTTGACATCTTTGCACTATATATAAAATCTTGTAGCCGTATTTTTTTACAGGCCTGCAACATAATGGTTAGACCTGTTCAGAATATTAAAAAGGAGGAGCTTTCTTTAATATGGTAGATTTAACATTGATAAATATTTCGAGAAACACGACTCCGATTGGTTGTAAAACAGAAATCATTGAAACGTGATTGGTCATTGACTCCCATATGGGGCATGAGTTAAATAGTCAGCATTAACTAACAGAATATTAATACCATTGAGTTGTAAGCCTTCCTCATTCTCAAAAGATGTAATGGCATGCTCTAGTACAAAATTAAATAGTAGAGGATATAGTACATCTCCTTGCTTCAACCCAATCTGGATTTCAAAAGTGCCCGAAAACTGTGTGCCTACACGCCCCTACTCTTTGTGCCATTCAGACACATTCGTGTAAGTCTAACTAACTTTTTAAGAATTTCGAAATCCAACATCCTACTATATAACTTCTCCCTCTTAATTGAATCATATTCATTATATTCCCATTTCTTTTTTAAATCTGTCTTATACAATAAATCTGATCTGTTGTAGACCTGTTTATTTCAAATTCACATTGATGATCTCCTAGAATGTCATCAATATAGGGAGTTGCGTGCTTAAATGATCCTGAGAGCTATGCCGGCAGTAGCATTGCTGCCGATAGGGTTACCCATGCCGGACTGATCGAAGGTGATAAGCCAGACGAAAAAAGTACCTTGGGCAAAAGAGTGACGATCTTTCACCGTAAAAATATAACCGTCAAGAAATGCGGACATGGGTTCATCTGGCGTAAAATTTTCCGGAGGTCAAATAGTCCCCCATTCGGTTCTCCGGGCGGGGACTACTTCAGGGAACCCATGCCAAAGGCTCAAACACAGGGACATGTTCCTAGGAACATGGAATGTTAGGAGTTTATACAATAGCGGGGCACTAGAGATATTAACGCGGGAATTAGATAAATCGCCCTTGGATATAGTCGCTTTACAGGAAGTTAGGTGGCCAGGAGAAGGTAGTCAGGAATCAGGAAGTTTTGCAATATATTACGGGGGTGCAGAAAGACCTGTATTTGGAACGGGTTTTTTAGTCAGAAGGAGGATCCTATCCGCTATCCGAGATATTAAGTTTGTTAGTGATAGGTCATCATACATAATTCTAAAGGGTAAACGACATGATTTCATAATTGTAAATGTACATGCCCCACAGGAGATAAAGATGACAAGATCAAGGATGAGTTCTATGAAGAATTAGAATGCTTATTTGATAGCCTTTCACGATATCATATGAAAATTGTCTTAGGAGATCTTAATGCAAAAGTGGGGCGGGAAGATATATTCAAGCCAACAATAGGCAAATTCAGTCTTCATGAAGATAGTAACGACAACGGGGTTAGATTAGTGACATTTGCCACATCCAAGAATCTCATTTTTAAGAGCACAACATTTCAGCATAAGCATATTCATAAATGCATATGGACGTCCCCAGATGAAGAAACTCGGAACCTGATACGTCATATATTAGTGGATAAACATTGGCATAGTAGCATCATCGATGTTTGATCAGTTAGAGGCACAGACTGCAATTCGGATCACCATCCGCTCAGAGTGAAAATCAGACAACGGCTATCGATTATGAGAGGAAAAAACGCTAAAGATGATTCTGTAAAATTTGAATTAAAAAACCTGAAAAGTGATGAAATGCGGCAAGAATACCAAATCAAAATAGCTAAAAGATTTGAAGTACTGGAATCTTCAAATGACAATGTGGCAAACGAAGAAGAAACTTATATAAATAAAGAATGGGAGGTTATAAAAGATACTATTAAATTGACAGCATCGGAAAGCATTGGTTGTTTAAAAATAGAGGCAAAACAAGAAATGGTTTGATGAGGAATGTGCCGACATTGTAAAGAAAAGAAAGCTAGAAAAAATGAAATGGTTACACGAGCCAAATGAGATAAATTTAGAGCAATTGGGTAGTATTAGACGGTAGCCACCAAGTTACTCTGGTTGCATTTTATCACCAATGCTATTTAATTTATTCGTTGATGATATTGTAGACATAATGCTAGAAGGAGAAATTAAGGCTCCGGAGATAGGATATGTTAAAATCCCAGTCATGTTGTATGCAGATGATTTAATTATCTGTTCCAAGGCAATCAAGGGATTGCAAAGAGGTCTTGACCTACTGGAAATATACTGTAGGAATTGGGGATTGACTGTAAATGCTAGTAAGACAAAAACAATGACCTTCAAAAATGGGACGGTTTATGGTAGAGCAGAGGAATGGAAATACAAAGATCAAGTACTTCAAAACGTGAAACATTTTGAATATCTAGGTACGACGTTGAAAATGAACGGGAAGTGGAAAAAAATATTGATATAGCATTATTTAAAGGGAGGGGACACCTTAACAGTGTACTCGGCATTCTGGGTCGAGTGCCTGATATTCCAGTCAGCACATTAGAAAAAATGTATGGAGCGATGGTCAGGCCAGTAATGCACTATAGTAGTGAGATTTGGGGTTTCCAAAGAACGGAAATACTAAATAAGGTATATACGCATTTTCTAATATATATTACAGGACTTAGTAAGGCCGTTTCTAACTGTGGAATTCTATATGAATTTGGGTCATTCCAGGACGACATAAACTGTAAACTTCGTGTACTCAAATACTGGTTGCGAGTAATCCAAGGTGAACAAACAATGCTTAGAGCAATTAGTTACGACCACCAAATTAAAAACATAGATGTTAAATTTTGGGCAGACGAGGTTAGGAGAGAACTCCACAAGATTGGGATGGGCTGGATATGGGAAAAAGTGACTGAAAATCGCAAGAACGTGTGGAGAAAAATAAGGATGAGGTACATAGATATAAACCAACAAGATACTTTCGCCGAATGAACAGGAAAACGCTCACTGTGTTTACAAAGAGACCTAAAACACGTCTGGGGAAAAGAATCGTATATACTCAACCTAGGATTTAAAGAGAGATCAGGGCTTGCTTGGTTTAGGCTAGGGGCATGGAAATTGCAAAAAATTAGCGACGAGCACGATATGCGAATATGTCCAATGTGCGGGAAATTTGAAGATGAGATACATATATTAGGACAATGTAATGATTTAGAATATTGGAGACGTCAGTTATTACCGGAAAGATTTCTGAATTCAAATCGGGAAAGATTGGCATGCTACGAGTTATTAGGAAATCCAGAAAATTGGATAAACGTGGGTAAATTCCTGGACAAAACGCGGAAAATAAGAACAACACTCATTCATGAATAAATATATGTTATCAAAATGCAATAACATTAATTCTTAATAATTATATATAAATTAATTAATGTATATAGCTATTGTGTTATTATTTAATTGTAATATTACTGTGTTTTCTTAAGTAATTGTAATGTTACGGTTTTTTTAGTCTATAGTGCTATTGTGTTATTATTTAATTTAATATTACTGTGTTTTCTTTATGTAATTGTAATGTTATTGCTTTTTTTAGTGTATAATGCTATTGTGTTATTATTTAATTGTAATATTATTGCGTCTTCTTTATGTAATTGTAATGTTATTGCTTTTTTTTTTGTTTTGTGGTTTATTTTTCTTCACACTAGTAGCAATTATTTCTTTATTGTAACGGACTGTCAAATAGCACGTACGGCGTACTGCCCGTGCGACCCATATTTGTAAATAATATTGTAAATATCTTACTTTTGTCTAATAAAGTCCTACTACTACTACTACTACTACTACTACTACTACTAAAGAGTAAAAAGAGGGAATATTTGAGAGAGAATATTAATGATCTTGTAATGAATGCTATAAATAGGAACTTTAGAGAATTATATCAGGGAATTAGAATAGAGAAGAAAGGGTTTCAGGCTAGAACAAACATAATTCGTAATAAAAATGGGAATATGATTGCAGATTCCAGAAGTATATTAGATAGATGGAAAAGTTACTTTAATCAGCTATTAAATGTACATACAGAACAGGACATTGAGGAGGATATTTTACAGACAGCAGAAATGCTAGTTAGAGAACCAAGTGTATTAGAGGTTGAAATGGTGATAGAAAAATAGAAGATAGGCCTATATAAAGCATCAGGTTTAGATGAGATCCCAGCAGAATTGATAAAATCAGGGGGAGAAAAATTCATGGACAAGATACGCTGGTTGCTTAGTATGATTTGGGAAAAAGAAGCTCTTCCAGATGAATGGAATGAATCAATTATCGTACCAATTTATAAGAAAGGAAATAAAACTGATTGTAAAAACTACAGGGGCATCTCATTACTTTCAACTTCGTACAAAATTCTAACAAATATATTAGTCAGCAGACTTACTCCCTATATTAATGACATTCTAGGAGATCATCAATGTGCATTTAGAAGAAACAGGTCTACAACAGATCAGATTTTTAGTATAAGACAGATTTTAGAAAAGAAATGGTACTGTACATCAACTATACGTAGGCTTCCAAAAAGCATATGATTCAATTAAGAGGGAGAAGTTATATAGTATCACGTTGGATTTCGGAATTCCTAAAACGTTAGTTAGACTTATACGAATGTGTCTAAATGGCACAAAAAGTAGGGTGCGTGTAGGGAAAGAGTTTTCGGACACTTTTGAAATCCAGAATGGGTTGAAGCAAGGAGATGCACTATCTCCTCTACTATTTAATTTTGTACTAGAGCATGCCATTAAATCTTTAGATAATGAGGAAGGCTTACAACTGAATGGTATTAATAAGCTGTTAGTTTATGCTGATGATGTAGTACTACTGGCCGATAGCGAGGAGATACTATAGGCCAACACGCACACACTATTGAGTAACACTAAGAAATTAGGACTGGAAGTAAATATCAATAAAACTAAATATATGGTCACACACAAAAATACATCATATTGTGGAAATGGGCAGCTAATGACAAATGAGGGAAATTTTGAGGAAGTGGCTGAATTCAAGTACCTAGGAACAATAATCACAAATAGGATTGAGATGCACAAAGGAATTAAACAAAGGCTCAATTCTGGAAGTGCATTACAGAGTTCTTGATGTCCCAACTCCTTTAAAAAACGTTAAACTGAAAATATATAAAACTATTATTCTACCAGTTATATTATATTGGTGCGAAACTGGACTCTTACTTTAAGGGAGGAAAGGAGATTACAAGTATTTGAGAATAAAGTACTTAGGAAAATTTTTGGACCAAAGAGAGATGAACAGACAGGTGATTGGAGAAGACTACATAACAATGAACTACATGGTGTTTATAGGAAGTCAGATATTAAGAACAGTTAAGTCTCGTAGACTGCGATGGGCAGGACATGTTGCACGTATGGGGAATGAAAGACTTGCATGGAAGCTTCTTGTAGGAAAGCCAGAGGGAAAACGCCCAGTTGGTAGACCAAGAATGAGGGTGGGAGAATAACATTAACTACGATTTGATGGAAGTAGATTATACAGGGAAGGTTTGGAAAGCATTAGCTCAGGATAGGGATGTTTGGAGAGCTTTTGTCCGCCCGACCATGAACCTACGGGTTCGATACTGCCAGTGTGTAAGTAAGTAAATATTGCAAGGTTGAGATCTTATTGATTGACGATGGACGTTCATTTCGCCCTGTCTCTTGGATTCTTGATGTTAGTCCTTCCATAATCCATATACTGTGGAGGCGATATAGAGAGACACGTGGATACAAGAGGCGACCCGGACAAGGTCTTAAGAAGAAGACTACGTAAGTACACGATGAATTTCTTGTCCTGCGAGCTTTGAGCAGATCAAAATCTACAACAGATATCTAGAAAATTGTATACGAACAGCAACTTGGGCGGTTATTTCTGATCAGACTGTAAGAGATTGACTGAAAAATACACGGTTGAGGTCTAGAATCCCCTTTAAAGCCCCTCGTTTAGCACGTCAGCACAAAGAAGCCCGCCTGATTTGCTCAGAATCATGTCAACTGTCAGCTCCGACAATGGAAGATTGTTCTATTCACGGATGAATCTAGATTTATTTAACGTGTTCTGATGATCGTCCACTTGTATGGAGACGTCCTGATAAAAGTTTTGATCCACTTAGAATTATTGAACGTGAGAGATTGGAAGGTGGTTCGGTTATGGTTTGGGCTGAGAATACAACTGAGTCTCGGACAGAGCTTGTCGTGTCCCACAGCGCATGAATGATGATGTTTACATTAATTATATTATCCTTCAACATCTGGTGCCCTTTGTTTATGGTATGGATCCTAATTTTCTTGTAATGCATGATAATGCTATATGTCATACAGCACAGACTACCAGAGATTACCAGAGATGTCCTGCAAGAATGCCAAATTTTGGTGGTGGAAAGGCCTGCATGCAGTCCGGATCTCAATCCAATCGAGCATAATGTGGGTTAAGCTGGAACATCTTGTTCATAAGCGTTCTGTTGTGCCACAGAGCCTGGAAGAACTTTCAAATGCACTCACCGAAGAATGGAAGAGAATCTCACAAGTTTCCATATGAATGCTTTTTCGAAGCATGAGTCGTAGGTGTAACGCAGTCATTGAAGCTCACGCAGAACACGTTAAGTACTGAGTGTTGAAATAACAATGGAAACATTGATTCATAAAATAGCAAATCTCAAATTTCCACTTTCATTTCTGTTACAAATGATAATTTGTTCGTGTTTCTAAAAGTGTAAAATAAAATATTGTTACAATGTATTCTTATCTTACATAAGTCATCAATCCATAATTACAAAAGATCAAAAATTAAATTCTTTCAATATTTATTTTGTGGCTTTGGTTTAAACATGTATGCCTCTAATTTTTTGAGTAGAGTATTTTCGATTTAAATTTTATATAACTATGCCCCTAGCCTAATTATGAAACAGAAAATTTATAAGATGAATATAATTATTTACTCATTCCGAACAAAAATATTTGCAGCAATAATTTAGCACGATACATTTAGAGTAGTTTCGTAATAGCCATGTTGTCTGATTCGGCATTCGAACATTTGACCTTTACATGCAAGGTACAGTTAATTACAGACTCAGAGGCACAACCAGTGCTCTGCAGTTTCATTAGGCTACTTAAAATACTCAACATGGTCACGTGCAGTTCTCGCACACTGGCGTGTTAAACAATTAACAAGCAAACTTTCTCTTGTTTCAACATGAACAAACAAACAAACTACCAACAATTATTACTCTGTTGTGTGGCATTATCAAACTTCTTTATACCTCGCTGTTAATTTCACGGTTATTTGAAACAATTAATGTCATTAAATGTGTTAAATCAAGAACAATTCACATGTAATATTGTTAAATATGTAGGAATTGTAAAATAAAATATTATATTTTACTTTTATTTATTAAATCTCCAAGGTTTGTGGCACTATTTTACAAATGTATGTTTGGGCTATAGCTAAAATATAAAATAAAATTGAAGATACACTTAGTTACAAAATTGAAATGAAACAAAAACAACAAATGCACGAAAAATAACTAATAAAATTAAAACTAAGAATGTAAGTAATAACAAAGATGACTTACAATATGATGGAAATATTAGGCTATTTACAAATGTTTTTAATGCTGTTTAAACAACATTTCCTTTTTAAAATATGAATTATTGGATTACGCAATACTTGATTACATTCATTGAAATTAAATCCTGGAATGTGTGGCTTATATTCATGAGATGGACAGTCTAAAATAAAGTAAGCACAATTTTACTTTTTTAAATTGGTAATCACTCTGAGTCGGACTATGAAAGCTATTGCGTACAATGCTTCTATGAATAAAACCAAATGAAAATGTTGTAAAATGTGCATTAAATACTGGAAACACTAATAATTTAATTTAAATAATGTTCCTTGAACATTATGAAAAAAATATAACTTAAAATTAATAATCCAGAAGTATTTTGCCATTACATTCATGAATTGGAAAGTTTTCGGAAACGACATAAACTTTTTTGAGGCCCTTCATATAAAGTCAATTTCAGAACATAAACCCAGTATATAACAGGGTCTCAACATTGCTGATATCATGATATTGGACTCTTGTAAAATACCAAATTAAAAACTTGATTGGGCATTTTCCATTATTCGCTTTGGTTACATCTGGATTAGAAATTTGCAGTTCTCAGTTCTTCATTAGGACATATTATGTGCAATGTTTTCAGTATACACTGTGAAAAAAAAAATCCCTCCGATTTCTTAAAGAACCAAACATTGTGATTGAAACTACAATGAAATAAATAGTCTTGTTTTTGCCAGCTGATACCCTATACTCCATGTTTTATGATAATGCCAATTTTAAAGGATTTGGCCCTGTCAGAGCAAACTGTGAAATTCTGCTATAAAATATTAATAGCTGTCAGCTGCTAATAAAATCACAACATTATACGTAAATAGTGGGCCTACAAGGAATTTACAACAGAAACAAACTAATGCTCTTGAGAAGATACAGTTATAAATCACTAATATCAATATGGAAGACATGAAAACATGTGAGGCATTATGTACTCACAAAAATTTATGAAAATTTTACGACATAAAGAATATAATAAATTGTGGCAGCTTCCAGAAAGGTAGAGGAGTCAGTACATACGATGTTTGTAAGAAGTGCCAAGGCCTCTCGAGAACCGAAGGCAGAGTTTCTCTTAAATTACTTATAATGTGATTGCGGTACGTACCATTTCAGGCACGATTTAAGACACAACTGCTGGAGGCGATGCTACAGTCAGATAGAAACTTTGCCTCATGTCTTAGGATTCTGTCCATTCTGCGAAACTCTTCGAAACAGCAGAAGCCATATTAGTAGATCTACCATCGCTAAAACGATACGGAATAATTCATACAACATCTATGAAGAGTGATAAAGTTGTTGAGTATTGCCGTGCACACTGTGCTGAGTTACACACAATATTGTGTCTGTATTTCAGTTCAATACGTTATGTCTTTAAAGCGTGCATGTAAAACCCTTATACCGCGTGAGAAAATTAAAGTTATAAACGAACGTGAAGAAGAAAAGTGAACTGCTAAGGATTTAACTGTTAAGTTCAATGTGAGTAAAACCCAAATTCATGACATTTTAAAAAATAAGGACGAAGTTAAGAAAATTTGGTTTTGAGGAAAATCTGATGATGTTAAACAATTAGGAAGAATTTCTGAAAATAAAGAAAAAACAGTATATGAGTAGTTTGTTGGTGCGCGTGCGAAGGGAATTCCCATTTCAGGCCTGATCATTCAAGAATACGCATTAGAAGTTACAACATCTTTAGAAAACGGAAGTTTTAAAGCCTCCAGCTATGTAGGAAGTGAAATTAACTATAAATGAGAGTAATCACTTTTTTACTTTTTATTCACTATATTTGTGGAGCAGATAATGTGTTACTCTAAAATAATTTGCTTGTAATTTGGGAACCCTTTATAAGAAGCAAAACTGCCAAGACGGAAATATATTTAAGGAACCATCATGTTCCCTTATAGACAGGTTTACTGTATTGATGTTTTCAGAAATTTTTCCTAATTGTTTCACATCATTCGATTTTCCTTAAAACCAAATATTGTTAAATTTGTCCTGATTTTTAAAATGTCATGAATTTGGGTTGTACTCCACATTGAACTAAACAGTTAAATCCTTAGTAGTTCACTTTTCTTCTTCATGTTCGTTTATAACTTTAATTTTCTCACGCGGTTAAGAGTTTTATATGCACGCTTTAAAGACATAACGTATTGAACTGAAATACAGATCTATGAAGAGGTTCAAGGGGTGGCCGAGAATGCCAATGTTAATTGGATTGGATCGCTTTCCAATCTGGAGCACCGGTCGGATATACGGTTGCATCCTACTTTCAAATTCTATGCTTTTAAAATTCAAATTGTGTTAAAATTTTAAAATTTGCACCTGATAAAACAGTAATCCTCAACTATATTAACTTATGTTATAAAACGCGGTCACACTATTAAAATCTAGGCCTTTCGTAGAGCATGCTTCATATTTAGGATATATCATGGTACCTTCAAATTTGAAACGTATCGAGACTAAGCTGAGGAAGTTGAATTTGAGAAGAAGTCCATCTACGAGCCAACTATCTCACATTATAGGAACTCTTATAAACCGAGATACAGAAGTTTTGCAAGGGGAACTATAACAAAATATATTTATTCATTGTGCAGAAGAATGAAAATACCATAATCCATTATCAAAACTTGATTCCTGAAGCTTTGAGAGGGTCGTTGCAAATTTTACATCATCGGCTGCGGTGGGCTAGTGGTTATGCTCCTTGTCTCTGGTCCCAGCCGGGTCGATGGATTTTTTAGGATGGAAAAATCCAAGGAGCAAGTTCTCTTGGAGGAACTTTAAGCCGTGGGTCCCAAGTCTTAAAATTTTCAGGCTCGTAAAAATTCCTTAAGCCTGAATAAAAAAGGCCCATAAGCAAAATTACCGACCTCATCATCCTAAATTAACTAGGTCTAGTAACGACTAACATAGATAGGCTAACGCTTAACATTGTAGATCTTTATTGCAAAAATTAATACAAAGCAACCTTGGCATCCTCTCTGTTTTACACATTTACATATGTATGTTCTAAATCCACCCACTACAGTTTCCATGCTTCGAGCTCCGCGCTGGGCTGAGAGATGGCGTCAATGTGGTACACTTTGAATTAACGCAGCTAGACTACTTTACGTAGAACATGTATTCGTATATTGTGTACAGAGTGAGGTATAGGATGAGTGTATGTGTTTGTGTAGTGTGAAGTGTGTTATACAAAGATGATGAAGAGATGAAACCCGGTGCCGGCACATAGGGTACTTCCTCGAAAAGCACCAAGGAGCCGCCAGGCTTAACGTCTCATCCGATGGATGAATTGCTATCAACATTATCACATGCCTTATCAATATATGTAGGCCCTATTGCGGAGGTATTGGCAATTTAATGCAAGAATGTGGTGCCGATAGTAAAGAATAAAGATTGTATATTATACACCATCATCCTTCCTGTCCCCGAAATTGAATATTTTGAAATGAAATTAATGAAATAATATAAAGTTTACAATTAAAATTTTCAACTATATCGGTTATCAAAAAACCCGGGCCCAATGGTCAGGAAATAGGCATGCACTGGTCAGGAAAAAAGGTATGCTGACACTTCAGCCAACACAGCAGACGGCATTTAGATTTAGAAAATTACATAGTTTGTATTTTTATTTTATTGTTTTCCATCTTATTTATTGTACAAAATTAATTGTGTCGAAAACCAAACATTACATTATTTATGTTGCAGCATTTTTACAAAGCTTAATTTTAAATTTTGTTTCAAACTATACTTTCTTACCTGCTAGCCGTCGAGAAGAGCGGACGTGTTTTTGTTAGATTGGTTGACGTGTGCAGGGGGGGACCAAAGCATTATGGAAGAAGCTAGAAAGGAAAGCTATTGAACCATTGTCAACTGCCGTGAAAGAGGGGTTTATTGAAAAGTGAAACGTGGGTGAAAAAATTCGTGATATTGAGACGAACATGCATCGAATGGAGGACAGATTGAAATGGCTGGAATCTAAATTAGACTATCTCGAAAACCAGAGTCGCCGTAATAATATTGTGATATATGGTGTGCATGAAGAGGACAGAGAAAGCTGGGAAGAAACTGAACATATAGTTAAAAGAGTAGTGGCGCAAATCGGAATTGATTTGGTGGACAGTGATATTGAAAGAGCGCACAGAGTAGGTCGTTGGAATAGGGGAAAGAGACCGATTGTATGCAAATTATCACACTACAAAATAAAATGTTGGATCCTTAGAGACAGTAAATATCTTAAAGGGACCGGTATCAATATTGCCGAAGACTTTAGTGAGAAGGTGCGCCGCGAAAGAGACTTTCTTAAGCGACACATGCTCGAGGCGAGGAGGCAGGGCTGCCATGCAATCATACAATTTAATAAATTGATTATAAATGGACGAATCTGGAGCAGGGAAAAACTACAAAATATGGACAAACTCTGAAAATGAATTTGAAGAGGTCATTGACAGCGAGTCCCCAAAACATACAGGGGACGCTTCAACAGCAGGTGGTCTCCTTACAGCAGAGGAGGGAGAAAATTCTACACGAGAGAAAGAGAGAGGGACCACTACCTTAATAACTCCCAGAAATCCAATAAACATACAGCAAAAAACGGCCGAACGCAAACAGCATACCCCACCTCTAAGAAGTGAACGACCGGCGGACACAAGAACTCCAACAAGAAAATCACTAAGACTTCAGAATCTACCCGCAGAAAAGGAACTATTGAGAGGGGGAAGTTCGAAAAATACAGGTAAGACTAATGACAAGGAACACAATAGGGTTTGTTGACAGTCGGTTCATGGAATATCGAAGGGTTAAAGCAAAAACTTTCAATGGACAGATGTGTAGAGTTTATTGAGACTTTTGATATATTAGCCCTAGGAAAACATGGTTAAAAGCTAATGAATGCGTAAATCTATGTAATATGAAAGGTTATTTTAAGGGTAATCAAAAGAGAGGAAAGAGAGGTAGATATCCAGGCGGTGTTGCCATTTTATATAAAGCTAACTTAGACCCATATATTAAAAAGGTAAATATTACTTTAAAAGAGGCAATTTGTATATATTACCATACAGAAAGAGCAGAAATGTGTCTGTTGTCTATTTATCGCCAACCACTAAATTCCAGGTATGCCAATCCAAATTTTTTCGTTGAATTGTCTGACTCGTTGGCAGAAATAAAAGATAGGTTTCCGGAAGCGGGAATAATAATATTAGGGGACTTTAACTGTAGGATTGGGGAGGAAAATATCACTATAAAATCGGATGATAATGAAACACGAGGTAGGGTAGGAGAAGCAAAGATAAGATTTTAAATTCAGAAGGAAACCAATTGTTAGCTTTTTGCGATGCATTTGAACTTGAAATTCTGAATGGTAAATAGGGGAAGATAAAAATGGAGAACTGACATTTATTAATAAAAATGGAAGTAGCGTATCGATTATTCAATATGCACACAAGACATGATTGCAGTCCTAAGTAACTTCTGTATAGTTTCCAGAATCGAATCACACCACTTCCCAAACAAACTTATTTTAAATATGAAAGGTATTAGTGAGACAGTTAATGATGAGGTGGCAACAATATTGCGGCCAATTATCCGTTTCAGGTGGATCGAGGATCTGAGAGAAGAATTTAACAGGAGTTTGGAAACGCTAATACAGGATCTGCAATTAAATGATCTTAGCGGGGAGGAAATTATTAAAACTTGACAGAATGTTTTCAAAAAGCAGGGGAAAAATTCAAGGTTAAATACGCAATGAACCAGAAGGACAAAGGGTGGTACAATAATGCATGTAGAAAGAAGAAGAAATTTGTCGAAAGTAGTCTTTTAAAGTTTAGAAAAGAAAGCACAGATGAAAGCAGAAAAAATTATGCGCAAGAGAGAAAGGAATATAAAGACTTATTGGCAGAAACAAAACTAGCATGGCAAAATAAGAAATCCGAAGAAATGAGAGTCGCGACTGAAAGTGGGAACATTGCGGACATATGGAAAGCGATAAGGGAACTCAAAGTAAAGTCCATAAATCGGACAAGAATAACGCCCGGGGAATGGAGAAGTTACTTTGATAGGGTGCTGGGAAATGAGAGGTTAAGATATAATCAAGGAAATATAGTTGAGATCCCTGACCCAATTCATATTCAATTACTGGATCAGGATATTTCGAAAAATGAAGTGGTTTCTTCCATTAAATGTTTAAAGAATGGTAAAGCACCTGGAATTGATGGAATACCAGGTGAATTCTTGAAAAATATGATATCATCCAATAAATTATTAGACGTTTTGAAAACTGCGTTCAACAAACTTTTTAATGGAGGAGATTATCCGGAAGCCTGGGCGACAGGTGTCATCCAACCGCTATACAAAGGGAAAGGTGGGGCACAGATACCAGAAAGTTATAGGGGAATTTGTCTCTTGTCAGTGTTCGGAAAAATATATTGTAAAGTACTTTACGAACGAATCAGACAATGGGCTAAAGAGAACAATAGGCTCTCAAAATATCAGGCAGGTTTTAGAGAAGGGTACTCCACGGTGGACAACCTATTTGTTCTGAGAACATTAATTGATGACAATCTGAAAATGAAGGGGGGTAAATTATTTTGTGCATTCATTGATTTTAAGATGGCATTTGATAATGTGGACCGAAGCGCACTTTGGGAAAAATTAAATCGGAAAGGATTGTCTCGTAAAATGATACATGCTTTAATGTCAATTTATAAATATGTTAAATTTTGTATAAAAGTAGACCAAGGGCACATTACAGAGAGCAGCGAAGCCAATCGGGGAGTGAGACAAGGTTGCATTTTATCACCAATGCTATTTAATCTATTCGTTGATGATATTGTAGACGTAATGCTAGAAGGAGAAATTGAGGCTCCGGAGATAGGAAATGTTAGAATCCCAGTCCTGTTGTATGCAGATGATTTAATTATCCGTTCCAAGACAATCAAGGGATTGCAAAGAGGTCTTGACCTACTGGAAATATACTGTAGGAATTGGGGATTGACTGTAAATGCTAGTAAGACAAAAACAATGACATTTAAAAATGGGACGGTTTATGGTAGAACAGAGGAATGGAAATACAGAGATCAAGTTCTTCAAAACGTGAAACATTTCGAATATCTTGGTACGACGTTGAAAATGAACGGAAAGTGGAAAAAACACATTGATATAGCATTATTTAAAGGGAGGGGACAACTTAACAGTGTACTCGGTATTCTGGGTCGAGTGCCTGATATTCCAGTCAGCACATTAGAAAAATGTATGGAGCTATGGTAAGGCCAGTCATGCACTATAGTAGTGAGATTTGGGGTTTCCAAAGAACGGAAATACTAAATAAGGTATATACGCATTTTCTAAAGTATATTACAGGACTTAGTAAGGCCGTTTCTAACTGTGGAATTTTATATGAATTCGGGTCATTCCAGACGATATTAACTGTAAAATTCGTGTACTCAATACTGGTTGCGAGTAATCCAAGGTGAACAAACAATGCTTAGAGCAATTTGCTACGACCACCAAATTAAAAACATAGATGTTAAATTTTGGGCAGACGAGGTTAGGAGAGAACTCCAAAAGATTGGGATGGGCTGGATATGGGAAAAAGGGACTGAAAATCGCAAGAACGTGTGGAGAAAAATAAGGAGGAGGTACTTAGATGTAAACCAACAAGATACCTTCGCCGAATGTACAGGAAAACGCTCACTGTGTTTACAAAGAGACCTAAAACACGTCTGGGGAAAAGAATCGTTTATACTCAACCTAGGATTTAAGGAGAGATCAGGGCTTGCTTGGTTTAGGCTAGGGGCATGGAAATTTCTAAAAATTAGCGACGATCACGATATGCGAATATGTCCAATGTGCGGGAACTTTGAAGATGAGATAGGGGAACGCGGGGCAGGATGGGGTATCTAATGTTTGATCCAATGTATTTTACATTATAAATGAGTAAAATTTTGTTCTCTGATAAGGATGTGTTCATTGGTATTTAATAAACAGAAAAACATAATCACATTACAAATTAATAAAAAATTCGGGGATATACATCCAATAAAACTAGATCAAAACATTTGCCCCGTTGTGCCCCATGGATGGGGCAGAATGGGGTACTAATTTTTTATTTGTATTTTGCATTACTAATTAATAATATTTATCAGTAAACTTATAAACTATAGCACAATGATTCATTTTTCACAAAATACACAAACATGAGTGGCATCATCATCATCACTATCGACTCCAGCACAAGAGTTGTGAGCCTACTGAAGACAAGAAGGACATCTAATCCAGCCTTCTTCTGAAGAGTCATGACAATAGAGACAATCATCTTCCTCAACGTCATTTTTGGCAGAGCCAGAATGATTTTTCGAACTAGGCAGTTATAACCTGACTGCCTTAACTTTTGATGGTCCTGGTTTCGAGTCACTTTCTGGTAAAGCAAATCGTCTTTTTACAGGCCTCTTTTCTAATTTATCCTTTTCAGAATGTTGCAGTGCACTTCTCTATGTTGATGATGTCAAAATTGCACTTTCGCCTCGACTTTTTTAAACTCGCTTGTTCTTTTGAGACCCTTTTGGAATGGGTGTGATATTTTCTGGGCTGGCATTTTGAAAATGACTGTGGTTTGGCGACTCTAGATTTTCAGGCAAGGAAATGTTTCTGACGTCAGATGTTCCTGAGGTTTGGAAGTGTTGCCTTGCTATTATTATCAGAAGCAATCTGAATGTCTGTTGTTGAAGAAGGCAAGAAATCTGCATCATCAAAAACATTCACATTAACTGGCCATATCCCAGTTTTTTTGGAAAATCATTGACGGTTGTAGCCATTGTTGAGGCACGTACGTAAGCACTACCCGTTCCGCCAGTTGGAAGGCAAGTCCTCGAAATTCATTTACACTGAGGCCGAAGAGTTGGGCTTCCATTTTTTTAGGTATTCAAGTTCGGTTTCCAGCTCTTCACTAAAACGCAGGAGAAATTTTACATCGATTTCCTTACTGTGTAATCCACATTTTCTCTCTTTTTCTTCACGTGTCGTTCCAGAGTTGTTTGAGGCACTTGGAATTGACTAGCTGCCCTTTTGTACACCATTGATCCATTAACGGCTTCTAGCATAGACACAAGGGACAATTCTTCTCTGTGTCTTATTTTTATAATTCCTCACCATTTTGTAACTACACAGAGGAAAAGAGTCAGTCAGTAATATGAAGACCGCATCGGGCAAGACGGGGTAGTACCCTGTCTTGCCCCACCCCATTGTGCCCCACGAACTCAATTATAATTTATGACGTTATGACCGGATTATTTTGAAACAAAACCTAATGCAGTAAACATGTTTAGAAAGAAAATGGAATAATCTTTAACACAGTAATTGTTAGATATTATTCAAATGAAGCTTAGATGTATTTGCATGCACTGAAGAGAAGGTGTAATATTGCAAAAATATCTTGACAACTGACCACACAAGCAAAAAAGTAACAAAGACTTCACCGATGGCGAAAAACTGATCTGTACAAGCAGCTGAGACGTTACAGAGATACTTTTGAGAAATTCCGATATATCGTGCCACATACTGGGAGAAAAATACACGTACCCCATTCTACCCCACTACCCCATTCTGCCCCCTGTTCCCCTACATATATTAGGAAAATGTAATGATTTAGAATATTGGAGACGTCAGTTATTACCGGAAAGATTTCTAAATTCAAATCGGGAAAGATTGGCATGCTACGAGTTATTGGTAAATCCAGAAAATTGGATAAACCTCGGTAAATTTCTGGACAAAACGCGAAAAATAAGGACAACACTCATTCATGAATAAATATATGTTATCAAAATGCAATACCATTAATTATTAACAATTATATATAAATTAATTAGTGTATAATGCTGTTGTGTTATTATTTAATTGTAATATTAATGTGTTTTCTTTATGTAATTGTAATGTTAATGTTTTTTTAGTGTATAATGCTATTGTGTTATTATTTAATTGTAATATTATTGTGTTTTCTTTATGTAATTGTAATGTTAATGTTTTTAGTGAATAATGCTATTGTGTTATTATTTAATGGTATAATGCTATTGTGTAATTATTTAATTGTAATATTATTGTGTTTTCTTTATGTAATTGTAATGTTAATGTTTTTAGTGAATAATGCTATTGTGTTATTATTTAATGGTAATAGTTTTATTGTGTTTTCTTTATTTAATTGTAATGTTATTGCTGTATTTGTTTATTTTTCTTTACACTAGTACCAATTATTACTTTATTGTAACGGACTGTGAACAGCACGTACGGCTTACTGCCCGTGCGACCCATAGTTGTAAATAATATTGTAAATATCTTACTTTTTGTTCAATAAAGTCCTACTACTACTACTACTACTTACTTACTCACTGGCAATATCGAACCCGTAGGTTCATGGCCGCACGGACATAAGCTCTCCATACATCCCTATCCTGAGCTAATGCTTTCCAATCATTCCCTGTATAATCTACTTCCCTCAAATCATAGTTAATGTTGTTCTCCCACCTCATTCTTGTATCTACCAATTGGCCTTTTCCTTCTGGCTTTCCTACAAGAAGTTTCCAGGCACGTCTTTCATTCCCCATACGTGCAACATGTCATGCCCATCGCAGTCTACGAGACTTAACTGTTCTTATTATATTTGGCTTCCTATAAAGACCATGTAGTTCATTGTTATGTAGTCTTCTCCATTCATCTGTCTGTTCATCTCTCTTTGGTCCAAAAATTTTCCTAAGAACTTTATTCTCAAATACTCGTAATCTCCTTTCCTCCCTTAAAGTAAGAGTCCATGTTTCGCACCCATATAATATAACTGGTAGAATAATAGTTTTATATATTTTCAGCTTTACGTTTTTTGAAAGGAGTTGGGACATCAAAAGTCTCTGCAATGCATAATAGCATGCATTTCCAGAATTGAGCCTATGTTTAATTTCTTTGTGCATCTCATTCCTATTTGTGATTATTGTTCCTAGGTATTTGAATTCAGACACTTTCTCAAAATTTCCCTCATTTGTCATTAGCTGTCCATTTCCATTATATACTGAATTTCTACGTGTGACCATATATTTAGTTTTACTGATATTTACTTCCAGTCCTAATTTCTTAGTGTACTCAATAGTGTATGCGTGTTGGCCTTTAGTATCTCCTCGCTATCGGCCAGTAGTACTTCATCATCAGCATAAACTAACAGCTTATTAATACCATTCATTTGTAAGCCTTCCTCATTCTCTAAAGATTTAATGGCATGCTCTAGTACAAAATTAAATAGTAGAGGAGATAGTGCATCTCCTTGCTTCAACCCATTCTGGATTTCAAAAGTGTCTGAAAACTGTTTGCCTACACGCACCCTACTCTTTGAGCCATTTAGACACATTCGTATAAGTCTAACTAACTTTTTAGGTATTCCGAACTCCAGCAGGGTACTATATAACTTCTCCCTCTTAATTGAATCATATGCTTTTTTGAAGTCTACATATAGTTGATGTACAGTACCATTATATTCCCATTTCTTTTCTAAAATCTGTCTTATACTAAAAATTTGATCTGTTGTAGACCTGTTTCTTCTAAATGCACATTGATGATCTCCTAGAATGTCATCAATATAGGGAGTAAGTCTGCTTACTAATATATTTGTTAGAATTTTGTACGAAGTTGAAAGTAATGAGATGCCCCTGTATTTGTTGCAATCAATTGTGTCTCCTTTCTTATAAATTGGTACGATAATTGATTCTTTCCATTCACCTGGAAGAGCTTCTTTTTCCCAAATCATACTAAGCAACCAGCATATCTTGTCCATCAATTTTTCTCCCCTTGATTTTATCAGTTCTGCTGGGATCTCATCTGAACCTGATGCTTTATACATCTTCAATTTTTCAATTGCCATTTGAACCTCTAATGCACTTGGCTCTGCGACTAGCATTTCTGCTGTCTGTAACTTATCCTCCTCAATGTCATGTTCTGTATGTACGTTTAATAGCTGATTAAAGTAACTTTTCCATCTATTTAATATACTCCTAGAATCTGCAATCATATTCCCATTTTCATTCCGAATTATATTTGTTCTAGCCTGAAACCCTTTCTTTTCTATACTAATTCCCTCATATAATTCTCTAATGTTCCTATTTTTTGCATTCATTTCAAGATCATTAACCTTCTCTCTCAAATATTCCCTCTTTTTATTCTTTAGTAACTTCGTGGTTTCCCGTCTAAAACTACCCAATTGCTCTACATTTATCTCATTTGGTTGGTGTAACCATTTCATTTTTGCTAGCTTTCTTTTCTTTACAATGTCGGCACATTCCAACATCAAACCATTTCTTGTTTTGCCTCTTTTTTAAACAACCAATGCTTTCTGATGCTGACAATTTAATAGTATCTCTTATAGCCTCCCATTCTTTATTTATCAGTTTCTTCTTCGTTTGCCACATTGTCATCCGAAGATTCCAGTACTTCAAATCTATTAGCAATTTTGATTTAGTATTCTTGCCGCATTTCATCATTTTTCAAGTTTTTTAATTCATATTTTACAGAATCATCTTTAGAGTTTGTTCGTCTCATAAGCGATAAGTGTTGTCTGATTTTCACTCTGACCAGATGATGATCCGAATTGCAGTCTGTCCCTCTAACTGATCTAACATCAATTATGCTACTGTGCCAGCGTTTATCCACTAATACATGATCTATCTGGTTCCGAGTTTCTCCATCTGGGGACGTCCAGGTGTATTTATGAATATCCTTATGCTGAAATGTTGTGCTCTTAACAATGAGATTCTTTGATGTGGCAAATGTCACTAATCTAACCCCGTTGTCGTTACTATCTTCAAGAAGACTGAATTTGCCTATTGTTGGTTTGAATATATCCTCCCGCCCCACTTTTGCATTGAAATCTCCTAAGACAATTTTCATATGATATCGTGAAAGGCTATCAAATAAGCATTTTAATTCTTCATAGAACTCATCCTTGATCTTGTCATCTTTATCTTTTGTGGGGGCATGTACATTTACAATTATAAAATCATGTCGTTTACCCTTTAGAATTATGTATGATATCCTGTCACTAACAAACTTAATATCTCGGATAGCGGATAGGATCCTCGTTCTGACTAAAAAACCCGTTCCAAATGCAGGTCTTTCTGCACCCCCATAGTATAATGCAAAGCTTCCTGATTCCTGAATACCTGCTCCTGGCCACCTAACTTCTTGCAAAGCAACTATATCCAAGGGTGATTTATCTAATTCCCGCATTAATATCTCTAGTGCCCTGCTATTGTATAAAGTCCTAACATTCCATGTTCCTAGGAACATGTCCCTGTGTTTGAGCCTTTGGCATGGGTTCCCTAAAGTAGTCCCCGCCCGGAGAACCGAATTGGGGACTATTTGACCTCCGGAAAATTTTACCCCAGATGAACCCATGTCCGCATTTCTTGACGGTTGTATTTTTACGGTGAAAGATCGTCACTCTTTCGCCCAAGGTACTTTTTTCGTCTGGCTTATCACCTTCGACCAGTCCGGCATGTGTAACCCTATCGGCAGCCATGCTACCACCGGCATAGACCTCAGGATCATTTAAGCACGAAAGCCACTCCACCACGACAAGGTAAAGATACCATATAAGCGTAAATTATTTAATTTAACATAAGAACATTTCATAAATATTCTTTCTTGTTTTCACTAATAACTGATTTTTATTTAATATCATACTTAAAATTTTAAGTTAGTTTACATTTGTCGGCCGCGGTGCAATAGTGATAATACTCGTTGCTTCTGGTCCCGAGGGTCGCGGGTTCAAACCTGACGGAAAAATCCAAGGAGCAAGTCCTTCGGGAGGGACTCTAAAGCCATGGGTCACGAATCTTAAGATTTTCAGGCCCGTAAAATACCCTTAAGCATAGAACGACCTGTAAACAAAATTTACCGACCTCGATGTCCTAGTATTACCATAGTTGCCTCTTAGATGTCTCTTTGATTCGGTGTGTTGACCGCAAGCCACTCAGGATATCTACGTATAAATAATAACTAAAATGAACTTAGTCTACCAACTCCTAACAAAGGAGAGGCTATAGTTCAATAATGGCTACGACATTAATAAGTGAGTTAGTTACATATATGTTTGTGATAAGATAATCCTTAGAAATGTAAGACTATTCAGAAAGAAGGAACAGACTTCAAACATTTGTTTTTTCAAATGCCCCAGGTTTTTCTTTCGACATACCTGGTTTCTCTCCTTGCATGGCGTACTTGTAACCCACTTCTGAGGTTGGGGCGTCTGGAAGGCGGGGTTACGTTGCCCCGATGATATGATGGGTGATGATGATGATGATGATGATAATGGTGCGCCAGGAGAGTCCCTAAACCTAAGCTTAACCTAAGATGAATGTGAATGATGATGATTGCGATGGCCATATGATTTCGGGGACCGTTTGAGCCTTAAAGTTTTCCTTACATTTGTCTTACAGGTGAGGAAAAACCCCGATAAAAACCTCACCCAGAAAAACTGTCCCGACCGGGGATTGAATCCAGGCCCGCTGCGTGACAAGGCAGCACGATACCCCAAGACCACAGCGGTGGACATTTCAAACATTTATTTCTTCAAAACTACAAACAAATAGAAACACAATTCGAACATTCATGGAAAGGGTGAAGTTTGAAGTTCTGATCATGGCCGCATGGGCGCTGTTGCTTGTCATGTTGATTGTTTGTATAAAAATGGCGACACAAAATGATATTGGATTGGGAGAGGAGGAGTAGAATTTCAACTCCATTACCGGTAGGCCTCCTAGGTCATCCGACCTAACCCCGTGTGATTTTTATCTGTGAGGTTACGTGAAAGACCGTGTTTTTATCCCCCCTATGCCTGACACTCTTGAAAAGCAGCGACATCGAATTGTTGAAGCTGTGAATTCGATAACTAGAGATCAGCTGATATCTGTGTGGCAAGAAATGAGCCACGGTTTTGATATTTGTCGTGTAACTAATGGTGCTCATGTTCATTCCATAAAATAGTGAATTCTGAACTCTTCTCATTCCAGTAACGTTGGAATTGTGTTTATATATATATATATATATATATATATATTTAGTTTGGAAGAAATAAATGTTTCAAGTCTGTTCCTTCTTTCTGAATAGCCCTGTATTTCAACAAAGTTTGAACTTTCTTAGGTTTATAAACGTTTTGAGGTCCCACATTGATTTGATCGTACGTAGGATATTTATGAGGATTGTAGTTAGCTTCAAAATAATAGTAAAAAAATCGTTTTCAATTTGCCAAAATTGTTCTACATCATTATTTTTAAGAATGGCTGTAGGGTCAACAGCGAACGTTGATTAGTCAACTTGAGCGAACGTATCACTGAATATTTTTTTGACGCCTGAGAATCCAGGCGGGAGTCAAAATTCCTTTTTCCTATATTTAAGTTAAATATTATTCATTTACCGTCGCGTGGTCAGTGGAGTTCCTATCACCACTCCGGTGCCTCAGGTTTCATTCCCGGTGGGCCAGGATATGTTTAATCTTCACATTGTGTTTCGGTGTCCTTTTGTCTAGCCTAAAGTCGTGTGCTGTCTTCGGTAATGTCCTTGATTCCTTGAAACCTTGCAGTTCCAGCAATACGAATAAACAATTAATTTATAATATCGAACGATTTTTGGTAAGGAAGACTTTAATACCTTCTCATACGAAAAAAACCTGCAGGAAGAAGAAGACCAGGACGTCCACTCAAAAGACTTCTGGATGGTGTTTCTCTTGAGGCCGAAACAGGTCAACAAATGGCCTAAATTCGTGAATGTACTATGATGATGATGATGACGAAAAAAAAATAGTGGTTCGAGATCGGATGATCCGGGTGGCCAAGATACTTCGAACATCTGAGAAATATTGCAAAGCTTGTTAAAAACACATCGATGTAAACATTATGCAAATTAATGGTAGCGACATAGAGAATGAGTAAATCTGTAGTCTAACGGATCTCGCTTATCAACACCTCTAGAGTGAAACAGTGAATTGGTAAAAATTTTGGAATAATAAACTGTTAAATTGGAGCACCGCAAATGAAATAAATTTTGAAGAAGTGGCTGAATCCAAATGCCTAGGAATAATAATTACAAATAGGAATGAGATGCACAAAGAAATTAAACATAGGCTCAATTCTGGAAATGCATGCTATTATGCATTACAGGGAGTCCTGTCCAAGTTCTTCAAAAAAAAAGTTAAGCTGAAAATATATAAAACTGTTATTCTCCCAGTTATATTATATGGATGCGAAACATAGACTCTTACTTTAAGGGAGGAAAGAAGATTACGATCATTTGAGAATAAAGTTCTTAGGAAAATGATTTGATCAAAGAGAGATGAACAGAAAGGGGAATTGAGAAAATTATAGAACCGTGAGTTACATGGTCTTTATAAGAAGCCAGATAAAATAAGAACAGTTAAATCTCATAGACTGCGATGGGCAGGATATGTGGTATGAATGGGGAATAAAAGAGTGGTATGGAATATTCTTGCAGGAAAACCAGAAACAAATACCATGTTGGTAGATCTAGAATGAAGTTAGAGAATAATATTAACCATTATTCGAGGGAAGCGGATTTTACGGGGGATGATTGTAAAATATTAGCTCAGGCTGTATCGAGAACTTACTTCCACGCGGCCATGAATTTATGATTTCATAATGGCATGAGTTTGTTATAAATTAAATTCCCTTACTTTTTCTACTATCTCTTGGATTTTGTAAATATTTTAATGTATTTGTCTAAATAAAGATAATGTATTTTTCTAGCGAAATATAAACTGAGCACGCTCTATTTCAGATGTGCGTATATATTCATTACTATCAGCAAACGAAAATTTCAGATATAAATATCTGTTAAAATAGAAGTTAAAATTTTCTTTTGATAAGAAGGAAATCACAGAGATTTAAAACGTAATTTTGTCTTTTCCACAGAAAAGAGAAATGAATTAAAATTTTGCTGGATCTTCAGGTCGTCCGTTTCTAATTTTCCTTCATTAAATTTAATCTTTATTACACTTGAGAGAATTTCTTGTGTCTGTGTTGATTCCAAACACGTCTCAACAACCAGGTGATGAGCTTCTAACCAGCAAATTAATTTCAAAGATAGATAACAATATACTTCTGTGATGTTTTCTTGTGAGAAATCTGTCCAATGTGATTTTTTTTCTATATTTAATTATACGCAGTCTATATTTCCCATGTAATTTTATCTCTTTCTCTCTCCCCACTCATTCATAGCACTTCCTCTTATTCTACTTCCTTTATAGCAGGCTCTGCCCGTTCCTAGAATTCCCTTCCTCAATATATCAGGGGTTGGCACTTTTAAGTCACGCTTATACAGTTACCTCTTGTCTAATAATCAATTGTTCCCTATTTATTAATATTTATACTATGCCATTCATATTTTTCTCGTTTTTTATATATCTCGTACAAATTGTATTTAATTCGTTAAATCTAGAGTAAATCATGTACTGATATTAGGCCTAGGCATTGTTCCCCAATATCTAATAAATATAACGGAATTTGTCATATTGTTTCTAAATGCAAAATAGACCTATAATATGAAAGGGAAATAATCAAACCTACGTATACTGAGTTTATACTCAAAATAATCAGGGAATCATTTATAGTACGATGAACATATACATAAATTGATAATTCGAGCCGCATAAGATTTTTAGATAAATCATAGAGTTATTTAGTCAGGTTAAAAGCCCGGCCTAACTCATGTTTTTCCATGGACAGGGTTACTGATTACAATAGGAAAAGGAATTCGAAAAATCCCTAGTAATACAAAATACACGGCCAAGGTATTGTCAACCGGACATAATCCTCTTCTTCTTCTTCCTAATGCAGTATTGGGTGATGATGCCCGTTCTGCGACTACAAAAACTGATCTTTCCATCGGTTGAAGGGTCTTCCGAGGTCTCTTTTGCCTTTAGGGTTGAGGTGGTAAATCATATTTGGTAAACGGGAATTTGGCATTCTCTGGACGTGTTGGAACCATTTAATCTGATAATTTTGTATATGTTCAACCATTTCCCTACTATTCCACTGCATCCTTATCTCATCACTTTTCATTCTATCCCTTAATGTTACTCCAGTTAGTGATCGGAGGAATCTCATTTGTGAACTATTAATGCGGGATTTATCTTTTGCTCGAAGTGTCCAGCATTCACTTCCGTGTAGTAGAGGAGGTTTGGCTATGGCATTATGAAATATCAATTGGATTTCTTTCCTCATTTGTTTTCCAAAATTTCTCCTAATTATACCATTTAATCTGTTATATTTTTCTAAATTTGTTTCCACATCTTTTTGATTATGAAACTGTGATATATTATTACCTAAATAATTAAAGTGTGTTACTTGTTGTATTGGTTTATTATTTATTATTTTTTTACTCTCGAAAGTCCCTTTCCAGTGATTGCCATGGATTTGGTTTTATTTTTAGATATTTTCATGTTGTATTTTTCCAGGGTATTCTGCAATTTAAACACTGATCTCTGCAAATCATCTTCATTCTCCGCTAGAAGTACTTGATCATCTGCGAAGATTATTGTTTGTATTTGATTTCCTCTACATATTTTTACTCCTGGGGGGTTTAGTTTTTTCCACTCCTGGACAATTTTATTTAGATATAGAATAAACAGTAATAGAGATAGTCCACATCCCTGTCTTAAACCTTGGTTAATATCAAATTTATCAGTTATTTTCCCATGATCTAACTTTACTTTTATAAATGTGGTTTCATATAAACTTTTTATAGCATTTATTAGATTATTGGCCTCAAATTAGTTAATTACATTTCCATAGTAAAATACAAAAATACCGGTTTTCCCGTCTTAACGAGCGAAGGATGCGGTCCAAAACCAATTAAGATAGAAAAATATTAACACGACAGGATACGTCTTTTTCGGGAATGTAATACATCCTCACTTATAGTAAATCGTTAAATGAAAAAATATATAAAATTATTTTGGCAACCTAAGAATAAAATATAGAGAGTTTGGTCATCCATTAGCAATGACAAATAGGCGTAAACACCATCTATGGGGAATATGACGTATAGAGCAGAGGGGGACCAACCACAAAACCTATAACATGTTAATTTGTGAAGAGGCTCGAAGCCTATATGTGGGCGGGGTCGTAAAATACCTAATGAAAATAAATAAATTAGTCGCGACGAGTATCGCACAATTACTTATTGGCCCGCCGTCTAACAAGGCACACTACTTGTTAGCCCATCGTCTAACAGGGCGCATTATTTGTTGGCCCGACGTTTAACAGAACACAACTACTTGTTGGCCCGCCCTCGAACAGGGCACATTTCTGGAAACTCTAAAACATTAATCTCAGTTTGTTTATATTAATCAAAGTTAAGACCACCTCCCACATTGTGCTTGGGCAATCAATCAAAGTTAAGACCACCTCCCACATTGTGCTTGGGCAATCAATCAAAGTTAAGACCACCTCCCACATTGTGCTTGGGCAATCAATCAAAGTTAAGACCACCTCCCACATTGTGCTTGGGCAATCAATCAAAGTCGGAATACCGACTAAGTGTAACTTCAGTGTATTCGTCAACAACAATAAATTTACAAGAGTAGCCGAGCGGTTAAGGTAGGAAGCGTTGGCGCAGAGCTACGGGACTTGCGCTGGTTCGAGTCTCCATGGGGGAAGAAATTTTCTCATGGTATTTCGGCCAGTATGGGACCGGTGCCCACCCAGCATCGTGAGGCAATTGGGTAGCTACAATAAGTAGCGGCTCCAGGTTGAGGAACCAGCTATAACGGCTGGGGGACTCGACATGCTAACCACATGTCACCCCTACACTGGCTGTTGATCATCTACCTCTGTGATTGACACATGTGGATGTGAAGGGCCAGCAGCCGGCTGGTAAAAGGGCAACCGCTGAAAAAGTGGAAAGACGCTCAATCGGATGTTCATACTACGGAAGCCTCCAGTGATTTACATAATTATTTACATTACTTTAACCTTCCTCTCGTATACGTAGAGAAGATATCAGCTCTACCGAACCTTACCCTGAGTAGTCCAGCGCACCTATTGCCCATTTACCATATCCTTGGTCACCAAACAACCTAGTATTGAAAACATCCTCCCTCAATCAAAATACATTTAAAATAATAATTTTATTGCATATATAACATATAATCGTTTCTGTTTATTGTAATTTAGATGTAAGACTATTTTTTGTAATTTTAAAAACCTGGTTAAGTGGCAGTCATGGCCCTAATGCCTTAACTCTGCCAGGTAAAATGAAGTTATTATTGTTATTATTATTATTATATTAGCCTCCCTCATTATTTTGTCTATATATCCATAAATCAACAAATAAATAATTGCTACTCATAATTTTCTACAGAATTATACATAAATTTGATATGGGATAAATTAAAAATATACATAAGGTATGTGACCCATATATCGCCGAAATTCCCAATATCGCTCAACAACTTCAATTCATAGAAGAGTGTATTTTATAGCAGAAGATGTAATAGATTTAAATTTAAAAAAAAATATATTTTATTTACTATTCTATACAACACCTGTCAAATCATATTCTTAGAATACCATTTTTATATTACTTCCTATCATATACAATGATTTTTACAATTTTTCTAACGATTATTTCAACATTTTTTCTATGATAATTAACTAAATACGTAGCATGAAGACAGGACAGCCATATTGATTTTAACGAATATTCTATGCAAAAACAAAGCCGTGTTCCAGTCAATATAGAATGTGTACTAATTAACTTACACATTTATTTCAGAAATTACTATTTATTTTTTGGGCGTTGCATTATTTCATAGGTTAGAGTGCCTAAATTGCGTTAGGTTAGCTTTTAGGTAGGCCTTTCAGAGGTTAGAGTATATAAACTTACATTGCGTTAGGTTAGTTTTTAGGTCCGTTAAATATCTTGTATATGTTGGCCGCATCCCATGATTCCATGGTGTAAACCGCTTCGCGTTTGTTGGCGAATGATTCGAACCTAGCCCAGCTAAGAAATCCCTTCACTTAGTCACCACAACGTGTAGCTTTAACACTGAAGTCCAGTGTGTCCACAAAGTCCTTCTACCAAAACAATGTAACTTAGCTTGTAAAATAACCTCAGTATATATTCCTACTGTAAATATATGATGAGCTCAAACAACAAACCCCAATACGCCAATAGCTAGTACAGCGAAAATTATACCTAAATTACCGAAAGCCTCCTTTTTACCTCTCTCACGACAAATAATATGAGAAATTATGCCAAATTCAGGAGTATAAATTAATGCTTCCGAGCAAAAGTTAGCCGACATTTCCCAACCACGTAATACCATAATTGCCGATTACATGTCCCACTGAGACGATGTGCTAACTAAATATCACTCATAGGTATATGTAGGGAAATAAGTGTAAAGAAATTAGCTTCGTCAAGAAACGTCCGCTAGGGGAGCACCCATTTATCCACGAGGGACATATGGAGTAGGCCTATATACAATGATGGAGGTCATCATCATCATCGGTCTCAAGGATTAGGTCTTCTATCCTCTTCTGTCTCTAAGCAGTTGCTCACGCTATATATTCAATATTTATTTTTCCAACTGGATTATAGTGTAGAGGCAACTTTAGATATCCTTGAGTCTGCCATTCGTTGAATGTAATCTCTCCAGTTTGTTGTATATTATTGAACAATAGATGTAATTGATTCAATATCTGTGATGTTTTTGTGTTCTAGTACTTTTTAACCTAATACAAATCGGAGAAATCTCATTTCTGATGGTTCAATTTGTCTGAACTGCTCTGATGTTAATCCCGAGGTAAGTGTCAAATCCATAGTTTCTCGTGTTAAGCTCATTGGCAACATTTCCGATGCCACAAACTCACGTTTAGTTCTACAACTCCTAAGGTAGTGATCAGTCTGACATTTAAAAACGATAGAAACTAACTGCTCTTAGTGCTGAACCAGTAGTTTAACGTGGTCGCTGATATGAGTGGTGACACTCCTGATGCAGTTTAACTTTACGTTCAGTCTCCATCGTCATGGAGGTAACAAGAGGTGAAAAATAAGATTCCAACATTACCAGGGTTGCTGTCGAAGCTATTACTTTTTGTGTGTCGATAGATGCTGAAAATTATTTATCATGAGATTGGGATAGATAAATAAATGGACAACACAGGGTAATCATTATTTTATAAGGAAAAACTCCGAGTAGCCGAGTATTAACAATAAGAAACAGAAATGAGTGTTTAGGGTTTTGACTGTGCTGCGGCAAATTTGTTTCTGATAGAACTACGCCTTAAGGAGCAAAACCAACTTCCTTCCCACAGAACTTCCAAGTTATCCGTCACAAATGAAACGAATTTTAAACTCAAAATGAAACTCTGATTCCCGTGGCGAAGGGAATAATAAAAATCTGTGCAAACTTGGTTCGTTTATTCAAGCAAATTAAACAAAGACACAGTATTAAGAGAGTATGTCTTTGTTCCACAATAGTGAAATGGAAGTTCCCTAGTCTTCCTTTATACGGATGAGAAATGATTATAAAGTAAAAGTAGGTGTACACTCTTTCAATTTTATGGAGATATCAAGATGAGAGACGGTTACGAGTTGAAAGTGAAGGAAATACAAGCTTTTACTTTTATAGACTTTTGATTTGAATTTAAAATTTATAGAAAAAGGATATTTTTGTCCTACAAATAATAGGCCTATAGGAATATATTAACGTGTAAATCCATTCTCAGCTGTTTACAAATATAGCCATAAAAAATCTGGAAACCTCCACAAAATTATTTTTTTTATTTACACTATTATCTTATTTTAAAGATACCGACTCCAAAAATAATTGTATCGAAACATTTCCAACTAATTAAAATCTTGAAAAAATGAATATGAGTCGGAAAATGTGGGAAGTTATTCGCGCAAATAATATTTTGTGAAAAAAAATTATTGGCATAGAAACGAAACAATATCGCTATTATTATTTACGCCTACGCAGTAGAGGGAAATGGCATGCAAGCATTCCCACTAATGAAAATTATTTTCGGAGTAGTGGCGAGCATTCCACCCCCCACCAATCTCGCACTAATGGGGTAATTAGTATATTCATAATGTTGGATTAAAATAAAATAATACAATTGCCAAATTTTATCAAATCAATTATGCAAAACATTAAAATTCAAATTTCATGCCGCGCCAGCAGGCATCTATCGCAGTGTTTTCTCTATGTCATCCTTACAAACACCAGCTATTCCTTTACAGATGAGTTCACGCAAGCGTCTATACTACAGTTCGATATGTGCCTGCTAGACGAGCGATTATGTAAACTAGTCGAAGCTTGTGTTTAATACCACGATTTTTTTGTGATTATCAGCTAGCTGTATCTGGCGTGTGTCACAACTCGAAAAATGTAGGAGTTAATCGATAATCATGGGTCGAATGAAGTTTCATGAAACATTCATTTGACGAAAAATGTTATTGAATGATGCGAGACAAGAAAAATGATTGGCTGATTTGGGAAACGCTAGTACCTCAACAAATAAATCTTACCAAATAATATATTTTTTTAATTCGTAATGTATAATTTATGCTAGTTATATTTTTACGAAGCACAAAGAAACAATATAATATCAAATAATTTGGTGATACAGATAAATGTGATTTGGAAGTTAATGAAAATTAATCTGAGTGATTTTAATTTATGATATACACGAGATATAATTTTCGTGCAGACCACTCAATGATAAAAATGACCTCATACAACAAGTAAGTATACAATCTACTAGATACGTGCTTTCGAGAGTCTTATCTGCTTCACATTTTAAGTATTACTTGAATACAATTGAATTGTGCATGCATGAGTATGAAGTCTAAAAACGTTAATTTTTATATACCGTACAATAGTACGGTAGATTTATGGAAACATATTTACAATAATATATGCTCATACTAGACATATTTATAAACTAAACAATTTGGAACAGTATTTTTTTTTAATCTAAGACACATTTTCCTCATACTAACTAACTCGATGGCACTACCGAAATTATAGGTTCATTGCCGTGCGGACATAAGCTCTCCATACATCCTTATCCTAAGTCAATATTTTCCAGTTGACATGGATTTCCAGACGTAGTCCTGAGAACCGAATGGGGACAATTTTACCTACAGAAATTTTTTCCCAAATGGAACCCATGTCCGCGTTTCTTAACAGTTGTATTTTTACGCTATACTTTCAATAGAGACAGTCTACCAAACAATTTAATTTATCTTGATTGTGCACATGTTATTATTAGTTTTATTTTTAATTTTAGTAATCACTAACACGATTGTATTATTGATTTCAATTTTATATTAAAGTATATATATATATATATATATACATATGAATAAGAAAGTTTTCTTGGGTTTTCCGCGTCTTGGGTTCAAGTTCGGCCCCTGGCCACTGACTCCGACGTTTCGGCATGATCCCACAAGTCATTATCAAGGAATGATAAGTTCGAGTCACAGGTTTAGGTCTTATATAATTAAACAAATAGAGTTTTCGCTGTGGTCCGTTTCCGAAGACGTACACCCATCCAAGGTTGTTCTTATGTAGTTAAACATTTTCAGTTTTCAGTGCGGTCCGTTTTCGAAGCCATACACCCATACAAAGTTCAGTTCTTATGTGATTAACCACCTTCAGTTTTCAGTGTGGTCCGTTTCGGAAGCCGTACACCCATCCAAGCGTCGACCACGCTCCATGTTGCCCAAACGTGGTTTATCAACTTGAATCCAAGACGCGGAAAACCCAAGAAAACTTTCTTATTCATACTTATATCCGCGAAAATCTGCAATATAACATATATATATATAAACTAATTAATCTAATTTTCATATAGTATTTAATATTAGAGTTACTTGTGATTGCTATGTTATAATATGCTTGTCCTGATATGTGAAAGAGAAAGCCACATGGCCTTAACTCCACCAGGCTAAATAAATAAATAAAAATATATTACCGGTATTCAGAAAAGTTGTGTTTTGTAGACACCATGCCGTACTACAATGAATGTAAACGCGAAATCGTGCATGTGATATTAATTTTGACATGAAATAAAAGTTCCTGATGAAAAGGAGTCAGACAGGAACTATGAATATTTCATTATTTCCATTATATTGATTTGTTCATAATAAATCATACAAAAATTCAAAATTAAATTATCAGCCATGTGAAAAATACAGCACGTCATACCATTCTAACCAACAAATATAGTATCTTGTTACAAACGCTTTACAATTAAAAACATCTATAATATTTACTGACTCGTTAAAAAAAAAACATTTGTTAAAATTATGACAGAAAGGCACACACTATGAGTAACACTAAGAAATTGGTATTGGAAGTAAATATGAATAAAACTAAGTATATGGTCACACATAAAAGTACATTATATAACCGAAATGGACAGCTAATGACAAATGAGGGAATTCAAATACCTAGGAACAATAATCATAAACAGGAATGAGATGCACAAGGAAATTAAACATAGGCTCAATTCTGAAAATGTGTGTTATTATGCATTGCAGACACTCTTGACTTCCCAACTCCTTTCAATAAAACTTTAAACTGAACATATGGGAAACACGGACTCTTACTTTAGGTAAGGAAAGGAGAATACGAGTATTTTAGAACAAGGCTCTTATGAAAATTTTTGGACCAAAGAGAGATAAACAGACAGGAGAGTGAAGAAGACTACATAACAGTGAATTTCATGGTCTTTATAGGAAGCCAGATATAATGACAACAGTTAAGTCTCGTAGACAGCGATGAGCAGGACATGTGGCACGAATGGCGAATGAAAGACGTGCATGGAAGCTTCTAGTAGGAACACCAGAGGGAAAACGCCCAGTTGGTAGACCAAGAATGAGGTGGGAATAACATTAACTTTGATTTGAGGGGAGTGGATTATACAGGGGATGATTGGAAAACATTGGCTCAGGATAGCTTATGTCCTCGCGGCCATGAACCTACGGGTTCGATAGTGCAGTGAGTTAGTTAGTTATGACAGAAAGTATTTGTAGAAGTCTACTCACGATTATACAGGGTGTTTGAGAATAAGTATTACAGACTTCTAGGGGTTGTAGAGGGTACTTTGTAGGTAAAGTTTTGATGAGGAACCCATGTCCGGAAACGAGTCATTTCGATGTAAAGTATGTTTGAAGATCGAAATACAATGAGTTGATATCCTGTTGACAGTCAGTTCAGCTGAGTCAGCGTACACGTCAGTTGGCAGTTAGTCATTGAGCAGTACAGGAGGAGACAGTACAAGGTAGTCGAATACACATTTGAAGAGTACACTGAGATGTTGATAATTTACGATGAAGCTGAACATAATAGTCGAGCTGTAAAAGGCGTGTGTGAATAACGTTTTCCGCATCGCCGCACTACATCGCCTCACTGTGATGGTTGTCCAGCGGCTCGTTTTTGTTTCCCCGCAGCTGTTATATGCAATTAAATACAAATATGCCGACTATAGCTACGTGAATGTTAATCATTGCCAAATATTGTCGCGGCACCCGCTCTTATATAAAGGGACAACTATCATAGTGAGGCGATAATACCATTTTCGTACTATGACATTTTGGAAACGTTTTGTTATATATTAGTTAATACCCGGTGTGCGCTGCTATTCCTAAATAAATTATGTGTTTTTGCGTTTATTGAATAAGTAAAAGAAAAAAATACGAGTATATCGCGTAATTATTTTTAGATACCCCTGGTGTTGCCCAAGAATCTACTCATCCCAATCTTCTTGGCACAAATTAGCTGAAAGTCGAAAATTGCGTTTTTATGTTTAGTTGAATAAGTAAAGGAAAAGTAATTATAAATTTTCTCTCTTTGTTACTGCAGCTAAAATAACCAATAAGCTACTTAATTACATTTCAAAATTACCTTCCATACAATCCAAATAGTAAATAAAATGTCATGTTCAAAAATCAAATATTCAAGCAATCACTGTAGTAAAGCTATATAGTTATTTTTAGATACCCCGTGCTGATTATCCGGGAATCTACGTATCCAGATCTACTTGGTATAAATTAGCTGAACGACAAAATTCGTTATTTTGAGTTGTCCGTAAAAGGATACCCGACCGGGAATCTACTTATCTCGATATTCTTGACAACAACGAAAGACAAAAACTGTGAGTTATCCGTAAATGATAAACATATGCTGCCGCGAACTGTTTTGATGAGGTTTTTGAGGTATTACATTCTGTGAACATTAATTTGGTGTATTTGTTATGGTCTATGCAGCATATGCCATATAAGCGTACAAAGGCTACTTTTTTCACGTTTTTCACTAAAAAGGGCGATTTTTAATTACAAAGGGCTTGAGAATTAAAGCTCTCTTTTAGCCTATAACGTTCCCGAGAAAATCATGAATATTTTACAAAAAGCCCCATCACAATCGGATGAACGGTATGACAGAGCACGCTTGCCCCGTCACCTATTTATCCCGATCTCCTTGGCATCAATGAAATTCAGAAATGACTCTTGTGAGTTTTCCGAAAATGATAAACATATGCTGTCGTAAACATTTTTGTAGAGTCTTTTTTTTTTAGATACTGAATTCTGTGTGCATAAAATGTATGTGTTTACTATGGTTTAGGCAGCGTAAGCCATTAAAAAGTTTAAAAAAAAAGACTTTTACACGTTTTTCACGAGATGCCCGAGAATCGGCTGAACATTTTGTAAAACGCCTCATTACAATCGTTTGAACGGTATGACAGCGCATAAAATACCAATAAAAAATAAACAAACATTCATTTTTATATATTTGATTAAATAACATCTGAATTGATTAAAATTTATAATGTGAAACATCCTATAAACTATAAGCAAATATACAGTTTGCAACAATGTTTACACACACATACACACACATACACACATATATATATATATATATATAAATTGTTGTTTACCCTACATAGTATTTTCTGGAAACGCATCCGTTAAATTAAACCAATTAATTTTGTAGCATAAATTCCGAACTTAAGGGTTAAGTTGCTTCGTGAGTATCTACCGGTAGGATTATAAATACCGTAATTGCACTAACATGGACCTTACTAGTAAATCATTAATTAAGTAATTGTAGTGCGTGGAATAAGCAAACTGATATTACGGGCTCGCTTCACTAATCTGTGGACCGTTAAATGCTAGCTTTGGATGTTGCTTTGTCCACATAGTGCAAATTGGCTAGAGTCCATCATAAATGTACCATATCGATATTATTTTATTTAACGACGTTATTTGGCATCTTAAGTTATTGACTTTGTAGTTTAAATCCAGGCGTGAAAGATTCGAAAATATTTGCACACAGTCCTTTTATTTCAGAATTCAAGATATTTAATGTGCAGTAAATCAACGACCCGAGACACACAGGTTCAGTTCTCTTCCCAAGAAACCTATACCCAGGAACTTTATTTTTAAAAATACAATGATCCTTGCCAGGTATGAACTATCGAATATAGGA
This sequence comes from Diploptera punctata, assembly GCA_030220185.1. Classification (NCBI taxonomy): domain Eukaryota; kingdom Metazoa; phylum Arthropoda; class Insecta; order Blattodea; family Blaberidae; genus Diploptera; species Diploptera punctata. The sequence continues at coordinate 246,620 of JASPKZ010001577.1, read as the reverse complement.
CCTAATATTCCTGTATGATTAATTTAAATTAATTTGATTGCTTTCTTTTTTTTTATTACCGATAATCCACCAACATAAATATAGGACCGACATAAATGTAGACTGCAGTACCACATCTTCAGATCTTTATAACTACATTAAGTTTACTCACATATCCCAGGATATAGTAATATGGGTACCATGCTTACAAGAAATACTATATTTTCTTAATCTTTAAATATTCAAGATTATATTTATTATAAAATTAACAATACGTATAATAATATATTACTTCGCTTCTGGATGGTACTTGTGCCATTTAGTGCCTGTCCCAAGCCCGGATAAATAAGGAGGGTGAATGCCCGGTTGATAGCCTTGGGGATTGTATCAATGTTAAGTAGATATAACTGTTAAAACAAAAGAATAGTATAGTTGTCAGTTTATCTGGCAGTGCAACCAGCAAATCCTATCCCTTAAAGGGAAAGGTGAGTCGAGTGAGTATCTGGCGCCTATAAACCGGGTCCTCTTGGCTAATGCATGGTAACCCTAACGGAAGAGTTCCTTGTCCTCCAGGTTGGGGTTTGTGCGGGGATTGACTATTCTGCACCGTAAAGAACTAACCGTTGAGGACTAGACGCGAGTTGTTACGCCAAACATGATGTTGTTGATTATCCGATTGAGGGTCTTTCCACTTTTCAGCGGTTGCCCTTTTACCAGCCGGCTGCTGGCCCTTCATATCCACATGTGTCAATCACAGAGGTAGATGATCAACAGCCAGTGTAGGGGTGACATGTGGTTAGCATGTCGAGTCCCCCAGCCGTTATAGCTGGTTCCTCAACCTGGAGCCGCTACTTATTGTAGCTACCCAATTGCCTCACGATGCTGGGTGGGCACCGGTCCCATACTGGCCGAAATACCATGAGAAAATTTCTTCCCCCATGGAGACTCGAACCAGCGCAAGTCCCGTAGCTCTGCGCCAAGGCTTCCTACCTTAACATCTCGGCTACGGCGCGGGACATGTTGTTGATTATAAGAAACTTTATTGCAATCATGTTTCTCTTAATATATATTTCTTTAAGTGGGACCTGTTGGACTAATGGTTACCATCCTCGTCTCTGGTTCCACATTTCACGGGTTCAAACCCAGCTGGAATCGATGGATATTTCAGGGCGTAAAAGTATGGAGTGTAAATTCCTTGGGAGAGGAACTGTAGCAGTTAGACCCATGATATATTTAGGGCATCTAAAATAACCTCAAGCCTAAAAAAAAAAGACCTTTGCTCAAATTTTTCCAGCACTTTCACGCCCACATATAAATTAAGGCGCTGTTAAAAAGCATGATTCAATAAATAATAACACGTCTGCTTTTCTTGAAATATACCTATTCGTCTATTTAGAGAGTATATAGCTTATTAATAAACAATCTGACAAATTGAAGAGTTATAAAGATATGCCTGCAAACGATAAAAAAATATAGAAACAAACCTATTCACGCAGTGTTTTGGTACTGATCTTGTAAGAATTGACAGGTATAAATTTATTCAAGTTTATTTGTTTTGTATCAGCACATATTCTGATATTTGTTTGGTTAACCATTGGTCTAAATATTCATTCTCCAAAGTTATCAAATTTTATTTATAATTTTAATGCATGGTCCAAGAAAATAGTAATATATATATATATATATATATATTACATTTTTGACATTGAGCAATGCAAGCTTAATCTAATATATAAATATGAACGTTTGTTTGTATGTATGTTGTTTGTTTGTTTGTACTTTATGCGCGGCCATACCGTTGACCCGATTGTGATGGTTTTTTTGCAAAATGTTCTGGAATTTCCCGGAATGAACATAGACTATAATACAGTTGTGATACTCAGCTCCTACACCCTTAAAAATCGCCCTTTGTAGTGCAAAACGTGAAGCAAGTAGCTCTTTGGACGCTTAAATGGCTTACACTGCCTAAACAATAAAAAATACACAAAACTAATGTACACAGAATTGAATATCTCAAAACGCTCTACAAACAAGTCCGCGACAGCATCTGTTTATCTCTTGCGGATAACTCACAATAACCATTTTTGTCTTTCATTGACGCCAAGAAGATCGAGACAAGTACGTAGATTCCATTTTCCTTATTTAACTAATCATAAGAAGTACATTAATTTTCGTCTTTCAGCTCATTTATGCTAAGAAGAACGGGATGAGTAGATTCCTGGACAACGCCTGACAGTGGCGTATTTGACCGATTAAGCGGCCAAAAGTCGATTTTCTGAAATTTATTCTAGACAAGAAAAAACTAGCACATAGCAGAGCTGAATAATCAGGCGATAATAAGGAACCCAATTTTCATGAGTCAGTGTTACCTTGAGTCTGTACGATCAATCTAAAATTGACTGCTTCTCATAATGCAAGTATTTTTTCTCGGCGCTCTTAGTACAAGCTTATGTTCCACATAGATTATTGCTGATTAGGGATTATATTTTTAAGTGAATAGTTATGGATTGTGATAAACCTATACGTATTAACATATTTTAATTGTTTAACCTCTTAATATAAACCTATACCTTTGTATTTTTTTTTCTCTTCTTTTTATGCATAGTAGATTCGAGCTGTTATTCCTTTTTTATTCATTGTGTCATTAATTTAATTTTAATTGTATTTAGTTTCATTCTATTATTAGACATTAATTTCATTATTATTCAATATGACAGATAATTAATTGTTCAATGACTATTATTGTAACTTTTTTTTGTATTCATATGTAACATGTTTGTCCTGTTTAATATGACTATTATTGTAATTTTTTTGTGTTCATGTGTAACATATGTTTGTCCTGTTTTATATGACTATTATTGTATTTTTTTTGTATTCATATGTAACATATGCTTGTTCTGGTGAGTGGAAGAGAAGGCCACATGGCCTTAACTCCACCAGGCTAAATAAATCTATTCTAAAATCTATTCTATACGTATTAACATATTTTAATTGTTTAACCTCTTAATATATATTTTGATTCAGATAAATCTTTATCAAATAAGGAATGTTTTTCGATATTTTCTGAAGCCAATTTTAACAAACTTACAGTATTTTAGTTATACTTTCGGGTATTTCCTGGCACTTTCCCTTTAGTGTCATAGAACGGTTGAAGTGTTGGCTCAGCGATTTCTTGAAAATTGGGCGCGGATTCGTGCGGTTTTCCATGATATGTAGGTATATTAAGGCATTGGTAAAAATGTTATATTTTTACTAAGTGATTATATCAATTTTAAATTTCTCGACTTTGTATTAGTGCCATCGGACGTCAATATATTGACTCGAAGGAAGCTGTTTAACATTATGCAACAGCAACATTTGCTGGATATTAATGAACAATTAGACGTATTGGAAAATTACCTTTTACAGTATAACACTTACTCAGTCGAACAAATAAAGAATCCAAACACAAATTTTCACATTTTTAGTCTGAATTGAAAAGAAAATGGAGAGCAGCAGATAAGAAAGGGGATATATTTCTTAAGAAAAATAGTGATTGGTTTGAGGGGAAATTCACAATTCCTAAGGTAGTGAGTCGAACAGGACGGCCAACGAAGACATTTCAAGATTTGAGCGGAGACGCAAAATAAGGATTTACGTAGATACCGGTGTCCTGACTTATGCTGCACAAGTGAAATTAAGAACTATGGGAAGAAGAGTTGCTTCTAAAGTACTCAAGGAAATAACCAGTTCTCCAAAGCGCGCAGGAAAATATAAGAAAGCATACTCTCTTAGTCTTCAGGAAGACAAAGCACAGTTAGCGGCATTAAGAGCAATGGCCATGTTTGTCGAAGCTGATCTTTCGAGAAGACAATATGAAGTAATACGGAACGTGAATAAAAGTATATATCCTTGCTACAGTGTACTACAAAATGCAAAAATGGATTGCTGTCCAGATAAAGATTCTTATATGTTACTGGTACTTCTGCTGCAATTAATTTGCAACAATTCTTGGATCTTACTGTTATACGATTGCTGACACATTTAGAGGAAGTTGTACAGATTTTAAGTCGAGAAGAAAGCAGTTCATTGGTGTTAATTTGCAAGTGGGCTGTGATGGATCGCAATAACCTCAATATAAACAGAAATTTCAGACTGATGCTGACTCAGATGTAAATATTTTTCAGAGTTATTTTGTACCACTTCAACTAATTTGTAGTACAAATAATGATAAATTGATCTGGCAGAATCCAATTTCTTCTTCGGCACATTATTGTTGCCCCTTTAGAATAAGATTAGTTAAAGAATCTACTGATATAGCTAACGATGAAATAGAATATGTAAAAGCTCAACAAATATTCTACAAAACACTAAAATGACATTAGGAAAGATATTATTTTCTGTCAAGCACACAATGACTCGCACCATAGTTGACGCTAATATATGTAATGCTGCCACTCAAACAACTTTCAGGTGGTACAACATGTAAAGATTCTATCTATCTATCTTCGGGTTTTTACAGCTGCTGCCGTCTTCCCGTGCCAAACCTCCAAAGCCTACGGTCTTGGGCATCTTCGATGCTTTGCCATCTAGCTTGCATTACTGTCTTCATGTTTTCCTTCCATATTACTAATTATTTAACAAATTCAAAAGAAGTCAAACCAGAAATACTTCAATTCGGTTTATCTATTCTCCATGCCAGAATTCGTATATTTGAAAATATATTGCATCTGTCCTCTAAACCACCTGTTAAGAAATTACAGTTACGATCAGATAGAGACAAAGGCATTGTCAAGCAGAGAAAGTCAGATTTCCAACGGGACATCATAAATAAAATGGGGTTGATTGTTGATGTACTCAAGCACGGATTTGACAATACCAATGATGGTAATAGTAGTAGACGATTTTTCATAGACACAGAAATAGCTGCCGAAATAATATGTATTGATTAAAATCCAATATACCATTTCAAAGCAATACTAGAGCTCTGTGCTAGAGACCATATCAGGTGGACATCTAATTAACGTCCAAAAATTTGCAGAATATACCATGGAAACTGCTGAGTTGTTTGTCCAGTTATATCCATGGTATCCGATGACACCTACGATGCACAAGATTTTAATTCACGATCCCATTGTAATAGAGAACGTCCTGCTACCTGCAGGTCAGCCGTCCGAAGAGGCAGAAGATCAAGAAGAACAAGGAAGAAATATTTCGTCTGTACCGTCAAAACTACGCAAGGCAATTTTCTAAGGTATCGTGCAACCTATAGACGTGTTTTACTGCTATTGCTAAGTTCAAATCCAGTTCTCACTGGTATGAGGCCACAACCTAGAAAACGCACAAAACTTACATCTCTGGAACCAGATACAGCTGAATCATGAGATGAAATGGAAGTATCTTCTGATGAAGAACTGTGACTCTAATAATCACAATCATCATCATCATCATCAAAGTGATAACGTGTATAAACATTTATGTTAACTTTGTGTTTGGACTTAACTGCCAGCAAATGGGAAAGTAGAAATTTCAAGGATAACTTACATAAGGACAAATTGTGCACATAGTACTGCAGATTCTGGACATAAACTTAAAGTTCAGTGCTTGTAGTAGTGTCTTATTTAGGTATAATTGATTGTAACCGTGCTCTTTTTGGGGTGTAGTTCCTTATGTCTGTTCATAGTACTTAATAATTGGATTTTATAGTTTAAAAACGTATATATTTTTGTCTCCAAAAATGTACGACATTTCTCTTAAAATATGGTTAATTGAGTAAGGGGACACATTATAGTCAACTGAATTACAAAAATAATTTTGGCCGCATAAATCGACAATATACTCCACTGTGCGCCGGGTAAATAGCGCGGGGTATCTAAAAATAATTACGCTATACATTTTTCCTTTCACTTATTTAACTAAACACAAAACACATTAATTTTCGCATTTCAGCTCATTTATGTCAAGAAGATCGGGATAAGTTGATTCCTGTGCAATGCAGGGTAATCAGCACGGGGTATCTAAAAAGATATATAAATGTATAATTATTTTTGTTTTTACTTATTCAACTAAACATAAAAACACATTAATTTTCATTTATTTAGGCGTAGCAGCGCACGCCGAGTATTAGCTAGTATGATATAAGAAAAATAAATGCTCGGACGAGACTTGAACCCGGATCTCTGGATTGATAATCCAGTGTGTTATCGATTACGTGGTAGCGCACTGGAGTATCAATCCAGAGGTCCGCATTCAAGTCCCGTCCGAGCATTCATTTTTCTTATCATATATATATATATATATATATATATATATTGAAGTTAATGTAATTATTGTAAGAAAAGGAAAAATATTATTTTTATTATTATCAATATTATCATTATCATTATTATTATTATTATTATTATTATCATTAATAAAAATCCCGCTACATAGCCGGGCTATCTAGGTCATGATACATTGGCAAAAAAGCTACAGGGTAATCGCTGATTCGAGTTCCCATGACGGAAGAATTTTTATCTTGGATTTTCGGCCAAAAAGGGACTGGTCCCCAATTAGCATCATGATTAATTAAGGTAGTTATAATAAGTAGCCGTTCCCGATTTAGAAAATCAGCTATAATCTATATTAATACAAAAAATACGGGAATAATCCTAAAAATTGTTAAATATAATAATTGAAAATAATGAAATAATGATAAATATTCTTCCTTTATTAATAATCTTTATTGGTAAAGCTGCATGATTATTCATATCTAGAAAGCGAACATTTCTTTCATTTTAGGGAATACCCGATATCCTGACCACGTCACCCATTTACTGACTGGATGGTCATCCGTCACTCAGGCCAGTAGCTAGATTATAGCCCAAAAGCCTTTTAGAGTTGTCGTTCCATAGAATTAGATCATCATAATCCATCACGAATTAGACTTTGTGGACCTGTTTCGACTCCATCTAAGAGTCTTTTAAGAGGTCTTCCTGGTCGACGATGTCCTTTGGGTTTATACAGTAACATCATATTTGGAGTTATGTAATTATCTATTATTTTTACATGGTACAGCCAGATTAATTTATATCTGTTGAATTTTTCTTCTACAGATTCTATATCTAATTGTTCTAAAATTTCTTCGTTCTCTTATCGATCTAAAAGAGTGTATCCTGCTGTCATTCTGAGAAATGGAATCATATATTAGACATTAAAATAAGTGATACTGAAGATACATTACAATATCATCATCATCCGGTATCGTGGCAACTGCCGCCGTCTTCCGGAAACCATTCTGTCCATTCATCGATCGTTCTCCATTCCTCTGATATTCATAGCTGCTTGTACCCCTTCTATCCATGTTTTATTCGGTCTTCCTCTCTTCCTCCTTTCCATTGGGATCCATTCCATAACTATTTTAGGCAATCTTTGTTCTGGCATTCTTTTGACATGGCCATACCACTGTAATATTTTCTTTTCTATAATGTCTAGGGTGTCCGGCTCCTCTTGTACACCCATAAGTTCCCTTATTTATTTATTTCGTATTCTATCCATTCTAGATTTTCCAGCTGATCATCATAAAACACCCATTTCTGTACTTAAAAATCTTTTCATTTCCCTGGTAGGAATTTGCCAGACTTCAGCACCATATGTTAAAATGCTCTGAATTATGCTTTGATATATTTGTAATTTTCTATTTTTTTAAATATTTTTGCTCCACCAAACAGAGTTTAAAGCATTTATTGCTAATTTTGTTTGTGCGATTCTAGTTTTAATTTCCACTGTGTTATCGCCTGATTGGTCTAGTTTTGTTCCTAAATAAGTGCATTCAATACTAGGTTTTAGTTCTTCTGCATTGTTGAAATTTATATTTTCCATTTCTTTACAATATGTTATGCATATTACTGTGAGGAAGCAAATGCGCTAGTGGTGAAGATGGGGAAAGTGTATCCTTCCACCGTTGGTACAAGCGAATGACTGGCAAGTGGTATGATCAGTGGAAAACTACAGTAGTACACCTACTTGAAATAGGAGATGAAGTTAATGAAAGATCTTCGGAGTTTATATGCCTACGGGTTTCTGGATAATGTGACGTACAGAGAAATTAAATCAGCACTGATTTCCAGCTACTGTCTGGCAGACTTAAATGTGTATATAATGTGAATATAGGGTCTAACTTGATATACTGGTTAAGACTTTCACGGCTATCGTTAGGTATATTAACATAACTTTTACGCACAGAAGGTGATGAAACGTCGAGAAGAAAATACAACAAGACACGGCCAAAAAATCTCAGAAACGTATTTTAATATGCATTTCGCACCTTGCATTGTCACTAACAACTGACTATACACGACTAACGGAAAATTAACACTGTCATTGCAACCAAAGAGAAAGGTCTACTTCCTCCAACCGCTACTTACCCTTAACACGTTCTTTTAGTTCACAGTTTTTCCGCATTGAAAGTGAATGGTATCGAGTAATAAGTTATGTGCTATCTCAAAAGAAAATGAACTACAATTTTCTGTAAATAAAACAATCGTTATAGAACGAAAATGCTCTTCTCCGCTGCATGCAAAAATATGTATAAGAAACATAATAATAGATCAAGTAAACCATTTTAATTGCCTGCGATATGATGTAACATACGATAAACAAACGAGTGTCGAAAATAAATTGAATACATTCAGATAAGCCTACATATGTGGAACAATTCGAAAGTATTTAAACACACGAGGAAACAAACAAAATTAACATTTTTTAACGTTATGACTCTTCCTGTGTTCTTATATCGCTCGAAAATAGGACGTCGACTAAAATTCAACTATGAAAGAGAATCTGCAGAAAGGAGTTTCAGAGACATATAGCTGGATATGCTTTACTAGATAAAAAATATAGTAAAGATAAGAATGAGCTTAACATATTCAGCTTTGCAGGCAGAATCAGAGAATAATACAAATTTGGTTCGATCACATAATAAAGGATAATAAAATATAATAATAAAGGATAATAGGAAACGGAAAATAAAGAATCGATTTAAGGTAGCGAAAAATGAATGGAGAAAGTAACAGTAGTAGTACTTTATTAGACTAAATATAAGATAAATACAATATTATTTACAAATATGGGTCGCACGGGCAGTAAGTCATACGCCTACGTGCTGTTGATAGTCCATTACAAAAAAATAATGTTTGGTAATAATATAACGTAAAAAAAAGAAAACAATAATATTACAATTACATAATAATACAATAACATTATACATTAATTAGCTTGTGTAGAATTATTAAGAATTAATGATATTACATTTTGATAACATATTTATTTATTCATGAATGAGTGTGGTTTTTATTTTCCGCGATTTGTCCAGATATTTACAAAGTTTTATCCAATTTTCTGGATTTACCATTAACTCATAGCATGCCAATCTTTCACGAATTGAATTTAGACATATTTCCGGTAATAACTGACGCCTCCAATATTCTGAATCTTTACATTTTCTAAATATATGTATCTCGTCTTCAAAGCTCCCGCACATTGGACATATTCGCATATCGTGCAAGCACCAAGTAAGCCCTGATCTCAAAGCATAACAAAATAATTATTCATATATAAACCAGGAGGTGTAGATGTATGAAAGGCCAACAGCACGATGGTGAGGTTGGTTTTCTGCACGAGATCGAAACTGACCTTTTGCAGCTCAATCCGCGAATAAGATGACATTAAGATAACTTAAAGGGAAGCTCAAATTAATAAATATGGTTAGAATTTAAAGGAAATATCGACTTCTTTCAGAATAATTCAATTGCCTCCAATTTATGGAACTCCTATCATGTATGGGTGCCACGTATGCTGTATTTCGTTGAAGCTGACATAATACAGTACATGATGCACGCTGCTATTGGAAAAGTAAATCTCCACGAAATTGATTAATTAGAAATTTGCATTTGAATGAATGCTATTAAGAGAAGGCGTCCGTATTGATATACATGTTGGCATCCTACTGTGACTCAATTCTAATTAACATTTATTTATGATCGAGCAGAGGCGACTGGAATTTTAATTTTTCGCTCTGTTCCATTCTACGTGTTATCTTCCACCCTCGATAATCAACAATGACACATATTTGATTATTTCTGGCATCAGGTAGCCAAGATTACGCCTGTAATAAATCATATCCTGTTACTGTTTTTTATCTACAGGGGTTTTCATGTCTGGAAAATAGCATTGCTCTTAAGGAGCCAAACTTGCTAGTAAAGGTATCATTTTATGTGAGATTGATTTATTTGTTAATTCATTATAAATAAATAATGTAATTAATTAGTTCCACTTATAACTTTGGCAAGTTATGGAAATGCATTACAAGGACTCCTGAGGTACTATCTTCTCTCAAAGAACGTTAAAATGAAAATGTATAAAACTGTTATTCACCCAGTTATATTGTATGGATGCGAAACATGGACTCATACTTTCAGGGGGGAGAAAATATTAGAGGATTTGAGAATATAGTTCTTAGAAAATTTTTAGACCAAAGAGAAACGAACAGACACGCAAATGGAGAAGACTACATAACAGTGAGTTATATGATCTCTATAGGATATCGGGTATAATAAGAACAGTTAAGTCTCATGGACTGCGATGAGCTGGACATGTAGCACGAATGGTGGATGGAAGAGGGGCATGGAAGCTTCTTGTAGGAAAACCAGAGGAAAAACGCTGAGTTGATAGACCAAGAATGAGATAGGAGAACAGCATTAATCATGATTTGAGGGAAGAAGATTATACAGTGGATTATTGGAAAACAGTGCAGGATAGGGATGTATGGAGAGATTATGTGCGCGCGGCCATTAATCTACGGGTTCGACAGTGTCAGTGAATTAGTGAAATTTTGCCAAGAAAGTGGATGTCCAACTTAAAAACAAATAATGTAACTTATAATTATCACATAATTATTATTATTATATACAACTTTCCTCATTAGAGGATTGCCAAGGACAAAGTGATACAGACAATTAATTTTTGAATTTATGAAATACATTTTGTAAATACACTAAAAAAATTCAAATTGTAGGCCCAATTGAAGTATACATACTACAAAGTGGAAATTTTGTAAAAATGGTTTCTTAAAATTGAAATTGATCCTCTAATGGCAGCGATGGCAAGTTTAGGAATATACAACCTGTCCAAATCTAAGGAATCCCAAAATTTGGCTAAGAATCCTGGTATAGTACCTATTGCCCCGTTCATCAATCCTGTGACAGTTGTACTATCTAGTTGGTATTTATCTTTGTAATAGTCAATTGTTGGCTTATATATGTCTTTCTTTTGAGAGTCAACTTCCTCAGGTTGGCCACTATGAGTCTCAAAACGAATTGTGGGATCTAATATCATACCAATTTTAGAAGATGGTCTAAATGCAATAATATCTATTCGTCTGTTACTCCCATTAGTGGCCACACCATGGACTTCCTCATAAACTGTGTATCCAAAATCTCGCAAGGCTTCTGCCATCATATTTCGAATAGTGTGGTGCCGAATGTTTCTCAGTGATTCTCCAAACGGACAGGCCCCAAGGACGTGTGCAAGGGTTTCGTGCTTTCTGCAACAACGTCTACGGAGGGTATCGTCCCTAGACCTGCCCTGCAAAGAACGCACCGCCGATACATTGGCTTGCATTTAATCGCTTCTCTCCATTCGGAACAAGACAGTCCCTGATGATCATGGATCCATTAATTTGCTGGTGTATAGTTAAAGGAAGGTCAAAAATAGAGTACTAACTACTATACTCTAAAACTACTGGCATTTCTTTGGTTACAATCTATAAAATTACAAATGTTGATGTTGTTCTTTAGTAACCACATTAAAATAATCACAATATAGATTCTAGTAGCAGTTGTGTAGATAATTGTGCTGTAATCTTTTAGTAGTAGAAGTAGTAGTAGCACTTTATTAGACAAAAAGTAAGATATTTACAATTTTATTTACAAATATGGGTCGCACGGGCAGTAAGCCGTACGTGCTGTTGACAGTCCGTTACAATAAAGTAATAATTGCTACTAGTGTGAAGAAAAATAAACAACAAAAAAAAGCAATAACAATACAATTACATAAAGAAAACGCAATAATATTACAATTAAATAATAACACAATAGCATTATACACTAAAAAAAAGCAATAACATTACAATTACATAAAGAAAACACAGTAATATTACAATTAAATAATAGCACAATAGCATTATACAATTACATAAAGAAAACGCAATAATATTACAATTAAATAATAACACAATAGCATTATACACTAAAAAAAGCAATAACATTACAATTACATAAAGAAAACACAGTAATATTACAATTAAATAATAGCACAATAGCATTATACAGTAAAAAAACATAACATTACAATTACATAAGAAAACACAGTAATATTACAATTAAATAATAACACAATAGCATTATACATTAATTAATTTATATATAATTATTAAGAATTAATGTTATTGCATTTTGATAACATATATTTATATTGATGCTGTACGTATACCAGACTGAGAAGAGAGATGTATATAATTCCATCTCCGTCACATAGTCTGCGGCATCAGATGGCAACAGGGTTCCAAAAAGAGCAATACTATTTTGTGACATGAAAAACTATATACAGTAATCTCACTATAGGTTTGAATTCATCTGTAGAAATCAAAACTCGTGTGGGATTTAATGACCATCAGACGATAAGATGAAAAAAACGTATATAAAAACTACTGGAAAACAATAAAACATTAATTTACTTACTAAAATACTAAACTGTCTTGAATTTGAACCATCTCATCTTTACAATTATTACACTAGATGGCAGTAGTTTATAATGATGAGTTCATTCTCTTGTTAACAATTTCGCAAACTATACAATCTTCACTGAACTATATGGACGATTACAGAAGATTTTTACTGAATGACTCAGTTGATTATCTACAATATATGTGGGGAACAAATAACTAACTCACTGGCTCACTCAAACCTAAGCTATCCATACATCCCTATCCTTACATAATGTTTTCCAATCATCCCCTGTATAATGTACTTCCTTCAGATCATGGTTAATGTTATTTCCCATCTCATTCTTGGTCTACCCCTCGGCATTTTTCCTTTAGTTTTCTACAAGAAACTTCCATCCCCGCCTTTCATTCCCCATTCGTGCCACTTGTTCTGCCTTTCGCATGATATGTTACTTAACTGTTCTTATTTTATCTGGCTTCTTATAAAGGCCATGTAGTTCACTGTTACGCAGTCTTCTCCATTCACCCGTCTGTGGTACAAAAATTTTCCTAAGAACTTTGTTTTCAAGTACTCGTAATCTTATTTCCTCCCTTAAAGTAAGAGTCCATTTTTCGTATCCATATAATAAGAACTAAGTGAGTGCTTTATAGTGGAGCAAAAAAATTCAGTTTGAAATGTTGGTACAAAAACCTAGGGAGATTATAAAGACTATTTAACTCATGCCCCAAATGGCAGTCAATGACCAATCACATTTTAATGAGTTTTGATTTACAACCAATCACAGTCTTTTTTACCTCGATTTTATCACTTTCATTTTATCTAGTGGCTTCCAGACTGCATATATAGTGCACGAATGTAACCAGGTTCTGCTTCGACATATAATATAAAAACATTCGTACCAATTGATTAATTATACCACAAAAAAGAAACCACTGTTTGCACTTTCTTACACGTATCATTTCTCACGAATTAACGTTGCAAAACAATATAATTGACATATTTACTTCATAGGACATCAGAAATTAATCAATAACCTGTAATGATATGTTTCACTTTTCCTCCACTAGGGTGCATTCTTACAATTTTGTGATTCTATTTGGCAATAAATATGATCTGGTTGAATTGGATGAAGAAACAAATATAACGTTTCTCATTTGTTTCCAAATATCGCCGTTTACATTAAATATATAATTATTTAAAAATAACTATATTTAAATAATGATTTGTGAGTAAACAGCTTAATTTTGTTCGTTAAATAGCCCTAACAAATACCACTCTTGATTTCCAAATTCTCTAGATAAATTGGAAATCACTCCTGGCATTACTTAGTCCAATGTGCGGGAAATTTGAAGATGAGATACATATATTAGGACAATGTAATGATTTAGAATATTGGAGATTACCGGAAAGATTTCTAAATTCAAATCGGGAAAGATTGGCATGCTACGAGTTATTGGTAAATCCAGAAAATTCGATAAACTTGGGTTAATTTCTGGACAAAACGCGGAAAATAAGAACAACACTCATTCATGAATAAATATATGTTATCAAAATGCAATAGCATTAATTCTTAATAATTATATATAAATTAATTAATGTATAATGCTATTGTGTTATTATTTAATTGTAATATTACTGTGTTTTCTTACGTAATTGCAATGTTACGGTTTTTTTAGTGTATAGTGCTATTGTGCTATTATTTAATTGTAATATTACTGTGTTTTCTTTATGTAATTGTAATTTTATTGCTTTTTTTAGTGTATAATGCTATTGTGTTATTATTTAATTATAATATTATTGCGTTTTCTTTATGTAATTGTAATGTTATTGTTTTCTTTTGTTTTGTTGTTTATTTTTCTTCACACTAGTAGCAGTTATTTCTTTATTGTAACGGACTGTCAAAAGCACGTACGGCTTACTGCCCGTGCGACCCATATTTGTAAATAATATTGTAAATATCTTACTTTTGTCTAATAAAGTGCTACTACTACTACTACTACTACTACTACTACTACTACTACTACTTATACTAATATATACTAAGGAGGTGATAAAAAATTGTGAGATAAGGTGTCATGATTGTTTGAAACATATCCTTCCGTGCAGTTGTATTGGTCAAAAGTAGTATGACGTAGTAAGGAATGAAATTGTCATTATAAATATTTCTCATATAACAAATAGTTGTATAATACGTATTTATTGTTGTTATTGTTATTATTATTATTATTATTATTATTATTATTATTATTATTATTATTATTATTATTATTATTATTATTATTATTATGGTTGTCGGCCGCGGTGGACTAGTGGTTATGCTCCATGCCTCTGGTTCCGAGAGTAGCGGGTTCAAACCCGGCCGGGGTCGATGAATTTTTTAGGACGGAAAAATCCAAGGAGCAAGTCCTCCGTGGTTCCCGAGTCTGAAGAATTTCAGGCTCGTAAAAAATCCTTAGGCCTGAATGAAAAGTCCTCTAAGCAAAATTTGCCGAATTTTCCCGTCCTTGTACTACCTTGGTTTCCTAGATGTCAATATGAGGCGGAACGCTGACCACGGACCACTCAAAATGACATCTATACGAAAACAAGTATAACAAAATTAGTATGGTTCAAATCCTTCCCTGTAAGGGGAGAGCGCCTAAATCTCTATAAAGGGAAAACATGGGCTTACAATACAATACAATTATCATTATTATTATTATTATTATTATTATTATTATTATTATTATTATTATTATTATTATTGTAGTTGTTGTTCTCTGAAAATAACAATCCCAATAATGCATATTATCCCAGATCAAGACCAGGTTCAATTTCTGGCCATAACACAGGATCTCTTCCCTTAAAGGGAATTATTCCCGTGGTCACTCAGAGTCTGGAATTTAGGTTAAGTCATGTGACCAGCTTTAAAAAATCGTCCTTACTCGACTGTCCCGAATTCTGCTGAGAATTGATATCGGTGTACACGTATGTTTAAAAGGAACGTCTGTGAAATTGTAGGTTGCAACGGCGTGGGGTCGTCATAGCATTTACTCAGCTGTATGATGGAAATATATATTACAGTTTATAATGACTCGTAATGCAAAATGATAGGTTATTTTATTTTATAACACAATTTAACATCTAAGTTCATTACACACATTAGCTTCACAATTCAAATGTAGCAGTGACAAGGCCAACAAATTTTACTCTGATATTTTTCAGCTTTGAGGTTATTTTGCGTGCCGTAAATCTACGATACAGGCAGAACCCAGGGCTTTATTTCCATTCGGAAGGAACCCTTACTCAGGATATTCTACTTTGAAATATTCACTTACCTCGGCCGAGATTGAACCAGCTCACCTTGAAAATAGAGTCGAGCATAGTAACCCTTAGTTCACCAGGACTGATTACTTTGCTAAATGTTCAGCTTATAATTAGTAAAGAGCAGTTATTATTCTAAATACGTTTCTAGGAACTCATCATAACAGTATATATATATATATATATATATTTGTATGCCCATGTTTCCCTTAACATAGATTTAGGCGCTCTCCCCCTAGAGGAAAGAATTTGAACAATACTAATTTAGTTACACTTGTTTTCGTATAGATGTCATTTGAGTGGTCCGTGGTCAGCGTTCCGACACATACTGACTTCTAGGAAACCAAGGTAGTACTAGGATGGGAAAATTCGGTAAATTTTGCTTAGAGGACTTTTCATTCAGGCTTAAGGATCTTTTACGAGCCTGAAAATCTTCAGACTTGGGACCCACGGCTTAAAGTCCATCCCGGAGGACTTGCTCCTTGGATTTTTCCATCCTAAAAAAATCCATCGACCCTGGCCGGGTTTGAACCCGCGACCCTCGGGACCAGAGGCAAGGAGCATAACCACTAGACTACCGCGGCCGACTATATATATATATATATATATATATATATATATATATAAATTAGTGTGAGCGTATGTTTTCTGTCTGTCCTTTATGAACTAGAAAAAAACTTTACCGATTTGAATATGGTTTTCAACATAATTTAGAAGATGTTTCTGAGATAATTAAAGTTTATAATATATTATCGTACGTAGTGGTTAAGGTACTGCGCTACAAGCCGGAAGGTCGAGGGTTCAAGTCCCGGTGGGGTCAGGATTTTTAAACTGAGCCAAACCTTCTGGCGGCAGTATGACCCTGGGGTCGACTCAGCCTCTAACGGAAATGAGTGCCAGACGCTTGTTCTGGGGTAAAGGCGGCCGTCACGCAGGACTGACAACCCGGCTGACATCAAGTGCCAATTGTCTAGAAAGAGTGAGAGCCTTAACCTCCCACTACCCCAAGGGCCTCCTGAGGCCTGTGGTGGGAATAATTTACTTACGTAATACCGGGCCGGAGCTAAAAAATAAAAATAAGTAAATCGGTGCACTAAAATAGTCACTTTTTCGACGCTTAAATGGCTTACGCTGCTTAAACACCATATCATATACACTAAATTAATACACACAGAACGAATATCTCAAAAAAAAAAATAAAATGTCCGCGACTGCATATGTGTATCTCTTACGGATAACTCACAATCATCATTTTGTGTTTAAGCTCACTGACGCCAAGAAGATCGGGATAAGCAGATTCACGGGCAACACCAAGTAATCAGTACAGAGTATCTAAAAATAATTATGATATAGAAATGTATAATTATTTTTCTTTTCGCGTATTCAGTTAAACATAAAACACATTTCATTTATTTAGGAGTAGAATTGAACGCCGGGTATTAGCTATAGCAGATTATAAATGTTAAACATTTTAAGAAATGCCATACTCATGTAGGCCTATGTACTCATCAATAATTATACTGCCAAAGAAAGCCAACATGTGGACAAGGTAGTTTCATCTTGGGGAACAGCTGATTTTGTTAAACATTCCGTCCAAAAAGTATTTTATTCCCAACAAAATAATGCATTAAATTGTTTATTTCAACAAACCATGAATAGGTATTTCTCATACGTCGAACAAGTAAAATGCCTAGTAAATTTTGCTGATTTTTCGTTAGATCCATTAAGTCTGGACTTGGCCGACCTTGTTGTATGATGTCATTTTTCTCGTCGCAAGGCTTACACGAAAATTATATCTTGTGTATATTATAAATTATATAGAGACTCACATTAAGCTTCAGTAACATGGCTAATGACACGCACACGCGCGCACACACACACACACACACATATATATATATATCAGTAATAAAATTTAACCAAAACTTGTGAAAACATATTAATAGCACATTTGATCAAACTCGGTGCCGATATTAAATTACTTGTTGGTTTCCATAAATAACGTTGGCTATCATTCAGTTGTTGAGTTGTTTAATTAGATAACATACACAAAACTTCTTAAATTAATAGGTTCCTATACTGACAAATCATATCACAAAATTTGATTTCAAGTTGTTTCTTTCTGCTTTGTAAAAATCTAACATATACAGTAAATATAATTAATTTAGAAATATTATTTCAATTCCCAAATCTGCGAATCACGTTTCTCGTCTCGCATCAGCTATTATAGTTTTTTCTTCAAGGATTGCTTCGTGAATCGATAGGTCGAAATTTCATTGGACATTGTGAACAAGGTCAACAAAGTCGATGTTTCATGGTTATCAATAAACTTGTATTTTTTCCTTCGAGTTGTGACTTTGGCCGATCCAGATAGCTAGTAAAAAATTAATCAATATCAAATCGATGGCTTTAGACACAAGCTTCGTCTAGTATGAGATATTGCTGGTCATGGCAGCCACACATCGAAATGTATTATATATGTGTATATAATTTATTCATAACGTGATAGCTGGTATGTGTAGGGATAATGTGGATGTAGAAAGCTCTGTCGAGCTGATTCTTGTAAATTATAGTGGAGTAAGTTTACACCTTGGATCCGAGGAATACAGGGAAAACTCAGGGCAGTAAGCTGTAAGTCCCTATAATGCAGTTAGGGTTGAAGCCCTGTAGAGTTTCAAAATAGCAAAAGTAAATTTACAAACATATCATTTTTAACATTTCTACTTCTAATTGTTACCGGGTGGTCCGCAATGCAAATAATTTAGAATAAGTGTTTCAGACTTGGATTTTTATCCTTAATGATTAACGTAATAAATTTACAATAAAAGTGATTAATGTCGAAGTGCAAAGATATTCGTTTTTACTGATATATGTGTAAACTCCAATTGATTTTCGACAAGAAAACACATGGGAAATGATCTCATGTAACCTTGCTGATTCAGGAGAGCATAATATTTTTCGTTATTAACATTACAGCTTCGTTTATAGTAGATTAATGTTTATTGCTTATTTTTTTTGTTAGTATCGAATCTCTCGATATGTTCTGATCAATATATAAATATAAACAAATATTTCCAGCTTTTAAGGAGGAGAAACGACTGCATAAAAGTAATACTTTTTTATAAAAACATGTGAAGTGATGGCAATGAGATGATAGAACTTAGGCGACAAAAACAAAGGAAAAAAAAAGAGGATAGAAGTCTGGAATAAAATTTTAATAGGATGGAGAAATGTACCATAACCTCTCTTCAACTGCCAGGTTAAAAAGTGAAAATATATTTTATCATCTTCATGAACTGATAAGTAACTTCAATGCATAAAACACGGTAGCTAGCAGCAGCCACTCCAAGTCCTATGTGCACGAACATGTACACTTAGCAACAAAAAGAATAGGCCGACTCTTGATCTCGAATATTTAAAGTTCTAACGCGCGATTCACACGAATAAACTAATTGCACACTAGAGCTGCAATACGTTTCCCTTCTTGCTATGAAGTGCATTCTTTCTAAACGCAACGAGGCAGCGAAAACTTAGCTCAGTGCTTAGTAGCTTGATCCGTATACAAGAGGTCACAGGTAAGATTCCCGGTGAGGTTAACTTTTTTAAGTGTTAAAATGCTTTGTATTTTATTTGTATGTCCATTCTTAAAGACAAAATGTAATAATTAATTGAAAGAATTATTATTATTATTATTATTATTATTATTATTATTTATTTATAAACAGGATTACAGTGCAATAAAACATATTTCTATGCTCAAAGCTTTTTAAACTTTTATCTTCTTGCCCCAGAGGAAGGTAAGAAAGAAGAAACAAAAAAAAATTATAAAACATTACAAACATTAGTTGATAAATATACAAAAGATCATAATTTAATAATAAGTGGAGACTTAAATGCCAGAGTAGTCAATATCTAATGTAATAGGATATAATGGAGAAATAACAATAAATTATAATGGACAGGATTTGAGACAGTTTTCAGCCTATAATCAATTAAAAATAATGAATACCTATTTCCGAGAAAAGGACATACATAAATATACAAGAAGTGGATATAACTCAAGATCAATAATTGACTATTTAATCGTAAACAACAAGCTAGGAGCCTTGGTAACAGATGTGAGAGTACATAGAGGCAGCGATATATCTCTAATCACTATCTCGTTTGCTAAGTAACAACAATAAACCTACTAGCTTTAATGGCGGAAAAATAACATAAAGAACAAAAACACCCAGAACAAGTATATCAAGTATATTTATTACAAGATCAAGTTATTACACAACTATTAGGAAAGCAGAATGAATAAATATATATCAGAATGATAGCGACGTCAGAAGATATAAATACTTAATGGCGAAAAAGATATCAAAGGTAATGCATTTAAAACAGCAAATGAGATATTAGGAAAGAAAAAATAGAATAAGAAATAGGAAAGGCTTGAGAACTTGGAATGCGAATATACACAACTGCAATGAATGAAAAACAAAAGCATATCAGACATACTTACGACTGAAAACAGAAGACTCTTATGAAGACTAATAAAATGACAAAGGAGAATTGCCTCCAAAAGCAGTATAAGAAAAGCCCATCAGGAGTCATGGAATAAAATTTATAAGCTCAGTAGAACATGATATGTATGGAAGACAAGGAATAGGTTATAAATTAGTGAAACATCTCTTAAATCAGACTGAGAAAGATTCTGCCAGATTGAATATAATCCCAGAACAAGAATGGATCCAACATTAGGAAATAACTTTGGAAAAAAAGGGGAAATTGAAGGAAAAGAGAACCACTAGAAATAAATAACAGTGGAACATATTAATGTAATAGACATAAATGAATTAGACATGGCTTTGAAAACCACTAACAATAGGAAAGCAACAAGGATTAGATAATATGAATATGGAGTTAGTCAAATGTAGGGAATATTGTTGAAACTACGAATTACTTCATTTAATTAATATATGTTGGCAGACCTAATGGGATTCCACCCACTTGGAAAACAGCAATTGTGAAGTATAATGACAAAATAGGAACCCGTAGAAATTGCGCGAGAATTATAGAGGGAGTTAGCTCGGAATGAATGACCGGGCTAAAAGATATATGACGAAAATAATGAATAATAGATTGAGAAACAATAACAGAAGTAGTAATAAATGAAAAGCAAAGTGGATTCAGCAAGGGAAGAGTCATGGATAGACAATGCATTTACAATGAAACAACTTATAGAAAAGAGAAGAGAACACAACTTAGAAAATCACATAGGATGTATAGATTTGGATAAGGCCTTCGCGCGAGTACAACAGACAAAAAATTAGGGGACATATTACGAATGAAAGGATACCCGCTGTGCCTTTTGTAAACAATAAAAAAATTAATATGAAGACCCAAATAGAATTATAGGTACCCGGATTCATAAGTACCGATACAATCAAAACAAATACTGGATTACGACAAGGATGTAGTTTATGACCCACTTTGTTTAATATATATATATAGAACGATATTTTAATAAATGAACAGTTTTAGTGAATCCCGGAATCAGAATGAATAAATCCAGTTGTGCAGAAATAATCTTCTATTTTGCTGACGATGTAATCAGAATACAGAAAAATGAAGACGACTTACAGAAATCAATGCATGCATTAAATGAAATAAGTAAATTATACGATCTAAAGATTTCTGTAAGAAAAAAGAAGACCTTGGCTTTTAGAGGAAGAGATCCAGTGAGATCCAAAATTATCTTAGAAAATCAAAGTATAGAACAGGTGTCTAGTTTCAAATATTTGGGCTGTGATGTTGGCTACAATGTGGAGAGGGATATTGACTCCAAAATAAATAAATTTCAGACGGTGTGTGGAACAATACAAAGAACAGGGTTCAAGTCCCGGTCTGAGCGTATAATTTTTCTCTTTAAATATGATTTATCCATCATTGAGATGTACGAAATCAATAATAAAATCTTGGAAAAAGCCGTACTGGCTGTAATATATAATTCCCAAATATGTCCGTCTTATAAGAGAGCCGCCATTTGCACGATAGAATCATGGTTTCATCAACAGCTTTGTGGATGGTAATTACAATTTATATAGAGATGGATTTGCGTTTTAGAATCGGTATTTTGCTCAGGTTAGCTCAGTTGGTAGAACACTTGGTCGAGAGAACCAAGGTCCCCGGTTTCAAGTCCCTTTCTGAGCGTATAAAAATTTTCTCTTTAAATATACATTTAACCATCCCCAATTTTGAGATGTACGAAATCAATAATAAAATCTTGGAAAAAGCCGTACTGGCTGTAATATATAATTCCCAAATATGTCTTCTTAATAAAGGAGCCGCCATTTGCAAGATAGAAGCATGGCTTCACAGCATTTGGTGGATGGGAATTACAATGTATATAGAGAGGGATTTGCGTTTAGATCGGTACTTGCTCAGGTAGCTCAGTTGGTAGAGCACTTTGTCTACAGAACCAAGGGTCCCGGGTTCAAGTCCCGGTCTGAGCGTATAATTTTTCTCTTTAAATATGATTTATCCATCATTGAGATGTACGAAATCAATAATAAAATCTTGGAAGAAGCCGTACTGGCTGTAATATATAATTCCCAAATATGTCTTCTTAATAAAGGAGCCGCCATTTGCAAGATAGAATCATGGCTTCACAGCATTTGGTGGATGGGAATTACAATGTATATAGAGAGGGATTTGCGTTTAGATCGGTACTTGCTCAGGTAGCTCAGTTGGTAGAGCACTTGGTCTAGAGAACCAAGGGTCCCGGGTTCAAGTCCCGGTCTGAGCGTATAATTTTTCTCTTTAAATATGATTTATCCATCATTGAGATGTACGAAATCAATAATAAAATCTTGGAAAAAGCCGTACTGGCTGTAATATATAATTCCCAAATATGTCTTCTTAATAAAGGAGCCGCCATTTGCAAGATAGAAGCATGGCTTCACAGCATTTGGTGGATGGGAATTACAATGTATATAGAGAGGGATTTGCGTTTAGATCGGTACTTGCTCAGGTAGCTCAGTTGGTAGAGCACTTGGTCTAGAGAACCAAGGGTCCCGGGTTCAAGTCCCGGTCTAAGCGTATAATTTTTCTCTTTAAATACAAAGAACATTCAAAAATAAGATTAGAAAAGAAACCAAGATAAAAATGTATAATGTTATGGCGGTTCCCACAATATTTTATGGATGTGAAACTGGGGCTCCAGTGAAAAAACAGAAGGATAGAATACAGACGGCCCAGATGAGGTTCATAAGACAAGTAAAAGGATGTACAAGATTTGATAGAATAAGAAATGAGGATAAAAGAGAAGAATTGAAAGTACAGCCTTTATTGGATAAAGTCACGAATTACAGGCAGAAATGGATTGATCACATGGATGGAATGAGTAAGGAGAGATATCCATTGTTAGCTAGAAATTATCAAGCAAGAGGAAGACGATGTTGGAAGGCCTAGAAGACGTTGGGCTGATGCATTATGAAGTCGGAACGGGCAATTGCCTAATCCCTAGAGTGATGATGATGATGATCTTTCTCCAGTCTTCTCTATCTTCTCATTCCAATTCTTCCAGACCTAGCTCCCTCACACCTCCTCTTAAATCATCCATCCATTTAAATCTAGGTCCACCTCTCTTTCCTTTTCCAGGTGGAATCCATTCCAAAGCATGTCTGGATAATTTTTATTCTGCCATATATGACCATAACATTCTAGTTGTCCATATCTCGCAAAATCTAATATTGAATTTTGGACTTTAATTTGTTGTGTGATGATTGTATTATAGATTTTTTTTTCAATTTAGAATGTCCAGTTGAGCGTCTGAAATAATCCGTTTCAGTACACATAAGCTTTAAACTCAATTTTTTATTCAACTGCCAAGTTTCTGCACCGTATGATAGCGTAGATAATGGATTTATAAATATCTAATTTGGTATCTATTCTTATGTTCTTATCCCACAAATCTTTGTTTAGCATTGTTATTACCGATGTGCCTTTTTAAATTCTACATTTTACGTAATTTTCTTGGGTACATTTTGAGTTAATTTTGATCCCTAGGTAATTACATTTTTCACATCCTTTGATACATCACATTATTATTATTATTATTATTATTATTATTATTATTATTATTATTATTATTATTATCATTGCCCATGGCTTTCATGAAATTCTTCATTAATCCTAGCTTGGTATATAACGGAGGTAGATACACATTTTTAGAATTACACAATGCTTCATGTTCCACATTTTTCTGTCCAGGAATGAATGATTTGCGTTTATGCCATTATTTTCTGATGTAATGGTTTCTTCTGTCCCTACTATCCCAAAGACACAAAAAACAACGGTACTTTGTGTAACCAAGCTGCAGACCAAAAATAAGTGCAATTACCTTGAAATCGCCAGAAATATTCCATTCATACACTGCATATAGAAGTTTTGCCGATATAAATTGAAATTTTTCCTATGTTTCTTTCATACTGCCAGAGTGAGTCACAGGTATTGATGGGAAATTATTTCCATTATGCAGAAGCACTGCTTTTAAACTAGCTTTGGAGGAATCAATGAACAAGCGCCATTCTGTTGGGTTATATTCAGTACCTAATGTCTCCATAAGAGAAGAAATGTTATTACAAAACACTATGCCATTTTCTTCAGAAAAATATTCTTTAAATTGAGAATGACGACTACGAAAAGTACATATCTTTGTATTCTTTTGAAGAAGATTCCATCCTTTTAGCCAGGAACCAAGCATTTCAGACTGGCTTTTGGATAACTTTAAATCTCGTATGAGATCGTTGAGATCTTCTTGTGTCAATAAATGAGGGTCAGATGAACATCTTTGTTCAAAAGTTATTTCACCAAAATCCGTTTCTTCTTCTTCTTCCTTACCTCCATCAGAATCCGAACTCTCTTCATCTAATGTCACATGTTCTGGAGGCTTTCGTATGGGCAATTCTTCGCAGTGTGGAACTGGTCTCATTGCAGATTGCAAGTCAGGGTACACCACTGGATGTTTTGATTTTGACGTAATCCCTTTAATGTTTGTTAAGCAGAAATAACAGTCAGAGGAGTGATCTTTGGGTTCCCTCCAAATCAATGGACATGTGGCGTATACCATTCTTCCATGCAGTGAGAAGCCTATTGCACGATAAACAACAGATATGTAGGACCCAGGTCCTTGTTTGGTCCCTCACTTTACACCCAAAATAAAGTTCATAACACTTTGTTTACTAATGGAGTAAGGTTTCGCCTTTGGGACTTGAGTGTCACTTCACCACATGTATAACAAAAGTTGTTAGGATGATTTAAACAAACCCCAGGCATTTTGTAATTAGCAACAAATCAAAATAAATAAATTTGTAAATAGGTAATATACAATAGTCCAGACACAACGCAGTCAAAATTACGTGTTTACTGGTTCACTATCTCACAACTAACATCGTTCTAAAGAATTCATGCTACCCTAGATCATGTTTGCGCATGTCTGTACATGTCTGGACCTTGCACAACGGTAGAAACGGTACCATTTGAGTCAGCTCATTTGGTTTTATTTTACAAGACAAATGGACGAAAAAAGTTTATTAAAAATTAATCATTTCAATCCATTAATTGAAATTGAAATAAAAAAACTGTGGGCGATGGAGAAATTCAGAATACATATTTGAAAACACGATAAAAAACTGCATTAAGTTCAACTATTGTTACTCTTGAGAAAAATTCATGTTGACCAGTGTGATTATCCTAGATTATGAGGTTTATATCAATTTGTTATTTAAGATTTGTTTTTTTTAAGATTATCGAGAATTAGACGGTTTTTTTAGTATTTATTTTACTATGAATGAATTATATACTTATAATGTTGTTAATTTTGTAATTGATCAGTTCCTTACCCTGTGCATATTTATAATTACTAAATGGAATAGCTCATTTCAGGAGTTATTTAAAGTTTCTAATGACATCATCATCATCATCATCATCATCATCCTCATAAAATCCTGTCGTTGGATCTGAATTCAGCTGATGCCTCTTGTGCTTTTTAGGTTTGCCAAAGTAGTAAATTTAAATGTAAATTTCACTTAATATTTACATTAATACACTATTATATTTTAAATAGACCATTATTATTATTATTATTATTATTATTGTTGTTGTTGTTATTGTTGTAGCACAAAAATAAATTAAACATTATTATGGATTACAGAGATTCTTGCTGTCCTAACTTGTTTCAAAAACATTAAAATGAAAATTTATAAAACTTATTCTCCCAGTTGTATGGATGCGAAATATTCTCCACCTGCAGACGTCCACGTGTATTTATGAACATCTTTATGCTGAAATGTTGTGCTCTTAATAATAAATTTCTCTAATGTGGCAAAAATAACAATCAATCCCATTGATATTATCTTCATAAAGACTGAAATTGCCTACTGTTGGCCTGCATATGTCTTTCTGTCCAATTTGATAATTGCAATCTCCAAACAAATATTTTATATGACGTAAAAGACCCTCAAATACGCATTCAAATTCTTTATGGAACTAACCCTTTATCTTTTCACACTTATCTTCTGTGTGGCTATGTAAATTTACGATTACAACAGTATGTCATGAACCCTTTAGAATTACGTATGACATCCTAACGCTGACAAAGTTAATATCTCGGATAACGGAGAGGATCCTCTTCCTGATTAAAAAAAACTGTTCCGAATTCTCGTCTCGCTGCAACCCTACATATAATGTAAAACTTTCTGATTCCTGACTACCTTCTCCTGGATATCTACAGAGTGATTAAAAAATATGGCTATACGTTTGATCGCATTTTGTGACGAAAATAATCTTATTAAAGGAAATATGATGCTATCATTGGAAAGGGAATCCTTCAAATTAGAACAATAGAACAAAACAAAACAAATCACTGCTTACGTGCAGCTTGGCTGGTTGATTTTTGTGGACTAGCGTCGAACGCCTCCACAATTCTCTTCGTCGTTTCTGCATCCGTGCTAATGCGAGGCCTTCCAGGAGGTTTGATTTTCTGCTTCCTTCCCGTTTCCAGCAGTCGTTTTTTTCCACTTCCCCACAGTCGACGGCTACAATGCTACGTTAAAATCACGTCTTGTCCGTCTTGCGGCCTCACGATCATTAGCATACGTTATTGATCATGCAGCAATTGTAATTTGCTGTTGCACATTCAACGCTGTTTTGACTAATGACGTAAGTTCTACAGTGTTTTGTTTTATTCCATTTTTGTAATTTGAATAATTGCCTTTCCAACGGTGATTTAATATTTCCAGTAATGGTAATATTTTGATCACACAACGCGATCAAACGTATATTTAACATATTTAAGATTCACCCCTTAACTTCCTCATTCCTGACTACCTTCTTCTGGATATCTAACTTCCTGAAAAGCGATTATATCAAAGGAGCATTTATCTAATTCCCGTGTTAATATATATATGTTCGTAGGAAGATTTCGCCATGCTTAAACTTTTGACGTGAAGTTGACCCCGCCGTAGATCCGAGTGCGGGCAGAAAATTATTTATCAATAGAACACAAATCTGCATTTCTTGACGGTTATGTTTCTATGGTAAAATATCGTCGATGGCAATGTTTCTTGCAACGTAAAATCTTATATATATTAACAATTGGGGTCCTAGTAAAAGCATTATGCATTGTATTACCGGTTTCGTTATAATATACTCCAAACTATTTTCGTTGCTACAAATATGTGTAAGTGTGTAAATGCGAGTGCGTGTGTGTATGTGTGTTTATAATGCACTAATACATGCATTGGGTTGAGGCGTAACGTCCCTATCCATGAGACGAATCGGTATCAACAGTGCCACATCCCTCCTCAAAATATGTAGACCTTAATGTGGAAGTATTTGCAATTTAAGTAAGAATCTGGTGCAGAATCTAGCGATTAAAAAGTGTACACCAAACCCCTAGTTGCCCCGAAATATAAAATATTACAATTATTTTATTTATTTAGCAGGATTCTAATCTTTCACAACATGTTCCTACGACCAATTTAATCTACTGTCATTCTCCTCACATTTGTCATTTCAAACTCCATCATCCAGTTTTTTCCTCATGCTACTCAAAACACCATCTTTCCACGTTATTTTTCTGCCATCCTCATTAATCTACCAGGTGGTAACCATTCTAGTAAGTATTCGTCTTACGAATCTGTCTTCTGTCTTTCTTTTTACATGACCATAATATTTTAAGTGTGTCCACAGTTGTGGTCTCGAGATAGCGTGTTGCCTTGTCACGCAGCGAGCCCAGGTTCGATCCCCGGTCGGGACAGTTTCCTAGGTGATGCTTTTATCGGGATTTTTCCTCACATGTAAGACAAATATCAGGAAACGTTAAGGCCCAAACGATCCCCGAACGACATATGGCCATCGCAATCATCATAATTCATATACATCTTAGATTAAGCTTAGGATTAAGGACTCTCCTGGCGCATCACTATCATCATCACTCATCATATCATCGGAGCAACATAACCCCGCCTTCCAGGTGCCCCAAACTCAGAAGTAGGTTACAATTAAGCCAATGCCAGGAACGAACACCAGAAATATCCAAAAAGGACAACCTGGGGCATTAAAAAAATATATTTTAAGTTTTTGTATAAGAGAAGAATTGAAAGTACAGCCTTTACTGGATAAAGTCACGAATTACAGACAGAAATGGATTGATCACATGGATGGAATGAGTAAGGAGAGATATCCATTGTTAGCAAGAAATTATCCAGCAAGAGGAAGACGTGATGTTCGAAGACCTAGAAGACGTTGGGCTGATGCATTATGAGGTCGGAACGGGCAATCGCCTAATCCCTGGAGTGATGGTGATGATGAAGTTTTTGTTTTTTACGAAATTAAAATTGAAGTTTGAAATTCATATTTTGTTTAATTACTCTGTTTCTTACTTTATCTCTTCTAGAACATCCAGCTGAACGCCTCCCAAAAAACTGCAATTCTGCAGAAATAAATTTACGTATTGCTCTAGATTTTAATTTTCATAATTTTACAATTAAATTAACTTAATTTAAATTTATTTATTTAGTAGTTCAACTTTTTAATCCCGCCAGCTATCAAACCCGGGCCCGTTTGTCAATACTCAGATATCCTACCACATGAACCAGTTCGGCGGGCTCTTTACTACAAATGTATATTCCTCTTTTAGATGTACTAATTAGATTTTAATCAGCAGTAACGTTGCGGAGATGTAAATAAGTCAGGTTTACTGAGGTTCAGAGAGCGCCTGTGTGGGAAATGTGGTTTCAGAGAGAATCGACAGGTTAAACTAATCTACGTGCATCGGTTTAACAGACAGCCACAACGCAAGGTGAATAAATATTATACCAAGTACTGACCTACAGCAGTAAATTTGAAAATACAGCCGATACTGAAAATACACTTGAGATAGCAATATTTCTGATATCGTGATGGTAAGTATAATTACATTCTATTGAGGAACACTAAGAAATTGGGACTGGAATTAAACATCAATAGAACAAAATATGTGTTCTAACTAATTAACTAACTAACTAACTCACTGGCACTACGGAACGCGTCGGTTTATGGCAACGCGGACATAAGTTCTCCATACATCCCTATCCTGAGCTAAAATTCTCCAATGATTCCCTGTATAATGTACTTCCCACAAATCTTGGTTAATGGTCTTCTCCCGCCTCATTCTTGGTCTACCAACTGGGCGTTTTCCCTCTGGTTTTCCTGCAAGAAGCCTCCATGCACGTCTTTCATTTCACATTCGAGCCATGTGTCCTGCCCTTCGCAGTCGACGAGATCTAACTGTCCTTATTACATCTGGCTTCCTATAAAGACCATCTAGTTCACTGTAATGTAGTCTTCTCCATTCACATGTCTGTTCATCTCTCTTTGGTCAAAAAATGTTCCTAAGAACTTTATTCTCAAATTCTCGTAATCTCCTTTCCTCCCTTAAAGTAAGAGTCCATTTTTCTTATCAATATAATATAACTTGTAGAATAACAGATATGTGTTCACACATAGAAATTCATTATATAAAGGAAATGGACAGTTAATGACAATTGAGGGAAATTATGAAGAAGTAGCTAAATTCAAGTACCAATGAACAACATATTATAAACAGGAATCAGGTGCAGAAATAAATTAAATCTTGGTTCAATTTGGAAATGAATGCTATTATGCATTACAGGGATTATTGACATGCTAACTCCTTTCAAAAAAACATTAAACTGAAAATATATAAAACAATTATATAATCAATTGAGTTGGTGTTTACTTGATGAAAACCCTTATTTATTAATTAAATAAAAATAAAACGTAGTTTTATTTGATTTTCATATTTATTATATAATTCAGTGACAGCTGTTTCGGTACACTGTACCTTCTTCAGACATGTTAACAAATTATGAATTGTGTTCCAACTGATCTAAGCAACAATACAACAATATTTCATAAATTTTTAAATTTAACAAAGGGGATTCATTTAAATCAAGTTGAGAATTTAACAGTTTTTTACTACTTTTAAATTTATTAATTTCTACAGCCTCCAAAAGATCTAACTTCTTACCCTTATCACAAATATGTAAAATTTCAAAATTTGGATCGAAACAATGATTAAATTGGAATAGGTGGTTAGCATATTTTGAATTTTCTAAATTTCTGTTATATGCTCTCAATTTAGAACATTCAAAATATGCTAACCACCTATTCCAATTTAATCATTGTGTCGATCCAAATTTTGAAATTTTACATATTTGTGATAAGGATAAGAAGTTAGATCTTTTGGAGGCTGTAGAAATTAATAAATTTAAAAGTAGTAAAAAACTGTTAAATTCTCAACTTGATTTGAATGAATCCACTTTGTTAAATTAAAAAAAAATAATAAATATTGTTGTAATGTTGCTTAGATCAGTTGGAACACAATTCATAATTTGTTAACATGTCTGAAGAAGGTACAGTGTACCGAAACAGCTGTCACTGAATTATATAATAAATATGAAAATCAAATAAAACTACGTTTTATTTTTATTTAATTAATAAAACAATTATATTCTCAGTGCCATTATATGGAAGTGAAACGTGGACTCTTACTTTAAGGGAGGAGAAAAGATTACGAGTATCTGAGAATAAAGTTCTTAGGAAAACTTTTCGACCAAAGAGAATTGAATAGACAGGCGAATGGAGAAGACTACTTAACAATGAGCTACATGATCTTAATAGGAAACCATATATAATAAGAACAGTTAAGTCTCGTACACTGTGGCACGTACCTGTGGCACGAACGGAAAATGAAAGAGGGGCATGAAACCTTCTTCTAGGACAAGCAGAGGGAAAACGCCCAGTTGGTAGACAAAAATGAGGTGGGAGAATGGTATTAACCATGATTTGGGGGAAGTAGGTTATGTAGGGAATGATTCGAATACATTATCTTATGACAGGGATGTGTGGAGAGCTCATGTCCTCGCAGACATGAACCTCCCGGTTCGATAGTGTCAGTGAGTTAGTTAATTAGGTTTAATTGAATTAGACAAGTAGGCTATAGGAAGATAATCATTGGCCGGTGGTAGATATTGAACTTTCGAGGATTCGTCAATTGAATGTAAGTGCGGAACTATATAGAAATATTTTATCGTAAGTAATGCCACGAGTGATTTCCAAATTATCGATAAATTCACGACTCACGAAGTGAGGAGTGAATTTATCTAGAGAACTTGGAACTCAAGAGTGGCATTTGTTAGGACTATTTAACGAATAAAATTAAGCTGTTTACTCATAAATCATTATGTAAATATAGTTATTTTAAAATATTTATATATTTAATGTAAACGGCGATGTTTGAAAACAAATGAGAAACGATTGGTATACGCTTCATTTGCATCTTTTGTTAATCACTGCAACCAGATAATTATTTATTGCCAACTGAACGCAATATTGTAAGAATCCACTCTAGTGGAGAAACAATGAAACAGATCAAAACGTATATTAATTCATTTCTGATGTCCTATGATGTAAAAATGACAATTATGTTTTCTGTAATCTTATTACCTGGGAAAAAATACATTTAAGAAAGTGCAAACAGTGGTTCTTTCTTTTTTGGTGGTATAATCAATTGTTAC
This sequence comes from Diploptera punctata, assembly GCA_030220185.1. Classification (NCBI taxonomy): domain Eukaryota; kingdom Metazoa; phylum Arthropoda; class Insecta; order Blattodea; family Blaberidae; genus Diploptera; species Diploptera punctata. Next base: position 214,468 of record JASPKZ010001577.1, on the reverse strand, counting down.
AAAGGTTTTTATATTAACTCCCGCATGCGCTATGTGTTTATATTCATGCACTATATATAAAATCTGGTAGCCGTATTTCTTAGAGAGTCAGTCAGTGCAAAAATAATGCTATGGCCTATTCCGAATGTTAAAAAGGATGTGCTTTCTTTATTACGATAAACTTTAGTTGTTAAAATCTGGGCGAAACACGACTGTGATGGGTTGTAAATAAAAAATTATGTAAATGTGATTGGTTATTCACTCCCATTTGGGGCATGAGTTAAATAGTCATGAGTAATGTCACGAGTAATTTCCAAATTATCGATAAATTCACGACTAACGAAGTGGGGAGTGAATTTAACTACAGAATTTGGAAAGGAAGAGTGGATTTGGTAGGACTATTTAACGAATAAAATTAAGCTGTTTACTCACAAATCATTATTTAACTATAGTTATTTCAAAATGTTTATATATTTAATGTAAACGGCGATGTTTGAAAACGAAGAGAAACGATTGGTACGCTTCATTTGTTCATCACTGCAACCAGATCATATTATTTATTGCCAAAGGATCGCAATATTGTAAGAATGCACCCTTGTGGAGAAATTTTTAACCAAAATAATAGGTATTAATTAATTTCTGATAACCTATGATGTAAATATATCAATTATGTTTTTCTGCAACATTATTTCCTGGGAAATAATTCGTTTAAGAAAGTGCAAAGAGTCGTTTCATTTTTTTGTGGTATAATCAATAGCTATAATTTTTTTGTATTAAATCTCGCAAGCACTGTGTATTAACATTCGTCCACTATATATATATATATATATATATATATATACACACACAATCTGGTTGCCACATGCAGCCACTGCAAAATAATGCTATGACCTATTCAGAATGTTAAGAAAGAGAAGCTTGATTTTAAAGTGATAAAATTAGACTGATAAATAAAATAAGTTAAAATACCTCCTTAGGTAAAATACGTCGTCCTCAACTTTTAAAATATGTGATCTTTATGCCTGTAGGCCTTTCAGGACATGCGTCCCATCTTCAGTAGTTCATCCTTCGCTACAGCATCCAGGTTGATGTTTGATGCTGCTGGTCCTAATGTGGCTTTGTCGTGACTAAAGATGAAAATAAATTTAAGAAAACAGATAAAGATCCTACAGCCAAATTCAACAAAACTTTATAATCAACTTTTATAAGATTCATGATATGTTCCGTTGAGGTATTATTCAAAATTAATATAAAATTATGAAATATTCACCTGAAAGGCCGTCTCAACTTAATTATTAATTAATAAATAAGTTGAGGAGACGGACCTTTCAGGTGAATATTCCATAATTTTATATTAATTTTAAAACATAAAAAGAAATAACAAAAACATGCCCTATGATAATTAACAAGAATGAAACTAACAAGTATAATAATATGTATATAAACAATAATCCAACAATTCCATTAATGAAAGCTCTACCCAAAATACATAAAGAAAATATTCCAATACGGCCAATAGTCAATTGCATCAATGCTCCCATTTATTAACTCTCTAAATTAATTGCACACACATTGAAGAAAGATATTAACTTAGAGGATAGATGCACAATAAAGAATTCTTACGAAATAGCAGACAAACTCATAGACATCGAGGTGAATAATAATAATACAAAAATGGCAACTTTCGATATAAAAAATCTATAGACAAATATTCCAATAGAAGAAACACTAAATATAATTAAGCAAAAATTAGAAACAAACGATTTGAATCCAAACTACATAAATCAAATACATAATATCACATAAACTATAATGACACAGAATTACTTTCAATTTAATAATGAGATATATATACAAGAAGATGGAATCCCTATGGAATCTCCAACTTCAGGGATATTATCAGAAATATTCATACAACATTTAGAAAATATACACTACGAACGATTAACACAAAAATACGACATAAAATTAATCGCTAGATACGTGGATGACATTATAATGATTTATGAAAGTACAGACAGAAAAGAAGAAGAAATTATATCAGAATTAAACAATATGCACAATAAATTGGAATTCACAGAAGAAATTGAACAAAACAACAAAATAATTTTTTTGGATCTTAACATAGTTAAAAACACAAAACAAAAAAAAATTGAAATAGATATACACAGAAAACCAACAACTAATATGCTTGCAATTAACAATAAATCAAGACATCCGCACCAACAAAAAATCAGCGTATTCAAGAGCCTAATTAATAGAACGCTAAAACTGTTATTAAATAAAATTAATTACAATAAGGAATTGCGGTACATCAAAAAAATGGCTAAAAACAATGGATACGACAGCAAAATTATAGAGAAACTTGTAAGAAAACAAAAACGGAGAACCGATATAAATAAAATAAAACTAGAAAGAGAAACGGATATTAACGGATATTAATAATACATGGACTACACTAACATACACAGGCCACGAAACCATAAAATTGGCAAAAACATTAAGAAAAATAAATAAAAACTTAAACATAGCCTACAAAACTAATAATAAACTAAATTACGTAATAAGTAACAAAATAGAAAAACATAATAAATTTAATGGCAAGGGAGTATATAATTTAATATGCAAAGACTCTGACAAGTTCTATATAGGTGGAACGAAAAGAAGCTTCAACATAAGATTTAAAGAACATCGTAACGATTTCGTATACGCATATGGAAAGTCTAATTACGCTAAGCACGTAAAAAACGCCGGCCATAGAATGAACTCAATAGAAGACACCCTTACAATATTACACAAAGAAGGAAATCCAACTAGAATCAACATATTGGAAGACCTGGAAATTATCAAGGAAATAGACAACAAGCTTTTAATAAATGAAAGCACTCCCAGACTAAACAACCCACTATACGATATCGTCAGGAAGAAACTTTAGTCACGACAAAGCCAAATTAGGACCAGCAGCATCAAACATCAACCCGGATGCTGTAGCGAAGAATGAACTGCTGAAGATGGGACGGATGTCCTGAAAGGCCTACAGGCATAAAGATCACATATTTTAAAAGTTGAGGACGACGGATTTTACCTAAGAAGGTATTTTAAGTTATTTTATTTTATGACTCTCCACCTCAACGGTTTTAACAATGAATGTTATTAGTATAAACTGATAAAATCGAGGTGAAAAAGACTGTGATTTATTGTAAATGAAAAAAATCATTGAAATGTGATTGGTCATTGACTCCCATTTGGGGCATGAGTTAAATAGTCTAAGAAATCCTGGTTACAAAATTATTCAAGACTTGCTGTTATTTTGTTTGAACTGTATGTGTGTGTGTGTGTGTGTGTGTGTATGTATGTATGTGTGTGTGTGTGTGTGTGTGTGTGTGTGTGTGTGTGTGTGTGATACAGAACACTATTAATTATTCTACAAAACAATTTGTATATTTTACTACAATAAAATGCTTTCGTTTGTTTTCTCGGAAACAGCCACATATCCATGAAACACCTCGCCTGTCAAAACAAAGGATTTAACCCAATTTCCTTCTCTTTGCAAGCGTACGCAAATACAGAAATCGCACAGTTCCCTCGCCTCAAACCAATAATATACAAGTATACATAATGTAAAAGTTTATGACATTGAAGAAAATATTATTTAATTCGTGTCCCTTGGAGAAATAAAAACTATAACCATTTTTATCCAATTTAGTAAATATCCTGCTATGACTAAAATTAAAGGACTAACTAATTAACTCACTGGCAATCTAACCCATATGTTCATGGCCGCGCGGACATAACTCTACATACATCTCTATCCTGAGCTAATGTTTTCCAACCATCCCCTGTATATTCTACTTCCGTCAAATCAAATTAAAGAACATATGATAAAAAATCCAAATAAAAAATCGTGAACATAGTTATACAGGATGATTCAAAAGATTGGTCACAAATTTCAGGAGCCTATAGAGTGGTCGAAATACAACAACTTTTGATTAGTAACTTATAGTTTAAAAATAATCATGAGTCAGTACAAGCCCAGGAATGTCAGGATGCGCAAGTAATTATTTTGTGCACTCTCTTAAGCAAATGTAAATTTATTCACCAATTTGACTTTGTAACACTAGTCTCTATTATGCATTGCAGAGACTTTTGATGTACCAACTCCTTTCAAAAAACGTTAAGCTGAAAATATATAAAACTATTATTCTACCAGTTATATTATATGGGTGCGAAACATGGAGTCTTACTTTAAGGGAGGAAACGAGATTACGAGTATTTGAGAATAAAGTTCTTAGGAACATTTTTGGACCAGAGAGAGATGAACAGACAGGTGAATGGAGACGACTATATAACAATGAACTACATGGACTTTATAGGAAGCCAAATATAATAAGAACAGTTAAGTCTCGTAGACTGCGATGGGCAGGAATTGTTGCGCGTATGGGGAATGAAAGACGTGCATGGAAACTTCTTGTAGGAAAGCCAGAAGGAAAACGCCCAGTTGGTAGACCAAGAATGAATTGGGAGAACAACATTAACTATGATTTGAGGGAAGTAGATTATTCAGGGAATGATTGGAAAGCATTAGCTCAGGATAGGGATGTATGGAGAGCTTATGTCCGCGCGGTCATGAACCTACGGTCTCGATAGTGCCAGTGAGTAAGTAAGTAATACTAGGTGTTCAAAATGTCTACCATCACATTGAATACAGGTGCGTTCTAGCACGTGAGTAAGAAATTCCTCTTCCATACCGACTGTTCAAATCTTACGTGGCCGGCCTACATGATGCCATGAACGCAAAGAACCGGTCCCCCGAGTTGGTGGTGAACATTTTGAAAAGTTCGAGGATGTGGTCGACATCTGTACGGATATTGCGTGCTATACAGGTCTAGAGCTCCGCGTGCATTCGATTTGCTTTATCATACATGAAATGCATGTCTCGAAGAACTGACAACGTGTATTCACAAAAATCACAAATCTTCAAAGTAATGCTGTACAATACACTGCAGATACCGTACTGAAATTAAAACATCCGACGGAGCGCACGAATGGCTATCAGATGTGAACATAAGAATACAGAAGTACTGTAATGCACTAAATGACATGACAACAGATGGAGCGTCTTCACAAATACATAACGTAGTGCCTCTGAAAAGTAAGCTTAGACCCGCATTGAAATTCCTAACTTTCCAAGGCTTGTACTGGCCCAGGATTACATTCCAGACCATACGTTACTAATAATTAGTTGTATTTCGACCCCTCTACAAGTCAATACTAATAACATTCATATCAAATTCCGTTCAGGTGAATATTCATGAGATATAAACTAAAAATATGTACCTTTTTTAGCAGGTGCCGTCGTCCTCAACTGTGTTAAAATATTATATTTAAAATATTATCTGGAGACCTTTCGGAAGTTAACTTCCATTGTCAGCACGGTGCGTAGCTGCTACTAGTTGTTGTTGGTTAAGACGTTGTAGACTCGATGTGTCTTCATTGGTAACTTACTTGTTTTTGACGATCTCATATAACGGGATGTACGACTGGGGTGCGTTCTCATTAAGAAGTAGGGTGTTGTTTATTTATTTTACAATTTCGAGATCGTCAAATATATTGATCTTTGCTGGAATGTTTTCTTTGTGGACTATCGTTAGAGTGTTTTCTATTTTGTCCATTCTGTGACCTGCATTAATTATGTGTTTCGCATAAGTTGATTTACCATCCGCGTACATGAAATCTTGCAGGTGTTCCTTATATCTTGTATTGAAGTTTCTACACGTACTTTCTATATAAAATGTATTACAATCTTTAAATGTTAGTTTATAGACTCCCTTATTATTAAATTTGTTGTGTTATTCTATGACATTATATATTATGTTGTTTAATTTGTTTTCGGTTTTATAGTCTGTTTATGTTTTTGTTTAATTTTTTCAAGGTTCTAGCTAGTTTTGTGGTTTCATTTCCTGTGTATGTTAATGTTACCCATGTTTTATTATTAATGGATTCTCTTTCAAGTTTTGTTATATTATTTGTAATTTTTTGTTTTTTTATAAGCTTATCAATGATTCGTTTATTGGAACCGTTGCTTTTTGCCATGTTCTTAATACTCTGTCATCATTTGTTGTGATTTGTTTTGTTTAAGGTTAATTTTTAACATTCTGTTAATGAAACTATTAAATGTGCTGATTTTATGTTGGTATCGGTGACTAGATTTCTTATTGATGGTGAGCATATTATTTGTAGATTTTCGAAAAATACTAATTTCAAGTTTCGTCATTTCTATGTTTTTCGTTATGGTAAGGTCTAGATAGTTTATTTTGTTATTAAGTTCTATCTCCTCCGTACATCTATTTTATGATGCATATTGTTTAGTTCTAGCTATATTTCCTCTTCTTTTCTCTTCTCGCTTTCATAAATAATCATGACGTCATCCATATATCTTGCAATTAGCTTTATATTGAAATTATTTAAGTTATTAATTTTTTCATAATATTTATTTTCCAAATCTTGTAAACATATTTGAGCCATTATACCTGATGTGGGAGATCCCATTGGGATTCCTTCTTCTTGCTCATATATTTGGTTATTAAGCTGGAAATTGTTATGCCTCATTATAGTATTTGTGAGCGTGTACAGTTGATTTATGTATTCTGTGTTCGAGTTACTGTTTGCTAGTTTATGTTTTATTAAATTTCAAATTTCATTGATTGAAATGTTAGTGTACAGGTTCTTCATGTCAAATGACGCCATTTTTGCATTGTTGTTTATTTCTATACTTCTGAGCTTGTCTGCTATTTCAAATGTATTTTGTATTGTGTATTTATCTTCAAATGTAAGTGTTTTGTTAAGTTTTTGAGCAATTAATTTGGAAATTTTGTCATTTATGCAGTTGACTACTTGCCGCATTGGGTTATTGTTTTTATGTCTTTTAGGTAAAGCTTTCATTATTGGTTACTGTTGGATTATTATTTATAAACTTATTTATATAATTGTTATATTCATTGTTCGGTATAATCATGGCACACGTTTTTGTTTGATGCGGGGTAATTCCTAGAATTAATTTTGTTTATTATTTGGGACCACACAATAAGCTTTTGTTATACAGTGATTAACGGTAACTCAAGGGTTGGCAGGTACAGGTACCTAGCGAAGCGAAACTAATGTTTATCATAAAAGTATACATTTGATTGACGTGTTGAATATGTTCAAATTTGCAAAACAATAAATTTTGTTAAAAGGAATACTTCAGCCAATTTAAAACTTCCTTGGAAAATTTATATAAAAGACCAAGAAATGTTATTGTTAACACAGTGTGGTTAGTCGCTCTCATACGATAACACAGTGTGGTTAGTAACTCTTACACACACACACACACACACACACACACACACACACACACACACACACACACACATACAGTGTGGTTAGTGGCTCCCACACACACACACACACAGAGTGTGGCTAGTTTATCATATTACGAGTATTCAGAGGAGCCTGTTGCTCCTATATTATATTATTATTAATTTTTTGTGAATATTATGTTGTTCATAAGAGGCTAATAAAATTAAATCTTTGTAATTGATTACACAACTCAATGTTACTGATCATCAAATTCCTTGTCCTTGACACCAGTAGAACCCAGAAAGAAGCTTAATCTAAAACACGCAGGTTAATTCTTTTAGTTTTCTATTAAATTTAGCGGTTGGATCTTTGTCGATTTTCTTGAATTTATTTTCATCTATAAATTGCTTTTTTTTTTCCATATATAATCGTGCTTTAGTACTGTTATGTTGCCTTTATCGGCGTTTGTGCAAATTGTCGTATTATGTTTTAGTTTGGATTTTAATTTATGAAGGTGTTTTAAATTCTTCTTTTCTTCATTACCTACCGTAGTTAAAATTTCATTGATGCTTTGAGCGCCTTCATGTCTTGCATGGTCTTTATTATTTATTTGTAATTTATTAATTGCTATTTCACTTTCGATTATAATGTTTTCTTTTATCCTCTTGATATAGATTGTGGGGAAATTGAACATATATCCATTTTTCAAGTATTTTAGTTTCTTCTTTAGTTAATGTTAGTTCAATTAAATTTATTAATCTTCTATCTTCTGAGGACCTATTGATTGTATTTATAGTTTGTATTATTATTAGTTGAGATTAGGTTTTCTAGTTTCTTATTGATGGTTTGGTATTTATTTTCCATAATTTTGTTGATCTCATCATGTATCTGTTTTTCGAAACTCTTGTTTACCCCTTGTGTTTGGTAATATAATGTATAATTACAATTTTGTTTCTTTATATATAAAACATTATTACATTTTTTATCCAATTTAATTTCGATTTCTGTTTTGTTTTTAAGCTTGAATAACTTTTATTGTTTATTTTAATTTTGGCATAGTTAGGAGTAATGATGTGTTTGAGACATTGTTTATTAAAATATATATTTGCTATAGTTATATGTAGCTTCAATTTGATGTTAAAAAAGTTAAACTTTGCTTTAGCCTGACTGGCTATAGAATCAGTACTAATAAAATTCATATCAAATTCCGTTGAGGTGAATAGTCATGAGATAAGAACTTAAAAATATGTACCTTTTAGCAGGTGCCTTCGTCCTCAACTGTGTTAAAATATTATATTTATAATACTATATGTAGGCCTTTCGAAAGTTAACTTCCATTGTCAGCAAGGTTCGTATCTGCTACCTAGTTGTTGAACTAACATTAACTAAAGAAGAAACTAAAATACTTGAAAAAGGATATAAGTTAAATTTCCCCACAATCAATATCAACAGGATAAAAGAAAATATGATAAATCAAAGTGAAATAGCAATTACTAAATTACAAATAAACAATAAAGGCTATGCAAGGCATGAAGTCGCTAAGAATGAAGATGTAAGGAAAACCTAAAAGATTTCACGTATGCGGGTGGTAAATCATGTTATGCGAAAAACATAATTAATGCAGGTCAGAGAATGAACGCAATAGAAAACACTCTAACGATAGTCCACAAAGAAAAACATTCCAGCAAAGATCAATATATTTGAATATCTCGAAATTGTAAAACAAATAAACAACACCCTACTTCTTAGTGAGAACGCACCTCAGACGTACAACCCGTTATATGAGATCGTCAAAAACAAGTCAGTTGCTACTAAAGGCACATCGAGTCTACAACGTCACTACCAACAACAAATAGTAGCAGATACGCACCGTGCTGATGATGGAAGTTAACTTCCGAAAGGCCTCCAGATAATATTTTAAATATATTTTAACGCAGTTGAGGACGACGGCATCTGCTAAACGGTACCTATTTTTAAGTTTTTATCCCTGTACAAGCTCCTGAAATTTGTGCGCAAAATTTTGAATCAACATATATATATATATATATATATATATATATATATATATTTGATATGAAAAGAAAAAAAGAATGCCTGAGTCGGGATATATACATATATATATATATATATATACAGTTTGTCCCTTTTTTTGTTGACCACCCGAAATAACTTTATAAGCAAGTACAAAAGGTATTTTTATGCAAAAGTTGTCCAACTACGAATGGGAAGTAACACTGAAGGTTACTAAACTGTTAGCGTTATTTATTAAGAATATACGAATACTAACAAATTCTTTAATGACACTATGTAGGCCTAAGCTATATTTTTCTTCAATGCATTAACCAAGCACTCCAATACCTGTTTAGAATTGTATCAGAAAGTGTCATTCTAACGAAAACAACCTTATTAATGCAACCAAAATAGTCGTGGAGCGGCAGTTCATTGGCCTGCTCGATTTTCTGATGTTTTTCTGTGGTGATGTATTAAAGATACCATCTGTCTTGATATTCCAATAACCCCAGAGAATATGCATGGTCGTATTGTGCTTGCTTGTAATTCAATTCAGCCGGTAATAGTGGAGAAATCTATCTCCTCATTCTTTCGGCGATTCGACATGCGTGTCACTGAAAGTGGACGCCTGTTTGAGCACTTAATATGAATGCTCCACTATTCATAATTTATATGGGCATTACTGTAATATGGCAGTAGTACTCCCACTTTATGTTTCCAATAATACGGTTCAATGACACAATGAGATACATTTTTGAACAGGTTTTGTAGAACTTAATTAAGTAATCGAAGAAAAAATACGTAGTATTATTAAGGAAACATAGTTAGTATTCATATTTTGTTAATAGATAACGATACAAAGTTCACTAACCATCAGTATTATTTCCCCTTGTAGTTGGACATTTGTTATAAAACAATTTTCATTTTCTACTTACGTACAAAGTTATTTCGGGCGATCAAGATAAATGGAACACCTTATATATATATATATATATATATATATATATATATATATATATATATGTCATAATTAAATCTTTAACATTGAGCAATGCAAGCTTAATACGGTATGATAAGAAAAATAAATGCCTGGACGGGATTCGGACCCGGATATCTGAGTCTGTACCTCAGCGTGATATCCATTACACCACCAGGCGAATCCAATACAAACACTTATTTTTCTTATATATGTATTATATTCTCCATTATTACTAGAGTCGCAAGAACTCGGTATTCACTGCCATCTAGTAGTTGACTATAACAAGTAAGCAAATTAAAGAGAATTAAAGAGAAATTAAAGAGTTCTCGCGACATCTAGTAATAAAGGAGAATATAATACATATATATATATAAAATAAGTGTTTGTATTGGATTCGCCTGGTGGTGTAATGGATATCACACTGAGGTACAGACACAGAGATCCGGGTTCGAATCCCATCCAGGCATTTATTTTTCTTATACATATAATAAGTGGTAGGACTTTATTAGACAAAAGTAAGTTAGAATATTATTTACAAATATGGGTCGCACGGGCAGTACTAGTGTAAAGAAAAATAAACAACAAAAAAGCAATAACATTATAATTACATAAAGAAAACAAAATAATATTACAATTAAATAATAACACAATAGCATTATACATTAAAAAACAATAACATTACAATTACATAAAGAAAACACAATAATATTACAATTAAATAATAACACAATAGCATTATACACTAAAAATACATTAACATTACAATTACATAAAGAAAACACAATAATATAACAATTAAATAATAACACAATAGCATTAAACACTAATTAATTTATATATAATTTATGATAAAATATATATATATATATATATATATATATATATGTGGTTTGTGTGTGTGTATCGGCCGCGGTTGTCTAGCGGTTATGTTCCTTCCATTAATCTTGAGGGTCGCTTTTGCAGACTCGGATGAGGTCGATACATTTCTTTAGGATGGAAAAATCCAAAACATTAAGTCCTCTGGGAGGGACTTCAAGTTATGGTCTGAAATCTGAATATTTTCAGGCTCCTAGAAGAACCTCAAGTCTGAAAAAAGGGCCTCTGTTCAAAATTTAACAGACCTTCCTACTTTCAAGTAATAAATTAGTTGTCTGCTAGATGTCCCATTGAATCGGCGTGCAATCACATTCCACACACGATATCTGTAGGGAAATAAGTATAACTAAATTAGCTTGGTCGAGAAACTCCTATCAAACTCAAGGGACCTTGAAGCCAAAGGGAGGTTATATATATATATATATATATTTAAGCTTGAATTGCTCAATGTTAAACATTTTATTATAACATATATATACTTATATACATACATATTGTGTGTGTGTATATGTTTGAAAAATAATCCACGGTCTTTTTACTTCCACAACTAATCCATAGGCCTAAATATTTCTCAGGAGTCACTTTCCTAAAGACGTGCAGAACTGAACGTGTTTTGATACTGAGGTACTATATTATAAAAATTGTTGAACATCATTAGAAATGATTCGTTTAAGAATACAAATCCTGAGAATAAATAATAATGTTATATTAATCGTATGCTGCATTGTATAATATATATACCTTAAATGACATAAATAAATGACAAATACTTTAAATATATTCGAGCATGCGGACACGCGGCGCGCGCATACACACACACACACACACACAAACACACACACACACACACATATGTATGTATGTATATATATATATTGCGATGGGCAGGACATGTTGTTCGTATGGGGAATGAAAGACTTGCATGGAAGCTTATTGTAGGAAAGCCAGAGGGAAAACGCCCAGTTGGTAGACCCAGAATGAGGTGGGAGAACAACATTAACTATGATTTGAGGGAAATAGATTATACAGGGAATGATTGGAAAGCATTAGCTCAGGATAGGGATGTATGGAGAGCTTATGTCCGCGCGGCCATGAACCTACGGGTTCGATAGTGCCAGTGAGTAAGCAAGTAAGTAAGTAAGTATATATATACACTCTGCGATATGTTCCCATAGACAATAAGAGTTGATGCATTCCCATTTTACAGTTATTTATGGTAATTTCAATTGCTATGTTTATATGCCGAATTTTAATGGTATGAAAATTATCTGAAAGTTCTTTTCAGAAAACAGAAAATCCATAAATGTAAGTCTGGTCTGCGACGTAAAAGTTCTGCTGTAATCGCGCTAGTACTGTGTTACCTAGCCTGTCCAATTATATGGACTATTTAACTCATGTCTCAAATGGTAGTCAATGACCAATCACGTATCAATTAATTTTGTTTTACAACCAATGAGAGTCGTGTATCACCTCGCTCTTTATCGATATCTCTTTATCAACTCCTGCTTTTGTGATTAAGAAAGCCCCTCCTTTTTAATATTCTGAACAGGACAGACCGTTATTTTTCTCCATCAAATATATTGAATATAGCAAATAACACTGGTCAACGTGATTTTTGTCTCATGAGTACCAATAGCTGTACTTAATGCAGTTTTGTATTGTGTTTTCAAATATGTATTCGGAATTTCTCCATCACCCACAGTTTTTCTTTTAATTTCAATTAATTAATTTAAGTAATTGTGTTTTTAATAAACATTCTTACATCCATTTGTCCATTGCTTAATAAAACCAAATAAGCTAACTGAGGAGATTTCATTTATGGAAAAGATATATTAAGGCAAATGGAATCCTAATAGGCTGGCCGATTATTGTTGGACCACCAACAGGGATGCATCACAGGCGAATTATAGCAGAAAATCGCTATTTCGTACTTTCTAGGTGAGTCCGAATGTTCGAATATTGTTTAGTTACGAATGTACAAAATATTAAAGTGATTGAAATTATAAATTCCTGTCTCTCGGAAACCTCGCGTGATGGTGAAAAACCGATATCATATTTGAATGCAGGAGAAATAAATAGCAGTTTAAAAAAACTAAAACAACACGCATTATTAGAAAATCGAACTAAAAAATGAAAAAAAAAATTCCAACACGCTTAGGATAAAATTAAAGTGGCCAACAAAAAAATCATCTCCAACACATCTAAAATAAAACTAGAGTTGTCTACAAAAAAATAATTTACCATCAAAAGCATGGGGTGCTCTATATCAATTAATATATTTGATAATAAACAGATATTGGTAAAAGTAGTCTCTCAGAAAAAAAAACGTAAAAAAACATACAAAGTACGCCACGCTTTTGATGGTAAATTGTTTTTTTTAGATAAATATAATCTTATTCTAGATGTGTTGGAGATATTTATTTGTTGACAACTTTAATTTTATCCCAACCGTGTTGGAAATTAAATTTAATTTCAATTTTTAGTTCGGTTTTCTAATAAAGCGTGTTGTTTTTTTGTTTTTTATTGTAACGGACTGTCAACAGCACGTACGGCTTACTGCCCGTGCGACCCATATTTGTAAATAATATTGTAAATATCTTACTTTTTGTCTAATAAAGTCCTACTACTACTACTAGTTTTTTAAACTATTATTTATTTTTTATTTTTTAGTTTGGTTTTCTAATAAAGCGTGTTGTTTTAGTTTTTTAAACTATTAGTTATTTTTTTAGTTTAATTGATTGTCATAAACCGGAATCCCATGAAAATTTAATTGCTTACGATATTTTTAGTGTGTAGGCACGAATATAATTATACATTTTTTAAAATTATTATTAGCTAACATTATTATAATATTATTAAACACTTTAATAGAGATAAATAGTTACAATTAATCGTATCCTTTACACATTTTTTTGGATAAATTACAATGTGGTAAGTTTATAAAATTATCATTAATATTTTACAGAATAAGATAATGTAAATGTCTTTAAATTCGATACTATTGTAGTATGAGTTAAAAGTAATACCCTTCTAAAAAAAGTCATCCGGGCCAGATATGAACCAGCGACCTGTGGATTACTGAAATTATATACCACTACAGTCCACCGCTCTACTAACTGAGCTACGAGAGGACGTATTTTTAATTTCTTACAACGACGGACTGAAAAGTCTGTAAGTCCGCAACTTATTACATATTATATACCGTATTACATATTATATAGTATTTATAAAATTATTGTATTGTCATTGATCATTTAAAAGTATACAAAGTTTTAAGTCGATCCAATGTTTTTAAGTGAGTGAAAATCGTATTGAAAGATTTCGTTACATAGACAGAAACAGGGTCAAACTAATACAAAGCGTGTGCAAATACTATAAGAATCACATATTTTTCTTTCTGAGACAAAAAAAAAGTTGCTTTTTTGTTGCTCAATGTAATGAACATATTCCTTCATTTTACCGAGTTCTTTACCAAAAAGAAATAAATAACCTATAAGATTGATTATAATACACAGTTTCATTATTAATAGTAAATTTTCTCCTCTAGAGTGCTTTCTTACAGTATTGCGATCCTATAAGTATTATGGTCAAGTTACAGTGAATGAACATAACCTCACATTTCCGATTTTTCTCAAACATCGCCGTTTACATTAAATATATAAATATTTTAAAACACCGGTAACTATATTTAAATACTGATTTTTTAGTAAACAGCATACTTTTATTCATCAAATAATCCTAACAAATGCCACTCTTGATTTCCAAATCCTCTAGATAAATTCACGCGTTGCATTACTTATGATTATTTTACCCACGACCTTATGGTAAAATTGTTAATGCCACGTCGTTAAACTTGCGAAATAGAAGCTTCGGAAGAAACTGCAATTAGATTAGAAAAAAGTGCAAAAAATAATAGATGACTGCTGATATGTCTCGCAGCAGTGTTTAGAGTTAGTGCTTATAAAAAATAAATAATAGTTTTGAAAAACTAAAACAACGCGCTTTATTAGAAAACCGAACTAAAAAATGAAAAATAATTTTAATTTCCAACACGCTTGGGATAAAATTAAAGTGGCCAACAAAAAAAATCATCTCCAACACATATTGAATAAAACTAGAGTTATCATCAAAAAGAAAATCACTTTACCATCAAACGCGTGGGGTACTTTATATCAATAAATATATTTGATAATAAACAGATATTGGTAAACGTAGAGTCTCCAAGAAGAAAATGTAAAAATCATTAAAAGTACCCCACGCTTTTGATGGCAAAATTATTTTTTTTGTTGAAAACTCGAGTTTTATTCTATATGTCTTGCAGAAGATTTTTTTGTTGGCCTATTTAATTTTTTTCCAAGAGTGTTGGAAATTAAAATTATATTTCATTTTTTAGTTCGGTTTTCCAATAAAGCGTGTTCTTTTATTTTTTTAAAACTATTATTTTCTTTTATTTTTTAGTTGTAATATTTTAAAGAATAAGATAAAAATGTAAATATCTTTAAATTCGATACTATTGTAGTATGAGCTAAAAGTAATACTCTTCTAAAAAAAATCCTCCCAGCCGGATTTGAACAAGCGACCTATGGATTAAAGAAATTATATACCACTAGAGTTCACCGCTCTACCTACTGAGCTCTTACAACATTTGACTAAAAAGTCGACAAGTCCGCAACCTATTACACCAGTTTTCATTTTTTTAATTATCTGATGATTCTGGCCAGGATTTTAGAAAAACAATATGAAAGTTTTGTATTGAAACGGATCATTTACAAGTATACAAAGTTTCAAGTAGATCCAATGTTTCTAAGTAGGTGAAGATCGTATTAAAAATTTCCGTTACATAGATACAAAGACACTTTTCTTTGATTTTGTGATGATTCTGGCCAGGATTTTAGAAACAAATATGAAATTATTGTATTGTCAGGGGTCCTTTACAAGTATACAAAGTTTGAAGTCGATCCTATGTTTCTAAGTGGGTGACAATCGTGTCCAAAGATTCCGTCATATAAATACAAAGACACTTTTTTTTTATTTTCTGATGAATCTGGCCAGGATTAAAAAAAAATGAAATTATTATATTGTCACGAATCCTTTACAAGTATGCAAAGCTTCATGTCGATCCAATGATTTTAAGTGGGTGAAAATCGCGTTCAAACATTCCGTCACATGGAGAGATAGTTACAGGTGAAGCTAATATAAAGCGTGTAATAATAATAGTTTTAAAATACTAAAACAACACACTTTATTAAAAAACCGAACTAAAAAATTAAAAAATAATTTTAATTTCCAAAACGCTTGGGATAAAATTGAAGTTATCAACAAAAAAATCACCTCCATCACATCTAGAATAAAACTAGAGTTATCTACAAAAACAATAATTTTACCATCAAAACCGTGGGGTGCTTTTTGTAGTTTTTACGTTTTCTTCTTAGACACTTTACTTTTACCAATATCTGTTTATTATCAAATATATTAATTGATATAGAGTAGCCCACGATTTTGATGGTATATATTTTTTTGTAGATAACTAGTTTTATTTTAGATGTGTTGGAGATGATTTTCTTGTTGCCCACTTTAATTTTATCCCAAGCGTGTTGGAAAATAAGATTATATTTCATTTTTAAGTTCGGTTTTCTAACAAAGCCCGTTGTTTTAGTTTTTTAAAACTATTTTTTATTTTTTATTTTTTGGTTTCAATATTTTACAGAATAAGGTAAACATGTAAATATCTTTAAATTCGATACTATTGTAGTATGAGCTAAAAGTAAAACACTTCTAAAAAATCATCCCAGCCGGAGTTGAAGCAGCGACCTATGGATTACTGAAATTATATACCATTACTGCTCTACCAACTGAGCTCTTACAACGATTGACTAAAAAGTCGGCCAGTTCGCAATCTATTATACCAGTTATCATTTTTTTAATTATCTGATGATTCTGGCAGGGAGTTTACAAATATAATATGAAATTATTGTATTGTCATGGGTCCTTTACAAGTATACAAAGTTTTAAGTCGATCCAATGTTTCTAAGTGGGTGAAAATCGCGTTCAAAGATTCCGTTACATAGAAGATAGAAAGACCCCTTTCTACACGCTTTATATTAGCTTGATCTGTATCTATCTATCTATCTAGCTATCTAGATAACGGAATTTTTCAACGCGATTTTCACCCACTTAAAATCACTGGATCGACTTGAAACTTTATATACTTGTAAAAGACCCGTGACAATACAATAATTTCATATCTTGTTTCTAAAATCATGGCCAGAATCATCAGAAAATAAAAAAAAGTCTATTTGTATCTAGGTAACGGAATTTGTGAACACGATTTTCACCCACGTAGAAACATCGGATCAACTTGAAACTTTGTATACTTGTAAAGGACCCGTGACAATACAATAATTTCATTTCTTGTTTCTAAACTCCTGGTCAGAATCATCAGAAAATCATACAAAGTGTCTTTGTTTCTATGTAACGGAATTTTTGAACACGATTTTCACCCACTTAGAAACATTGGATCGACTTGAAACTTTGTATACTTATATAGGATCCGTGACATTACAATAATGTCATTTTTGTTTCTATAATCCTGGCCAGAATCATCAGAAAATAAAAATAAAATAAAACTGGTATAATAGGTTGCGGACTTGTCGACTTTCTAGTCAATCGTTGTAAGAGCTCAGTTGGTAGAGGGGTGAACTCTAGTGGTATATAATTTCAGTAATCCATAGGTCGCTGGTTCACATCCAGCTGGGAGGTTTTCTGTTTAGAAGAGTATTACTTTTAGCTCATACTACAATAGTATCGAATTTAAAGATATTTACATTTTTATCTTATTCTGTAAAATATTAAAACTAAAAAATAAAAAATAAATAATAGTTTTAAAAAACTAAAACAACACGCTTTATTAGAAAACCGAACTAAAAGGTGAAGAATAATTTTAATTTCCAACACGCTTGGGATAAATAATTTTACCATCAAAAGCGTGGGGTGCTTTTTATGATTTTTAGATTTTCTTCCTAGAGACTTTAATTTTACCAATATCTGTTTATTATCAAATATATTAAATGATAAAGAGGACCGGACGATTTGATGGTAAAATTATTTATCCTAACCGTGTTGGAAATTAAAATTATTTGTCACTTTTTAATTCGGTTTTCTAATAAAGCGTGTTGTTTTAGTTTTATAAAACTATTATTTATTAAATTTCTGATGATTCTGGTCAGGATAAATAAAAGTATTGTATTGTCACGGGCCCTTTACAAGTGTACAAAGTTTCAAGTCGATCCAATGATTTTAATAGGGTGTAAATCGCGTTGAAAGATTTCGTTACATAGATAGATAGATGGATAGATAGATAGATACAGGTCAAGCTAATATAAAGAGTGTAAAAAAGTGTAGACAGATTGCAGGCTTCGACGCAACCCGCCAGATTATTGGTAGATGAATTCGTCGAGTGTGTATGATTTTTACACGCTTTATATTGGCTTGACATCTATCTATGTAACGGAATCTTTTAACGCGATTTTAACCCACTTAAAATCATAGGAACGACTTGAAACTTTGTGTACTTGTAAACAGCACGTGACAATACAATAATTCCATATTGTTTCTAAAATCCTGGCCAGAATCATCAGAAAATAAAAGAAAGTGTATTTGTATCTATGTAACGGAATCTTTGAACACGATTTGCACCCACTTAGAAACATTGGATAGACTTGAAGCTTTGTATACTTGTAGAGGACCCGTGACAATACCATAATTTCATATTTATGTTGTAAAATCCTGGCCAGAATCATCAGAAAATAAAAAAGCGTCATTGTTTCTATGTAACGTAATATTTGAACACGTTTTTCATCCACTTAGAAACATTGGATCGACTTGAAACTTTATATACTTGTAAAGGACCCGTGGCAATATAATACTGTCATATTTGTTTCTAACGTCCTGGTCAGAATCGTCAGAAAATAAAAAAAAAAGTGTCTTTGTATCTATGTAATGGAATCTTTGAACACGATTTTCACCCACTTAGAAACATTGGATCGACTTAAAAATGTTTATACTTGTAAAAGACCTGTGACAATACAATAATTTCATACTTTGTTTCTAAAATCCTGGCCAGAATCATCAGAAAATCAAAAAATGAAAACTGGTATATTAGGTTGCGGACTTGTCCACTTATTAGTCAATCGTTGTAAGAGCTTAGTTGGTAGAGCGGTGAATTCTAGTGGTATATAATTTCAGTAATCCATAGGTCGCTGGTTCAAATCCGGCTGGGAGGATTATTGTTTAGAAGAGTATTACTTTTAGCTCATACTACAATAGCATCGAATTTAAAGATATTTACATTTTTGTCTGATTCTCTAAAATATTAAAAATAAAAAATAAAAAAGTAAATAATAGTTTTATAAAACTAAAACAACACGGTTTATTAGGAAACCGAACTAAAAAAAGTGAAAAATAATTTTAATATCCAACACGCTTGAGATAAAATTAGTCAACAAAAAATCATCTCCAACATATATAGAATAAAACTAGAGTTATCAACAAAAAGAAAATAATTTTACCATCAAAATCGTGGGGTGCTTTTTATGATTTTTACATTTTCTTCTTAGAGATTTTACTTTTATCAATATCTGTTTATTATCAAATGTGTTAATTGATATAGAGCACCCTACGCTTTTGATGGTAAAATTGTTTTATTTGTGTTGATAACTCTAGTTTTATTCTATATGTGTTGGAGATGATTTTTTTTGTTGACTACTTTAATTTTATCCCAAGCGTGTTGGAAATTAAAATTATTTTTCATTTTTTTTAGTTCGGTTTTCTAATAAAGCGCGTTGTTTTAGTTTCTTAACACATTGGTGACCGACAGCTCTGCGTTGCACCCACCGCTGCTGGACCGGACATTTCTGTCAGTAGGGTGGACTTTTAAATTTTTAACCGCGCTAGCACAGTGTGGCTTTTACATCAATATATTTACAATCAATAACAATAATGCATAAGTAAATCTTTATTAGTGTTCTCACCAGACTTTCTAGTAGAAATTGAGGGTTTGATAGCGTTGGAAACATTTCCCTTTATGTAAAGGCAAAGTGCAAAAGAGCATACATAGCGAGTTTCTTTTCTTGTGTTCACTAAAATCGCGGAAAAGTTTTGAGGGTATTTTTTTTCTTTCCAATCACAGTTGGTGTTAATTTATTTTTCTTAATGTCTTAGCCTCCCTGGTGGGTCGTGAGGTGGTCTCCTAGAAGTGGTTTCTTTTCTCTCTGTCTTTCCTCGTCTTCTCTGTCATCTGTTCCTAATTTCACGACTGCCAAACAAGAGGCTGTTTCAAGCAAAAAACTTCTGTTTGACATTTTGCTGTTAGGATTTTGAAATTTATAGACCCTGAAAGCATTAAGGAGTGTACAATTCTGAAGCCACAATACAACTTTCTAGCACCATTCCATTTCACTATTTTTCTAAGGATGGAGTAATATGATAGGTACTGGTCAGCCCTGTCTACACCCTTCACATACTTGTTATATTGAAGTATTCAATAGGGCATTTTTACAACTTTACTCCTCCCACTCTCGTGTTGCCTGATGCAATGTGCTAACCATTCTTACGTCTCTTTTATCTTTCCATGTTTGTAGCAAAAGGTCCCCCTTACTACAAAAACACTTTCTCCTGGTTTGAGTTTATTTCCTGCTTCCACAAATGATTTTGGAAGCCCTCTGTTAATCTTTATTGCTTCAGAAGCTCTCGTCTTTCTTTCGAGCAAATTTTCAGCTATAGCCACACTATTATAATAATTATCCTGGTGGACATGATGCCACAGATATAAATTCGGCTCCAGAACGCAAAATAGAGTTTCTTTTAATTTTTCCGCTCTGCAAAATATATTTACAGGTTACATACGTATCCCGTAATCGCCTAACTACCCGCACTAAAATTCCATATTTCACCAGCCGTCTGTCATAAAATTGTAAACAATTCTGTAAAGTTGGCAATTTCATAAAAGAGAAGAGAGGGGTACAAATACAACTAAAATTTATTTCACAATGAGAAGAAACAAAATTGAATGCCTCATTCAAAAGCGAAGAAGCAGGGAAGCCATAGAAAACGTAAGAACGGAAATCTCCGTGACCGGTTGTCTAGCGCTGGCCATTTAAACACGGAGATCTCCGTGGCCCGTCACCAATGTATTAAATTATTATTTATTATTACTGCGAAGAGAGTCTTTACCATTGATTGCCTGAGATTTATGCTTACAGATAGATAGGTTTTACAGGCGTATATAAAGTGCTACGGGCATTAATGAAAAGACTACGCTTTCAATTAAACAAAACCCGATCGATGTGTTGTTGTTTAATACAAATTCCCAGTTTAAGGCAGAAAATAATGAATTATTGATGACATAAAAATACAGAGCTGAAAACAAAATATTGTTTATTTAAATGAATTGATGTTCTTTCCTCACAAGTTCACCAAAAGTCATGAAACGATGATGATGATGATGATGATGATGATGATGATGTTGATGATGTCGACGGCGACGACGACGACGATCATTACGGTATATATGTCACAATAATCGAAGTGTGGAAACACAAGATTCTGATTTGTTTTAACGAAACTGGGAGAGAATTCTTTAAACGTCTAAGATAATGTAAGATGGAAAAAGTCTTTTTACATATGTGTTTCACTTGTGTTTGCCAGATTAAATTTGCGTCTAGATGTAGTCCAAAATCTATTAATAAAAAAGAATAAGGGATAATTATATTATTTATTGTAATGTTTGGAAGTGTAGATATGTCAAAGGTTGTAAGCAGTCTTTGTTGTCCTATTAGAATTACTTGTGACTTGTTAGGATTTAAATTTAGACCGATACATGAAGACCAGTTAAAGATGGATATGAGATCGTCATTCATTTTCGTCAAGCTGTTATAGAGAAAATGAGGAGGTGAATGTAGGTAAATTTGGAGATCATCAACATAGAGGTGATAACGGCAGTGTTTTAGTACAGTTGGTAAGTCATTTATGTAGATTGAGAAAAGAAGAAGTCCGAGAACACTGCTCTGGGGGACCTCATCCGGCTCATTGCACCAAGAGGAAGATCTAGAGTTTAATGAAACTTATTGTTGACGACTGTTAAGGTATGATATCAGTGAGGTTTTCTTGTACCTGTGATTAAATGTCAAATACTGATTGTAATAATGGAGGCGGAAAAAATGGATTTATACCTAATACCTTCATCATGTGGAATGCTAATTAGGCATTTGTCCAGAAGACAATTTATATCAAATGTATCTCCACATTCCGTTTTTTTTATAACGCCGCTTATCTTAAAGTGAGCAACAATAAAGTACGAGGATCCAACGCATTGAAATAAAAAATGAACAAGTGATAGGATAAAGAAGGAATATGCTGCAGTTAAATGTACCTAATTTGTATAAATACTATGTTAAGAACGTTGAGTGTTCTACGCTGAGAAAATAACTGTCAGAATAAGCGCTGGATGAAACGATAACAGCACCTTGCAGAACAATCAGCCCATAATTAGAACAATGAATCTTGTAATATATATATACAGATGTGTATGTGTGAGTTTATGTGGTTATATATATATATATATATATATATATATGGTATGATAAGAAAAATAAATGCCTGGACGGGATTCGAACCCGGATCTCTGAGTCTGTACCTCAGCGTGATATCCATTACACTACCAGGCGAATCCAATTCAAACACTTATTTTTCTTATATATGTATTATACTCTCCATTATTACTAGATGTCGCGAGAACACTGTCTTCACTGCCATCTAGTAGCTGACTATATCAAGTAAGCAGATTAAAGAGAATATTTATTTTACTTTATAGCAGTGACGCTTTATCGATGTTATAATTAAATCTTTAACATTGCGCAATACAAGCTTAATATTAATTATTATTACCATATTAAGCTTGCATTGCTCAATGTTAAAGATTTAATTATAACATATATATATATATATATATATATACATACGTGTGAGTGTATGTGTGTGTGTGTGTATATGGCAGTATAAGTTTCAAATTTACTTACTTACTTACTCACTGGCACTATCGCACCCGTAGGTTCATGGCCGCGCGGATATAAGCTCTCCATACATCCCTATCCTGAGCTAATGCTTTCCAATCATTCCCTGTATAATCTACTTCCCTCTCAATCATAGTTAATGTTATTCTCCCACCTCATTCTTGGTCTACCAACTGGGCATTTTCACTTTGGATTTCCTACAAGAAGCTTCCATGCAAGTCTTTCATTCCCCATACGTGCAACATGTCCTGCCCATCGCAGTCTACGAGACTTAACTGTTCTCATTATATCTGGCTTCCTATAAAGACCTTGTAGTTCATTGTTATGTAGTCTTCTCCATTCACCTGTTTGTTCATCTCTCTTTGGTCCAATAATGTTCCTAAGTACTTTATTCTCAAATACTTGTAATCTCCTTTCCTCCCTTAAAGTAAGAGTCCATGTCTCGCACCCATATAATATAACTGGCAGAATAACAGTTTTATATATTTTCAGTTTAACATTTTTTGAAAGGAGTTGGGACATCAAGACTCTCTGCAATGCATAATAGCACGCATTTCCAGAATTGAGCCTATATTTAATTTCTTTGTGCAACTCATTCCTATTTGTGATTACTGTTCCTAGGTATTTGAATTCAGCCACTTCCTCAAAATTTCCCTCATTTGGCATTAGCTGTCCATTTCCATTATGTAATGTATTTCTACGTGCGCCCATATATTTAGTTTTATTGATATTTACTTCCAGTCCTAATTTCTTAGTGTTACTCGATAGTGTGTGCGTGTTGTCCTTTAGTATCTCCTCGCTATCGGCCAATAGTATTACATCATCAGCATAAACTAACAATTTATTAATACCATTGAGTTGTAGGCCTTCCTCATCCTCTAAAGATTTGATGGCATGCTCTAGTACAAAATTAAATAGTAGAGGAGATAGTGCATCTCCTTGCTTCAACCCATTCTGGATTTCAAAGGTGTCCGAAAACTGTTTGCCTACACGCACCCTACTCTTTGTGCCATTTAGACACATTCGTATAAGTCTAACTAACGTTTTATGTATTCCGAACTCCAGCAGGATACTATATGACTTCTCTATCTTAATTGAATCATATGCTTTTTTGAAGTATACGTATAGTTGATGTACAGTACCATTATATTCCCATTTCTTTTCTAAAATCTGTCTTATACTAAAAATCTGATCTGTTGTAGATCTGTTTCTTCTAAATGCACATTGATGATCTCCTAGAATGTCATCAATATAGGAGTAAGTCTGTTTACTAATATATTTGTTAGAATTTTGTACGAAGTTGAAAGTAATGAGATGCTTCTGTAGTTGTTGCAATCAGTTTTATCTCCTTTCTTATAAATTGGTACGATAATTGATTCCTTCCATTCATCTGGAAGAGCTTCTTTTTCCGAAATCATACTAAGCAAGCAGCATATCTTGTCCATCAATTTTGCTCCCCCTGATTTTATCAGTTCTGCTGGGATCTCATCTGAACCTGATGCTTTATACATCTTCAATTTTTCAATCGCCATTTCAACCTCTAATGCACTTGGATCTACGACTAGCATTTCTGCTGTCTGTAAATTATCCTCTTCAATGTCCTGTTCTATATGTACATTTAATAGCTGATTAAAGTAACTTTTCCATCTATTTAATATACTCCTGGAATCTGCAATATTATCCCCATTTTCATTCCGAATTATGTTTGTTCTAGCCTGAAACCCTTTCTTCTCAATACTAATTCCCTGATATAATTCTCTAGTGTTCTTATTTTTTGGATTCATTTGAAGATAAGATCATTAATCTTCTCTCTCAAATATTCCCTCTTTTTACTGTTTAGTAACTTGGTGGTTTCCCGTCTAATACTACCCAATTGCTCTAAATTGATCTCATTTGGCTCGTGTAACCATTTCATTTTTGCTAACTTTCTTTTCTTTACAATGTCGGCACATTCCTCATCAAACCATTTCTTGTTTTGCCTCTTTTTTAAACAACCAATGCTTTCTGATGCTGACAATTTAGTTGTGTCTCTTATAGCCTCCCATTCTTTATTTATATCAGTTTCTTCTTCGTTTGCCACATTGTTATGTGAAGATTCCAGTACTTCAAATCTATTAGCAATTTTAATTTGGTATTCTTGCCGCATTTCATCATTTTTCAAGTTTTTTAATTCAAATTTTACAGAATCATCTTTAGCGTTTGTTCCTCTCATAAGCAATAGCCAGTGCCTGAATTTCACTCCGACCAGATGATGATCCGAATTGCAGTCTGTCCCTCTAACTGATCTAATATCGATGATGCTACTGTGCCAGCGTTTACCCACTAATACATGATCTATCTGGTTCCGAGTTTCTCCATCTGGGTACGTCCAGGTGTATTTATGAATATCCTTATGTGAAAATGTTGTGCTCGTAAGAATGAGATTTTTTGATGTGGCAAATGTGACTAATCTAACCCCGTTGTCGTTACTATCTTCATGGAGACTGAATTTGGCTACTGTTGGTTTGAATATATTTTCCCGCCCCACTTTTGCATTAAAATCTTCTAAGATAATTTTATATGATATCGTGAAAGGCTATTAAATAAGCATTCTAATTCTTCATAGAACTCATCCTTGATTTTGTCAAATTTATCTTATGTGGGGACATGTACATTTACAATTATAAAATCATGTCGTTTACCCTTTAGAATGATGTATGGTACCCTATCACTAACAAACTTAATATCTCGGATAGTGGATAGGATCCTCCTCCTGACTAAAAAAGCCGTTCCTAATGCAGGTCTTTCTGCACCCCCGTAGTATAATTCAAAACTTCCTGATTCCTGACTACCTTCTCCTGGACACCTAACTTCCTGTAAAGCGACTATATCCAAGGGCGATTTATCTAATTCCCGCGTTAATATCTCTAGTGCCCCGCTATTGTATAAAGTCCTAACATTCCATGTTCCTATGAACATATCCCTGTGTTTGAGCGTTTGTCATGGGTTCCCTGAAGTAGTCCCCGCTGGAGAACCGATTGGGGGACTATTTGACCTCCGGAAAATTTTACCCCAGTTGAACCCATGTCCGCATTTCTTGACAGTTGTATTTTTACGGGGAAAGATCGTCACTCTTTCGTCCAAGGTACTTTTTTCGTCTGGCTTATCACCTTCGACCAGTCCGGCATGGGTAATCCTATCGGCAGCAATGCTACTGCCGGCATAACTCTCAGGATCATTTAAGCACGCAAACCACTCCACCACGACAAGGTAAAGATGGAGGGATAAATTTCAAACGCCTGGACAAATTTCAATCGAATTTGGTACACATATAACTGTCTTTCGGAAAAGTGTCTGTAAGCTGTAAAATACCATTACCACCCATAGGGCGGGTAAGTGGGGGAGGTTGAAATAAGAAACAAATTATCGAGAACCACCTGTATAGACCTATGTTCCAACATAATTGTATAACATCTCGAGTTATTTTAACGAATCTCGGTATTCACATAACTTAAATCTATAAAAAGATCCATAGGGGAGACATTTAGCACATCTATGATGAGGGTAAAAGAGGATGAAATCTAGAAAATAAATTAATCGAAAATGACAAATATTGGTGTCGAATCCATAGTTTTTACGGTCGCCGTTAGTGGCAGTTCCGGTGACTAAATAACCCAAATTTAAATCGTAACATCCCATAAAATGGTTAAGAGAGTGATAAAAGGTGAAAACTAAACTGAAAAAATGCATCGAGATTAGTGTCGAGTCCACAATGTTTGGGGTCCCTAACCTAAATGTTTGACACGTCAGAGGGTTTCTAAGCCTATGTTTGACTTTATCACCTCTATGAGATTGAAGGACGCTGAGAAGTAGCTATTAAAAGTGGCCGAGTTTAGTGTTCCGGGTCTCTAAGCTGAGTAGTGAATGTGCTGATGCCAACATAAGTAATATTCATAGTAAAACTCCATTGAGGTTGAGTTAGAATACTAAAATTATAATATGTAATTATAAAATGTACACCCTTAGACAAAAAAAGAGTCATCCGCAAATTCTATCAGCCGATCGGGGAACTTCGTGAGCGCTCTCAGAAGCCGTATTCACATCAACAAGTTTTCAGTAGTTGTACTGGGCTATTTGCAGTTCACACTCAAGCAACATGAAAGAGAGAGCTTGGCTTAGTGTGTTTCCGTGGTCGAGAGGTTTAACAGACATCATCTGCGTTCGTAAACTCACGGGTTAGATTCCCGTTCTACTTTTTTAAAAACTGAATATTAGAATAGCATTTCGCCTGTAATATAGTTTCATATTTAATTTTTTACTTGATTTTTATGGCTTTAATGCACACACAGAACACAAAACACATATTAAAAAACGAATAAATAAAGGAAGAAAGAAAGTAATATATTCTAAAATGAAACATTAACAAAAACAAAATCAATATCGGGTGTAGGAATCCTCAGCATCTATTACCGCCCTCAATCTGCGGAGCATTGATGCAATCAAATTTCTACAGGCACATAGACTTTCGGCTAGAGCATCCCACACGTCTTGAATTTGTGCCCATAAACCATCTTTCATCTTTCGTGCATCTACAGGCGAATTAGAGTTCATCTCTATTTTCATCTTAGACCACACATTTTCGATTGGATTCAACTGGTGAACAGGGAGGGCAGTCTATCACTCTGATATCCTGCCTCTCCGAGAACAATTAATTATTAACAAACTTGTTAGAGGCTATTGCTTTTGCGCAGACGTCTGCGCATCACAGTCTATTGAATGGAATACATTGAAATTACGTACAACATACCTTGAATGTCGTAAATATAATTGTTGCAATAACGACATTATCATTAATTTAATTTGAATATCAAAATAAAATGTTATATTTAATTCATAAAACATTTTAATACAAATATCACAAAAAAATTGCATAATTGAGGACGCGAACCTGCGATCTTCATTAACAGAAACAGTGACTGCATGCATTACGCTGACCTAACAGGACATGTAGGAGTGTCTTCAGTTCATACCACATAACGCAGTAGCCCAGGGACATCACAATTATGAGTAGTTTCCTAGTTTAATCCCAGTGCTGTGCCGAGTGGGACTTAGAAGAAATGTGCTTTCAAGAGATGACTCTTTTTTGTCTAAAGTGCTTACCTTAAAGGTTCGTCTCCTCAACGTTTTAGAGTATTAAACAAGTGTAGGCCTTACGGGATTAGTTCCATCATCAGCACAATATATCAGCTTTATTGTCATTGACCCTCGACGAAGTACTTCTGATGATGATGAGATTAGTCTCGAAAGACCTACAGTTGTATAATAGTCTAAGAAGTCGAGGACATGAATGTTCAAGGTAAATTATTATATAATATAATTTTATTATTACGAAAGTCCTGCCCCCATTTAAGATCAAGTTGTAGCCTTGAAATCGTGAGAGAGTGAAAAAGGGATAAAACACATTATGTCTGAAAGATCAGATTAGTGTCAAAACAATGGTTTTCGGGATCGCCTATCTGATTGACAGCTTGGATGACTAAAGAAGAAGCGGTGAGAAGAGGTAAAATATATTTGCAAATTAACCGAGAAGAGTGTTGAATCCATAGTTTTTGGGATTTCTAGGCTGATTAGTGCCAAGACGATTGAAATAAATAAATATTCAAAAAATGCAGGGAAATCAGCTATTAGAACAACAAATATGCACATTTTATAACAATTATTTATTATTTACGCTCATTTTGTATAATCTTACCGCATTTTATGTTTTAATTTCATAATGACTATAGCATGTTTAAAGTTAGAGCAGTTCTTATATTTTCTTGACATGATGAGGAAAATAAGAACATCACTCATACGTGAATAAATAAATAATTAAGGAAAATATATTATAATTAATTCTTAGTAAGTATAGGTAACTAAATTTATGTATAAAGTAACTATATTGTAATCTATTGTGTTGTCTGTTTTGTTTCGTTAATTTTACATTATTACTAGACATTCATTTATTGATACAGACTATCAACAGCACGTACGGTTTGCTGCCCGTGTGATCCATATTTGTAAGTAACACTGTATGTGTCTTACTTTTAGTCTAAAGTTCTACCACTACCACCACTACGACCACGCTACTACTACATTTTATTCCATGACGATTTGATGGGTTAACTTTACAAAAGTTTTATTGCAACTAAATCAATGATCTCAATTAATGGAAACAGCACAATAATTCCGTACAACGTATGTCTGCCCGTGCTAGTTCCGCCTTACATTGAAGATGATTGTCGATCAAGCAATTATCCTTTGTACGAGGGTCGGTCAAATAGTAATGCCTCCTATTTTTCCCCCTCTTTCAATAAGTCAGTTATGTCAAACACTTCAATTCGGCAAAATTCCGGAAACATTCTTCTCCAATTCACTACAGTAATAACTTCCTAATAAACGGGTGTCAGCACTGCACCCTCTTTCAGAATGGCTGATATTGACGTACGAATTCGACAACGTTCGAAGATTGTTGAATGTGGAAGGTGAAACACTCTTACGCATTCATCAAAGCTTGAAAAATGTGTATGAAGATTAAACAGTGGATGTCAGTACTGTTAGACGATGCGTTCGTCGCTGTAACGAAGATGAAAGAGAAACACAAATGGCTGAAGCTAACCGGAGCGGAAGGCCGGCGACATCAGTGACTCCGCGCAACTTTCAGAAGTCGATGAGATCATTCGTGAAGACCACTGGGTAACAACAGATGAATTGTATCTCCTTCACGCATTCAGTAAATGTAGTGTGATGATGATAATTCAACAACTGGGGCACTCAAAAGTTTCTTCACGGTGGGTACCACGAATGTAACCGACCAGAATAAAGAGACAAGAAAAAGAATAATCTCTGAATCATCCACCTTATAGCCCTGTTCTAGCACTATTAGACCTTCATCTGTTCGGGTCACTAAAGGAAGCTCATCGTGGGATTAATTTTGAGGACGAGGAGGCCGTAAAACATCCGTGTGTCGATGGTTTAGGAAGAAAGACTATGCATTTAACCAAAGTGGGATACATTTCGTAGTTAAAAGGTGGACAGAAACAGTGGAAAAGGATGGAGATTATATTGAAAAATGGTAAATTAGTCGTCAGTGTTGTGTGTTTCATGGTATATAAAGTGAATTTAAATATCTTCATTATTAAAACAGAAAAAATAGGAGGCATTACTTTTTTGACAGACCCTCGTATATACATATAAACTGCTTCTGCGTCATTACGCATTAGCAATCGTGATATGTATGTTAGCCAGTAATCAATTATCTATAGACATATATCAAAACATAGAATGATTTCTGAATATAGCCTATATAAGGACAACGGGTAAATCAAAAAAATTTGGAATGAACACTAAACCAAACAGTCTGATACAGAAATACGGGACTTGCCTGGTTCGGATCCTCATGGGAGAATACATTTTCTCATAGAATTTCGGCCAGTATGGAACCGGTGTCCACCCAGCATCGTGAGGAGTTTGGGTAGCTGTAATAAGTAGTGCGTCCAGGTTCAGAAAACCAGCTATAACGGCTGGAGGACCCGACATAATGGCCACATGTTACCCCCGACACTGGAAAAAGTTTCGTCTATGTGATTAATACATATTGATGTAAGGCCAGCTGCCGGTTGGTAGACCATGGGCCTTCTAGGCCTGTCACGCCATGGAGTTCTATATTTTATACATCCGAGAAAAAAAATACAATTCTGATGAATTCCTAATTTAACCTGAAAGAGACATTAACTAATATATTCAATTTCTTATTATTTATTTAGCTTTAAGATATGATTTGTATCTATTTTAATTTAGTGAATGTATGCGAGTTATAATTAATGTAAATTTTTGTTTCACATGTAGGGATACATTCCATTCAGAAACTTAAAGTAAAAAAGCAAGAAAGGTATTCTCAAGCATGGAGAAAAGTTTAAAAGTTTTTAAACGGAAAACTTCGAGAACTTCATATATGCAATATCTAACATTATGATCACAGACGAAAAATTGAGTACGATACTCTTAAGAACAGAATATATTAAATAAAAATCTAACAAGAACTCTACTTGAGTTATCTTGTATAGAAACATATGTCTGTCTAACTTACGAACTTGCAACGAGATTCTGAAGATTTCACCACAATGGAGAGGAAATTAACAGAAACTAAAGTTAATTTAAACGTGAAATATATTCATTTAAATTAAAAGCAAACATTTCTCTTCTTGAAACCTTTAACGAAACCTAGTATGTTTATATATTAATAATTTAAAATCGAATAAAATATTTTCGATTCTTAAAAATGATATAAATAGAATTATTCATAGAACTAATGTTGTTCATTATGCAAAGTAAGCATGGTTAATATATTCAGAAAGGTTTCCTCAAGCTACTAAAATGATTTTTAAGTCTCTTTGGTTTTGAACGCACGGAATGTTTAGTTAGGTTTGTGGGATCTTTTTTCCTCTTCTGAGAGAGCTCTCTTCAGGTTTTTATTATTTGTTTGTGTTTGATTCTCGCCTTATATATATATATATATATATATATATATATATACATATATATATATATATATATTGTATCAAGATATTCTCTTATTCACAAATTTTCCACAAAACATTAGGCCTAATAATCTATCTCAAAAAACCAATTATTATTGTACTTGTACTTATTCATTTTTCTATTCCGACTGAGCTTCTTCCAACAACTTCTAAAATGGATCCTAAATATTGTGACGCGTTGTAGTAACGCCGTTTAAACTGCGCAGGCCGGCGAGAGAAACCTCGCATTGGTGGATTGGATTGTTGAGTAGACAATCGCGAGTCCAGGGTCCACCGATGTTTCTAGCTAATGAGCCAGAGAGTTCTACGAACATCTGTTCCCCCCATTCGAGAAACATCGGAAAACTAGAGGGTTCCATGTTGAAACATCTCGTTCATGGATCAGGATATTTCCGTCTACTCGCCTATAAATATGTGGTGAGAGCGAGTCAGTCTGCGATAATTGGTCGGCAAGATTCCAGCATTGGATGGCGAGAGGTTAATTGTGAGCGTAACTGTGAAGAAGGATTGTGTCTGCAACTGTGTTATAAGTGATTATCGTATAAACTGTCAAAGAAGAATAGTTGTTAAATCAAATTGTGTTTGAAGATATAGTCATAATTGTGGAGAAGGAAATAAAGTGAAAAGGAAAATTTTACATAACAACTGTGTATTTATATAAGCCCAAATAAGTAAGAGGAAAACCCCGTGCCATAAGTGACAATATTTAAATTAACTGATTTTGTGAATTTCTTTTTGTTCAATTTCCAACTTTTAACACCTTCCACTTTAATGTTAAATATTCAGTTTTCTTAAAATTAATATTCAACACTATATTTAATTCCCATAACCAGTTAAAGGGGCAAGATGAAAAAAAAAACATTTATGTCAATTATTGGTCCAGCGTTTTGCGATTTATAAAAGCACAACACATGTCTCGCGCATTCGCATGAAGCATTCTTCAGCTTGGCCCTAACGGTGCTCGTGCTTTCAGATATCTAACAGTATCTGTACTATTTTAGATATGTTATAGAAATTTAAGTTCAACTCTTTACATATTAATGGGAAAGTCTGTAAAAATATATTAACTATATAAAGTAGGTATGGCATTCTGAATTTACCAATATTTCGATTATTAAATCTGGCTGCATTTTCATAATGGATTTGTATAATCTTGGCCAAAAATTGTTAAAGTATCTTAAGCAATCAGTAGCATAATTTTAAAGAATGCTCTTACGCAAACATGATAGACTATGTACTGAAATGTCTCAAACGTCTTTTCTATTTCGGAAAATGACTTTATACTGGGAGAGTTAATTTGTATTCTTCTTTTTCTTCCATAGAATCATGACTGTTGCGTGTCATATTGTAGAAATACCCATTTCTACTTGTAACTGTATTTTAAAATGCATTTTAAGGAAAATACATATACATCGAGTCTGCATGGAACCAAGGGTCTCGGGTATACCCCGGCCAAGATGACAGAATTTTAAGCTGAAGAAAATTCGAAGGACTCTCTCTACTCGAAGTAACAGACAAAATCAATTGATTTCGAGCTTCGAAGAAAGATACTAATTATTAAAAAAATCTAATATGAAATATAGTGTTAGAAGTTGTCTCTTCGCGATAGCCTCGTGCAGTATGAGGTGTTGGTATAACCGAATAACAAAAAAGTATTGAATTTATTTTTAAATAAAAATGTTCGTTATCTCATATTGTAATGTCGATCTTTAATGTAATGTTGTATGTCTAGGTGGAATTTTGAAGCCGTGATTCACTGGGAGTTTGTTCCACAAGGGTAAGCAGGCAATGCGAATAATTTTTCTCAACGATTGGTAAAAGTTCATGAAATATTCAGAATAGCGAGTTCAAATGTAATAGGACCCCATACCGTATGAACAACCACGACAAAAATTCAGGAATTGGGAGGAGTCCAACGATTTATATCTTAGTATATAGCCCTGATCTTGCGCCTGTTTCGATTCATGACCCATTCTTAGCGTTAAATTAGGTATACATTTATAAGACTATACTTTTGTGGAAGTGGGTTTTAACTAATTCTTGGTATCAGAAACAGAAACTGGTAAAATAACTTGAAAAAAATATTCCTGAAAGATGGCTCAAGACCATTACAATCTCATGATCTCCACTTTGAAAAGTGGTTTAATTTGGTGACAGAAAATTTTCCAAATAAAATTTTGTTTAAAAGAAGACAGTATTCATGGACAGTATTTTTATAAAGCAGTGGAACTGGAAATTTGTAGTTTTAATGGAAATTTTACATTTAAATCTAATATATAAAAAATGAATGTTTGTTTGTTTGTTCGTACTTTATGCGCGCCCATGCCCTTCATCCAATTGTGATTGGGTTTTTAAAAATGTTCAGGGGATTCCCGGGATGAACATAGGCTATAAGAGAGTTGAGATATTCAACTCCTAACACCCTTAAAAGACACCCTTTGTAGTAAAAAACGTGAAAAAGTCCCTTTTTTACACTTAAATGGCTTACGCTGTCTAAACCATAACAAATACACAAAATTAATGTACACATAATTGAATAGCTCACAAAAATCTACAAAAATTTTCGCGACAGCATATGTTTATCTTTTACAGATAACATACAATACCCATTTTTGTCTTTCATTGATGCCAAGAAGATCGGGAACGTAGATTCGCGGGCAAGCATCTGCTGCCATACCATTCGACCGATTGTCATGGGGCTTTTTGCAAAATGTATAGGTTATAAGAGAGGTATAATGCTCAAGTCCTTCACCCTTAAAAATCACCTTCTATAGTGAAAAAACGTGAAATATGCCACTTTTTTTATAAGCTTAAATGGCTTACCATAACAAATACACAAAATTATTGTACACAGAATTGAATATCTCAAAAACCTCTACAGACAAATCCGCGACAGAATATGTTTATCTTTTACAGATAACTCACAATAACCAATTTTATCTTTCATTAATGCCAAGAAGATCGGCGTGAGTAGATACCCGGGCAAGCATAGCAGCGCACGGCGGGTATTATTTTATGGATAACTCAAAATAACGAATTTTGTCTGAACCGAAAGTGCTATTTCGGTTCGTTACATCACTGCTCTTATCCTCCCTCCATAATGAGATTCGTGAACTATGCGAATTTCCATTCTCTCTGTATCTACCCCCACTCTCCTTTCTACCCCTCGCTTTGCTCTGTTCCTAGTGAACAACTTCCCCTTCTACCTCGGAACGCTCATATAGACTACACATATTCTGAACAGTATCATTCGATCGGAGATTTTGGTTGGAACATTGCTTTGTTGTCTGGAGGACGCGAGCTGCGTATTTTGGGTTTGGTCCGGCAGGCCAGGGTAAGGCACCCGGGCAAGGACTAAAAGTATGTATGAGAAGTTGATTGTGTGAGTTATGTATTTTTGGTATTAATTGTCATTTGTCTTTTAATTCTTGAATTATCAAATAATGTTTTCCTTTAATTTCATTTTTCAAACTTCAGATTACAATTTAATATTAAATATATTTTTTTAGTAAGAATCAATGTTCAATTATCGGATATTAGCTACGCGACAGCTGCCTTGCATATTCCTGTACATAAAGCTTGCTCAAAAGTCATATGAGCTCCTTTTTCATGGTTGATAATAATACATTCAGGTTAACTAAAGATCATAAATTCCTATAGTGTGTTTTAAGACTTATTGTTGATTAATGATTATGTATTTGGATAGGAAGGATGAAACAATCTTTGCCTCTTATGGGCCCGAGCAAAGGATTTTGAATAGTACTGGTAGTTATGAACTCTATGCTAATATATATATATATATATATATATATATATTTATAATATCTATATATAAAAGCGTTACTGCTATAAAGTAAATATTCTCTTTAAAAATTTGCTTAACTGTTACGTTAACCGCGAGATGGCAGTTGGAACAATTTCAGCTACCTCTTGTGTGAATTGAGAATACTACATGTATAAGAAAATTGTATGCTTGTATTGGAATTCTTGAGTAGCTCAGTTGGTTAGAGCGCTAAAGGTACAGACTTTAGAGACTCGAGTTCGAATCCCGACTCAAGCATTCATTTTTCTTTTCATATCATATAGATATATATATATATATATATATATAAATAAATAAATAAATAAAGCCTGATATGTCCCTTTAGGGCAAAGTCCTCCCTGTACAGGGGTTAAGCTCTATTTGAGAGTGTCACCCGGTGAGCTACTCCGTGGTGAGAAGTTGACTTGGATGTAGCACTTGGTTTGTATACACTGTCTGTTCTGTGATTAGTTAATGCACAGTTGGCTCTCCATCGTTCTCCAGCTTTTTCCTGCATCTGGCGACTCTGGACCATTGCGCCCCTGCTCGTTCTTTTAAGATGTCAACCCATCGTCGTCTTGGTGTTCCGCGCTGTCTCTTGCCTGTGTACGGGTCCCACATGGTTGTTTTTATTGTCCACCTGTCGTCTTGTATCTTGCGACGTGGCCTCCCCACTTCCATTTTATCTTGATGGCTTGTTGTGCAGCATCAGTTGTTGAGGACATCGCTTGAAGAGTTGTATTCGAGATTCTGTCCTTCAGAGTTTTGCCTAAGATTTTCCTCTCCATTTTCCTTTGGCATACTTGGAGTGTGTACTTCAGTTTGGCAGTAAGATTCCAAGTTTGGCAGCCATATAACAGTGTTGGAAGAACACAGGTTTGTAGTGTTTCCATTTTGAGTTTCCGGTTGAGTGACGTGTCCAGCAGTATACATTTCAGTGACCAGAACGCCTTCCAGGCGAGAGCTATTCTTCTGCTTATTTCTTTCTCTACTTTCTGATGGAAGGAGAGTAGTTGTCCTAAGTATATGTACTCGCTTACATATTGAAGATCCATTCCATCGACTTTGATTGGGTTTTCCGGATCATTTGACATAATTTGTGTCTTGCTTTTGTTCATCGAAAGGCCTGCAATTCTGCTAGTTTCTGATAGCTCTTGTAGCATTGATTGGAGTTGTTTAAGGGATCTGGCGAACAATTCCACGTCGTCAGCGAATCTTAATTTGGATTGCCTGCTCCCGTTTATATTTATTCCGTATTTCTTGCTCCACTTTAAATATAAGGTAGTAAATCGAAACACGGCAGCGCAGTATGGTACTAGTAAGCTGGGTAATGGTGTCGGGTTCAAAAAGTACCCAGGGCACAAATTGATAGCTGATCGAGTGGTTTTGAAATATTGGTTACCAAGGTAAAAAAAAAGTACCATGATTGAAAATAATGAAATAAAAATAAATGTTCTTCCTTTATTAATATTTTTATAGCCGATTAATGTTTTAAATTCTTTGTGAAGGGTACCTAAGATTGAATTTCATAAGATGAAATTTCGGGAAGGAATAAGGGCGCAAAATGGTAGCTGACCGTGAGTTTTGTTTCTTCCTATTCAGGAAAGAATTTTAGTATTATATTGGTTGCAGTTCATATGTTCGTCGATTCAAAATTTTCTGAATTTAAGTTTTGGTTCTGGATTCAAGTGCCGGAACAGAGAATATATTCTACGGTCTTAAATGTTTTTTTGGAATTGTACAATTTTTGACATCGACATTATTCAGAGATATTACTTCGTGGATAATTGTTTGTTTTCGAGATTTATTATCTGCGTTAAAGTAATTGAAACAGTACTTATTTACGTACTTGAACTGTGTTGCGTAAATAAATTGATTCATCTCTCATTGTTTGTAAACACAGAGTAATTTATTCATAACGAATTGCATTCTTTTACAGCTGTTTATGTCTTTTCTTTACTCTGTTCATTAAACATGCCTAGTTGGATCGATATTGTCTCTAAGGACAACTAAGTCCGAGAGTTGAGTTTATTAGGCATAGATGCTGTGGGCGACGTAATCAGATATCAAGAAGGCTTGTTTTCGGTACCGGTATGTGGGCTAAGTGAGCCATGTCGTTTGTGGAAAATTATAATGACGGGGGACGTTTGAGAAAGCTAATATACATGTGGACTGGGTTTTGTTTTTGTAAGGCGCAGTCTAAATTATAAAATAAGTGTAACTAGAAGTTAGAAAGCGTCGACGGCCACATACTCAAGCAGCATGTTAGCTAATTAAAAGCAGGTCCTGTGGTGGAATAATCCTACTGATATTTTGTGAAGGACAAAATCATTACACTTACCGTACTTAAATAGTGTTATGTAAAATCTTCTGTAAAACTTTTGAGGTTCCGCTTTCTGTTTCCTGGTTTTTTATCATTTCAGTTTACCTTTCCTGATACTGGCATAATGGAGGATGAAAGAAGTCCTGGCAGTAGAGTAATTGGTGGGTTCAGCCGACCCCGAGTACACCGCTAGCCGAAATTCTGGTTCCAAGGGAGCGGCTGATCGGGATTGCGATCCGGCAATCCATGTTTTTGGATATCGTCACCCTGGACTCACCTGGAACACCGCGGAGTTCGACTATGACGGCTGTGGAATCAGCAAGATTCGAGTATATATTTATAGCGCCTGGATGGTCGACGAAGAAGCTGGTGTGGTGATATAAATGTTGGGGACGATGAAATTTGTGAAAAAGTTCCTCTCGGAATCGTGTAGTGTTGCCGTGCCCTCCCAACGTGGGATTTGTAATCTAGTATCATCGGAACATCTTGGTAGTGACTGTAGTTTCCAAGACTTTGTTGTGATTTCTTTCATGGAGGCGGCGATATTGAACCGAAAGTGCTATTTCGGTTCGATACATCAGTGCTCTTATCCTCCCTCCATAGTGAGTTTCGTGAACTATGCCAATTTCCTTTCTCTCTGTATCTACCCCCACTCTCCTTTCTACCCCGTCCCTTTGCTCTGTTTCTAGTGCACAACTTCCCCTTCTACCTTGGAACGCTCAAATAGACTACACACATTCTGAACACTATCATTCGATCGTAGATTTTCGTTGGAACACTGGTTTGTCGTCTGGAGGACGCGAGCTGCGTATTTGGGTTTTGGTCCGGCAAGCCAGGCAAAGGCACCCTCGGCTAGGACTAAAGTATGTATTAGAGGTTGATTGTGTGAATTATGTATTATTTCTGTTAATTATTTATTGTTTGTCCTTTAATTATTGAATGATCAAGTTATGTATTTCTTTAATTTCTCTTTTCAAACTTCAGACGTGCAATTTAACATTACATATCATTTTAAGTAAATATCAATGTTTAATTATTGTATGTTAGCTACTCTACAGCTGTCTTGCATATTCCTGTACATGAGCTTGCTCAAAAGTTATATGAGTTCCCTTTTCCCGTCTAGCTTTCATGGTTGATAATAGTACATTCAGGTTAACTATGCTTCATAAATTACTACAGTGTGTTTTAAGACTTATAGTTGATTAATGTTTATGTATTTGGATAGGAAGGATGAATCAATCTTTGCATCTTATGGGCCCGGGCAAAGGATTTTGAATAGTACTGATAGTTATGAACTCTATGCTAATATATATATATATATATATATATATATATATACTCACACAAGGTAGTAAATCGAAACACGGCAGCGGAGTATGGTACTAGTAAGCTGGGTAATGGTGCAGGGTTCAAAAAGTACCCAGGGCGCAAATTGATAGCTGATCGAGTGGTTTTGAAATATTGGTTACCAAGGTAAAAAAAAAGTACCCAGGGCTCATGTATTTCATCTCATTAATGCTAAGTACATCAGGATGCGTAGATTCCCGGGCAAGGCCTGATAATCAGCACAGGGTATCTAAAAATAATAACGATATAAATTTGTATTTATTTTTCCTTTTACTTATTGAACTAAATTAAAAAACAGATTATCATTTATTAAGGTGCAGCAGCGCACGCCTAATATTAGCTAGTTAATGTATAAATAATAGTAGATAGTACACGAAATAGTTGTTTTTCAATTCATATTGGTATTTGTATTAATTATGATGTTATCTGTAATAAGAATTTGAAATGTATCAACTTTATTGCCAACTACTGACCTTTTACGAATAACTTATTTATAGTGTGTTTTAAAATTATGATTTCAATTAATGTAGTAGTTTGAAGAGTGGTTTTGTATAAAAAATATAAATCACAATCTTGTGTCCATTAGAATTGCTAGAGGAAAATCCATTATTTAAATGTTGTAAAAAAATGGAAGCAATCTAAATTTCATTTCAGGTGTTTCGACGCGGATTCCATGATTGCAGTCATTAATTTGAACAAATAGTTTAGAGTAATTTAATTATTACAGTCAGTTTTTCTGCTAGTAGTATTCCATTATCACTATTAACAAATATGACATTTTTCAATTAAAATGATGATTATTTGGTAATGCTGTAACTAATTAAAAAAATCACCGTTAAATTAGAATGACATTTAATCAAAACATTTTTATCTCTATATTCCCATTAAAAATAAGTGTCGCGAATGGTTGTAGCGTACAATTCAGATGACATTTCTTTAAATAAACTTCACAGATATTTAGTCTACATAGAATTTCGAAATTAACTTCATTTATTTCACAATAATTAATTGATATTTCACAAATAATGTAATGCTAATAATATCTATTCCTTCAAAAATAATTTAATCACTCAGTTCCTTACACTCGCTGACGGCTTCATTTAACACAGATTCTTAACTTCACATTTGGTCACGTTTACTTATTATTGCTCTGAACACGACAGTGTCGCCTTTTTTCTCTGTTTGTGGGGAAAATCTGGAAATCCCAGTCGAAATACTTCTCCAACCATTTTTATTTTTATCTGCCTTGGTCAAAACATTTTGTTTCTACGTTTCACCCGGCTAATTACAAAAATTATCAAAGAGAATCATTCTCAGAACATGTTGACGAATATAAGATCTTTACTGATGGATCGCGATATATGGATGAATTATCCGAATAGGTCAAAGTGGGCTGTGCGTTTATTACGTATAAAGATGATATAGGTATTTTTTTCTTCTCAGTTCAAGCTTTTAACACAATGCTCAATATTTCAAGCAGAATTATTTGCTATAAAATAAACTATTAAATGGTGCTCAGTGTTTGTGTAATAAGTGACTACTAACTATTGCTGACAATTTTATTCTGGATCCTATTGCCTGCGAAATAAGAAACTTGCTTCAGAAGTTTTGCTGAATTCGAGGACACTCCGGAGATAGTGGGAATGAATGAGTGGAAAGTCTGGCAAAGGTAGCCGCTGGTTGAAATTTACCAATTAGCTATGACTCGTATCCTCTTTCTTATATAATGTGGGAAATCAAGGAGTACATTATTGCTTGAAAATCAAAGAGTACATTGTTGCTGAATCGGATATATTATGACAAAATACTGACAAGGTTATATATTATGACAACTCGATAATTATTTTTGCTAACAGTATTAAATGCCCAAATACGGAGGGTTGTTTCTGATCTCTGATAACAAATGATTTTTTTACTTTTACCTTAAGAAAAGCCGTGTCTCCACCATCGAGCATGCTCCAATTGATGGCTCTTCACCCGAGCTATGGTTTGGCATCGGAGTTTCCGCTTCAGAGGACTTAACGAAGCACAGCAATGTCTAGAAGTTCCCACTGCTCTTTATATGCTTTCCAAAGACCGTCTATTGTTCGTGGACTCCTGTTTCCCAGTGCCCTTTTGAAGAGTCCAAAGACACAAAGTCCATCGGTGATGCATCAGGAGACTTCACTCGGATGTTGCTGAATGGAATAGCTTGTATTCCAGTTCCCTGCTCCATATCTCCAGGAACGCCAAGGTTGAACCCGAAGTGTGACTGGAGGCCTTGTCTTGGTGCACCCAGATTTGGTTTTGTCTGTACCATAGAGAGCTGGGATTTCAGTCGGGAAAATTGGGGTGAGAACGTCTTCCTGGTAGTACTGGGAGTTAATTTTGGTCTTTTTAGCTATTCTACGAATGGTCAGTTTTTCATTGTAGCAATATCCCGCGATGACCATAAATCCATTGGAGAAACTTTCTCTGCATTCGGCATACCACTTTTGAATTTTTTTTCTCTGTAGTAAATTGCCCGGGGTTTGTTGCAGTCTCCTAAATAAACATATGCTTAATCAAGTGTGATCAAAAATTTCCATTTTTCTCCTGTCAGGTGCTTTTCATGGTTTCCTGCTGTTGGTGAGGGATTCCGCAATGTGACGTGGCAACAATTTATGAACCCTGCTTTTGTGGCGATTCTCCACGTTTAAATCTTTGTTTATTATGGTGTTTACAGTTTTAAGGGATATTTCCAATCTGTTCGCAATCACCCTTTATGTGGCAGAGTTTCCACCAGAGATAAGGGCCATGACCTTTCTGATTACATCTGGGGTGCGGGTAGTAGCAGGTCGTGGATTTGCCCATTTTTTTACTTTTGGAATTAATCCCAAGCGACCCTTTCCATTTTTATTAACCACTGAGCTAATTCCACACTTTGACACCATAACATTACGTTTTTGCAAGCCTCAATAATTGCGGAATAATTATAATTAGCGTCGGAAAGGGCAGTAATGTACCCTTCCCAAAACGGGTCTATTTGAATAGGCATTATGAGAGCAACACGTGTACGAGTGTAACGGAAGCAGCACTCTGACTGGTTTGATCATCTCGCACACTCCTGCCCTGATGACTCACACTTCAACTCACAATCTACATGGCAATTCGTTATCAGAGATCGGAAACAACCGTCCGTAGAGTTCCCAGTTTCATATTAACTCAATTTTTAACCGGACATGGAAAATTTCAGGCATATTTATATAAATTTAAAATACCATCAAGTTGCAACTTGTAAATGTGTAGAAGATATTCAAACAGTGAAACATGTTTTTTGTTTTTTTTAATTGTCCAATGTTATCGTTCGAACGTTACAAACTTGAATCATATTTGAACTTTGATTAAAAGATTATTCCAATCTTCTTTATCATATTCTCAACAACGAGGAATGTTATAATTACTTCATTTTTTGTAAATAGTGTTTATTCACAACTGTAATTTAATTTT
Organism: Diploptera punctata; assembly: GCA_030220185.1. Taxonomy (NCBI): domain Eukaryota; kingdom Metazoa; phylum Arthropoda; class Insecta; order Blattodea; family Blaberidae; genus Diploptera; species Diploptera punctata. The sequence goes on along the minus strand of JASPKZ010001577.1, from coordinate 171,720 downwards.
ACTCTGTTCATATTTGTTATAATCCTGTTACGTAGTTGTACTTTCATCTTCTATTTTATGTTAATGCACTGCATAATGTTACATATTTATAACCCTTATATACCATAAGGTAAAACAGTGTTTGCATATATGGGATATAAAAAAATCAACTGAATTGGCATTTACTTGATGAAAATACGTAATTTATTTAATTAAATACAAATAAAACTTAAAGTCTTTTGTGATTATCGTATTTATTAAAATATAAATTAGTAACAGCTGTTTTGGTACTTTGTACTTCTATAGATATGATTACAAAATCGAATTAATTAAATTTAATTAAATTAAAAAAACACATATTTTATAATCCTGTCTGAAGAAGTTACAGAGTACCTAAACAGCTGTTACTCATTTATATTTTAATAAATATAAAAATCACATAAAACTTCAAGTTTTATGTTTATTTCTTTAAATAAAAACATTTCAAAATTTGCTAAGAATATTATCATCATCATCTTCTTCCTTGTAGGGATTAGGCAATCTTAACTGTTCCGATTTCACACTGTCTTCTTCGGACGTCCCACTTCTCTTCTTCCTTGGGTTTTATAGTTATACGCTAGTGCTCGGATTCTTTCGTTATGCATACGATCCTGGTGGGCTCTTCTATTGTCTTTATATTCCTCTATTTTCTCATTTGGTTTATATAAATGTATATTCAATTCGTCTCTTATACTTTCATTTCTTATCAGATTTTAAGTGCACTTTCTATATTTGGTTTGAAGAAAATTTCAATTTATTTTCGTGATTTAACACTACTTCAGTGTTATGACGCTTGCGGAATCTCTATAACCAGCCTGAATATCCATCAATAACAAGTTGTTACGCAAGACATTCGGCAGCGACTTGAATTTTAACACCCCTCACTGCAATTCAGCTTGCACGAAATTGTTCATACCATCTGTACACCTCGTCTTCTAACCTCTGTTCGGCCAGTTGCCGCATTCGATTGTCCCTAGAACTCTCTTGTTTACATCACATGTAATCTTAAATGACAAGAATTCATTTTTTATTTTTATATCCAAACTGTTTGATTTGCGATTCCACATTCTGCCCATGCATTTTCAATAGCGGCATTATTTTCAAACATTTTAACATAGTTTGGTTTCCTGTGAAGTGTAAGCGATTTATGCTTACGTTTCCCCGATAATAATACAGTTTGCTAAACGATATTTTGTACTCAATTTGTTTCTAAAACTTATAAATGAGTTGAAGAATGGCATTTGTTAAATTAAACGTTTCTGCCTGAGTTTCTGCTCTATTGCAATTAGCAAGAGAGATCGAAGGAGGGTGACCTATTGACCCTTTGGCATTAACAGTATTCCGTGCATTCCTAAGGAACTCATAGTATGTAGTCTGTGTAAGATTAAAATGTATAGTTTCCTCAAAAGTTTATCTTAGTACTGCACGTATTAAAACTTAAAAGTTCGTTCAAGTTGTATTAATGTTTTTATTTATTTATTTATTTTTATTTCAGGATGTTTGTTCGCATCTAGCGAAATCAGATTTAACGGGGTCCGGATTAACGAGGTTTTATTGTAACCGTAGAAAGAGGAAAAAGCTGGAAACAAGTGAAATGGCTGGCTGGAAGCAGAGTACGCTGCAGGAACTTTACTGTTGCCCTATGTTCCATTTAGTAATTACAGGAAATAAATAAATGATAAATAACTGTAACCGTAAGTTGTAAAAATGAATCTGTTCAGACACTTTCATTAAGGTCTCGGAAAAGTTTGGATATTAGAACGATCATGATTATTAAGACTAGGAGATTAACACGCGAACTGTTAACCATTGCATGCCGAAAAAAAAACTACCTTGAAAATTCTCCCTAAGAAGCGCTGTGATGTACCATAGCCGTTACAAACAAAACTACCTTTTTAACTTCAATGCATATAAATCGAAGCTAGAATCCAACAATGCAAACACACTGTACGAGCAGATGGACTCTCTGCATGAGTAAGAGTGGAGAGAAGTGAGACGGGACTCGTAAGGCATGTAGTGAGGGTTATCTAATCTACCAATTCACAAATTGTATTATTTCCCTGTAGTTGGAATTATATTTTTTTCTGGATTTTAATGATTAGAGTTAAAAAGGGAGATTCTTGGTTAAACACTAAGTTTCTATGGGAGAAATTTTAAAGTAGGTTTCGGGATGCAATGGTAGACAGTTTCCTTGTTAGTTAAGGAGGTATTGTAGTCCGAATACGTGTTACTAGAGATGCTTTCAAATATTTTATTTGGAATTCCTTGGGTACAATGGGAAGTCCTAGGCGTAGGTGGGAGAATAATATTCGGATTGATCTTAGGGAACAGGATATACGAAGTATGAACTGAATTCAATTGGCTGACGATATAAACTAATGAAGCGTCTTTATAAATCAGTCATTGAACAAAGAGTTTCATAAACCGTAGCGTTAGTGTTATACAAAATAAAATACGCATATTCTGCGAAAACTCAATTCACCAGTTTTAATGTTAAAAGCCACTGTATTAATAAAACCGTGTTAATGGGATATAAATAGCACATCACGTGTGTCAGCATGATTATTTGTTAACCCAAACTCGAAACATGGGTAGTGTTGAAATGTTCTCAAAATAAAACAAACATTTTTACCTCGTGTTATCATTATCCTAAATACAGGTGGTTTTAAATAATTAAACTCTACGAATATCAACACTTTCCTCTAAAAACAACCTCTAATAAAACATTCGTGTTGTTTTATTACAAAATAGATTTGTTCGATACCATGTGGTTTAATATACGAAATAAAAGTACAAACAGTTTTTATTTAAGTTGCACTATTTCTATACACAGCCCAGAAAGTCTTATTTCGTGCTTAACATTTATTTTTATTCAAATTAATTTATTTATAAATACATAATTTGGTTTGCCTAGAAACATGTGTGAAATGCATTTAATTAGTTTAACAATATATGAAAACCACTATGAAAAGGAAAGCAACAGGATTAGATAATATAAATATGGAGTTAGTCAAATATAGTGGAATATTGTGTAAACTACGAGTACTTCGTTTAATTAATATATGTTGGCAGACCTATGAGATTCCAACCATTTGGAAAACAGCAATTGCAAAGTATATATTTAAAAGAGGAGACCGGAGAAACTGCGAGAATTACAGAGGGATTAGTTTAATGAATACTGGCTACAAGATATATACGAAAATAATAAATAACAGATTGAGTAACATAACAGAAGTAGTAATAAATTAAAATCAAAATGGATTCAGAAAGGGAAGGTCATGTATAGACAATGTATTTATACTGAAACAACTCATAAAAAAGAGAACATAACTTAGAAACTCACATAGGATATATAGATTTGGATAAGGTCTTCGATCGAGTAAACAGACAAATAGTATGGGAAATATTACGAATGAAAGTATACCCGCTGTGCCTTGTTGAAACAATAAAGAAATTATATGAAGACACAAAAATAATTATAGATATCGGATTCAAAAGAACAGATACAATCAAAACAAATACTGGATTACGACAAGGATGTAGTTTATCGCCCACTTTGTTTAATGTATATGTAGACGATATTTTAAATAAATGGAACGTTTTAGTGAATCCAGGAATAAGAATAGATAATAAAGTGTGCATAAATAATCTTCCATTTGCTGACGACGTAATCATAATACAGAAAAATGAAGACGACTTACAGAAATCTATGCATGCATTAAATTAAATACGTAAATTATATGATCTAAAGATTTCTGTAAGGACAACGAAGACCATGGCTTTTAGAGGAAGAGATCCAGTGAGATCCAAAATTATTTTAGAAAATCTTAGTATAGAACAGGTATCTAGTTTCAAATATTTGGGCTGTGATGTTGGCTACAATGTGGATAGAAATACAAACTCCAAAATAATTTAATTTCAGACGATGTGTGGAACATTACAGAGAACATTCAAAAATAAAATTAGAAAAGAAACCAAGATAAAAATGTATAATGTTATGGCGGTTCCCACAATATTGTATGGATGTGAAACTTGGTCTCCACTGTAAAAACAGAAGGATAGAATACAGACGGCGGAGATGAGGTTCCTAAGACAAGTTAAAGGATGTACAAGACTTGATAGAATACAAAATGAGGAATGTAAGAGAATAATTGAAAGTACAGCCTTTATTGGATAAGGTCACGAATTACAGACAGAAATGGATTGATCATGTGGATGGAATGAGTAAGGAGAGATATCCATTGTTAGCAAGAAATTATCAAGCAAGAGGAAGACGTGATGTTGGAAGACCTAGAAGACGTTGGGCTGATGCATTATGAAGTCGGAAAGGACAATTGCCTCATCCCTGGAGTGATGATGAGGATGATGATATAGATTCTCCCCTTTGAATTAGATTAAAATCGAAAACCTCAATTATTTAAAAATAAAGAATAATTTCATATATTAACAACATGGTTGTAAGTTCTCGGAAAATACATAATCCGATGAGTGATAAATATACATAAACCAATGGTCCCGGGTTCAAACCCTAGTCTGAGAGTGTAATTTTTCTCTTCAAATAAATATTTTATTTCAGTGAGAAGTGTTATATTAATAATAAAAAACATCGAACTGGCTTTATAAAGTAGTGTTTAAATTCCCAGTGAATGTCTTCCTTAACAAGAAGCTGCCATTTGCGAGATCGAGAGAATGCTCGTAGCGTTCGGCGATCGGGTATTAACAGTGTATAAGCGAAAAAAGTGCGTTTAGATTGGAGTTTCTCAGGTAGCTCAGTAGAAAGCCAAACGTTCTGGGTCCAAACCCCAATCTGAGCGTTTAATTTTTCTACTCAATAATAATAGGAAGATTGATTAATCAAAATTAAAGTGGGTAGTAACACTATGAGGCGTTTGTCAATAAATAAGAATCAAAAAATATTTTCATATCTTACCTCATAATTTTCCTCGTTTTCATGATACCGTTAACGGCAAATTTTCAACAGTTGGAGTTGGCAGAAGATGAAGGTAAAATGACCTTCGAAAGCCGTATCTCTAAAACAGGGAAATGTATGAGGTGATATATAAAGACATTTTCTCCAACTCACTTATTAATACATATGTATAAGAGAGTATTTCCTAAGCAATGTGCTAGGTAATTTCAGACAGAAATTCTATATGCTGATTCTATAAGAACATACATAAATTAAATAGGGCACAGCCCCCCCCCACTGAACAATTTGAGGTAGGGAACCTAGGATCCAATAAGCCAGTCTAAGGAGATATGGAAGTAAACGTGTATCACATTGTCTAACATTACTGTTTCCTAGCTGATTTACAACTAACGCGCGTACAGTTTACATGTACTGTGCTGTTCATTTACATATAATACATTATATACTTCCTGCAAGGACGATCCTGATGACTAGAGAGCCTTGTTGCAGGATTTGACCCGACTCCCCTGATTTTTTCCTATGGGATATCTAAAGTCATTTGTGTTTGAAAACGGATTTGGAATTAACTCTCTGTGATGTGATTAGAAACACACCGGGGTGTTGCAGAATCTTGTACTGTGATATCATGAGGTTGGTGACCGTCATTATGAGAAACTGTTATAAGATAAAAATGGTACGTTTATTGTGTCAATGATTGCAATTAACTGATAAATAATATACATAAAAACTAGATAAAAACAAGTTTACTCCCATATCTCCTTAGGCTGGCCTTTCGGACCCTTTCTTCCATATCTCAAATAGTTCAGTGGAGCATCCCCCATGTCCTGATTAACTTTTGCACGCAATTACAGAATCATCGTGTATAAAAAGTCGTATTAGAAGTTAATATATATCTGTTTTTAAATGACGAACATCAGGTGTCGCCAAGTTACATACAGTGTAACCAACAAAACATGCTAAGTTTTCTCTCCATATAGCGCATGCTTTCAGAAATGTAACAGAAGCAATAGTAGAGACAGAAATAAATGCAGAAAATCAAAGGGGGCATAACCAAAGATTAACTTGCACACGGTTACAAAATTATTTAAAAAATGACACTTACATGAATATTAGTACATTCTATTTTGGAATATTAATTTTAATATATATCAGCTTTTTTTTTATTTTAGTCACATTGTGGTATCCGATCCCCTTAACAGCAGTAAGAAAGAGCGAGGACTACGTGAAGATGGCCCAGAGAAGTGTACCAATGTTTAGAGACGATGTAATATGCATCAGACAAGAAAATCTTACTCTAAGGAGATATTTTAACGCTTTAGGGCAACAATAACTGACATATCAATACTAATGAAATTAAAAATAAGTTTCAGTTGAGGTTGGCTGAATATTCAAAAAATAAAATATTAAAGTAAGTACCTGGCAGATTCTGTCGTCCCCAACTATATTAAAATATTTTAAACCTGTAGGCATGCGGAAACCGTTTTCTATTCTCAGTACAGTAGCTCAAAACCTTCTCGTGAAGATGGAAACCGATTTCCGGTATAAACCATTTAAAACTAGTTGAAGATGACGACACCTCTCAGGTTCTCAAGAATAAGAAGAAATTTTATTCACAAACCCATGTTGTACACAGTATTGAGTATTGACACCTGAATCTCGTGCTCGGGTGCAGTTCACTTATAGAAATGATATATATATATATATATATATATATATATATACTATATAAATTAGAACGGAAGAGGGAAACATATAGGCCTACATACATTTAGGAGACAGTTTCAAGACATAAAATAAATTCTGGCTCATAAAAAAATAACACTAGGGGGAATAAAATAAAACAATATAGATACGATGGATTATTACCAGACCAAGGAAGGAAGATAAATAAATACATTAGGAAATCATATAAAAAATAGGATAAATTTCGAAAATATATCCCAGTCTGACACTCAATTTAAAATTTAATTTTGTGACCTCACATATGACAACATTTTTGTGATGAATGTAAATATTATTTCTATGATCAGAATTTTATTATAAGCTCTTTTGAAATAACTTCCCTCCGCTCATGACCGGCGAAATGTCATGTTGAAGGATGAGAAGAAGCTCGTTTTATTAGAATGTCTATCCATCTATACTATGAATCTGCAGTCCATGTCGGGTTCTGGCCTACCCTTTTGGGATTTCTTATCCAATCTGGATTAGTCAAGCTTATTCTCCAACATATAGTGAGTGGCGTGTTCAGCCTCCAGGGACATCTAGTATTCAATTAATGTATTATTTAGACAGAAGAAAGTCTGTTAAATTTTGCTCAGCTGCTTTTGAACTAGAGACAACCACTAGACAATCGAAGCCAATCTCTGGCACTTCTAAATCTATTTTTGCATTATTAGGGGTAGCGTAACACCGCCTTCCTGGCGCCCCAGCCTCAGAAGTGTGTTACAATTACGTCATGTCAAGACAGAATTCCAGAATGTCGAAAATGACAGCGTGGTGGCATTGAATAAAAATTCTTTAATTATTATTATTATTATTACTATTATTATTATCATTATTATTAATGTGTCCATCGCTGTGGTCTCGAGGTAGCGTGCTGCCTTGTCACGCAGCGGGCCCGGGTTCGATCCCCGGTCGGGGCAGTTTTTCTGGGTGAGATTTTTATTGGGGTTTTTCCTCACCTGCAAGACAAATGTCAGGAAAACTTTACGGCCCAAACGGTCCCAGAAATCATATGGCCATCATCATCCTTATCATTATCATCATCATCATCATTCATCATCCTTCACCGGTGTGGAAAGCAACGGGAAGCTAATACACCTACAATTCCCTAGTAAAGCTGCAAGCATAGCATGAAATATGCTATGATTGCAGTGAAGGACCTGCCTTCCGGTAGAATTACTATAGATGGATGGATTATTAATGTTGTTATTATTATTATTATTATTATTATTATTATTATTATTATATTCATACTGAGACAGGTGTTAGAGAAATGCCGAGAGAAATCGCAACCAATAGATTTGATTTTTATTGAGTTGTTAAATCTTGCTCTGGGAAGCCCTAGAAGAGGCGAATATAAATGATAAAACAATTAGTACTATAAGATCATTATTGTCAGAAAACAAATGTCAAATTAAGATGGGAAACAGGCTTTCAGAAAAATTCCAAACATCAAAACGTCTACTACAAGGATGTTGCTTATCACCAACGTTGCTCTGAGTATATATTGATAATTTTACAAAGAATTGTTCAAGACACTGCAAATATGTGGGAATTCAAATAGAAGATAATTATTACCTCAGCCATTTACTATTCGCAGATGATAGGGTTGATAGGGTAGTGATTGCTCGAGATTCAGATCTTTCATGATAAGGAAATTAGAGATATAATACAAAAAATGCTGATTACAGTTAAATTATAATAAAACAGAATATCTTTCATTGGATACAATAGGTGACCTACTAAAATGTAATTCGGGAAGAATATATGTAATGTTAAAAATTTTAAATATTTAGGACTCATCTCCGGGGTAAAACAAGGGGGAAGACATTAACGGTCTGAGAAGTGTGGAAGAGGCAACCCTCGCACTAGGATTGACATAATGGGAGTTCATGAAGATGACCCCATCAATCGTCTTACCCTCCGCGATGCCAGTAACACTTTCTGGGGACAATTTGCATTACTAAATGTTTACATGAAAACAAGCAGACTGACCATATGAATGGTCTGAATAATTCTAACAATTCTAGCTTTCATGAAACTGGAACGATCCAACGGTTTAATCCTTGAATGATGAAGAAGAGAAGAAGATGATTTTCTTTCAGTTGAAACGGATAATTTTGAGATATAGGTTCCTCATTGGTCGTTCGTGTTTTACATTAAGTAACTTCATGAACATCCTATGTAGGGAATGTAAATACGTATTATTACACATTGCATGAACATTAAACGTATGTTACTACTATAGGCGTTGTCTCTAGTGAAAGTGGGGTTTTCACAGTACAATGCCCCAAAAACCGAACAAATCACTATCTTTAAAAAAGCTGGGTTCTCTTTTCTTTCCTGGCATTATGTTGCAGAAAATAAAAAACTCTGAATGAAAGCGACAAATTGCGAGTTTCAAATTATGCTATGAACGAATGCACACACGTGCTTTGCTCTAAAAATAATCTCTCAGTGTGTGTGTGTGCGTGCATGAGTCTATGTGTGTGTGTGAATAATCTGGCTATGCTACCGAAATTAATTCACCCCAAGAGGATTATAAAATAGAAAATAGGATATAAAACATCAAATATAAAAAAAACTCTTTTGTTACCATGCAGTTGATTTTAGATTTATACTTTTTAATTTCTGTAATGAAACAATCTCCCAATTATTGTAGAGGTAAATAAAATATTAGAACAAAATTAAGACCGAGGCCCGACGCCTAGGAATTATCGGGATACATAAAGTCATTGTCGTCAGATACATAGACCCTCTAGTATATCTAACTAAATCACTGGCACTATCAATCCCGTAGTTCCATAGCCGCGCGATCATAAGTTTTCTATTCTGAGCCTACATTTTTCAATCGACTCCTGTATAATTTACCTTCCTCAAATCATGATTAATTTTATTCTCCAATCATATTTTTGGCCTATCTACTGGGCGCTTTCTTCCTCTGGGCTTTCTACAAGACGTTTCCAGTTCATATTTCATTCACCATTCATGCTACATGTTGTGTCTATCGCAGTCTACAAGACTTAGCTATTCTTACTACATCTGGTTATAATTTAGCTCACTATTATGTAGTCGTGTACATTCACGTCTGTTCATCTCTCTTTGGCCCAAAAAAATTTCCTAAGAACTTTTTCTCGAATACTCATAATCTTTTTTCACCTCCCCTAAAAATACCGTGGAGGGACGAGAATATGTACTGAATTAATTATAGTCAACAGTGGTTTAGTTGTCCTTGATATAAGATAAATTTTGGATATACGTATGCTCACAATTCATGTCGCTATCAATGATTTAGGAGGATTTGCTCTGTTTTTTTAAATATTTAATTTCAAATAAAACTGCTAAAATCGGAATATATGAAAACAATAAGAGACATATTTATAATGTCAATTGTATTTTTGAAACATTAATATACACCGACGTAAATAGAAAGAAAAATGTCGAAAGATTTTCATCTATATTTTTTAGAGGATAAACTCTTTTTAAAAACCAGCAGTAATCTGCTATCGTGTGACGGTCCCATCTACCCTGATACCTTTCCTCCATTACGTTTAGATCCTAGTGAAAGCGCTCTTCCTGTTCGTCGCTATAATTTCCTAAATTATCCGGAAATCTATCCAGATGACTGTGGAGAAAATGTAACTTTATACTCATATTTGCTCCTACAATCTTGAAGCTTGTCAACATGTTTTGCACAATTTCCTTATAATTTGGTGCTTTATCGTTACCTAGGAAATTTTCTACCATCATTACAATGCCCTTCCCAGCTTCACTTTCCGGAACAGTCATAACTTTGATAAAATTTGCATCTTTCATCAATTGCCGAATTTGAGGACCATCAAATATTCCACCTTTTAACTTTTCCATATTGAGCTTAGGAAATGTTCTACAAATGTATTTGAAATAATCTCCTTCCTTATCCAACGCTTTAACGAAATGTTTTATCATACCTAACTTGATATGTAATGGTGGAAGTATGATTATTTCTCTGCTTAGTAACGGCTTGTTTATTACTTTGGCTTTACCGACAGTTAAGGACTTTCTCAAAGGCCACACATCTTGTTCCCAATGAAGTTGCTTTGCTCTACTATCCCACAAACAAATGAAGCAAGATAATTTTGTGTATCCACAAGTATTTATACATGGAAACTTATCCAGATTCACGTTGTGAATACTTCAATTTTGTCAAATAACTGAGATCAAGGTCGATGTGCGGAGTGAGGGGTGCGAGAGTGGTCATCACGTGATGTTTGCATGAACTAAAAAATGCACAGAAATCAAATCATGACTGGAAACAGAAATTTTATTAGCAACAAGCCGTTTACTGTTCAAAATATAAGATACGCAAATATCATAAAAATGGAGCACATTAAGCACTTTCATGAATATATTCGTAAAACGTGCACTTAAAAACAGAAATTCGCAGAGATGTCCAGGGCAACAAAAAAAATTTGTTTGTTTGTAGGGCTGTGTTATTTTAAGACTGTTCTCCTCTTTTTTAAGACCAATATCAGGCAACTTTAAGGCTCTAAAGATATCTTAACATCATCTGGACTACATAACCATCATTTTCATATTCGCTATGTTTAGTGTGAATATGCGTGTGTGTGTGTGTGAATGGTGTTTCCTCTTAACGTTATGTTGTCTCGGAGGAGGCCCTGACATTGAGCTGTTCCCTCATTTACGGAGGCAGTACAAGTCCTGTGCTGTAATGTGGTATCCGTAATAAAATAATTCTCCCGACTGGTCGTGTCACTATAAGGCCCGAATGGCGTGTGGCAGGCAACTACTTCTATCACCAGAGTAAAAATTGCAATGAATGGAATAACAATTTTAATTCTAACAAAACATTTTTATGAACAAATATTACTGTGAAGCCAAGATATAAAAACTTATCTTGAGCATGAACAAATTCATTCAACATTTCATCATTAATATGTATAAAATCTATAGGGAAATATTAAAAGTAGGTATTTTGAGAACTTCTTTATGTGCACCATGTGGTTTTCTGTAGCTGAATAATTTTAAAATAATTTAGACTACTGCAATTAAGTCAAAAATGAGCTAAAAACACCAAGCATAAAGTATTCCCACATTCTGAGCTGATGCAAGCAACTATAATACTTGATTTCCAGCTTCCCCGTTTATCGAATCAATACAGGTTCAAATCACGACAGTAATTAACTTGCAATGACCGGATAAGATCAAATCAAATTCAGCAGTGCTATAGATAAAGTTACACGGAACAAACATTGTCAGATGACTCCTTCTGAGAGAAAATTAATAACAAGAATGCTTACTAGGCTAATCTAAAATCCGTCACTCATATAAACAATGAGAGGAGACTCAAGCTGGACTATTTCTATGTAGTAGTAGTAGGACTTTATTAGACAAAAAGTAAGATATTTATAATATTATTTACAAATATGGGTCGCAAGGGCAGTAAGCCGTACGTGCTGTTGACTGTCCGTTACAACAAAGTAATAATTGGTACTAGTGTAAAGAAAAATAAACAACAAAAAAAAAAGCAATAACATTACAATTACATAAAGAAAACACAATAATATTACAATTAAATAATAACACAATAGCATTATACACTAATTAATTTATATATAATTGTTAAGAATTAATGGTATTGCATTTTAATAACATATATTTATTCATGAATGAGTGTTGTCCTTATTTTCCGCGTTTTGTCCAGAAATTTACCGAGGTTTATCCAATTTTCTGGATTTAACAATAACTCGTAGCATGCTAATCTTTCCCGATTTGAATTTAGAAATCTTTCCGGTAATAACTGACGTCTCCAATTATTTCTATGTATATATATATATATATATATATATATATATGGCCGCGGTGGTCTAATCGTTATGTTCTTTGCCTGAAATCCCAAAGTCGCGGGTTTAACTCCGACCAGGGTCAATCGATTTTCATAACGGAACAATCCAAGAGAAATATCCTCCGGGAGGAACTCTAAGCTGTGGGTCCCAAGTCTGAAGATTTGCAGGCTCGTAAAAGAACCGCAAATCTGAATAAAGAAGCCTCTGTGCAAAATGTAACCGATCTTCATTCATTCATGTAATATCCTAGTTGCAAACTATGTCTCATTAGGTGTTGTGCTCGCCACATATCACTCGTTGATATTTGTATGTATATAAGCGTAACTAAATTAGCTTTGTTAAGGAACTTCCGATAGGGAGCACCCTAATCCCCACGCGGGCACTTATATATCTAAACAAATGAATGAGTATGTGGCGACATATGACTCGAACGCCCTAAGCAATTTCAACTAAATTTGGTAAATATATACATTGTGATCAGGCAATGTGGCTGTAAGCGATAGGATACCCCTAGCACCCCTAGGATTAAGAAATGGGTAGAAATGAAAAAGTGATCGACAAAAACCTATACATGTTCCAGTATAATTCTAGAACACTTTGAGTAATTTCAACCAATCTCGGTACACATATAACTCACAATCTACAAAAAGTTCCAAGGGGTAAGAGACTCTAGTACAAATACGAGGGTGTCACAGGGGGCTAAATAAAATGAACACATATCGAAAACTACAAATATTAGTGTCGAATCCATGTTTGTTTCTTTTTTTTGTGTTAACTCCATTATTTGCAGTACCAGTGGCATTTAAACACGATCCTAACACCCCTAAGGGGCGAAGGGCTGATGAAGAGAGAAACATTAAATTTAAAAACATGAATTGGCATCATATCTATAGTTTTTGGCGTCGTTAAGCTGATTGGTGACAATCGAGATGATATTTAATCCGACGTTTGATCCTAGCACCCCCATGAGGGTGAAGGAGGACGAAAAGACTGAAACATAAGCTGTGAAAAGTGGCCGATGTTAATGACGAGTCCACAGTTTTCGGGGTCACTAAGAAGATTTTTGAAAATGCCGGAAGAGTAGAGAGTGTTGACGGGATGAAATTCGGATAATGGAGAATCCTGAGAAAACCAAGAAAAATCCCAGTGTACCCCTACAGAATTTTTAAAACACGCTGTATATGCATATAGAAATATACCTGTTCAAATATGTTTGCAGCAGTATTCTCTAGGCGAAACTCTAACAATATCCAAATCGATAACATGAAAATTGTCTCATGTTTCATGCATTTCCTGGAAGTCTCAAGAGGAGCGAAAAATATATTTGCAACTCGTAACAGCACGAGCGTATAGACGACAGTAAATAAATAATAGAGACTCTAATACTTAACATTCTGTTGTTCCAGATTGCTGACAGATAAACGCGTACTGTAGTTCACTTACCTGCAAAGAAGAAATATACAATATTAGTTAATTTGTTTCATGTGTTAGTTTGTATAATTTTCTTTTACACAGGGCACGTATGGAAAAGCAAAAATAAAATAATTTCAACATTTAAAACAGAGGAGTTGAAGAATGTGTTTTAATTGAATAGTCCAGAGGCTACTAAAAATGAAATAAAACTTAATTTCAAATAAAATAATAAGGAAGAAACGTCACATCCGAGGAAAATTACACAAAAAAGTATGCTTATAAATAAAATTCTTGCATATTCGGCAAGTGGTAGCTACCTAACTAATGGATGGGTTCGAAACCAGGAGTATATATTTGATTAATATTCATTTTTGCACGTATGGGGAATGAACTATATGCATGGGAGCTTCTTGTAGGAAAGCCAGAGGGAAAACGCCCAGTTGGTGGACCTAGAATGAGGTGGGAGAATAACATTAACTATGATTTGTGGGAAGTAGATTATACAGGGAATGATTGGAAAGCATTAGCTTAGGATAGGGATGTATGGAGAGCTTATGTCCGCGCGGCCATGAATCTACGGGTTCGACAGTGCCAGTGAGTAAGTAAGTAAGCAAGCAAGTAATATTTATTTTGGAGTGAAATTTTAATTTTAATTGTGTCGCTATTTAATAATATAAAGAAGCTATGAAATTTAATTCATAATTTAGGTGAAGATAACCACTTATTAAATTGTTACAATATTTAATGAAATTCATTTTATTGTGAATTTTTAATCGCTAGATTGCGGACTGCATTAAATTGCAAACCTTTCTGCAGTAACGATATTGAGATTTGCGATATTGTTGATAGCGATTAGCCTGTCAGATGAGGACACCGAACCTAGTGGCCCCATTAGTGCTTTTAGATAGCAGTAGGCCACGTCCCGTCACCGGGTCTCACTTTCTCCCTTCACTTCGTCATCATCATCATCAAGAGAACACTTCATTAGTACTGAACACACACCCTACACATAATACAAGAATATATTATCTACGTAAAGTGGTCTGCCGAGGTGGTGCGTTAATTTAAAAATAGATTATACTAAAGCTATCTATCCGCCCAGAGAGGAACCTGTGCTGTGGATAGATATTTTAACTGATATACACTGGTAAAAACAGGATTTTATTATCGTCACAATTCGTTTACAAGTACAAGGTAACTGTCAATCATGGCATGCCGAAATCAACCTTTAAATTTCTCTCAGAGATGCGTTGTGATGTACTAAGACCGTGTCAAAAATTTAACTGCCGCTTTTAACTGCAAGGCACAAAAATCGAAGACTGAATCCAGCAATGCGAACCCATTGTGCGAAGCAGATGGATGTCAATGTTTGAGCAGACTGCAGCGGAGTGTGCAGGACCAGGTTGCCAGGGGTTTGAGAAAGGGATTAGTTCAAACTTTTATGGAAAATGCTATAACATTTTCTAGTTATCTACTAAAGGATTCATCCAATAAAATTGACTTACAATTTATCATATATATATATATAAACAAACTAAACACACACATTCACATATAGAATTGACGAAAATTGTGAAATAAGCTAATAGTCACATATCGATTGTGATTTGAATTTAATTAAATGGCTGAATCACTGTACTCTATAATGTGATTACCATATGACAACATGGAGGACTTTCAGAGAGCATGTTCAGAGAATGAAAGGGGACCAAATTCTAAACTTTATTTTAGTTTATAGGTCAAATGTAGAAGGAATATCGGTAGACCGAAATAAGACGAATCAAACGTTAGAATTACATTTTTTGAGACCAGAAAAAGCTTTAAAGTTTAATCCGTGAAATGTCGATGACGGTGGTGAAGAATTAAAAATTGTAACGATCAGACGGTAATACGGAAATATTATTTCAATTCTAATATTTATCTGATTTATGTAAATTCATTGCAAACTGTTTGGATCTAGAAAAAAAATAGCTACCAGCATAAAATTTAGTAGGTCCACCAACTACAACGCCCGATTGAGCGAATCCTGTACCCCAGATTCATTAAAATATACATATTCATAAAGAAGCACGAGTTTATAATGAATTAGCTTGCATAGTCATAGAGGGCTACTTTCCATGTTAATAGAAAGCCGATAAAAACGTAAAAATAGCATACAGAACCAATAACAAATTAAACAACATAATAAACAATAACATTGAAGAAAATAACATTTTCAACAGCAAAGGAGTTTATAAACTGACATGTAAGGACTGCAACAAATTTTATATAGGAAGGACAAACAGGAGTTTTAACATTAGATTCAAAGAACATTTTCGAGACTTCGTTCACGCAGAAGGCAAATCAAGCTATGCAAAACACGTTATCCATGAAGGACATCGCATGTTAAATATTGAAAACACCCTAACAGTGATGCACAGAGAAAATAATCCAGCGAAGATAAACGTACTCGAAGAGATGGAAATCATGAAAGCAGCTCACAACGACAGCCTGATAAACGAAAACGAACCCAATACATGCAACCCCCTCTACCAGATCTTCAGTGAAACACCAGTTTTGAATCCTGCCGATGATGGGACAAGTCCCGAAAGCGCTACAGTTAAATGATAATTAAGTTGAGGAGACGGACCTTTCAGGTGAATATTCTATAGTTTTATAGAAAGCACTAGTGTAAGCTGTACGCGCATTTATATTTCAAATGAAAATTGCTTCAAGTTTATGTAACTATACTTCATCAAAATGTTTTTTAACATAAATATTAAAATTTTCAAAATAACACAATCCAATTAATGGCAAATATAGTCACACCGTTGTATATCTTTACATAAACAACTGACTACATTTCTTACACAACATACCACGGCAATGTTAGAATGAATAAATTAACGTCAGTAATAATAATCATCATCAACAACAAGGATCAAGCCCAATGGCCTGTTCTGATCTCATTACAGGTCCTGCCATCTCTTCAATGGTCTTTCCAACAATCTTCTCCCTTTTGGTTTATAATTATACATTCTTCTTGGTATGCGTTGTTCATTCATTCGTAATACGTGCTGAAATGTAAACATTTTGATAGTATTTTATTCTTTCACAGAGATTAAATATATTACGTTCTGTACTTATATCTTCGTTTTTCTTTTTATCGGCCCTTTGGTATCCTGATATTGCTCTCAACATCTTCATTTCTGCAGCTTATATTTGTTTACTATCTGCCTTTGTTTGTTAATGTCCAGGTTTCACATCCATAGATAAGAGATGGAACTGCCAATACTTTGTAAAATTTTAAAATAGTTTATTTTCTAGTTTTATTCAATAAAGTACGTTTAATTGTGCCACATTGATAATTAAATCCTTTTATTTTAGTGTGTTTATCTAAATTTTTGTCAATACCTATATGACGTCCCAAATAATTAATATTCTGACTTGGTCTATAATTACTTTATTTTTGTTCTTATTGCACATTCTCCTTTCAGAGCTAATATTTTGTTTTAGATGTAGATGTTCTTAAATTTTATTTTAGAGAGATATTAATTAAAGTATAAAGGAATTGTTGGAAAGCGTTTTCTGATGCTGTCATTATTACTTGATCGTCTGCAAAAAGCAGAGTTGTCAATAGACTATTTAAATTAATTTTTTCTTGTCATTCATTTATGACATGGTCCATGTATAAATTAAATACTACTGGTGACAACGGACACCCAATAGCAATAATAATAATAATAATAATAATAATAATAATAATAATAATAATAATAATAATTCCATGGCGCGACAGGCCTAGAAGGCCCTTAGCCTACCATCCGGCTTCTGGGCTCACATCCACACGTGTCAACCACAGACGTAGATGATCATCTACCCAGGGGTGACATGTAGTCAGCATGTCGAATCCCCAGCCGTTATAGCTGGTATTCGTAACCTGGAACCGCTACTTATAATAGGTACCCAAATGCTTCAAGATGCTGGGTGGATTCCAATCCCATACTGGCCGAAATACCATGAGAAAATATATTTCCCCTTGGAGACTCGAACCGGCGCAAGTCCCATAGCTCTGCGTCAAGGCTTCCTGCCTTAACCACTCGTCTACGACGCGGGACTAATAATAACAATAATCATAATAAAAATAAATACTATTACATATTACTGGGACTTATTATTTATCCCAATAATGTTTATTTTTCCTCCAATTCCACCATGTTGCCCTTTAAGACTTTTCAGGTTTTTCCCCATGGAATTGGCGGAATGTTATTCCATTCCTTACTCTTGGGTACCTGGAGGTCGGAGTTACGTTACATGGATGATATGATGGAAGATAACTGATAATGAAACGCCAGGATTGTTTTAACTTAACTTAAATTCCAGATCATTGGCAACCGCAAGAATAATTCTCTTTAAGGAAAAATTCCTACGGTCTGACCGGGAATCGAACACGGTACCGTAGTCAGAAACTCTGACCACAAGCCCATGAGGCTGGTCAAAAACGTATAAAACTATTATTGTCCCTAGCTAAATTATATGGATGAAAAATATGGATTCTTACTGAAAGGAAGGAAAAATATATATATATTACGAGTATCTGGGGAAAAGTACCTATGGTCTATGTCAATGGAGTTGATAGAGTTCCCCTTTTCACTCATTGCACTAGCAGCAAGCAGCCAGGAAGGGTAAGGTACTATTCTTTGTTGCAAAAAAATCAGTCTTCACAAGTTATGAAAATATAGGCCTAGTCCCACATTATTATATTTATATTGTTAATGCCACATTCCAGTTCAAGGAGCCTTTGAGTGGCAGGAGAGCGGAGGTAAAAATAGAAATAAAAATACTTATTTTTAAAAACAAATGTATCACACTTCACTATATCACAATATTATGTTGAAATTCTTGTAAGTTTTATTAATGTGTGTCACTTGCACTATTGCCCTGAAATATTGTTAAATTTATGTTTAACGTGATACTCGGGGATTGGTACGACATGTTGCTCGTTTGGATAAATTCCCACATCTGAAGACACAAGGAGAATTACTGCGTATATAAGCTGTTGGAGACGGTACTTTCTGGAAGGTTGCATAGAATACATTTTGAGTTGGGAGATCCGAGACTTTCAGAGACGTGCGCCAATGCTAAGATGTCCGATTACAAAATTTTATAGTATTTACAATCGCCTCCCATGTGAAAGAGACAGAACATATATTACCAATTTGATTAAAATGCTGGAATCAGCAAAGATTACCGGGGAAAAATCTTTATTTACGATTGCAGATGTTCCTAACTGCGTATCGAAATCGTTTCTAGAATGAATGCTAATCACATATGTGGCAACTAATTACGAATATGTCAATTAAATTGATAACAGTGGTCTGGTTTTTAAATTATCTGCATGCCTAGTATTATTGCATATGCTGTGAATATTGCAATCAATCTGAAGGTCAAGAAAACACCCTTAGACAGTGACAGCTGTATAATATAGATAAGGCTTATCTTGAAGGATCAATGTGTACCCCAACAGGTGGTGAAACCAGTTGAAGTGGAATTTCGTGAGTGAACAATCGTTTGTGACTTGCTATATAAGTTATATAGATTGGCAATTTTGTCGTGTAGAACACATGTGTGCCATGTCTATATTTTCTCAGATATATTCTTTAAATTATGCACACAGTTAAGATTGCAGTGTAATAAAAGCTAAAATTCCACGAAATTGTGTATATAGTCCACATGACGTTTGTTATATTTGCGGAAAAATTACGTTCGCATTGACAAAGCGACATATAACTCCATTTATTATGACTGAATTCCAATCTTCAATTCGGGTGCAAAATAGAGGATTTTGACAAACATTTTACTCCACATATTTCCTAACAATGGCTGTTCTGCAAATGTTAGTGACTGGTTGAAAGGAAAGAAGAAATCCCCATGTATTGGAGAGAACAAACTAATCATGTAAGTGATTGTTAATTCTGCATGGTCCCACCAATTAAGTTTATTTCAAAGAAGAAGAGATCAGCTGTGAATTATCCCAACATACCTTCAGCTATTCGTCCGGTGCCACACTCTAAAGAGCTTTCTATTCCAGTACTACCAGGCTCCTATAACATTGATTCAGACGATGAAACAAAATCCAGCGCTTCGGAAGAAATACCCAGACCATCTTCATCCCATGATCCTGACTTCAATTATGAAATTCCAATTCAGTCACACAGAATGACTCAAGAGGAATTTAAATGATATTGTCTGAGACTTAGAACTCGCAATGGACAAAGCAGAGCTCCTGGCTTCGCAACTTAGACAGTTTAAGTATCTTGGCGAGAATGTAAATATCTCTTGATGTAGAACATGCCAGAAGTCACTTGAACAATTTGAAAAAAATGACATTATATTCTGGAACAATATACAAGGTCAAACCTATGCTATAAACATCCAACACAAACGAGAAGATTGGTGATTATTTTTAAATTCATCAAAGTTCAATCTTAAGGCAGTGTTACTGATGTGACTGCATTTAGATACTTGGTGGGAGGTACTTACTCACAAAAGTTTCGAGACTAACTGCAACTAAAATTAAGGAAGTTTTTTTATTGATTCCTTGATCAGAGAACTCAAGGATAAACAAGCTTTTCGAAACTTTTGAAAATAAAATTTAAAAAAATGCATGGGAATCATTCAGAGCAGTTGCCTTAAATTTCTTTCGGAACCACCGAGCCCCAAACTACACACAATGTGTTAATAGCTTATCGTGAAACGGGTGCAATATGTCATTAAAAATCCATTTTCTCTATTCTCATTTGGACTTTTCCCTGGAAAACTGTGGTGCAGTTTATGATGAACATGCAGAACATTTTCACCAGACGATCTCATCATTTGAAAGACGATACCAAAGCAAATAGAATAAATATATTTATGCCAGCTGACTATTGTTTGTCAATGGTGAGAGATGTCCCCGAGGTTCATTACAGCAGACAAGCTAAAAGGAAACGATCTTAACTGACGTAAAGTAGTCTTAACATTACCAGATTTAAGGGAGGAAGAATTTTTACTCAAAAATATTATTAAAAATTACGAAAAAAACTAGACCATTGCTGACAATTTCATTGTAATTGTCGTGTTCAGCATGAAAAAATACATCGAAATCTGGTCATTTCAGTTCCGTAACTGACAAAAACATAAAATTTGTTGTCCAGTGTTATAATTATGAAAAATGGGATTACGATAAAGATTATTAAATACTCCCCATCCCTCTCTCGCTTCTTAAGTAATTTTACATCGCCACAAGTCACCCGGCCTATTGAAGACAACTGAACAAAGTATAATTATTATTAGTGGAATGCAGGCTTTCACGGCCGGTAATCATGGTAGTAAAAAGATTCCGGGCTATGTGGCCGTGGTCTATAACTGGCGTTTCTTCCAGACGCAGTCGAGTCTACGACAGGGAAACAACAGCTTCTAGCGTTCGCCACTGAAGATGCCCTCCGCAGTTGAGGGAGAAACGTCTGGAAGAATAGCCAGTTATAGACCACGGCCACATAGCCTGGAATCTTTTACTACTATAATTATTATTATTTTTATGGCATATACCTGTACCTGCAAATGTATTTATTTTTCTTCTCTCCGTTTATACGCACACTTACGTGTTCATAACTCCCAAAATCTATATAAGTTATATGTTAAAAAATGAATTTTCACCGCTTTATCGGTTTAAAAATTATTATATTAAACAAAATAATCACATGTAATTTCTGTCGATAAAGAACGAAAAATTTCATCATCTTCAATAACCTGTACAGTGTCGGGCTCAAGAATTTGGGAATCAATAAATCACTGTTATCATCATCATCATCATTATCACTGTTCAGTGGATATAGTGTCCTGTCTAAGATTGTCACTTCTTACCGTAAAAATAATTTATCCGCTTTAGATCTTATACCCGATTTTGTAAAATCGTCATAATTGTTGAATGGTTGAATTGTGAAAATTTCCCCAGGACTATTTAATGTATTCTTGATTCAATGTCGCCTCCCTTCTGATTCCGCAAAAACTAGCTTTTCCCGCTCCCGCCACCGTTGCTGCAATTCTAGCTACCGTATACAAACTCCAAATCAGATTGTCAGCAATATTGTCAGATATAGGCCTACTGAAAAAAAACAGTATTCATGTCCTCTCTTCACTGCTGAACAGTTTTCCTTTTTTATGTTTTATGATACTGTTATCAGTCATGATGTTATCTATAAATATCCATCCATAGTAATTCTGCCCGAAGGCAGGTCCTTCACTGTAATCATAGCATTTTCATGCTAAGCTTGCAGCTTTACTAGGGAATTGTGTAGGTGTGGTAGCTTCCCGTTGCTTTCCACACCGGTGAAGGATGATGATGGTGATGATGATAGTGGTAAGGATGATGGCCATATGATTTCGGGGACCGTTTGGGCCTTAACGTTTTCCTTATATTTGTCTTACAGGTGAGGAAAAACCCCGATAAAAACCTCACCCAGAAAAACTGCCCCGACCGGGGATCGAACCCGGGCCCGCTGCGTGACAAGGCAGCACGTTACCTCGATACCACAGCTGTGGACATCTATAAATATAGACTACTAAAATAAAAATGTAGGCCTGTATATTATATAAAACTCCATGACACGACGGGCCTAAAATTGTCTTGGTCTACCTGCCAGCTGCTGACCTCACTTCCACATTCGACATTTACAGAGGTGGATGATCCTCCGGCTAGCATAGGGGTGACATTTTTATCATTTCAAATCGCCATGTCATTGTACCTAGTTTTCTCAGACGCTACCTAAATTACCCACGACGGTATAGGTGGACTCGACACCTATACTGACCGAAATACAATTAGAAAATTGATTTCGCTATGGGTACTGTCGGGTAGAATTTGTCGAATAGCTCCGCGCATTAGCATGATGCCTTAAACCACACGGCTGTACAGAGCGGGACGTTGTGTGTGTGTGTGTGTCTGTGTGTCTGTACATGTGCTTCAAATATGTATCTAATAGGCAATTAAGATATAATTTGGATGAGAAAGGTGAACTAAATTTTGCTTACAGACTCTAATTTAAGTTTGAGATTCTTTTATGAGCCCGGAAATTATGAGACACGGGACCCCGGCGTATGTCCCTACCAGAAGATTTGTCCCTTGGCTTTTCCAGCCTAAAAATCTATGGAACCCTTATAAGTTTAAACTCACAATCGTCAGAACCAGAGGCAACAAATAACTAACTAACGTACTGGCTCTATCGAACACGTAGGCTCATCGCCGCGAGACCATAAGCTCTCCATATACCCCTATCCTGAGCTAATGTTTTACAATAATCCCTGTAAAATGGTTAATGTTATTCTCCCATCTCATTCTTCGTCTACCTACTGCACTCTTTCCTCCAGTTTTCCTACTAGGAGTTTCCATGCCCCTCCTTCGTTCCCATTCGTGTAACATGTCCTGCCCATTGCAGGCTATGAGACTTATCCTTCTTTTTCTTCTTCTTCTTCATCACTATTTAGGTTTATTTATTAGCCTGTTCCGGTTCCAAATTGCTGTTCCTTCCATCTTTTCTTTGGTCTTCCCAAACTTATTCTGCCTCGTGGAGAATATATGCATGCTTCTTTTGGTATTCTATTCTCAGTCATCCTTGCCAAGTGTTCTTTCCAGTTTGTTCTGTATTTCTCTATTGTTGTGTTTAATTCCTCTGCTTTTATTTGTTGTCTTATTTCTGTTTTATGTGTTTTGTCTGATCTTTGATATCCTGCTATTGGTCTGAGGAATCTCATTTCAGCAGATTGTATTCTGACAGATTGTTGTATTATATAATTAAATTTATTTAGTTTGTTGTTTATATCTGTTTCCGCTGTGTATGATATTTCGCAACCAAGAAGTTATATCTTACCACTTGATCTATTGGTTTATTTTCTAATGTTATCTTTGTCCGAACTTGATGAGCGCCCTTGAAGGTCATTGTTTTTTATTTTTCTGATGATATTTCCATGTTGAATTTTTTGATGTTTCATTTACTTGATATAGCATTCTTTGTAGTTCGTTCTCTGTTTTTGCTATTAAAATCTGGTCATCTGCAAAGGCTACTGTTCTTAATTCTATATTTCCTAAGTTAATTCCCCCAGTCGTCATTTGCTTCCATGATCTTATCATGTCGTCGAAATAAATGTTAAAAAGAGTGGTTTATAGTGGAAAACCTAGTCTAACTCTTCCTGTTATATGTATTGGTTCCCTTTGATTTATTTTTATTTTTGATTTATCATACATTTCCTTCATTACTGCTATCAAGTGTAGTGGAATTCCTTTTTCACTTAATATGTTTCATAACTTTGGTCTAGACACTTTATCAAAGGCCTTCTTATAATCTATAAAGAGGATCTGCGTCTCTAAGTTGAATTCTCTTCGCTTCTCTATTATTTGTTTTAAAGTGAATACGTTGTCTGTGCTGGTTCTTCCTTTCCTAAAACCTGTATGCTCTTCTGATATTATTGTGTCTACTATTGTTGTTAATCTTTGGTTGATAATTGTTGCATATATTTTGTATGCTGCACATAGTAAGCGATATAACCCACAGCTGATTTATATGACGACCATGATGGTACAGAGGTGGAAACGAAGAGCCAGCGATGAGTACTTGCTGTTAAAAAAAACGAAAGGTAAGAGACGCGACAACAAACGGCTGAAGAAGATCTGATATTACGGTCTACTTTTCACTGTAGCAAGTGCTCAGTACGATATTCATGATAGGTTATATAATCTCTGTCTTAGGTCAGCAAAAATCATGGATCCTTTACTGAACTTTGTGATTCTTGGTGAATCTTATGAAAGCATCGATGCAATTTTCTCGGACTTTGTGCACTTTATGAATAACATACTTTCCTCGTTTGTTTATCCCCAATGATTAATCTTTTACAAATATTTTAACTAAAAATTAACATTATATAAAATGTCACTAATATTTATTTTAATAAAGAAAGCCTTAAACAAGATATTACACCTAATGTTGGCAAAATTAAAATTAATAACATAGAAATTAAAAAAAAAAACAGAAAATATAGACATGCTGAATAAAAAGACATCCACAGATCTGAACACGTTGTACAGCGTCTTCAGTACCAAATAGAATGCAGAAGATAAAACTTGATTTTGGAAGGCCTTCGTAGTTTTAAGCACTTGACGAAGTTTTTAAACAGAAGTTTAATTTAGTTGAGGACGACTGCTACATCAGGTACAAATTTTAACATACGTTAAATTTAATGTTAATTCTTAGACGATACACGTCAAGGAATTAACATTAAATTATACGTTCAAGTTTAATAAAAATAAATGTTAGTTAACTGCTTCTAATATAAAGTAAAATTTTGGAGCAAATAAATATCTTAGCTGATGCCGTCGTTCTCAACTAGGTTAGTTCCTTAAAACTGTAGGCCTTTCGGAAAATCGCCTTCCATCTTCAGCAGAAGGATGTGCGATAATGATTGCCATTTTGTATAATTTCATATAGAGGTCTGTATTAGGTGGTGTGTATCATAAAACCCTCTATGTGAAATTATAAATAAGTCAGTCAGTAGCGCACATTCTTCTGCTGATGATGGAACCCGTTTTATGAAAGGCCTACAGTTTTAAAATTTAACCAAGTTGAGAACGATGACACCTGCCAAGGTATTAATTTATTATAATATTTTTTTCATTATTATTAATATTATTATTATTATTATTATTATTATTATTATTGAATCTTCAAATATTAACTTACGGTTTTGAGTGAGTGTTATGAATTACTTAAATTGTCTATAGGAGTCTTGTCAAAATATCACATATTGTTATGAATGTGTGTTATGATTTTCATATTGTTGATATTATAAACATTATATAATAATAATAATATTATTATAATATAACATTATTACATTATAACAATTTGGTTTCTTAAAAATCACTTCACGCATTGAGGGAGAAGTCTCACCATCATTTAAAAGTAAGTAAAACCAGTATCGCTTTCTTTAAATGCAGGGCAATCCAATAAAACATGTTTTACAGATTTTATTGATTCTTGACATAATACTTTACTGTATCAATATTCACCTCAACGGAATTTTACCATGAATTTCATTCATATTGTTTATAATATCTCATATTAATTTTAGATCTTGGTTTTCAGGATTTTTGTTAATTTTTATTACAAACACATAATACGAACATTTTATGATACGGGGTATATAGGTTTCCGTGGTAAACGCAGTGAAGAGTAAAAAGATAAACTCTGAAGTAATGTACAGAGCAGAACTAGATATATATTTATACAAGACTAAAATATGACACGATTCGTCAAACGAGAAAAAGAACTGCATATACCAGGTATTTCTAGAGAAACAAATATAGAATGGAGGTTATACACAATAGAGTTCATATTCACGGTGACGTAAACCGTAACACAGAGGATATTCACATTATCTGCATATTTGATAACAGAACATCCAGTAACTATCAGACACTATTCTGGTTATTTCAGTCCAGTGATCTATTTTCAATCAGCAAATATACAATATTTATTCACGAATGCAGATAATTATTTCGTCTCTTTGGTTGATGCGCCCAACATTTCTAAAATATCCGCACTTAATATTAATGACGAACGACACAAAACAAATGGATTATTTTTTTTACTCTTAGGTTTTACAATGTCCTGGATATTTTCCTCTGCCGATTTCAAGAATACATAACTAATATCCATTCCTCTCTATTTTTCCACGCCCCTTCCTACAAACCTCTTCTTTTATTGTTCTCACTACATTCTGCAGATACAAAAATACATCATCATCATAAACTAACAGCTTATTAATACAATTTAGTTGTATACCTCCTTCGTCCTCTTAAATTAGATTGAATGATTGTTATTATATGGTAAAACAAAATACTCAAATAAGGATACCAAGTCATACGCCCAATATATACACTTGCAAGAGCTGATAATTCCAGAATGAAACAGATTCTAGAATCAATTGATATTATTATTTTAAGTAGAATTGTGCATTCAATTAGAAGAGAAGAGATTAGAAACCAGTTAATAAATATCCAAGCAATAGGTGATTGGGAGGGAGGAAGAAAAACTGAATGGAACCAACATGTATCTCGCACGGTGTTGGACAGAATTGTATATGCGGCAAGGGGAAATCTACATGGCGATAGGAAGAGATCGCCTGGAAAACACAAAAGGAGATGGAGAGACTTAATTTCATAAAGGATCACAACGTAGGCCTAATATATCGAGAAAAAAGAAGAAGCAAATCTACTTGAAATATGTAAATTATTTTAAAACCACGAAAACGTATTTGACTATCAGACAAAGTCACTAGTTTATAGGCTTACCGTACTTTATTTTTTAAAAAATGCAAAAAAAAAAGTAGACCGTGTCATATTGAAGTGTGCATCCTGAAAATCTGTCTATTAAGTCCCCCCGAGTAGCTCCATTCTGTTTTTCTACCTCCTAGGTTTGACCTCATCCCTTATGTCATTCCTACGTCTCCGCATGCGTGAATGAACACGCTTGTGATATTTATTCACCAGCCACGTTTGCACGGAATCATAGAAAAAAAATACATTCAGACTGCAGAGAAGCAACGGAACAGTCCGCTTCATTGTTTGTTTTGTTTGGGTCAGGGACCCAGTTGGGCTGTCTGTACCTTTTTCTGTATAGCAGTCGCGGAAAGAAGACGTATGTTAGAATGGCTGTATTGAGTGTGAGTGTGCACTTTCTATTTTGTTTATTTATGTAAATTTTGGATTTTTCTATATTTATTTCTTCTTACTTTTCGAACACACGACTAAATTACATGTTAAATGATTTACATTACTATGTTTACATGAATTACTATTATTTTTTTAATTAAAGCATAGTAAAGTAAGTTGTAGTAGGAATTCTGTCAGACATTAGCTTAGTTTCCAAAATCATTCCCTTCGTACGTTATGTAAATTGCTATAGTATATTTACCCTCTTACTAATAATCCATATATAACTTTTATACAAGGTTTATACACATCTCAGTTGAATTCTGACTAATAAACACTGTATTTGCTGTTCAGTGTATAAGAGATGCACAATTTTACATGGGAATTGTTATACATGCCTCCAGCCTTGTTTAAGGATTGTATAACTAGACAAAATGTCGGACTTCAAGATCAACTGATTGTGTTCTTATGATATTGATGAAAGTTTCCTTAAATTTAACGCAAAATGCAACACTATCGACTGTTTGATGGATGCACAGGACATAAATAATTTTAATAAAACTCTGGGTAGGAAAATAAAGGCATCATAAAATGCTTTTGTTACACTCATTCTCGATTAGGCTTAATAATATTTTTATTCACAAAACAATATGTTATACAATAATTACTGTGGACAATATTTAACGTGAATGTAGTTTAAATGCTTCATAATATTATTTTAACAAAACTTTCTAGCATTATTAAAACATAATACACATGCCGATTTAAAAATGTTTTGAGATACTATTATCGCAGCCAACCGTATGTTAGCTCGATAGTATTGTGATTAGAGTTTCTAACCACAGTTTGTGAGGTCCTAGGTTCGATTCCCGTTCAAACTGCATTGATTTTTTTTCGCCTAAAGCGTTATTCTGTTGTCGGTAACATTTTCTTCTACTTTGAACGTTTCCTAAACGCATCTTAAAACACTGCATATAATTCATAAGTAATGGGAAGAACGTTTATTAGTTTCCAAGAATTGTTCGAAATTCGTGACGTTAGATGGCAGCATATTATCCGTGAAACTAATTATTCGGTGTATTTGACATTGCATGAAGGAAAATGTAAATAAATTAAAACACATTTTTTTCCGTGCCTCCCCAATTAGGGAATCTCTATTAATTCTTACCGATACTCATTTCTTACACAATTAATCACTAGTTGATGATGTTTTATTTCTGTTACAAACTGCGCGTAATATTGTTCTGACGTCATAGTCATGACGAATATGTGGCGTATTGTGTATACTGGATGTATTGTTATACAGCTCCGGCACAACGTTTATTTGTAAGGAAATTGTACATGATCTACATAAGGATTATACATTACATAACTAAACAACTGATGAAAGCCTTTATAAGATATTTTTATTAGTAAGACTGTTAATGTCTATACAAGTACTAATTCTCGACCTTGCTCCATCACCACTTAAGTTTAATGTTAGCCTTATTGATAATTGTAGCCAACGTTACAAGAAGTTATATAGTATCCTGCTGGAGTTCGGAATTCCTAAAAAGTTAGTTAGACTTATACGAATGTGTCTAAATGGCTCAACGAGTAGAGTGCGTGTAGGCAAACAGTTTTCAGACACTTTTGAAATCCAGAATGGGTTGAAACAAGGAGATGCACTATCTCCTCTACTATTTAATTTTGTACTAGAGCATGCCATTAAATCTTTAGAGAATGAGGAAGGCTTACAATTGAATGGTATTAATAAGCTGTTAGTTTATGCTGATGATGTAGTACTACTGGCCGATAGCGAGGAGATACTAAAGGCCAACACGCACACACTATTGAGTAACACTAAGAAATTAGGACTGGAAGTAAATATCAGTAAAACTAAATATATGGTCACACTTAGAAATACATTATATAATGGAAATGGACAGCTAATGACAAATGAGGGAAATTTTGAGGAATTGGCTGAATTCAAATACCTAGGAACAATAATCACAAATAGGAATGAGATGCACAAAGAAATTAAACATAGGCTCAATTCTGGAAATGCATGCTATTATGCATTGCAGAGACTCTTGATGTCCCAACTCCTTTCAAAAAACGTTAAGCTGAAAATATATAAAACTATTATTCTACCAGTTATATTATATGGGAGCGAAACATGGACTTTAAGGGAGGAAAGGAGATTACGAGTATTTGAGAATAAAGTTCTTAGGAACATTTTTGGACCAAAGAGAGATGAGCAGACAGGTGAATGGAGAAGACTACATAACAATGAACTACATGGTCTTTATAGGAAGCCAGATATAATAAGAACAGTTAAGTCCCGTAGACTGCGATGGGCAGGACATGTTGCGCGTATGGGGAATGAAAGACGTGCATGGAAACTTCTTGTAGGAAAGCCAGAAGGAAAACGCCCAGTTGGTAGGCCAAGAATGAGGTGGGAGAACAACAATAACTATGATTTGAGGGAAGTAGATTATACAGGGAATGATTGGAAAGCATTAGCTCAGGATAGGGATGTATGGAGAGCTTATGTCCGTGCGGCCATGAACCTACGGGTTCGATAGTGCCAGTGAGTAAGTAAGTAAGTAAGTAAGTAAGCCAACGTTACATTATTTGACTACGTGAGGTTACTTATTTGTCTGGTCCATAGTTATTTCTTCAAGCATTAGCATATGTACAGCCAACAAGAATACCACGAGCACGCCCGCTATAATACAAACTAACAGTGCAGCACACTGACTGATTATGCGAGGAGGATTCTGCATTTGTTTACAAATATCGTGTTACATGTACAGTAATTTTCAGATTATACATAATTAACGTTCGAAATAGTGCTGTGGCCTATTCATGTTTGTTCGATGGGAGATTGATGTCTGATCAAACAAAACACAGCAGCGTATGGGAAAGAACAAGTGTCGCTATTTGGAACTATTATTCTGAGACCCTTCTCTAGTTCACTGAGATTACACAACATACGCCCCACTAACTCACATCATAAGCTACATATCTGTCGGAGTCGTTTCTGTAGCAGACGCTCTAGAAATAACAATGATACATTAAAAACATAAATGTGTGTGTACATATATACCAGGCCTGGGCGTCTAGATATTCACAAGGGAACTGTCTACCATTGCTTGCTGAAACTACCTTGAATTATCTTCTAGAGAAGCGTTGTGATTTAGCAAGGCCGTGCCCGAAAAAATTCTACCACTTTCAACTCTCAGGCACTCATGTTAAGACGTTTGTAGCGCCAAATCTCTGATTTAGACTGTAGGAAAGTAATAAAATCCTGTGTAAGTATATCCCTCACTACCTGTTCTCCACGCCTAGTCCCGCCTCACACCACTCCGCTCTTACTCAATAAGGGAGTCCATTTGGTCCGTACAGTGGGTTGCCATTGCTTGATTCTGGCTTTGATTTTTGTGCCTTCCAATTAATAACGGCAGATTTTTGGACACGGCTGTAGTACACCGCAAGCTTATCTAGCCACTCTAGTGGCTATGGCGTGAGGGTTCGTCTTGCCTCATCCCTCCTGTAGTGGCACGTCACGACTTAACTTTAACACAGTGGCTATGACGTCATGCTTGTTGTAAGTGTTTTAGAGCAGTCTTGATAACTGTGTGCTCTCGTTTATTCACAGTGCTGAATCCTTGCTAACTTACTTACTTACTCACTGGCACTATCGAACCCGGAGGTTCATGGCCGCGCGGACATAAGCTCTCCATACATCCCTATCCTGAGCTAATGCTTTCCAATCATTCCCTGTATAATCCACTTCCCTCGAATAATAGTTAATGTTATTCTCCCACCTCATTCTTGGTTTAACAACTGGGCGTTTTCCCTCTGGCTTTCCTACAAGAAGCTTCCATGCAAGTATATCATTCCCCATACGTGCAACATTTCCTGCCCATCGCGGTCTACGAGACTTAACTTTTCTTATTATATCTGGCTTCCTATAAAGACCATGTAGTTCATTGTTATGTAGTCTTCTCCATTCACCTGTCTGCTCATCTCACTTTGAACAAACATTTTCCTAAGTACTTTATTCTCAAATACTTGTAATCTCCTTTCCTCCCTTAAAGTATCAGTCCATGTTTCGCATCCATATAATATAACTGGTAGAATAATAGTTTTATATATTTTCAGTTTAACGTTTTTTGAAAGGAGTTGGGACATCAAGAGTCTCTGCAATGCATAATAGCATGCATTTCCAGAATTGAGTCTATGTTTAAATTCTTTGTGCATCTCATTCCAATTTGTTATTGTTGTTCATAGGTATTTGAATTCAGCCACTTCCTCAAAATTTCCCTCATTTGTCATTAGCTCTCCATTTCCATTGTATAATGAATTTCTACGAATGACCATATATTTAGTTTTATTGATGATTACTTCCAGCCCTAATTTCTTAATGTTACTCAATAGTGTATGCGTGTTGTCCTTTAGGATCTCCTCGCTATCGGCCAATAATACTTAGTTCGATCATTAATTTTAGGAGTGTTTTATTGATTTTATAAGGGTTCTATTAAAGCTATGGCGGAAAGCAGTAAAAGGAAAAGGTTGAGTGATGGTGAATTGAACGAATTACTGAACTATGAAAATAATGACAGTTATGTGCAGTGCCCTGCGTGAAGTGGTATCACAACGTCGTGGATTACTGAGGGCGAATAAATTGTAAGTAGACTGCATTCAAGCAGTATATAATTATATATCCTATTTTCAGGTATAAGGACACTTCTAGAATTATTAGTTATGATGTTATCATTTACTTTGTTTACAGCCCCTCTCCCCTCTTTCATGTATACTGAAGTTGTATGAGTGAAGGTCAAACACAACATTCTAACTGGACTTGTGTGAGGGTCGGAAAAATATACAAAAGTGAACTAATTAACACTGCTGTTTGGCGGGTTTCTTGGAATTTATGACACCCAGCTGGATATTGAAAGACTGGGGAAAAAGTGTATTCTTACAGGTTCAGTGTCGTGCATGCTAAATGTAAACAGTGCCATACTTACAAGTTCGTACATTTTTTTATTATTGTTTTTGTTTGTTTGTTATTTTTATTTATTTTTATTTTATTTCAATTATATTTTGTTCTATCGTTAATGCATATAAAGTAACTACAATATTCACATAACATAAAATGTTTTGTTTGAAATATTTACATAGCATATTAACAGAAATATTAGCATTAGAAAATAAAGTTGTAATGTTTAAAGGAATACGAAATTTAAATGTCCCACTGAGGGTAGCCACTACCTGGTTTAAATGTCCCATTGAGGGAAGCGCGCTGTAACTGTGTAGCTACCACTTAAGTGGCTAGGAGTAATTTCAAGGTAGGTTTGGCATGCAATGGCTGACAGTTCCCTTGTCGGCGTGAGCGCGCCTCTTTGTGTAAGGTTTTTGATATCTTAGTTAAACACGTAAACGGCATCAAGTCTGATCATTGGAGTACAATTCATTCTACATCTCCGGTACATTTGTAATACTTTATAAGCATTTTATGACACAGCATTGAACTGGTTTGAATTTTATCTTATCTGTTGTCACTACGGCAATGTTTGGGATAGTGCGTAGCCGCTATTAGAGTGCATAAACCCCACCCCTTTACGTCCTTAATGGCGACATGGGTGCTCACCTTGCGGGAGTTTCTCGACCAAGATAATATAGTTACGCTTATTTCCCTTCCATATATGAGTGACATGTTAATAGCACATCGCCTCTTCAGATATCTAATATGGAACTAAAGTATTAGCTCGATGGGGAAGATCGGTTAATATTTTCCCAGGTGCTTTAATTAGCCTAAATTTGCTAAAAATTAACGTGGATTGATAATATTTTGAGAGCATCAGGGAAAGAATTGGACGTTGGACACTGGAATGAGAAAAAGGTGTGGAGAAGAATGCCGGTAGATTAATTAGGCGTACGAGGACATGGTATATTTAAAATATGCTAAAAAATATAATTATTTAATCCAAAGGATGCTGCAGATTTTCTTAACTGTTCGACACGATCATTTCCCATATTTCCCTGGCGTCCTCTTATCTAACCCAAACATAAATGGTTTGTGTAATCGTTAAAACAATTTCTATCGACAATCGACTGAGGAGCAGCTGGAGAGTCATTGAGTATCGACACTCTGTATTTGTGTTCAAGACAAATCTACTGCTTTTTTACAGTATACTAGCTAATACCCGATGAGCGCTGTTACGCCTAAATAATCTCTGTCCACTTGGTTATTTTTGTATAGGGAAACATGAAAACACTGGTGGATGCGACCCCTGTTGTACAGATGATCTGTTAGTTGCACGCAGCATGTGATGTGATCTTTGAGACACCTAGTATCTTGAGCGGGGTATGAGAATCCTTTAGTTGTCGATGTTGTCTGTGTTGTGAGAATTGAGGTGGCCAATTTGGATAATTTCTTTAATGAGTCTGCAGGTGCTTTACTTTTTTTCCTGGTTTACTCCTGTGTACTGTTTCTTATTTCCCAATAACATTGTGTATACTTTAGGGTTATAAATGTTTAGACTTTTTTGAAATAAAAGTTTCCTGTATTATGAATGGGTAAACGTTTGTTTAAAACCATTGGAAATGACCTCAAATTCAGGAATCGAGTCCTGTAGATGCAGGGACTCTCAAACGCCTACCAGCCTAATGAGCAGAAAAAACTTGCAACGTTTACCAGTGGAAGGACAGATTGCCTTGTGCCTATGTCCTTGTGTGTACGCTGAGCAATGGTAAAACTCGATATGATTCATTATAAACTAACTTGTTAGAGGCTTGTGCCTATGTCCTTGTGTGTACGCTGAGCAATGGTAAAACTCGATATGATTCATTATAAAGTAACTTGTTAGAGGCTGTTTGCTTTTGCGCAGACGTCTGTGAAACACAGTCTATTGAATGCAATACATTAACATTGCATAGAACAAATCCTGAATGTGGTAAATGTCATTGTTACAACAATGACATTATTATTGATTTAATTGAAATGCCAAATAAAATGTTGTATTTAATCTAACTCTAATCAAAACACTTTTTTTAAATACACACAACAAAAAAACCGACACGAAAGAAACTTCATAATTGAGGACGTGAACATGCGATCTTCATTAACAGAAACAATACCTGCATGCTTTATCGCTGACCTAACAGGACAGGTAGGAGTGTCTTCAGTTCATGCCACATAATACAGTAGCTCAGGGAATAGTTTGAACCCAGCGCTGTGCCGTGTAGGACTTAGAAGAAATGTGCGTTCAAGACACGACTCATTGTTTTGTCTAAGGCTGTACAATACGTACGTAGATAGTTTTGTAACTCATGTACTGCACCGACATACCAATACCGTGTTCTGTAAAATAATGAATAAATAATTAAATAAGAAGTAAATCTACGTACGCAACTAATTTAGAGGCCACACATAATAAAGAAAGAACGAGAAAAAATGTGTACACATACTGTACGTAGTTTCGAACGCGATGCATCAATCTTACTTTAGCGTCGATAATACGACTGCTAAAACCAGGGAACGGGGTTGTAGTAAGTATTCAATGAAGTTAAGTATGCAAGGACTATAAGGAGGGATGACGTACACTTAGTGACAAAAAGAATAGGCCGACTCTTGATTTCGAACATTTTAAGTTCCAACGCGCGATTCACACGAGCAAATTAATTGCACAGTAGATATACAATACGTTTCCTTCTGCCTTTGAAGAGTATTTTTTCAGGCGCAATTAGCCAGCGTATGCTTAGGTCAGTGCTTACTGCCTTGATTCATATGCAAATGTTCACAGGTACGATTCTCGATAAGGTTAAAAATTCTAATCGTTAAAATGCTATTTTATTCTGTCCATTCTTAAAGAAACAACATACAAATAATTTGGAAGTATTAGTATTTTTAATATTTATTTATTTATTTATCAACAGATTTACAATGGAATAAAACATCTTCCTGTGCCCAAAACGTTTTAAATTTTTATCTTCTTTCTCCATTCTTCTCTATCTTCACATTCCAATTCTTCCAACCTAGCTCCCTCATACCTCTTCTTACATCATCCATCCATGAAAATTTAGATGGACCTCTCTTTCCTTTCCCAGGTGGAATCCATTCGAAATATTGTCTGGGGAAATCTTTTCTTAGGCATCCTATGTGTATGACCATATCATTCCAGGTCTGTATCTCACAAAATTTAATATTGAATTTCGAACTTCATTTGTTGTCTGCAGATGGTATTTCTGATTTTTTTTCAATTTTCAATGTCTAGTTTAGCGCGTAGAACAATCCATTTCAGTAGACATAAGCTTTAAACTGACATTTTTATTCAACTGCTAAGTTTCTACAACGAATTTTAGCGTGCTTCGAATAATGGATATATAAATTTCTAATTTGGTATCCATTCATAAGTTCTTATCCCACAAAACGCCGTTTAATATTGTTATTACTCATCTGCCTTTTTGAATTCTATATTTTATGTAATTTTCTTGGGTACATTTTGAGTTAATTTTGATCCCCTGTTAATTACATTATTCACATCCTTTGATACATCCCATTATTATTATTATTATTAGTTTACTATTATTATTATTATTAGTTTATTATTATCATTATTGTAATTATTAATATCATTATTATTATCATTATCATTATTATTATTATAATTATTATTATTATTATTATTATTATTATTGATGATGGATAATAAAAATAATATTACTTTATTTATTAATGTTCATCATCTATAGGCTATTATTATGCTGGACTTGACATATGTAAACCAAATGTTTTAATTGAAGGGGGAAACTTTTTCTCAATCTATCCATAGTAATTCTGCCTGAAGGCAGGTCCTTCACTTCAATTATAGCATTTTGATGCTATGCTTGCAGCTTTACTAGGGAATTGTACGTGTGGTAGCTTCCCGTTGCTTTCCACACCGGTGAAGGATGATGATGATAATAATGACAATGATGGCCATATGACCTCGGGGACCGTTTGGGCCTTAACGTTTTCCTGACATTTGTCTTACAGGTGAGGAAACACCCCGATAAAACCTCACGCAGAAAAACTTCCCCGACCGGGGATCAAACCCGAGCCCGCTGCGTGACAAGGCAGCACGCTACCTCGAGACCATAGCGGTGGACGTTTCCTCACTAATACGCAATAAATAAATAAACATTTACATATATGAAGCTATATTATCTTTTATTATATAAAATTATACCATTATTATTAAAATGTAGTACTGTACACACAAATAAATTAATACCGGTAGCTAAATACGAAGGCAGGAATATTACTCAATATAGTGTAAAGTGCATGTTGATTATGTGGCTGGAATTAAATATTATAGCACGGATCGTATGTATTTTGCGAAAATACATATTAATAGAAAAACATTGTTAAAGATTTCGAACCCTGGCTTTCATACATATTGCATCTTCTTGTAAGTGGTTTAACGATCAACTCTACTCGAA
This sequence comes from Diploptera punctata, assembly GCA_030220185.1. Taxonomy (NCBI): domain Eukaryota; kingdom Metazoa; phylum Arthropoda; class Insecta; order Blattodea; family Blaberidae; genus Diploptera; species Diploptera punctata. The sequence goes on along the minus strand of JASPKZ010001577.1, from coordinate 134,597 downwards.
CATCGGATACTAGTTGTCTAAATATTGGTTGTCTTGTACTTTTTCAATAGTAACGAGAGTTTACCTTTATTTAAAATGTCGCAATTTGAGTAATATTGCATTTGTCGAACACTCGTAAATGTCTAGAAACATGTCTCTTCATTGTTGCTTAGCTATTTAAGACGATTAAAACCAAGCACAGCGTACTTAAAACATTTAACAATGCGTTAACTGGTGAATCACACATTTATCTTTTCGAGCATGCGCAGTGGGCCATAACAATGACTCTGCTTTTTGAAGCGGCTCATTATTTTTGTCGTTAAATGTACATATTACGTTGCGGTGTTCGGTATAAACAAAATGATGCTCGGTGGAAGGCATTACACCCAGTTTCACAAACAGTTATACCAGGATAATGAATCATAGAAGGAAGCATATAATCGTATGTTTAGTATTTTGTAGTGTGCAATAAAACTACTTCATTTTGAATATGGGTTTGAAGTACAGAAATAGTTTCTTATAGATCATGATAAAATTATTGCAATATAAAATAATGTTCATGCACGAAAGTAAATTTCATGCGATTAGCACTTTGACAATTTTCATATTTAAAAAAATACATTCCACGTCGCACGACGTAATAGGACCTAATAAAAAAATTCAATGTAACAGGGTTGCTTTAGAATTCCTAACTGAGCAACACGTCCCTCATTATGCACATTTCTGCGTTCCCAGAATTCACCTTCAAAACACTTTTAAGTATGTATTTGCTACTCTTTCTTTAACAGTTCCCACTTGTACTTCACTCAGTGTTTCTCAAAATAGTTCTATTGTATCGAGAGCTTCCATCATTGTTAGTTTAGATTATTGTACATTTTGTATTGTAGTTGCAATCTTAATTGCGGAGTAACAAAAGAAGATTTTTTCAATTATTATAAAACTCTTTGGACTGACAATAGCTATAAAGATACAATTTTCCGAAATAATAATGAGACAGATTTCATAATATCATTGGAAGAATTGAACAATAGTTTAAATAAATTAAAAAATGGGAAGGCAACTGGCACAGATGGCTTGAATTCTGAATTGTACAAATATGCAGGCAAACAGTTCCATGAAAGACTGTTGTCCTCCTTTAATAATGTATTCAAATAGGCAGATATACCACAAGAATGGAAGACAAGCATTGTTATACCCCTGTTCAAGAAAGGAGACAAGAGAAAAATGGACAACTATAGGGGAATCAGTTTGTTAAACACATGCTACAAAATTTATGCAGACCTTTTAAATGGAAAATTGAAAAGTTTCAGTGAAAAATTCCTTATGGAATGTCAAAATGGGGTTTAGGAAAGGACGATCTTGTATTGATTCAGCATTTTCTGTTAAACTATTTCTTGAAAAAAGAAGAGAATTCAACTTAGAAACACATTTTGCTTTCATAGATTTTGAAAAAGCATTCGACACAGTCAAGAGATCAAAACTCTTAAATATATTGGAAGACAGTAATATACCAAATTTACTTCGGCAGAACATACAAAATACTTACAAAGACAACACCATAAAGATTAAATTAAATAACAGATTTTCTGAAGAAGGAATTATAAATCGTGGTGTGAGACAAGGCTGCCCCTTATCCCCAACACTCTTTGTAATCTATATCAATGAAGTAATATGTTTCTGGAACAAAAAATATAAATTTGGAATAAGAATATCAGAAAATAGAAAATTAAACACCATACTGTTTGCAGATGACCAAATAATAATAGCAAATTCCGAAGATATTCTACAGAAAGGTCTGTATGAACTTAACAAAATTACAGAAGAATATGGTTTGAAGATATCTACAGAAAAAACAAAAATTATGGCATTTCAAGGTGTAGATCCTGTCAGAAGTAAAATTGTACTGGACAATACAATTTTGGAGCAGGTGAATAATTTTACAAATCTAGGATGCAATATCTCATATGAAGAAGAAAAGGATGTAAATGCAAAAATATCTACATTTTTAAGAATTTAAGGGTTAATAAATTCTATCTTCAAGCCACAGTTAGTCCAAAAGCATTCAAGATTAAATGTGTATAAAACGCTGCACTGGCTCTTCCAACTCTTTTGTATGGTAGCGAAGTATGGACGTTCAAACAGAAGGATATACAGAGACTTAGATCTGCTGAAATGAGATATCTTCGGAGGACTGCAGGATACACACTACTAGATCACAAAAAAGTGAAGACATCTTAGAAGAATTACACATGGAATCTTTAGAAAACAAAATTTCTGATTATACGTCAAGATGAATACAACATGTTCATCGAATGGAAGATCACAGAATACCCAAACAAATGTTAAGATATCAACCTGCAGGAAGAAGAAGACCAGGACGTCCACTCAAAAGACTTTTGGATGGTGTTTCTCTTGAGGCCGAAACAGGCCAACAAATGGCCTAAATTCGTGAATGTACTATGATGATGATGAATCTCACTGTAATTATTTGGAATATAAGGAAAGTCTTCAAACAAAGGTGGTGAAATTATTTGCTTCACTGCACGTATTGCGACATTTTTTGTATCGTCAAATACATTAATTATGCCTACATTTTTGTCGTAATACTGGGCATAGTATAGTTATTTACAACTATGGAACGCACGGGCAGTAAGCCGTACGTGCTGTTGAAAGTCCGTTACAATAAATTGATGTTTGGTAATAATATACTTAAAACAAAAAAAAAAGAAAACTATAATATTACAATTAGATATCAATACAATTACATTATACATTAACATAGTTATGTAGAATTATTAAGAATAAATGGTATTACAATTTGTTAACATATTTATTTTTTCCTGAATAAGTGTTTACTTATTCAAACCCCGCTCTCTGGCTATAACCATCGAGCTAAAGGCGCATTCTTCTTGAAAGTTGCAGTCTCTGTATCATATTATTTTCATTTTAATTTGAATTGATCAGTGGCGTGCCAACCATTTTATAAATTGAACCATAGCTTGGATATTTTTATTCCTAGACCATTCGTTCATTATCTCAAATTGCTTATATAATACCCCTCTATATGTAGTTAAATTTGTGTGGTATAATTCATTACAACCTGTAAATTATATATATATATATATATATAATATATATATATATATATATATATATATAATTCTGCTTGAACTTTGAAAAGGTGGGTGTTAGTTTAAAAAGTTTAAAGAAAATTGCATTCAACTAGAACTTTATTCTAATCCATTAAATAGGCAGATAGATAGACCGAAAGCTCTGCGGTCATCACTTAGTGTTGGTGGTGAGCGATCCGCTTTGGTTCTCCCTATATTGGTACAACCCTCGGGTTCCTGTAAAATACATTAGTCCCAGTACAAATTTTAAATTTAAATTTTAAGTTTATGATAGATAGATGCAGAGTGAAGTCGGAAGCTATCTTTTATGGTCATAGCATTTACTCTTGAATTGAGGAAAACCGCTTAAAACCTCAATCGGAATAGTCAGTCAGCAGGATCTTGCTATGTTTGGTTTTCGGATGATTCTATATTGAGGGCCAAAACCGGACATCAGGCTTTTCTTTATTTAAATATAATCTATGTACACTTAGCGACAAAAAGAATGGGCCGACTCTTGTTCTCAATATTTTAAGTTCCAAAGCGCGATTCACACGAGTAAATTAATTGCACAGTAGAGCTAGAATACGTTTCCCTTTTGAAGATTACTCTTTCAAGCACAATTAGCCAGTTCAGTGCTTAGTGCCTTACTTTATATGCAAAAGGTCACAGGTTCGATTCCCGATGAGGTAAATGTTTTTAATTGTTAAAATGCTATTTTATTCTGTTTGTCCATTCTTACAAAACGTACTAACTATTTGGAAGTATTAATATTTTTTATTATTGTTTATTTATTTATTTATTTATTTATTTATTTATTTATTTACAAACAGGTTTACAATGTAATAAAACATTTTCCTATGCCCAAAGAGTTTAAAATATTTATTTTCTTTCTCCATTCTTCTCTATCTTCACATTCCAATTCTTCCAGACCTAGCTCCCTCATACCTCCTCTTATATCATCCATCCATTTAAATCTAGGTGGACCTCTCTTTTCTTTCCCAGGTGGATTCCATTCCAAAGCTTGTCTGGGTAATCTTTTCTTTGGCAATCTACATGTATGACCATATTATTCTAGTGTCTGTATCTGACAAAATATAATATTGAATTTTGGATTTTTATTTGTTGTGTGGTGATTGTATTTCTGATTTTTTTCAATTTAGAATGTCTAGTTGATCGTCTAAAACAATCCATTTCAGTATACATAAGTTTTAAACTGAAACCTTTATTCAACTGCCAAATTTCTAGCCAAATTGTTAGCGTGCTTCGAATTATAGATTTATAAATTTCATATGGTCTTATCCCACAAAATGCGTTTAACATTGGAAATACCGATGTGCCTTTTTGAGTTCGATATTTTGTGTAACTTTCTTGGGTACATTTTGAATTAATTTTGATCCCCAGTAAATTGCATTCTTAACATCCTTTGATACATCCCATTATTATTATTATTATTATTATTATTATTATTATTATTATTATTAGTATTATATTATTATTATCATTATTACTATTATCATTACTATAGAGATCATGTATTAGTGGATAAACGCTGGCACAGTAGCATCATTGATGTTAGATCAGTTAGAGGGACAGACTGCAATTCGGATCATCATCTGGTCAGAGTGAAAATCAGACAACGGCTATCGCTTATGAGAAGAACAAACGCTAAAGATGATTCTGTAAAATTTGAATTAAAAAACTTGAAAAATGATTAAATGCGGCAGGAATACCAAATCAAAATTGCCAATAGATTTGAAGTACTTGAATCTTCAGATGACAATGTGGCAAGCGAAGAAGAAACTGATATAAATAAAGAATGGGAGGCTATAAGAAATACTATTAAATTGTCAGCATCGGGAAGTATTGGTTGTTTAAAAAAGAGGCAAAACAAGAAATGGTTTGATGAGGAATGTGCCGACATTGTAAAGAAAAGAAAGCTAGCAAAAATGAAATGGTTACACGAGCCAAATGAGGTAAATTTAGAGCAATTGGGTAGTGTTAGACGGGAAACCACCAAGTTACTAAAGAGTAAAAAGAGGAATTTTTTGAGAGAGAAGATTAATGATCTTGAAATGAATGTAAAAAATAGGAACATTAGAGAATCATATCAGGGAATCAGTATAGAGAAGAAAGGGTTTCAGGCCAGAACAAACATAATTCGGAATGAAAATGGGGATATGAATGCAGGTTCTAGGAGTATATTAAATAGATGGAAAAGTTACTTTAATCAGCTATTAAATGTACATACAGAACAGGACATTGAGGAGGATAAGTTACAGACAGCAGAAATGTTAGTCGCAGAACCAAGTTCATTAGAGGTTGAAATGGCGATTGAAAAATTGAAGATGTATAAAGCATCAGGTTCAGATGAGATCCCAGCAGAACTGATAAAATCAGGGGGAGAAAAATTGATGGACAAGATACGTTGGTTGCTTACTATGATTTGGGAAAAAGAAGCTCTTCCAGATGAATGGAAGGAATCAATTATCGTACCAATTTATAAGAAAATAGATAAAACTGATTGCAACAACTACAGGGGCATCTCATTACTTTCAACTTCGTACAAAATTCTAACAAATATATTAGTAAGCAGACTTACTCCCTATATTGATGACATTCTAGGAGATCATCAATGTGCATTTAGAAGAAACAGGTCTACAACAGATCAGATTTTTAGTATAAGACAAATTTTAGAAAAGAAATGGGAATATAATGGTACTGTACATCAACTATATGTAGACTTCAAAAAAGCATATGATTCAATTAAGAGGGAGAAGTTACATAGTATTCTGCTGGAGTTCGGAATTCCTAAAAAGTTAGTTAGACTTATACGAATGTGTCTAAATGGCTCAAAGAGTAGGGTGCGTGTAGGCAAACAGTTTTCAGGCACTTTTGAAATCCAGAATGGTTTGAAGCAAGGAGATGCACTATCTCCTCTACTATTTAATTTTGTACTAGAGCATGCCATTAAATCTTTAGAGAATGAGGAAGGCTTACAAATGAATGGTATTAATAAACTGTTAGTTTATGCTGATGATGTAGTACTACTGGCCGATAGCAAGGAGATACTAAAGGCAATCACGCACACACTATTGAATAACACTAAGAAATTGGGACTGAAAGTAAATATCAGTAAAACTAAATATATGGTCACACGTAGAAATTCAGTATATAATGGAAATGGACAGCTAGTGACAAATGAGGGAAATTTTGAGGAAGTGGCTGAATTCAAATACCTAGGAACAATAATCACAAATGGGAATGAGATGCACAAAGAAATTAAACATAGGCTCGATTCTGGAAATGCGTGCTATTATGCATTGCAGAGACTCTTGATGTCCCAACTCCTTTCAAAAAACATTAAACTGAAAATATATAAAACTATTATTCTACCCGTTATATTATATGGGTGCGAAACATGGACTCTTACTTTAAGGGAGGAAAGGAGATTACGAGTATTTGAGAATAAAGTTCTTAGGAAAATTTTTGGACCAAAGAGAGATGAGCAGACAGGTGAATGGAGAAGACTACATAACAATGAACTACATGGTCTTTATAGGAAGCCAGATATAATAAGAATACTTAAGTCTCGTAGACTGCGATGGGCTGGACATGTTGCACGTATGGGGAATGAAAGACGTGCATGGAAGCTTCTTGTAGGAAAGCCAGAGGGAAAACGCCCAGTTGGTAGACCAAGAATGAGGTGGGAGAACAACATTAACTATGATTTGAGGGAAGTAGATTATACAGGGAATGATTGGAAAGCATTAGCCCAGGATAGGGATGTATGGAGAACTTATGTCCGTGCGGCCATGAACCTACGGGTTCGATAGTGCCAGTGAGTAAGTAAGTATCATTACTATAGATGATGGGCAATAATAATACTAATAATAATAATAATAATAATAATAATAACAATAATAATATTTTTTTATTATTGCCCATCATCTATGGGCTATTTGTATGCTGGGATTAACATATGTATTTTTTTTAATTGAAGGGGGAAACTTTTCCCTCAGTAATATGTAATAAATAAAAAAACATATAAATATATGAAGCTATATTAACTTTTATTACATACATTTATAGCATTATTATTAAAACGTGGTACTGAACGCACAATTAAATTTATACCGGTAGCTAAATAGTGTTATAGAGTTTACGAAGGCAGGAATATTACTTAATATAGTGTAAAGTGGACGTAGATTACGTGGTAGGAATTAAATGTTATAGCACTTATAGGGTGTATTTTGGGAAAATACAAAAGAATAAAAAAACATCGTTGAAGGATTCCAACCCTGGCTTTCACACGTATATCATCTTCTTGTAAGTGGTTCGACGATCTACGCTACTTGAACATTGGATACTAGATGTTTAAATATTGGTTGTCTTGTACTTTAGCACTATGAATGAGAGTTTAACATTATTTGAAATGTCGCACTTTGAGTAATATTGCATTTTTCGAACACTCGTAAATATCTAGAAACATGTCACCTTCACTATTCTTTAATTTTTAAGGCGATTAAAACCAAATACAGCGTATTTAAAACATTTAACAGTGCGTTACCTCGTGAATCACAGCTTTAGCTTTTCGAGCATGCGCAGTGGGCCATAACAGAGACTACTTTTTGAAGCGGCATATTCTTTTTGTCGCTAAGTGTACATTTCAGGTTATTGCAATTATTCATACAATTATGGTAACTAGTGGTCGCCGAGCGGTCGAAAGTTTTTACGTTTGTCACAAATGCATCATTATACATTCATTTTCGATTTCACAAATATGAACGACAGGAAATATCTGGTATAACTTGGCTAAGTCATATTTAAAAAACAATATCGCGTTATTTGACATTTGTATACTATTTATACTATTTATAATTGCATTTGGCTCATTATTATATATACGGGAGCATATATCCCTTCTTCTTTGTCTCTCACTCCGACCCGTCAATGTTCTATGTCGAGGCATAATGGAAGTAGATACGAATAACTAAATAAAAAAAAACGTAATGAAATTATGTTAGAAAGGGTTTAATTTAAATTTGATTAATAAAATGTGGTCACGTTTTTAAACCACTAATAATAAATGCTCGAGAGTAAGTCAATTCGCATGCTGCTGCACTATTTTCTTTTTGCAGCAATGCACTTTCAGTATGAACGTAAACAAATGAATGAGTACACCAATGAACGAGTAATACAGATAAATTCCTTAGAGACAACTTATTTTGTAATAATTTAATTTATTTTAACACATATAATACATAAATTGTATATTTCTGCACTACTCTATATTAACTTTAATTATGCCAGATATCACACTCCTCTGCTCCGTGCGCGCAATATACTTAGAAAGGGATACGAAGTTCTTTCTTCACGTATTAATATTAGATATGTGCATTTTTTAATTTTTACTCTTCAGTTGTTGCTGTTCTCCCTGAAGGTGTCTGATGAATTTAAATAGTCACCAGGAATTTGGATTCTCTAATTTATAAAACGAAATATACATTCCGTAAACAAGCAAAATGGGGTTATACATTCGACTTGCTGAGAAATTCGCATGGTTCATGCAATTCGTTTACTTTAAAAATACATATCTTCATGAAATTCACAAATTTCATTGTTATTCATATTTATACAATTCATTGTAATCACAATTGACATTAATTAATAATTTTGTTTTACATTTTAATGTAAGTATCTTTTTGTATCAGTCTTCCTCAATTAAATGAATTTTGTTTAAAAAACCTCCTTAATTAATTAAGATTCCAGATCATGTTCCGTCTTCGGCATGTCATTTGGTACAGATGCTGGCGGATAAATTATTATATAACGGGTATAAAAAACCTTCGGGGCCATTCAGAACATATTCCGTCTTCGGCATGTCATTTGGTACCGATGTTGGCGTATAAATTGTATAACGGGTATGAAAAACCATTCAGAACATATTCCGTCTTCGGCATGTCATTTGGTACAGATTTTGGCGTATAAATTGTATAACGGGTATGAAAAACCATTCAGAACATATTCCGTCTTCGGCATGTCATTTGGTACCGATGGTGGCGTATAAATTGTATAACGGGTATGAAAAACCATTCAGAACATATTCCGTCTTCGGCATGTCATTTGGTACAGATGTTGGCGTATAAATTGTATAACGGGTATGAAAAACCATTCAGAACATATTCCGTCTTCGGCATGTCATTTGGTACCGATGTTGGCGTATAAATTGTATAACGGGTATGAAAAACCATTCAGAACATATTCCGTCTTCGGCATGTCATTTGGTACAGATGTTGGCGTATAAATTGTATAACGGGTATATAAAACCATCTGGGCCATTCAGAACATATTCCATCTTCGGAATGCCATTTCGTACTGTTCTTGGTGTGTAAACTGTATAACACGTCATACAATTTATGCGTCAATATCAGTACCAAATTGACACGACGAAGATGGATAAAGTTCTGAAAGGCCTACATGGCTTTAACTAGTTAATGAAGTATTTTTCAACAAAATTCCATTTTATTGACGAAGACTGATATTGAGTAACGGGTTATACTACTTATACGCTAACATCAGTACCAAATAATATGCCCAAGATGGAACATATTCTGAAAGGCCTACTTGGTTTCAACTAATTGACAAAGTTTTTTAAATAAAAATAAATTTTAATTGAAGAATACTGAAATAAAAATTTACTGAAACAATATTTAAAAATACATTTTATTATCAAATTCAATGTAATATTTATTTCAAATTTTTCAACCGTTGCAATAGTTTCTTGTTTCCAAATCTTATCTCACATCTCTCGTTTTAAGACGAGTAGAAATTGTGAAGAGGTGTATAATAAAAACCCTTAAAAATGACAAATTAGCGCGTGTTACTGCTTGCAGAATAAATAACGGTTATTGTACAGTAGAAGAAACAGGTCTACACAGATCAGATTTTTAGCATACGACAGATTTAGAAAATAAATGGGAATAGAATGGTACTGTACATCAAATATATGTAGACTTCAAAAAGGCAAACGATTAATCTAAGAGGGAGTAGTTATATAGTACACGTCTGGAGTTCTAAATTCCTAAAAAGTTAGTTTGACTTATACGAATGTGTCTAAATGGCACAAAGAGTAGGGTGCGTGCAGGCAAATAGTCATCGGATAGTTTTAGTATTCACAATGGGTTAAAGCAAGGAGATGCACTGTATATTCTACTATTCATTTTATAATAGAGTATGCCATCAAAACTATGGAGAATGATGAATGCCTACAACTCAATGGTATTAATAGGCTGTTAGTATATGCTGATGATATAGTAGTATTAGTGAGCAATAACGAGGAGATACTAAGTGACAACACGCACACTCTGTTGTGAAACACTAAGAAATTGGGAATGGAAATAAAATCAATAAAACTATATATATGTTCACACATAGAAATGTGTTATACAATGGAAACGGACATCTAATGACAATGAAGGACATTTTGAAGAAGTGGATGATTTCAAGTATTTAGGAACAATAATCAAAAACAGGAATGAAAAGCACAAAGGAATTAAACAAAGGCTAAATTCTGGAAATGCATGCTATTATGCATTACAAGGACGAAAATGATTTGCAACGATCAATTTATAATTTACAAAAAATAGCTGCCAAATTTAATATGGAAATATCAATTAAAACTAAAATCATGGCATTTCATGGGAAGGACCCCATACGAAGTAAAATCTGTCTCCAGAATATAATTTTAGAGATCTAATCAAATTAAATATCTTGGATATTATCTCCCTATCTGGGATGAAAAGGATATCCCTGAAATAAAATTACTAGTTATAATAAAAGTTTGGGAATTAATAATCAAGTTATGAAACCATCCCTTATACAAAAAAACACCAGATTACGTTTATATAACACTTTGGCTAGACCAGTGTTGACCTATGGTAGTGAAGCATGGGCACTAAAAAGACAACATGAAAGCAGAATAACGGCTTGTGAAATGAGATTCATGCGCAGAATAGCGGGTTAGACCAGATGGGATCGGAAAAGGAACACCGTTATCTTAAAAGAATTGAAAACTACAACAAATTTGGAATATATTAAACAGTACCAACTAAATTGGAAACACCATCTTGAAAAAATGAGTCAAATCGGATCCCCAAAGCTGTTTATAATTATATACCAAGAGGACGAAGATCTCTGGACCGTCCTATGAAACGCTGGAGGGAACATTTTCTATAGGATCGTAACAGGCCTTGCCCTAATACTTGGAAGGAAGAAGAATAAGGACTCTTGTCGTCCCAACTCCTTTCAAAAAATGTTAAACTATTATTCTCCCAGTTATATTATATGGATGACAAACATGGACTCTTACTTTAAGGGAGGAAATAAGATTATGAGCATTTGAGAATAAATTTCTTAGGAGAATTTTTGGGTAAAAAACAAATGAATAGACAGGTGAATGGAGAAAACTACATAATACTGAGCTATATGACATGCATAGGAAGCCAGATATAATAATAACATTTTAAGTCTCGTAGACTGTGATGGACAGGACATGTGCACGTATGGAGGATGGAAGATGTGCATGGAAGCTTCTTATAGGAAACCAGAGTTGGTAGATTGGCATGATTGGAAAACATTAGCTCAGAATATGGATATATGGAAAAGCTTATGTCCGCGCTGCTATGAACCTACGTGTTCGATAGAGCAAGTGAGTTAGTTAGGTATTGTACAGTAACTTATCGTACTAATTGTCTACCGCGGTTGACTGTTATGTTCCTTGCCTCTAATCCCGAGAGTCACGGGTTCAAATGAAGCGGGATCGATGGACTTTATGATGGAACTCTCTAAGGGACAAATCTTCCATGGGGCATTTTTAAGTCGTGGAGTTCGAGCCTGAAGATTTTCAGGCTCATAAAAGAACCTCAAGCCTGAATAAAAAGCTTCAGAGAAAAATTTAACTGATATTCCTCCATATGATTAATACCTTAACGTTAGTTTCGTACTAGATATCTCCTTGACGCGATGTACTAACCACATGCCACTCACTGACATCTATATCTATTTAACAGAATATTTTACATCAATGGATAAATAAGCATAACTAAATTAGTTCGGTTAAGGAATGTCCCGCTACGAGAGTATCCATGTTCTAAGCGAGACGAACAGGGGTCAATCAATTTCGTACTAATTAATTAAACGATTAAGACATTTTTAAGTCGGTTCCTTCGGTGAAGGAATTGAACATTTGCTTCACTCATTCATGTCCAGACTGATCTCTAGCACCCAAATAATTCTTACGTGAAATGAGTATTTCAAACATTTGAGGACTAAAGATTGGCGAAGCGATCCTCTTTCCGTATCACTGAAAAAGCATATCGTCCACATCTCCTATCATTATGTTGAGTCCTTCAATGACATTTTTGTAAGCTATATGAAGTTAAAAGACAACTTACTAGAACTATGACGCCGTATGTTTAGAGCACGCTGATATAAGTTCTTCATAGATACCTATCTTGAGCTAATGCTTTGCAACATCCCCTATATAAATCACTTTCTTCGATTCATGGTAAATATTATTCTCTCACCTCATTATTGGCCTACGTACCGAGCGTTTTTCCTCTGGTTTTTCCCGCAAGAAATTTCCATGCCGTTCTTGAATTCTCCATTCGTGCCACATGTCCTGCCCATTGCACTCTACGATACTTAATTATTCTCATTGAAATTAAATTATGTGACCTATAATTTGATGCAGCATAATATGACTTCATCTCGTCATTGTTTTACCTAAAAATATCAAAAATGTTCATAATCTATTTTTTACGCGATAGTGCGTTTTGTCGTACTTACAGCAATGCCGACCTCGACTGAAAGTTCAACTTCTTACATTTTAGGATTGCCAACCTAAATAAATATACTGTAATATTATACATACATAAGGACTTTATTAAAATAAAAGTAAGATACATACAATGTTATTTAAAAGTATGCATCGCACGGGCAGTAAGCCGTACGTGCTGTTGACAGTCCGTTACAATAAGTTGATGTTTAAAAACAAAACAAAAATAAAACACAATAATATTACAATTAGATATCAATACAATTACATTATACATTAACTTAGTTATGTAGAATTATTAAGAATTAATGGCATTGCACTTTGCTAACATATTTATTTAATCCTGAATAAGTGTTGTTCTTATTTTCCGCGTTTTGTCCAGGAATCTACCCAGGTTTATCCAATTTTCTGGGTTTACGAGTAACTCGTAGAATGCCAATCTTCCACGAAGTGAATTAATAAATCTTTCCTTTAATAACTGATGCCTCAAATATCGTTACATTTTCCTAGTATATGTACCTCGTCTTCAAAGCTCCCGCACATTGGACATATTCGCATATCGTGATCGTCGCTAATTTTAAAAAAATTCCATGCCTCTAACCTGAACCAAGCAAGCCCTGATCTCTCTTTAAATCCTAGATTGAGTATATAAAAGATTCTTTTCCCCAAACTTGTTTTAGGTCTCTTTGTAAAAATAGTCATCTTTTCCCGCACATTCTGCCAAAATATTTTTTTCGGATTATATCTAATTTTTATCCACACATGTAATATTATATATTACAAACCTCGTACGCGAACTAAAACCACTGCCATTTATATATACTACATATAATGTATACAAGAATGTATACAAAAGGTAGTGGTATTATACATTATACGAAACAAACACTGCATTTTAAATGAACTGAACTTTATTTGAAACAATATAAAACAATAAATACGTACTTGCCGCCATTTTACGACTGATTGATGTCACGATCTGCTGCAGTCTCAACTAATAAAAAATGCACAACGCACGTTTGTGAAGTGTTTTACAGAATCTCGGAAATTATAAACCTCGCTATCGCTCGGTTTTAAACATTTCCTCACTTCTGTAAAAACCACTTCCCAACCTCGCATCGTGATATACTATTATTTGTCCAGTGCCACCAGGTTTTCGTCTATGATATTTATGGCTTCCTCCCCTGACAATGGCGGAATTGTAATCCATTTCTTAGATTGGGGCACCAGGACGGCGAAGTTACGTTACCCCGATTATATGATAAATCTCTCTAATTAGCCAATGTTTAGTTTTGGATTAATATGATTAATTCCCGTCGGTCTCAGTGGTCTAATGATTCTGTTCCTTCTCTCTCTAGTCTCGAATTTCGCGGATTCAAACTCGACCTGGTCGAAGGATTCTTAGGATAGAAATATCCAAAGAACAAGTTCTCCGGGATGGACTTTATACCGTGGGTCCTGAACCTGAAGAATTTCTGGCTCGTAGAAAACCTCAAGTCTAAATTAGTGCCACTGAGAAAAATTTTATTGGCCTTTCCCATCCAAGGAATGCATTAGTTGTCTAAGAATTGTCTTATTGAGGAGATCTGCTGACCACATGTCACTGGCAGAAATATGTACAGAAATAAGTGTTGAAAAATCTTCGCGGTGGAAAAGCATCCAATCTCCATGAGCGATATATTGGGTATGTACCTTATTGATTTTTAAAATAGCTTTCAAACCCTCATATGTATACGTATTTTTAGTTTGAATCCAAACATCATAATTATTATATTTTGAAACAAAAGCATTCAACCATAATATTACAGAATTATCCCGTGAAGTTAATATGCACAGTCAACTGTTCAAATGCTAGTTTATTGCGGTTGAATGGACTACAGAATGTATCCCATAACGCTCAATTATTTTAATACCATGTAGATGAGTTCATTGTACTTCAGATCTAAACAGGATGGAACATATTATTGTCTACACGCATTTCTAAATTCTCATTTTACAATAAATCATAACTTCATATTATTATACACAACTTTCCTCATTATAGGATTGCCTCAAAGGCAAAGTGTTACAGACAATTAATTTTTGGAATTGATGAAATACATTTTGTAAATATATTTAAAAAAATTCAAATTGTAGGCCAGGTGATTGTAGTACAATACTTTGCCGGTTGTTGAAGACAATAGGACAACTTATTTTAGGTTCGTTGTACGGGTTGTTGCTTTAGTTTTGGAAACAATAGTGTGGAATCCAAATAAAACTAGGGTTGACAATTCTGTTTATTGCACATGTAATTTCAGTGCCTCCCCTCCTTTCGAGCGTATGGATTCGCCTCTCCCCCCTCCCCTCCTCGTGTAACAATGAGCCCAAAGTTATCAGTTTAGATCTAGGCGTCGCAGTGTAACGTAGTACACGTTTTCAAAGCAGGAGCATATAATCTGGTTGAAGAATGAATGTTTGGAGGCAGAAACGCACTACAGTGTCATCAAGGATTGCGAGAGGATTGTGGTGCAGATACATTGCTGTACCGAAGAGTGCCTAGGGGCAGTGTCTGATTTGTTCAAACGCTGGGGTTGGGAGGTGCTCTACCACCCTCCATACTCTCCAGACCTAAGTCCCTGTGACTTCGACCTCATTCCTAAACTCAAGGAAGAGATTCCGAACAGTGGACGACAGTCTGAGTGCAGTTAATTAGTCTCTACGCGCCATCCAGGGATTAGGCAGTGCCGACGGCATTCGACGGCGACCATATCGCTGGGAATACATTGTACGCAATTCTCGTGACTACACCGAATGCCTCTAAAACTTACAACCATGTATGTATGCTATGTTTCCAGAAAATAAATAATTGCCAAAACTAAAGAAACAACCTATGTATTTATCAACATTTACTTTATGGAACGAATGAGATGATACATACTCTAACGTGATATGTAGTCTGTTACTCCTACGGTTATCATATATATACAGGGTGTTTCAGAAGTGATGGTCAATAATTCACACATGGGAAGTATAGGCCATAAGTAGCTAAAATCTCCAATAAACATGTGTCCGCAAATCAAAAGTTGTCGAGATACAACACATTTTCTGTTGCGATTCATCAGTGTCTAGGAAAACACTTGACATCTCTAAACTTTAAAGTAAGTGTTCAGCATGTTGTCAATGAGTCTGAATGTAATATTTAACTCGTTTCTGAAATGAGTTGCGAATCCTTCATGCAGTCCAGGAAAATATTGTAAAAGCTGGAAAGCTGCTTCAAACCGCAAGTGTAATTCCTCAAGAGAGTTGACCTCAGTAGCGTAGACCAATCTTTTGATATGACTTCACACACAGAAATCCGTAGGATATAAATCCGGTAATCTTGGAGACCATGGTAAACGCCCTCCTCTACCTATCCAATGTTGAGCATACCTTCGAGTTAGTAGCCGCCGGATATGTAATTGAAAATGTGCTAGAGCGTCGTCATGCATAAACCACATGTTGAGGCTTTGGTTCAGTGGAACATCATGATGATGAAGGAGATCTGGAAGTACAGTCCAACAGAAACCGCCTGTACCGCTCTCCAGTTAGCCTCTGTGTAGGACGTTCGGTCTCCGAGCAGTCCAGTCCAGACGCTCAACGAAAAACGCTGCTAATGTTGCGACACGTGTGTTGCATTAGGATTGACATCAGCCCAAATGTGATAGTTATGGAAGTTAAAAATATCGTCACGTGGAAACCCAGCTTCATCTGTGAATAGAATGCTGCTTGCAAATAGGAGGGTCAGGGTACACTGTTGTTGCATCCGTTGGCATAAATTCTCCCTAGAAGGGAAGTGTGCACTGTTGAGAGCTTGCACTCGCTGGAGATGATACGGATACAGTAAGTCCCGATGTCAAATCTGCCACACACTGCTCCTTGGTAGCAATCCTCCTTGTTAAAGTACTCGAATGTCCGTGTTCACTGCGTAACACCCTGTCCTCAACATAACGTGTTATGGATCTGCATCTACCTTCTCGTATGTGGTGTGCGAAACTCCCAGTTTGTCTAAGGCTTGATGTAACCCGACAAATGTACGCCTGTCGGGTTGCCTGCGGCGTGGTAAAGCTTCTTCGTACAATCGTGCAGCCTCAAGTGCACTGCCTTTCGCTTTGCCATACATAAAGTGCATGGCAGAGTATTCTTCATTGGTGTAACCTCTATCTATGGCGCCTTATATTTTCGTAACAGATTGTGAGGCCTGTAAGAACAGTGAACATCGAGAGAAAGGGAAGTTGTTGCGCATGCGTCAATAAACTGGTAGTCGATCCTAAACCTTGAGATACCATCGTATTTATCCGGGGGCATTTAGGGTTGATTCCTGATTCGAATTATTGGAATATCTCAACAACGGTTGATTTGCGGATCCGTGTTTATTGGAACTTTTTCGCTACATTTGGCTTTTACTTTCTATGTGTGAATTATTGACCATCACTTCTGAAACACTCTGTATATGTATATATATTCATTCATAGTAATTCTGCCCGAGGGCAGGTCTTTGACTGCAGTCATAGCATTTCAAGCCATATTTTGCAGCTTTACAAGGGAATTATAGGTGAGGTAGCTTCCCGTTGCTTTCCATAATATATATATTCCTAATAGTATATCCATCCATAGTAATTCTGCCCGAAGGCAGGTCCTTCACTGCAATCATAGCATTTTCATGCTATGCTTGCAGCTTTACTAGGGAATTGTGTAGGTGTGGTAGCTTCCCGTTGCTTTCCACACCGGTGAAGGATGATGACGATAATAATAATGGCAAGGATGATAATGATAAGGATGATGGCCATATGATTTCGGGGACCGTTTGGGCCTTAAAGTTTTCCTGACATTTGTCTTACAGGTGAGGAAAAACTCCGATAAAAACCTCACCCAGAAAAACTTCCCCGACCGGTGATCGAACCCGGGCCCGCTGCGTGACAAGGCAGCACGCTACCTCGAGACCACAACGGTGGACTAATAGTATATAAATATTTATATAATAATGATAAATTTAAGTGGATTATATTGATATAAATTTAATCGTACAATTATTTCTGTCTATTTCAAGTTCATTTATGTTAATAATATATATGGCAAATTACTTTTTATACATCTTATATAAAAAGCGAAGGAGAAAGCCGGACGGAAACACTGAAGATGGACCAGGCAAGAAAAGGACAATGATAAAGAATAATTTACTATTGGCAACATGGAATATAAGAGGGTTAAATAATAAACAGACAGAAGTTTTATATGAAATGAAAAAGAAAAAGGCAAATATAATGCTCTTAACAGAAACAAAGAAAAAGTTGAAAGGGACACAGGATATAGAAGATCACCTCCTTGTATATCATGGTGTAGAGAGACAACAACGTGCGTCAGCTGGAGTAGCTATGATGATAGACCCCATTTGGAGGAAGAAGATACATAGTTATACTTTTATATCAGAAAGAATAATTATTGTCAGGTTTAAAATACAAAGAGGATATATGGGCACGCCGTAGCGTAGTGGTTAAGGCACTGAGCTACAAGCCAGAGGGTCGAGGGTTCAAGTCCCGTTGGGGTCAGGATTTTTAAACTGACCCAAACCCTCTGGCGGCACTATGGTCCTGGGGTCGACTCAGCCTCTAACGGAAATTAGTACCATACGCTTTTTCTGCTGGGGAAAGTCTGGCCGTCACGCATATGCTGACAACCCGGCTGACATAAGTGTGCCTATGTTGTCTAGAAAAAGTGGGAGCCTTAACCTCCTACTACCTTACCCTACCCCACGTCCTCCGTCCCTGTTTTGGGATCACTTTACTTTATATGACAATAATAGGTATATATGCAACCAGAACAAGGGCGAAAAGAAAAATGAAACATTTTTATAAAGAACTTCAAAAAGTAGTGAATAAAATAATAAAAATGATTGTATCTATATGGATGTGATTTTGAATGAGAGAGACCGGGTGCCTTCCTATATCCTGATAGTAGAGTGGGTACACCAGGAGAAACCATATAAAATGATAGTGGCAATGAACTTCGACCATTTGCAATATATAATGGATACAGAAGTACTAACACATATTTTAGAAATAATCAAATACATAAGTACACCGGGTCGGCTATAGAGGAGTAAGATTCAATTATTGATTATTTCTTGGTATAAACAGAAAATTGATACCATGGGTCACAGATGATAGAGTAGATAGAGGTTTTCGATGTAGGAAAAGATCATTGTCTCTTGACATTTAATATACAATTCTTAGAAAGATGGATGAAACCAACAAGAACAATTTACAACGACGAAACCAGATAAAGTGAATTTTATTGAATAAAGAAAGTATAAGACAGTTTGAATGCAAGTAGATTATCTCACTCTATTACAGAGAGAAATAAATAATTTATAGAAGGATGAATGGAGCAACATCGTGTTGGCTCTAAAGAAAGCAGCATATGAAGTTCTAGGATTAAGAAGGAAAAATTGTAAGAAGAGAGGACTAAGAATATGGAATGACGAAATTAAAACAGTTATAGAGGAAAAGAAGAAAGTATATTTACAATATTTACAAAAGAAAACTGAAGAAACGAAGAAATATATTATAACAAAAGAAAGGAAGGAAAGAAAATTGTTAGGAAATCCCACCAAGACAGTTGGGAACGATATGTATCTAATTTAGAACATGATCTACATGGACGACAATGGACTGCTTATAGAACAATTAAATATTTAAATATATCAGAAGAAGAAGCTGCATATATACCTACATCAATATCAGAACAACATTGGTTAGAATATTTCAGAGACCTGTGGTACAACGAGAATGAAAACGAAGAAGAACCAAAATGTGAGAATTTGAAAGTAAATAAAATACAAATGGAAGAACTGGAAGAATCGCTCAAATTAACAAATAATAGAAAAGCTAGCGGACCAGATGACATCAATTCAGAACTAATTAAATATGCAGATATATTCTTTAAATTAAGATTCTTGAATTTTTTGTAATATGTGTTGGGAGAATCATAATATACCGGCAACATGGAGGCAAGGTATAGTAAAACCAATTTACAAGAAAGGAGAAAGAATCCAACCATCTAATTACAGAGGCATTACCCTCCTAAATAGTGGATATAAAATCTATGCTAGAATAATAGCAAAACGAATACAACGAATTACTGAAGTAACACTAGCAGAAGAACAAAATGTGTTCCGAAAAGGAAGATCTTGTACCGATGGAGTATTTGCCCTGAATCAGATAATAAACGAAAGGCAAGAAAAAACCTGGAAACACATTTGTTATTTATAGACTTAGATAAAGCATTTGATCGAGTAAACAGGGAAATATTGTGAAATGTCCTAAAAGAAAAAGGCCTCCCTATTCAGATTATAGAAACTGTTAAGAGCTTGTACTATGGAACGAATATTTGTATTGACCCACAGCTGACTAAAAATAAGACATTTTTTCAAATAAACCAAGGAGTACGACAAGGGTGTTCACTCTCACCTATATTATTTAATATTTATATGGACGATATCCTAAAAGAATGGAAGAAGGTTTTAACTAATGAAGGAATATTAATCGATAATAAAGATAAAATAAATGCTTTATTATTCGCTGACGATGTTGTACTTTTAGCAGAATCTGAAAATGAGCTCCAAATGTTAGCATATAAATTTAAATTAATAGCCAATAGATATAATTGTAAAATATCAATAAATAAGTCAAAAGTAATGGCATTTATTGGTAAACATGGAATTAGATCAAAAATTGTGCTGGATAACAAAATATTAGAACAAGTATCACATTTCCAATATTTAGGATGTGATATAACTTACAGAGAAAATAAAGATATAGAAAATAAAGTAAATAAATTCCAGGCTATTTGTGGAACTATAAAAAGAACCTTAGGTCCGAAAACAAGGAAAGATACGAAACTTAAATTATATAAAACAATGGCTGTTCCTTTGTTGTTGTATGGAAGTGAAAATTGGATAATGAAATCAAGGGATAAAAGCAGGATACAGACTGCGGAAATGCTGTTTTACGTAATGTGAAAGGATGCACAAGAGCGGATAGAATAAGGAATGAAACTATACGAGAAGAATTAAATATATATAAAATTGAAGATAAAATCAGCGAAAATAATAAGAAATGGACAGAACACTTAATGAGAATGAACAACGAAAGAATTCCAAAAAGAACCTTCCTGTATAATCCCAGAGGAACAAGAGATGTTGGCCGACCATGTAGAAGATGGACTCCACTTTTAACTTCGCCGGAACAGGCTATATAGCCTAAACCTTGTAGTAGAAGAAGAAGAAGACATCTTATATATTACTACACACTGCTCTTTTTAAGATTCATAATATTTATTACTGTACTTTTTCTAAAAATTTAGATTTTTGTTCCGTTTTTTTAAATTATGTGCATTATTTTTGATTTTCAAGTGCATCAAGTTATTCAATTAACTACAATACGGGGTGAATCTAAGATAAGGCTATACGCCTGATCTCGTTGTGTGATAAAAATATTATCATTACAGGAAATATGAAATTACCGTTGGAAAGGCAATTATTCAAATTACAAAAATGAAATAAAACAAAACAGCGTAGAACTTACGTCATTGGTCAAAATGGCGTTGAATATGCAACAGCAAATTACAATTGCTGCATGGGCAATAACGTATGCTAATGATCATGAGGCCGCAAGATGGGCAAGACGTGAGTTTAACGTAGCATTGCAGCCGTCGACTGTGGTGAAGTGGAGAAAACGACGGATGAAAACGGGAAGGATGCAGAAAATGAAACTTTCTGGAAGGCCTCGCATTAGCACAGATGCAGAAACAACGAAGTGAATTGTGGAGGCATGCGATGTTAGCCCAAAAAATCAACCCGCCAAGCTGCACGTGAGCAGTGATTTGTTTTGTTTTGTTCTATTGTTGTAATTTGAAGGATTCTCTTTCCAATGATAACATGATATTTCCTTTAATAATAATATTTGCGTCACAAAATGCGATCAAACGTATAGCCATATTTCTTAATCACTCTCTGTATATAATGTACTTATAAACTAGTGGAACTAAAAAAAAAAAACAAAAATCCCAATTCAAACAAATGGAGTCCTCTTAAATAAGATAAACAATCCATAGTAATAAAAACAAAAATAACCTAAATACAGATGCAAAATAATAAATTTAATTAGGAGTTAAGAGGAAATGTTTTTGTTCCTTTCCAAACAACTTAACTGCATCAGTAAAAGGTTGTAAAATACCAATAGACATATTAAGCATTCACAAAACATGACTCATATCGCCATTTATTTGAGCTGAGCCCAAGGCCTCGAAGAGGGGCTAAAATCCTCCCTTTGGCCATATTCGGCACTACGTTGTCAGACAGGCTCGGAGTCGCGGGGAAGTACACGAGTGTGCCCCCATTTAAATCACGACAACCACACATTTTTAACATTTATTGTTTGTTATATCAGATTATTTCTTATCTAACATGACATGTCACATGAAACCTATTGAATGGAGATTACATGACATTATGAGGATAGAGGAATGTAGAGTTGGGATTAAATACGGAAAGAACCCCGAGATAAACTCGGTGTGGCCCACCACTATTAGTCCTATGGAAGAACCAGGATTCGAATATGAGATCTCAATCGGTGCAGCCGTGCGTCCATCCCGACGACTTCATTTTTTTTTTTATTCAGAAGGCCTACCATTTCAACTCGAAACCTACCTTAAACGTTCTTCCAGAGAAACGCTGTGATGTATCAAGCCCATAAAAAGAAATCTGTCGCATTTAACCGAAACACAGTACAATCCAGCACCAAACCTCTCATTTAAACTACAGAGAAACAATACGACTGCTGAATTGGTAGACCGGATAACATTCACCATCTGTCGTCCACGTCACGTCCCACCACACTCCATTCCTCTCAATCAAGCAGGGACGTTCGTCTGCTCCGAACAGTGCTGGCTTCAGGCTTCGATGTCTGTGTCTTGCAGATAAAAGCGGCAGATAACTTTTTGGACACGGCCTTCGAACATCACAACGCTTGTCTGGGCTAATTTAAAGGTAGGTTTCGGCATGCAATGGTCCCTAAAGTGAGCCGCAACTAAATCCAATTCATAACTATGGCAACTAATTTCCTAAGATCCGTCCGAAAATTATCCTGTAGTTACATCTAGACTTTACTAATGGGCATTTCTCTAACGGTTTCCTAATAAAAATGTTGTAAGCATTTTCACGAACACACAATCAACTATATTACCCGCCAACCTGAATATCTTAGACTTAAAAACCCTAATAACTAACTAACTCACTAGCAGTATCGAACCCGTAGGTTTATGGCTGCGCGGACATTAGCTCTCCATACATCCCTATCCTGAGCTAATGCTTTCTAATCATTCCCTGTATATTCTACTTCCCTCAAATCATAGTTAATGTGATTCCCCCACCTCATTCTTGGTCTACCAACTGGGCGCTTTCCCTCTGGTTTTCCTATAAGAAGCGTCCATGCACGTATTTCATTCCCCATTCGTGCCACATGTCCTGCCCATCGCAATTAACGAGACTTAACTATTTTATTATATCTGGGTTCCAATAAAAACCATGTCGTTCGCTCTTATGTAGTCTTCTCAATTCACCTGTCTGTTCATCTCTTTTTGGTCCAAAAATTGTCTTAAGAACTTTATTCTCAAATAATAACCCTAATCATCATCATCATAGTACATTGACGAATTTAGGCCATTTGTTGACCTGTTTCGGCCTCAAGAGAAACACCATCCAGACGTCTTTTGAGTGGACGTCCTGGTCTTCTTCTTCCTGCAGGTTGATATCTTAACATTTGTTTGGGTATTCTGTGATCTTCCATTCGATGAACATGTTGCATCCATCTTGACTTATAATCAGGAATTTTGTTTTCTAAAGATTCCATGTGTAATTCTTCTAAGATGTCTTCATTTTTTTTGTGATCTAGTAGTGTGTATCCTGCAGTCCTCCGAAGATATCTCATTTCAGCAGATCTAAGTCTCTGTATATCCTTCTGTTTCAACGTCCATACTTCGCTACCATACAAAAGAGTTGGAAGAGCCAGTGTTTTATACACTTTCAGTCTTGAATGCTTTTGGACTAACTGTGGCTTGAAGATAGAATTTATTAACCCTAAAATTCTTAAAAATTTAGATATTTTTGCATTTACATCCTTTTCTTCTTCATATGAGATATTGCATCCTAGATATGTAAAATTATTCACCTGCTCCAAAATTTTATTGTCCAGTACAATTTTACTTCTGACAGGATCTACACCTTGAAATGCCATAATTTTTGTTTTTTCTGTAGATATCTTTAATCCATATTCTTCTGTAATTTTGTTAAGTTCATACAGACCTTTCTGTAGATTATCTTCGGAATTTGCTATTATTATTTGGTCATCTGCAAACAATAGGGTGTTTAATTTTCTATTTTCTGATATTCTTATTCCAAATTTATATGTTTTGTTCCAGCAACATATTACTTCATTGATATAAATTGCAAAGAGTGTTGGGGATAGGGGGCAGCCTTGTCTCACACCACGATTTATAATTCCTTCTTCAGAAAATCTGTTATTTAATTTAATCTTTATGGTGTTGTCTTTGTAAATATTTTGTATGTTCTGCCGAAGTAAATTTGGTATATTTCTGTCTTCCAATATATTTAAGAGTTTTGATCTCTTGACTGTGTCGAATGCTTTTTCAAAATCTATGAAAGCAAAATGTGTTTCTAAGTTGAATTCTCTTCTTTTTTCAAGCAATAGTTTAACAGAAAATGCTGAATCAATACAAGATCGTCCTTTCCTAAATCCATTTTGACATTCCATAAGGAATTTTTCACTGAAACTTTTCAATTTTCCATTTAAAATGTCTGCATAAATTTTGTAGCATGTGTTTAACAAACTGATTCCCCTATAGTTGTCCATTTTTCTCTTGTCTCCTTTCTTGAACAGGGGTATAACAATGCTTGTCTTCCATTCTTGTGGTATATCTGCATTTTTGAATACATTATTAAAGAAGGACAACAGTCTTTCATGGAACTGTTTGCCTGCATATTTGTACAATTCAGAATTCAAGCCATCTGTGCCAGTTGCCTTCCCATTTTTTAATTTTTTTAAACTATTGTTCAATTCTTCCAATGATATTATGGAATCTGTCTCATTATTATTTCGGAAAATTGTATCTTCATAGCTATTGTCAGTCCAAAGACTTTTATAATAATTGAAAAAATCTTCTTTTGTTACTCCGCAATTAATTTTGGTAGATTCTTTAATATCTTTATTCAAATGTTTTAATATTTTGAAGGCATTAGGTTGGAGCTTATGCAAATCTGATTCTAAATGTGTAACAAAATTTAACCATGTTTTCCTATGTCTCTTTCTTATTTCCCTCTTAACAATAGCTCTACAGCGTTTGAATTCTATTTCATTTTCTACTTTCTTTGTGTTCAAATATTTTTTATAAGCTGCATTTTTTTCTTCAATCAATTGTTTTATTTGATCATCCCAGATTTTTAGAGTTCTATTTCTTCTTTGTTGTATATTTACTTTTCCTAAAGTTTCATTAGCTGCATTTTGAATTATCATTTTAATGTTTTTCCATTCTTCTTCGACATCATTACTTTCTGGAGTTGTAGCCATATATTGCTGAATTCTTCTCGAATATAACCATTTAATGCTGTCATCATAAAATAATTTTACCTTGTACTTTTGTTCTATGCTCTGTTGTTGTTTCTTCTTTTTTAACCATCTTGGTGGAAATCTTATTTTTGCTTCTACTAGGTAGTGATCTGAACCAATATCATATCCTCTGTAGGCTCTGACATCGAGAAACAATTTAAAAATCTTATTATTTGTAATGAAATAATCAATTATTGATTTTGAGTCCTGACGATGCCAGGTATACTTATGTATGTTTCTATGATTGTAAAAGGTATTCGTTATTTTCAGTTCATTGTAGATAGCAAAATCTGTTAATCTTGTCCCATTCCTATTGCTGGTTGGTTCGCCAAATGTTCCAATATTATTGTTGACTTGAGCATTGCCCACTCTGGCATTTAAATCTCCTATTATGAGAATATAATCATTTCTATTAATTTTGCCATAAATTTCTTGTAATATTTTATAAAATTATTCATGTCTTCTTCACGGCCTTCCTCTGGTGCATATACACCAAGAACTGTCAAATTACCTCTATTTATGTTCAGTCGAAGCACTAATATTCTTTCATTCCAGTAAGTGTAGTGTTGAATTTTATTTCTTATGGTTTTATTAATCCAAATCATTACTCCAGCTTGTCCATGGGTTTTCCTGTCGACACCGCTATATATTTGTACATAATTTTGTGTTTATTTCGTTCCTTTAAGTTTCTTCCTAGTTTCTGTAGTTACTGCAATATCAATGTTTCTATTTTTAAATATACTGTCTAGTTCCTGTTCTTTTTCATGGATGCTTCGGACATTCCAGGTTGCATATCTTACAATATCATTGTGCCGTTTTATTTTAACCATACTTCTTTGCTGTGGGTCGTCATATTTCAATTCCTTCTGAATTTTTTCGTGTTACGACTTGAAAGTAGTTTTGAAGTTCCTTAGGACAGGTTACTGGCCCGAAGCTAAGTAGTCCAGTGGTAGGGCTGCTACCTTTTAGTCTCTGGACAGACATTAGGATACCGCATTTACTCAGTACCTGATGGAACGGTTATACCGCCGTGACTCGGTCCTCAGAGCCTCGTTTGTGAAAACGGTTTGTACCTCGAGAAGGTGAGGTTGAGAGTTGGGTAGGAGAGGTTATACACACGTCCCTACCTTACAACCCCAATAACCCTAATAATAAATTAAGTTATTTTAATTGAATAGGTTACATCTCATGTAGATTTGTAGGCTTGCACGCTTGTGTCCTAACTCTTGTTAAGTTGGTCTTGCAAGGTGAATGACCATGGTCCAGTTTTATTTAAACTTGACGTTTCCTCTATCACTGTGGCATACATCATCAGGTGATTCATCGTGTTCTCTGTGAACCCCTCAACTATCGGCGTTTGAAACTGTCTCCCTATTTATAGGCGGTTCCCACCAACTTCCTGTAAATAGGGAGACTGTTTCCATTCTGCCGCCGACAGTTGAGTTCACAGAGAATACGCAGAATCTCCTGAAGACGTCTAACACAGTAGTAGACGAAACGCTAAGTTTAATCAAAATTGGAATCATGACCATTCAGCTCGGAAAACCAACTTAACAATAGTGAGATCTTACATCATCACTTGACACAATTGCCGAGAGAATGTTTCAGTATGCCTGCATTGCTTACTACCATGACATAATTTCAGGACTGCGTTAAAAATGACTGAAATCCTCACTCTGAAATGTTTTCCTTTCTCAATTCCCATTCCATATAACTAACTCACTGGCATTATCGAACCCTTAGGTTAACGGCCGCGCGGAAAGTTCTCCGTACATCCCTATTCTGAATTAAAATTTTCCAACCTCTCTTGTATAATATACCCCCCCCCTTCAAAACGTGGCAAATATTATTTTCGAATCTCATTCGTCGCCTATCTACTGGACGCTTTTACTCTGGTTTTCCTTCAACAAGTTTCTATGCGCCGCTTTCTTTTCCATTTCGCGCCACATGTCTGTCCAGAGTATCCTAAGAGACTAAGCTATTCTTATTGCATCTGCTTTCTCATAAATATCATGTAGCTCACTGTTAGTCTATCTATCCATAATGGAGTAGTACCAATGTTGGGGCACAGCCTCTCCATTGTTAGGAGTTACTAGACCAAGTTAATTTAATTACCTTATTTGGCCTATATGTGTCATGAATGCCATGAGGTCAACATCCTGACTCAGTGAGACATACAACAGGCAACTAAGGTATTTAATACTAGGATGTTAAGATTGGTAAATTTTGCTTAGAAGCCTTTTTATTCAGACGTAAGGTATTTCTACGAGCCTAACAATCTTCAGACTTGGGACTCACGGCTTAAAGTCCCTCCCGGAGGACTTGCTCCTTGGATTTTTCCATCCTAAAAAAATTCATCGACCCCGGCCAAGTTTGAACCCGCGAACCTAAGCACTAGTCCACCGCGGCCTACCTGCAATCTTCCCCATTCACCTTGTCTGTTCGTGTCTCTCTTTGATAGAAAAATTGTCCCAAGAACTTTATCCCATTTCTTATAGAATAAATATTGCCTTAGAATTATATTTGAAATATATTTAGATTGTATTTGTTTTAAAGCATAGGCCGTATGTCACACCCATAGATTGCAATAGGCAAGATTATCGCTTCATATATTTTAATCTTTAGATTAATACACAAAATATCACACATATACATGATAGAGTGTACTCAATATTTATTGATATAACAATTTATTGATGTAAGTCGACATTTATTTTATTATGCATGAAATTGAACTGTTAACAATGATCCTATATATGTAAATGGTTCATTTTTCTATAAGTATTGCTGCCTACCATTTTGTGGATAGGATTTTGAAACATAAAATCCAAATTAATATTCATAGTGTTTTACAATTATATTCGCTGCGGACATGCAGTTACTCCTATTAACACAGCCATATTTCATGATTGATTCTCTCGCCGTAAGTCGCAATCTTGGCTCGAGATTCGAGGAAATTCCATTACGTTACGCTACGTTAATCAAATGTACACATTTACGTTAGAGTCTAGCAATTCGTTTTAGGTAATCAAATTGACAGCCCTGTTGGCAATTTCCTTCTAAAATTCCTTACCATATCCTATATACCTGAGAGAAGCATTCCTTCCGATTACTGCGATACAGGGTTACTCAGCTCCCTTAAGAAATCCGGAAATCCTGGAATATTAGTTGGACTATCTCGTTGATGAAACTCCGAGCTAATTTATCAGTTCATCATAATCTTTACTTCAAGGTAAAGACATTGTATTTATTATATTAAAAAATCCTCATTAGAGGATTGACACAAGGACAAAGTGAAAAGATAATTAATTTTTGAAATTGATTGAATATATTTTGTAAATACATAAAAAATATTTCAATTTTAATTGAAGTATATTCTATAAAGTAGAAATTTTGTAAAGATGGTTTCTTAAAACTGAAATGGATCCTCTAATGGCAGCAATGGCAATTTTAAAAAGATACACTCTGTCCAAATCTTATAAATTCCAAATTTAGCTAAGAATCCTGGTATAGTACATCTTGCCCCGATCATCAATCCTGTGACAGTTATACTATATAATTGGTATTTATCTTAGTAATACACAACTGTTGGCTCATATATGGCATTCTTTTCAGAGTCAACTTCCTCAGGTTGGCCACTACGAGTCTCAAAGCGGATTGTGGGATCTAACATCATACCAATTTTAGAAGATGGTCTAAATATAATAATATCTATATATTGCCTCTTTTCAAATATTTTCCACTCATCTTCCTCTAGATCTAGATCATTCTTTCTAAATCTTATTTTCTCTGTTGTTTATAATATCTCAATCTATCATTCAAATAAAACATGTCCAATTTTTCTCGTATTTCTTAATTTCTTAAGTGATCTATCAATAATTCTAAAATGCATTGTAATCACAATTGAGGTTATGTAGTAATTGTTTTAATGTTAATGTTAATACAGCCTTTCTCAATTAAAATGAATTTTTGTTTGAGAAAACTTCGTGAATTAGTTAAAACCATTCGGGACTTTCAGAACATATTAATATATCAGGTACTTATATTAACTTATTTTTTTAAAATATGTGATCTAGTTTTGTGCATCCTTAAAATCCCCTCAAGAATTTAATTTCTGAAGCTTACATCTTATTTGCTTGTTTTTTTATTTTTTTGTTATACACATTTCCCTTCCATTGGATATGACCGGCACAGTCATAACTGAATAAAGTTTTAATTTTGTGTCTCGTAGAGTTTTCTAGTTTGTTTAAAAGTTTGATTAATTGTTAAACAGAATCTATCATTTCATAATAATAACTAATTGGGACAAGGTAACTAAATCCTACGAAACACGACCACATAATGATTCTATATCAATGATCAGTTACGATTGAATTTAATGATTATCTTTGCCGATGTATTTGGAGTGAAAGGACGGACAAATTTTGAAAAGATGCATCTGATTTCATACTTCAGAATAATAATGTATATACAACCAGAATTTTGACATGACCCATTATATAAAATTATTTCAGATCCATCCATATACCTGTTACACTACACTGGAGCTCCTGGAGGATAGTAAGATATAAGGTTTTGGTGGGATATAGGCATAAAAAATTCATATTACCAGGCCTATCGCACCAATAATGGAGAGATTAAATAAAGTATAGGATATAAAATTTATAATATGAATATGGAGAAGTGTTGGAATTAAGTATTTGTCAGGAGAAAACGGGTGAAACCGCGAGACAAAAAAAAATTGCCCTGGCTTCGATATTTACACCATGAACCTGACACGGGATTACGGAGACTGAATTTCGAGATTCAGGGGTGAATAATGAGTAACTAACTTCTGGCGCCAAGTCTAAACAATATAAGTTAAAATCAAGGAATATTATTTTCATCCCTTTAATTCTGCTGTCCCTAACGAGGGAACTTTCATCCATTTTCATATCGAAACCTTTAAATTTCTTCCAGAGAAGCGTTGTGATGTATCAAGGCCATGTCCAAAAAAAAATATCTGCCGCTTTTAACTGCAAACCAATAAAATATTCAGCGCCAAATCTCTCATTTAAGTGTAGGGAAGTACAGAACTCCTGTATTGGTAGATTGGATAACCCTCACTACCAGCCTCCGCGCCGCATCCCGCCTCACTCCACTCCTCTCTTACCCAAGCAGAAACGTCCATCTGCTCCGTATGGTGGGTTGCCATTACTGGATTCTGGTTTCGATTTGTGTGCCTTAGAGTTATGAGAGGCATATACTTTTTCGTCACGCATCTCTAGAAGAAATTTCAAGGTAGATTTCGGCATGCATTGGTTGACAGTTCCCTTTTATTAATTATGTAATATCATAGGAAGCCTGAAACACGTGTGATAATTGTCTCTAGAACTAAGACGGAATTATGGAACTGGTGGTTTTTATTATTTGAGTGGATACAAAATTATTAGTGCTTATATTAAGTTTTTGATACGATATAATAATTGCACAAAGTATACTTGTATGTTCATATCTTTATCAAATCTCCTGGACGATTACCTCTAACCTCTAACCAAAATTATGGTCTATGTACACATGACATGCATCCGATAATCGACCTTGTTATATTGATTTTTCTCTATGGAGAACAGACACCATTCATTATAATTTGTACATTTAGCGATAAAAAGAATGAGCCGCTTCAAAAAGCAGAGTTCCTGTTATGGCCCACGGCGCATGCTCGAAAAGCCATAGCTGTGGTTCACTAGGTAACTCATTGTTAAATTTTTAAATACGCTGTATTTGGTTCTAGTCATCTTTAATAGTTAAAGAACAGTGAATGAGACATGTTTCTAGATATTTACGAGTGTTCGACAAATACAATGTAACTCAAATTGCGACACTTTAAATAAAGTTCAACTCTCGTCCATAGTGTAAAAGTAAACCAGGCAACTAGTATCAGACGTTAGGGTAGCGTACATCCTTAAACTACTTACAACATGATGCAATGTATGTGGAAGCCAGGGTTCGAATCCTCCGACAATGTTTTTATTCATTTGTATTTTCGCAAAATACATTCTATAACATTTAATCCTGCAACGTAATCTATGTCCACTTTACACTCTCTTAAGTAATATTCCTGCCTTCGTAAAGTCTATAACGCTGTTATATAAATTTAATTGTGTGTGCAGTATCACGTTTTAATAATAATATTATAAATTAATGTCATAAAACATAATATAGCTTCAAATATTTATGAGTATTTAATTATTACGTATTAGTGAGGAAAAAAGTTTCACCGTTCAATTAAAACATCTAAATCATATATGTTAAATCCAGAATAATAATAGTCCATAAATGATGGACAAAAATAAAAAAATTAATAATAATAATAATAATAATAATAATAATAATAATAATAATAACAATAACAATGGTATGTATCAAATGATATGAAGAATGTAATTACCTGGGAATCAAAATTAACTCAAAACGTACCCAAGAAAATTACATAAAACATAGAATTCAAAAAGGCAGATATGTAGTAACAATGTTAAACGGGGTTATGTGGGATGAGAACATAAGAATAGATACTAAATTACATATTTATAAATCCATAATTAGAAGCACGCTATCATACGGTGCAGATACTTGACAGTTGAATAAAAATTTGAGTTTAAATCTTATGTCTACTGAAATGGATAATTTCAGACGCTCGACTAGACATTCTAAATTAAAAAAAACAGAAACACGACAAATGAAAGTCCGAAATTCAACATTAGATTTTGTGAGATATAACTAGAATGGTATGGTAATATACGTAGGATGCCAGAGAATGGATTACCCAGAAAAAACTTTGGAATTGATTCCACCTGAAAAAGGAAAGAGGGATCGACCTAGATTTAAATGGATGGATAATGTAAGAACAGGTATGAGGGAGCTAGTTCTGGAAGAATTGGAATGAGAAAATACAGAAGAATGGAGGAAGAAGATGAAAGTTTAAAAAGCTTTGGGCATAGGAAGATGTTTTATTACACTGTAAACCTATTTATAAATAAATAAATAAATAAATAAATAAATAAATAATAATATTAATAATAAAAATAGTAATACAAATAATTAGTACTTTTTTATGTTTAAGAATGGACATTCAGAGTAAAAGAGAAATCATTTTATCAATTAAAAAATTAACCTCACGGGGAATCGAACCTGTGACCTCATACATACAAATCAAGTCAGTAAGCACTGAGCTAATCTTTCTTTGTGTTGTTGTTTATAGAAAGAATGCTCTTGAATGAAAGAAGGGAACGTATTGCAGCTCTACTGTGCAATTAGTTTACTCATGTGAATCGCGCGTTAGAACTTGACATATTCAAGATCAAGAGTCGACCCACTCTTTTTGTCGCTACGTTTACGTCTATGAATGCTTTCGTATGTGCGGTAATATTCACTCTGTAAAAATACAAAAGTATAGATTATTATTAAAAGGAGACTTAATGAAATCAGACGCCATTAGAGGAAAAAACTGCGATATCCACATTTCATAGCTAATCAAGAGGGGTCCACCGTCGAGGTCTCATGTTGATATCGTTGCCCCGTATGCATAAGGTAACTGTTCAATCCTTGGTAGGGCAAAGTTAACTTAATCACATTTCATTTTTTTGTCACTGTACCGGCCGCGGTGTTGCTTCTGTTCCCGAAGGTCGCAGGTTCAAACCCGGCTGATGTCGATGCACTTTTAAGATGCAAAAATCTAAGGGACGAGACCTCCGGGAGATAGTTTAAGCCGTGGGTCCTGAATTTGATTTTTTTAAGGCTAGTAAAAGAACCAAAAGCTTGAATGAAAAGACTTGCGTGCAAAATTTAACCTATCTTCATCCATCCAAGTAGTACCTCAGTT
This sequence comes from Diploptera punctata, assembly GCA_030220185.1. Lineage (NCBI taxonomy): Eukaryota > Metazoa > Arthropoda > Insecta > Blattodea > Blaberidae > Diploptera > Diploptera punctata. The sequence goes on along the minus strand of JASPKZ010001577.1, from coordinate 101,111 downwards.
AGATATTAGATGTCTCATTGAGACACAATGTGCTAACCACATATCACTCGTTGACATCAGTCGATAAATAAACGTATCTAAATTAGCATGTTAAGAAAGTCCCGCTAGGGAGCACTCTTTTCCCTACGAGGGACGAATGAGGTACATACAAGATAAGCGTCGAGAAATGGTTTGGAGGTTGGATTGAATATTTTGGTGGGTAACAATTTTATAATTTATTTAAATTTGTGTGAAAGATTAGGTCCAATTATTTCCCGTCGACCAATCTGGCCTACATACGGTAATTATCCATATCAGACTTCTCTTGTTTACTATGAATACGTAAACAAAACGTTTCTTGTCTTGAATATTCGTGTTGTGTTGGGGGTGATTTGCAGCACAGAGATAATTCCTGATCCGGAAAGGCAATCCATATTCTTGTGGTCTCGAAATGGTATAAATGTGATCCAAATTTAAAGTAATCTTTCTATAGGTCGTGTCACGTTAAGAACTCGGATGCGCGAGTTGCGTGAAAGTACCAACAAAGGGAGAGTTAAATTGAGGCAAAAATATGTAACTCCAGAATTAAAAAATACATTAATATTAATTTTAACTCATTCTACCAAATAATAATGTAGGTGATTGGCATTTCGCGGTGAATAAAACCAACATTTATAGTAGCACTGTGACCCGGGTCACTGCTACAGAAATAACTGACCCCGGCACGTGTCAAGTAGGCGTATTCACATCTCTAATGTAATTAAAGAGTCGCTTAGCTAATGTGCAGCACTTTCATTCGGGAGAATTTGGAATTAAATACCTAGGTCGGATAACTGATTAAGATATATTTTGTTTTAATATAATCACATTTCTTTGCGGTGTAGGGGGATAGTGAGTGCTACTGGATCCCAAGACTCATAGTGTGGTGAAAGAATTACAGTATTACCAATAACAATTTATTATACAAGTTATTTTTTCAGTTGTTTGATTATAAAATGTATAAGCCTTATATAGATCATGTATAATTTTCTTACCAATAAACGTTTTACAGGAACTATATAACAATACTTGTTAATTTTTCATGTGAGAAAAATTACAGGATATTGCTTCATTCCGAGAGGACGTTAATACATCTGTATAATTATTTTCGATGCCACCAAGTTATCCCTTATGTCTGGCTTTCTCCACTGAAATTGGCGGAATTGTAATTCCTTGCTTAGTTTGAGGCACCTGGAAGGCAATACTAATAAAATTCATTGTTAAAACCGTTGAGGTGGAGAGTCATAAAACAAAATAAGTTAAAATATACCATCTTACGTAAAATCCGTCGTCCTCAACTTATAAAATATGTAATATTTATGCCTGTAGGCCTTTCAGAACATCCGTTACATCTTCAGCAGGTCCCTCTTCGCTACATCATACTGGATGTTGTAGCGAAGAGGAACCTGCTGAAGATGTAACGGATGTTCTGAAAGGCCTACAGGCATAAATATTACATATTTTATAAGTTGAGGACGACGGATTTTACGTAAGAAGGTATATTTTAACTTATTTTATTGTATGACCTGGAAGGTAAAATTAGGTTATCCCGACGATATGATGGGTGATAAATGATAATGAAGCGCCAGGGAAATCCTTAACCTAAATTACAGACCATGTGCAACCACTGGAATAATTTGCTTTAAGGAAAACTTCCTATGGTCTTACCGGGATTCGAACCCGGGACCTCATAAACTGTAGCCAGAAACGCTGACCACTAGCCCATGGCCTGGTCGTATGAAATGATATATATTTGATAGTTTATAAAATACTCTGATATTTAAGTATATTCACACGTAAGATTTCTAGTATAGGAGCCAACATTATGATAATGCGATAAACGTACCACAAATAAGTTACTGAAACAGATTTTGAAATTGTTATTAAGGGTGGCGGTTCTTAGGTTTTCGCATAATAGCATGTGCTTATCCAAAACAAAAATCACAATAAATATAGAACATTTCATAATTTGTTGCTGTTGTAAATACATTATCTAAAATCTTCTATACATATTGTATTTCAGTTTTTAGGTATTTACAAGCTATTAATGCGATTGCCTTGTTTTTTTCCTACTTTGGTTTTCATGAAGTGTGCTACAATTTTCTGAAAGACATCTTTGCTTTCCAAACACTGTAAGTACTCCCCATGCGTGTGTGTAGTCTTGAAGTCTGAACGAGGTTTTTTTCGAATTGGTGTATTTCGGTACGGGTGCAGTTAAAATTGTCCGAGACTCGACATCTGATGCTGTTCGAAGTCTGACACTCCTGTAAACAGTTGTCCTTAATGTCACTTTAACTAACGTCATCATAAATATATTGAAACCAAGATTATTTATACATGATACAAAAAGTAGCACTATAGCTCCTATAAACAAGGTAGGCTGAAGAGGATGTTCCAATTTGTTAACAGAAACATTGACGCAAGCCACATGGTTGGCAAGACTTAAATCTAGTGTCAGTTGTTATACGGAACTTGCTACTCCTCACATCAAATTGTTCTCAGTCACTCACGAGGCTAAGTGAAACCCGTTATAAAACCTATACCCAAAGAATATTTATTTGTTATAGCCGGTATTCAAACCCGTATCTTTGCGATGCCTGCTAGATATGCAACACCACCAACAGGAGAGAAATATAACTGTGTGTCATAACTGTTTTTATTATATCTCGTTCCTTTATAGGAATCCAGATATACTAATAAGAACAACTAAGTCTCGTAGGCTGCGATGATTAAAAATTGTGGCATGAATAGGCCTACAGAATGAACGAGGGACATGGTATCTTCTTGTAGGAAAACCAGGGGGGAAACGCCCGGTTGGTAAAGCAAGAATGAAATAGGAGAATAACATTAACCACTCAGGTTTCTAGCGGAGAATGAAGATGATTTGCAGAGATCAGTGTTTAAATTGCAGAATACCCTGGAAAAATACAACATGAAAATATCTGAAAATAAAACCAAATCCATGGCAATCACTGGAAAGGGACTTTCGAGAGTAAAAATAATAATAAATAATAAACCAATAGAACAAGTAACACACTTTAATTATTTAGGTAATAATATATCACAGTTTCATAATAAAAAAGATGTGGAAACAAATTTAGAAAAATATAACAGATTAAATGGTATAATTAGGAGAAATTTTGGAAGACAAATGAGGAAAGAAATCCAATTGAGATTTCATAATGCCATAGCCAAACCTGCTCTACTATACGGAAGTGAATGCTCGACACTTCGATCAAAAGATAAATCCCGCATTAATAGTTCACAAATGAGATTCCTCCGATCACTAACTGGAGTAACATTAAGGGATAGAATGAAAAGTGATGAGATAAGGATGCAGTGGAATAGTAGGGAAATGGTTGAACATATACAAAATTATCAGATTAAATAGTTCCAACACGTCCAGAGAATGTCAAATTCCCGTTTACCAAAGGTGATTTACCACCTCAATCCTAAAGGCAAAAGAGACCTTGGAAGACCCTTCAACCGATGGAAAGATCAGTTTTTGTAGTCGCAGAACGGGCATCATCACCCAATACTGCATTCGGAAGAAGAAGAAGAAGACTCAGGTTATGAATGTGTGGAGAGCTTATGTCCGCCCGGCCATACATCTACAGCCTTAAAAGTGCCAGTGAGTTAGTTAGTTGGTAATTTGCACTAATTGTAGACCAAAAACAAGTTATTGTACTCCCAAACAGAACATACAGAAACCGCTACTATATATTTTTACGTGAATGGCGGGTTAGATGATTCTCTTGTATATGCTGAGGGGCATTATGAGGAAACAATGGTTCTGAAACTAGACAGGAACGTTCTAGACGATAAGCTTATTCAACAACTACCCGCATGAGATTGTCAAGTCACTTCCTCCAATAAGTAAAATCCTCCTTTCGGGCCCATATTTCACACTATCCTCCAGAAAGTTTAATGGGATCTAAGTACTGTACTCCCACTGAAAGAAAGTTCCCGCGCGGTAAATACCGTCTAGGGCGGAAGCGGGGGCGTTGGGTTTATATGCAAGTGGATTCCTCGAATAATATTGAATAGTGATGACTCAGCGATTGTTGTACCGTTTTACTATACATAACAAATTAGGTTAGTTGATGCAGATTGCTGTTATCGAGCAAGGTTATTGTGTTAATTTGACTATTTAAATCATGCCCCAAATGGGAGTCAATGACCGATCACGTTTCAATGAATTTTGTTTTACAACCAATCACAGTCGAGTTTCACCTCGATATTTATCTACTTCTGTTTATCATAAGTAATGCCACGAGTGATTTCCTAATTTATCGATAAGTTGGAAATCACTCGTGGCATTTGTTAGGATTATTTAACGAATAAAATTAAGCTGTAAGCTCACAAATCACTATTTAAATATAGTTACTTTAAAATATTTATATATTTAATGTAAACGGCGATGTTTGAAAACAAATGACAAACGATTGGTACGCTTAATTTGCTTTTTTGTTCATCACTGGAACCAGATCATATTATTTATTGCCAAAGGAACTCAAAAATTGTAACAATGCACTCTAGCGGAGAAAAAAATTAAACACATCAAACAGTATAATAATTCATTTCTGATATCCTATGATGCAAATATGACAATTATATTTTTCTGGAATGTTATTACCTGGTAAAAAATAAATTTAAGAAAGTGCAAAGAGCGGTTTCTTTTTTTTTTGTGGTATAATCAATCGCTAGAAATTTTTTAAATTAACTCCCTAATGCGCTTTTTGTTGACAGTCATGCACTCTAAATACAATCTTAGAGAGTCAGTCACTGCAATAATGCTATGACCTATTCAGAATGTGCTTTCTTTATTATGATAAACTTTAGTTGGTAAATTTTAGGCGAAACACGACTGTGATTGGTTGTAAATAAAAATATAATTGAAATGTGATTGGTCGTAGACTCCCATTTGAGGCATGAGTTAAATAGTCATATTAAAGAAAGTTCCTCCTTTTAATAGTCTGAACAGGCATTATTTTGCAGTGATTGACTCTCCAACAAGTACGTTGAATGTAGTAAATAATGTACAGATTCCTTCGAACTACACATTTGATAATTATGTGTTCAATAATTGTGTTTTTAAGTAATGCTTTTATGTAGTTGTTTATAAAAAAGAATTAATAACGTACAATGTTCAATATAATATACAGTTTGATGTTTTTCATTTTTTTCTCAACTAGGGTGCATTCTTACAATATTGCGATCCTATTTGGCAAAAAATAATATGGTGTAGTTGCAGTGGATGAACAGAAAAAGCATAAGCAAACATTCCTCATTTGTTTTCAAACTTCACTATTTACATTTAATATATAAATATTTTAAAATGACTATATTTAAATAATGATTTGTGAGTAAATAGCTCAAATTTATTCGTTAAATAGTCCTAACAAATGCTATTCTTTATTAAAGAATACTCGTCACGTCGTGACTCGTAAATGTATCGATAATTTGGAAACCACTCGTGCCATTACTTATGACTATTTTACTCATATGACGTCACACTACTTTTAAATGTAGAAAGGAGATTTTCACGGCCGATATTCATCGTACTAGAATATTGCAAGCTATAAAGACTGATGTTTCTGCCTCGACTATGGAGATTATCTTCAGTGTGGAGTTATTCTAGGTGGTGTTCCCTGCTCGAATGCTTGGCTGTATAATCTGTGAAGATGCCCTCAGTGGTCGAAGGAGAAACGTATGGGAGAATCACCAATTATAGACCACGGCCTTATAGTTCGAAATCTTCTAATACTAGTTTTAAATGTTATTTTAGTTATATGTTATATTAATTTTTAATTATTCTTGCAGCGAATTGCTTACAATGTTTTCAAAGAGTACAATACAACCTAAACTCGCGTGCTGTTCGGCTCAACCGTATTCCTTCTTGGGGCATTCTTTCTCTGGGAGTATAGTTGGAGATTTCGTACCGAAATGCTAATTTCTCTGTATTTAAATTCCTAGATATCAGATTTGTTTACATGTGGATAGGTGCTCAATTTAAAATGCTTACGAAAACATTATCATCAACCAGTTGCATTAACTTAATGTATTACCTTAAATGACAGATCTAAAAGATTCGTGAACTAAATCAATGCCATGCATTGCTACACATAAAAAACATAATTGAGTAAATTGACAAAGGATAACTTGACGGAACACATACATATATTTTACGTTTGTATTTCAGAGCGTCATGTTGATTCAGGAAGTAGCATGCCTGATTCCAGAATACTGGGTTCGGGTTCGATATACCCTGCGGGGTTGAAAATTTAATTGTAAAATTAAGTAAACCAAATTAGTAGAGTTATGACACTTTCAATCTCGGGACAATTTGTATTCTCTAGATTGTGCTTTAAATAAATGAATTAAATTGTAAACGCTTCCGTAATATATGGATACATATATTGAGAATGTACATGGCACTGAGGATAGGGTTTGGTTATCATACGGGGACGTTAAGGATAGAGGTCCCCTTGGTAGTTCTCGACAAATGTAGGCTACGTGTCGGAACCCAGTTTCACCTTCTCCCTTCTCTTCATAATCATCCCTCAAACAACATATTTTAAACCTCTCAAATACATAAATATATGTTCATCCTAAATTCCTCTCAATACATAATACAAGAATATATCATATGTGTAAAGCGGTCTGCCGAAGTGGCACATGCATTTAAAAGAAGGGGATTCTTAGTAACATGTGACGCGAATTTTTTTCTAAGTTCCAATCATACACCATGCTCATGCGTCTACAAATGCAAAGCGGTTTACACTATGGAAACTTGGGGAGCAGCCAAGTCATATACACGATATTTAACTAACCTAACGCAATTTCAATATTCTAACCTGTGAAAGACCAACATAAAAGCTAAACTAACGCACATTAAGCACTCTAATATATGATAGGATGCAACATCCGAAAATAAATAGTAAGTTCTGAAATTTTGAAGTATATGTGTACAGTTAATTATTACACAAACTATGTTGACTGCACTGGAACACGACTTTGTTTTTGCTTAGAACATTTGTTAAAATCAATATGGCTGCCACGTATGTAGTTAAATATGATAGAAAATATATTGAAATTATCGTTAGAAAAATGTAAAAATCATTGTAAATGATGGGAAATAATTAGAAAAATTGAACCCTAAGAACAAAATTTCAAAGTAGTTTATGAAGGAATTAAAACAGTCGCGTCAAATGTTGTAAAGAAAGACGAAAATAGATCATATTAACTCCTTCTATCCACCAAGCGAGGAACAGGAAGCACGAAACGTGCAATGCGTGGCATAGGATCTTATGTACACATTTTTATTCCTGAAGTTAAGAAAATTATTAAATGATATGTGTACAGTATGTTCAATGTTAACCGCCGTGGTCTATGGACAGTGTCTCTGACTTATAGGCGGCGCACCCGGGTTCATTTCCCGGTAGGAACAAGTTCACTGGGAGATTTTTTTGTTCATTATCTGCAAGATAAACGTCACGAAACTTTAAGGTCCAAACGGTCTCCAAATATCATGGTCATAATAAGCATCATCGCCATGTTGGGTATGAATTTTACCTATGTTGATGTGTTAATTCATGCAGAAGTTGAGTCAACAAGTGGAACTTACTTCAAGACAAGACTGACACGAATTTAACACAGTACGAAAGGGAATCTTAGCTACCAACATAAATTCAAATTAAAAAAAAGGAAAAATTTATAGTTGTAGTATGTCACTAATTAACTCAGAGAAATATACCAGGGTATTCGATAAGTAATGGCAATACTGTTGTAAATCAGCAAACTAGTGGTGACCAGTGTAGTACCAGGGCATTCGATAAGTAATGGCAATAATGCTGAAATCAGCAAATAAGTGGTGACCAATGTAATACCAGGGCATTCGACAAGTTATGACAATACTGTTTTAAATCAGCAAACTAGTGGTGACCAATGTAATACCAGGGCATTCGAAAAGTAATGGCAATATTGTTGTAAGTCAGCAAAATAGTGGTGACCAATGTAATACCAGGGCATTCGATAAGTAAAGGCAATATTGTTGTAAATCAGCAAATTAGTGGCGACCAGTGCAATAACAAGTCATTCAGTAAGTAATGTCAATACAGTTGTAAATCAGCAAACTATTGGTGACCAGTGTAATGCCAGGGCATTCGATAAGTAAAGGCAATACTGTTGTAAACCAGCAAACTAGTGGTGACCAATATAATGCCAGGGCATTCGATAAGTAATGGTAATACGTATGTAAATCAACAAACTAGTCGTGACCAGTGTAATACCAGGGCATTCGATAAGTAATGGCAATACTGTTGTAAATCAGCAAACTAGTGGTGGCCAATTTAGTACCAGGGCATTCGGTAAGTAATGGCAATACTGTTGTAAATCAGCAAACTAGTGGTGACCAATATAATACCAGGGCATTCGATAAGTAATGGCAATACTGTTGTAAACCAGCAAACTAGTGGTGACCAGTGTAATACCAGGGCATTCGATAAGTAATGGCAAATTGTTGTAAATCAGAAAACTAGTGGTGACCAGTGTAATACCAGGGCATTCGATAAGTAATGGCAATACTGTTGTAAACCAGCAAACTAGTGGTGACCAATATAATACCAGGGCATTCGATAAGTAATGGTAATACTTTTGTAAATCAACAAATTAGTGGTGACCAGTGTAATACCAGGGCATTCGATAAGTAATGGCAATACTGTTATAAATCAGCAAACTAGTGGTGGCCAATTTAGTACCAGGGCATTCGATAAGTAATGGCAATACTGTTGTAAATCAGCAAACTAGTGGTGACCAATATAATACCAGGGCATTCGATAAGTAATGGCAATACTGTTGTAAATCAGCAAACTAGTGGAGGCCAATGTAATACCAGGGCATTCCATAAGTAATGGCAATACTGTTGTAAATCAGCAAACTAGTGGTGACGAATGTAATACCAGGGCATTCGATAGGTAATGGCAATACTGTTGTAAATCAGCAAACTAGTGGTTACCAGTGTAATATCAGGTCATTCGGTAAGTGATGGCAATATTGTTGTAAATCAGCAAACTAGTGGTGACCAATATAATACCAGGGCATTCGATAAGTAATGGCAATACTGTTGTAAATCAGCAAACTAGTGGTGGCCAATGTAATACCAGGGTATTCCATAAGTAATGGCAATACTGTTGTAAATCAGCAAACTAGTGGTGACGAATGTAATACCAGGGCATTCGATAGGTAATGGCAATACTGTTGTAATTCAGCAAACTAGTGGTTACCAGTGTAATATCAGGTCATTCGATAAGTGATGGCAATATTGTTGTAAATCAGCAAACTAGTGGTGACCAATATAATACCAGGGCATTCGATAAGTAATGGCAATACTGTTGTAAATCAGCAAACTAGTGGTGGCCAATGTAATACCTGGGCATTCCATAAGTAATGGCAATACTGTTGTAAATCAGCAAACTAGTGGTGACGAATGTAATACCAGGGCATTCGATAGGTAATGGCAATACTGTTGTAAATCAGCAAACTAGTGGTTACCAGTGTAATATCAGGTCATTCGATAAGTGATGGCAATATTGTTGTAAATCAGCAAACTAGTGCTTAACAATGTAATCTTGAAGTAAGTTATTGAATAGTTTTCTTTGTTTTATAAATATGTAATATTCAATGTCTCGAAATAGGAATATTTCGACAATGCATTCACTGTTCCTCATATTTAGTAAGTAATACCGCCCTAAAAAGATGTTCAGTAGAATTTGGTTAGAGGGTGGAATTGGGAAGTACGTTGGGAACATCCTCCAAATTCACCTGCGAGGAGCCTAGTGACGATGACTTATTCATAAAGATTAGCATTCGATTTCAATCAAGAGTGAATACCCAGCAAGCTCCAGATCGATCTGATGACAGAGAACACCAGAAATAGGCTACAGATGCAGTGCGCCATCTTCCAAGAATCTAACTATGTATTGTTGTCTTATCAAGAGACCACAAATGAAGTTCGTAACGTCAAAAGTAACCTAAGTAATTTAGTTGTTGATGTGATAGTAGTTTGTCATTAATTATCGAGTACCTTAATAGGCCTTTGCGTTTACTTTAGCAAATATATGAAAAATGCCTTAATATAAAGTAACCTAAAATCAGCATATTTGCTATGTAAAATTTGTATTAGTCGCTGCTCAGACAGTATGACCAACTTATCACTAAAACCCGCTGACAAGCAAGTGAACGCTAAACTAATCTCGTATACTAGCTCAGCTATTTTCTCACCCTAAATTGCCCACTAATGTATGTGGATTCTTGGAATAGAATCCCCTTATATGTGAGCAAACATGGTGGCAATTGGCTCAACCGGAAACACGATTCTAAAGATCACTTATTTTCTGATCGAATATTCACTTGTGGCACGCTTTCATAGAACAGCCGCACAAAACATTAGGTACCGGTATAAAAAAGGCAAAAAAATAATAAAATGACGTATTATTACTAAAATAAAAATATTGATAGTCGAATTGAAATACTTACAGGCTGTACGAATGCCTAAAAGCAAGCCTTGCGTAAAGACAGGCCAAGAGATGAAATTGGACGAACTTCCAACATATACAGAGTGTTAATGAATAACACCGACAAACTTTGAGGTATTGTAGAGGTGCTTTAGATAAACAATTTGAGATATGAAACTTGTAGTCTGAAAGTTCAAATTGGAAAGTTATAATAATAAATGTGTTAGGAGCCAGTACACCACTGACAACTTTTCGAAGATTTCGTTGACAAACAGTTACATGGTGTAGCCCCCTTTTGCGGGTTAACTTGGTAAGACAATTTAGCTCAGTGGTAACGTGCCAGGTATGAAATATCGTTCGTTAGGAATGAGATATTCAAGGTTAAAACCTCAGACATGCTGATCTTTTATTTTTATTTTTTTAATATCCTTTCTTTCTTGTGAAAGATGTTGGGAAAAATAATACAAAATACTGTAGAATTTCTTTTAGTACGGTAAATAATATAAATGATAGTATAATAAATGACAATATTCTGTACTAGTATAAAAGAATGAATACTCTATAGCACACTACGTAACTACAGTATATAATGGTTAAGTGAAAATCGCATGGTTCAGACGGTCGAAATAACCACTCTATTTATGCATTAGCGTAACCATTACACCTGATTAAAATAATATTGTATGAATATAGCGACCAAGTCTTATGACGAAAACGTTAGCAGAAATATGAAGGAAAGACATAAGAACATAAATAAATAAATAAATAATAAAATAAAATAAATTGTTTGACTTGTCAGTGGACAAATAGTAAATTATATCAAATTCGTATTCATATATTCTTTAAAAGTCCACCGCTGTGGTCTCGAGGTAGCGTGCGCCTTGTCGCGCAGCGGGCCCAGGTTCGATCCCCGGTCGGGGCAGTTTTTCTGGGTGAGGTTTTTATCGGGGTTTTTCCTCACCTGCAAGACAAATGTCACGAAAACTTTAAGGCCCAAATGGTCCCCGAAATCATATGGCATCATCATCCTTCACCGGTGTGCAAAGCAACGGGCAGCTACCACACTTACAATTCCCTAGTACAGCTGCAAGCATAGCATAAAAATGCAAAGATTGCAGTGAAAGACATGCCCTCGAGCAGGATTATTATGGGTGGACGGATATTGTTTTAATGTAAAGATGTTAACATCCAGGAATGATAATAATAATAATAATAATAATAATAATAATAATAATAATAATAATAATAATAATGGACTTGTACTTTAAGGGAGGAAAGGATATTACAAGTATTTGAGAATAAAGTACTTACTAAAATTTTTGGGCCAAAGAGAGATGAACAGACAGGCGAATGGAGAAGACTACATAACAATGAACTACATGGTCTTTATAGGAAGGCAGATATAATAAGAAGAGTTAAGTCTCGTAGACTGCGATGGGCAGGACATGTTGCACGTATGGGGAATGAAAGACTTGCATGGAAGCTTCTTGTATGAAAGCCAGAAGGAAAACGCCCAGTTGGTAGACCAAGACTAAGGTGGGAGAATAACATTAACTATGATTTGAGGGAAGTAGATTATACAGGGAATGATTGGAAAGCATTAGCTCAGGATAAGATTTAAGATTTAAGATTTATTTAGCCTGGTGGAGTTAAGACAATGTGGCCTTCTCTTCCACTCACCAGGACAAACATATATTACATAAGAATATAACAATCTTAATTAACTCTAATATTAAACACTAAGTAAAAATTTGATCAAAAGATAATATCTAATATACATATTACGATCTATAATACAACCAGTTAATATTAGTTAAAATTAAGACTAAAACTAATAATAAAATGTATACAAGCAAGACATATTAAATTGTCCCTGTCTAGTGTATATAAAAAACAGGAAAATAATGAGATATAGAAAACTAATTTTACGATTATACAATATTTAAAACAAAACAAATAAAAATATTTGTTATTCTTAATATTATTTACATAAATAATTAAATATATTAATATTGCTAAAAGAATACTATCAGTGAGGTGTATAAGTTAGTATGTTATTAAATAATTCTTTAGTTTGTTTTTGAAGGATGTTATAGTTTGACAGTCTCTGACATAGGGTGGAAGGGAATTCCATGTTTTGGTAAGTGACACCGTAAAAGATAATGAATAATATACAGTGTGATGAGGCGGGATATAAAGGACAATGTGCTGATGGGATCGAGTGTCAAGATTATGTGTGTCGGATAGTCTGATGAAGCGGCGTGATAAATAATTAGGCGATGATGTGTGAAGTATTTTATAGAGAAGGGGTAGGGATGGACAGTTCTACGATCTCTTAGACGAAGCCATGATAATTGTTCCAGGGACGGTGTAACATGGTCAAATTTGCGAATACCACAAATAAAACGTGCGCAAGAATTATGAACACGTTGAAGTCTTTGAGTGGAAATAATATTTAAGTCTGTAAAAAGAGTGTCACAATAATCAAAATGGGGCATTGCAAGTGTTTCTACTAACATTTTCCTAAGGGCGAATGACAAACAATTTCGTACACGATTTAATGAATGTATTATTGAGAAGACTGTTTTGCATGTATGGTTTATTTGTGTTCCAATTTAAGTTTTTGTCAATAAATACTCCTAGAATTTTTACTGTCTCACTATAAGGGATTTGAACTCCGTTTAGTGACACATGCGAAACTGTGTTTAGGTTAATTGTAGATAATAGTCTCTGATGGCCCATAATGATTGATTGTGACTTTGTAGGATTTAATTGCAGTCCATATTTAACTGTCCAAGTCATTAGTGAGTCAAGATCCTCGTTAATTTTGGCAACAGCGTCATTTAGTGAATATTTGTCTGTGTGGATGTAGATTTGCATGTCGTCTGCAAATAAATTATGTTTGCAATGCTTTAGGGAGTTAGATATGTCATTTATGTAGATTGAAAAAAGCAAAGGTCCAAGTACCGAACCCTGTGGAACCCCAGCTTTACGGAAGGACCAAGAAGAACATAATGTATGATTTCCTATAACAGATTGCTGGCGCTCATGAAGGTAGGATTTGAACCATTTCGTGGCACTATCAGAGTAAGAGGTTTTTAAGTTTATGCAACAATAAGTCCAAGTCTACCGTGTCGAATGCTTTACTAAAGTCCAGTAATGTAAGAATGGTAAGTTTTCGATTATCAGCAGCTTCGCGTATGTCTTCGCAAATATTTAGTAGAGCAGTATTTGTATTGTGTCCTGTCCTGAAGCCTGACTGAAATTGATCTAGAAGGTTGTAATCATTTAGGTAATCAGTCAGTTGTTTATGGACTAATCGTTCCAGAGCTTTTGAAAGAGTACGTAAAATGCTAATGGGTCGAAAGTCGTTCGGGGTTGAGGGCGTTTTAACTTTAGGCAGTGGACGTACGAGGGCTTGTTTCCACAATGAGGGATATGTAGAAGTTTGTAGTGAGGAGTTAAAAATATGAGTATAGTAGGTAGTATAGCTTCGATTATTTATTCAGTAAAGTAATATTTATACGGTCAGTTCCTTCTGCTTTGGTTTTTATTCGCATGATGGCTTTCTTTACGTCGTAGTCTGTAACATATGAGAAGTGGAAATGTTCTCTGTCGGGTTGATTTGTCAGTGATAATTCATTTATTGTTTGTTCTTTATCCTTTGGAGTAGTAGTTATACCTGTGAAGTGATTATTGAGTGTGTCCAGGGAAACAGGTAATTTGTCTACCTGTGTGTCTTTTCTCCCAATTCCCATTCTATTCAAGTTTTTCCAGATTTCTGAAGTATTGGTATTTGTTAGGTTGTATAAATGTCTAAGTTTGGCGTTTCTTATAGCTTGATTTGTCTTGTTACGTAACTGTTTATATTGAGTGAGACTTGTGTCTGTTTTGTTGAGTCTATATTTCTTATGTGCTGCGTCTCTATCAGTCATCAAGTTACGAATTGAAAGAGTCATCCAGGGTGCAGGGCGTCGTTTCATCACGGTTTAGTTTTTAGTGGGGCATGTCTGTTGTATAATTGTAGTATAAAGTCATTTAGTGTCTCAACTTTTTCATCTACAGAATGCAGCGTCCATATTGAATGCCACGGCATCTGCATAGCTTCTTCAATTAGGGTTGCATTGTCTATATGTTTTAAGTCTCTATACGTAATAGTCTTTCGAGTCGGTTTAGGGCACTGCAGTGAATATGCTAAGAATATAATATCATGTGCTGATATTCCCGGAGCTGGCAGTTGCCCGTGAGTAAGTACTCTGTCTGGATTATTAGTTGCAATTAAGTCAAGTAACGTCTCAGAGTGATGAGTGTGATGTGTAGGGACGTATGGAGAGCTTATGTCCGCGCGGCCATGAACCTACGGGTTTGATAGTGCCAGTAAGTAAGTAAGTAATAACAAATAAAAACTTCAAAACCTACTTGTTATATCATATTACAGTATACTTAGTAAAAGAGGCATGATTTCAGCACACAGAAAAATAAAATTCCTTTATTCATGTTAGCTTCAGAAACAGGAACATAGTTACTGTTAAAAATGTTATCCTTGAAGGAATAAGCACAAATTGCATCTGCGCAGAAATGATGCTCCCACTCGTTCCACGATTCCTGGAGTATTTCTGATTTCGTCACAAGCAGCTAAAATTCTCATCTGAGTCGACTGGAGTCTGATGCACGAGGCTCTTAAGGTGTCCCCATAGGAAACAATCTGGAGGAATGAGATCAGGTGAACTGGAGACCACGCTACATGACTGCCGCGATCAATCCAGTGTCCAGGGAAGACATTATTCAGATGGTTCCTAACATTCCTCTCAGAGTCAGAAGGAGCTCCAACTTGCTGGATCCACATTTGACGTCGAATATCAAGACGGACTTCTTCCAGGAAATCAGGAAGCATGTCTGTCTGTACACATGGCAATTTAACCGTGGGGGCAGAAGATAGGGACCAATGATGTAATTGGAAATTATACCAGTCCATATGTTAACGCCGAACCTATGTTAATAACCTCTCTCTACAATGAATGTTCATGTTCCCAAATATGGCTATTCCTCTGGTTTAGAACAACCCCTTCTCTTCTAAAATAAGTCTAGTCGGTAAGAAGCACTTCTGAAAAGAAATCACTCTGGTCAACCAGCCGCTCAGCGACCCAGTTACAAAACTGCACGCGAGGTCTGAAGTCTAACGGTGTAAAGCACTGTACCTTTAAATATAGTGGAAGGGGTGGGAGTCCTTCTTCCTGCAGGACCTTGCACATGCTGACGTGGTTTGTATCCATGGCACGTGCAATTGCTCGTGTACTGGTAGAAGAATTCTCTCGTATCAGTCGAGTACCTCTTCTTCAAAATGCAGACTACGAGTTCTTCCGGTTTATGCACCTCAAGGGTTCCAGTTTCCCGTAGACGCCGGTGGATTGTTTGGAAAGTTGAATGATGAGGACATTGTCTGCCAGGATATCTTTCTCTGTACATTTGTGCAGCTGCATGCGCATTTCCTCTTGCCTCACTTCTTGCATATCTCCTAATTCATTGAATGCATAAACATTAGCTATAACATGCATATTAATGTTGCTCCTACAAGTTTCAAATCAGTTGTGAAACATATTGGTATAAGTCGTTAGTATCACGGGCACGTGCATGAGCAAATGGTATGAACGTATTGTATTTTTTAAAAATTACCTGTGATTTTCATATAAACAAATCACGCAACTAATTTAATTAAAAGCAAATACTAATGTTTAAACAGAATATCAGAAAGTCAATTAAGCAACTATGAGGGTTGAAAGAAAAGTAATGCCTCCAAATTCGTCACTTCTCAACAGATGGCAGCACTGGTACGCGGCAGGTACTGGCTTGTTCCGTAGCCTCTTCTCTACAGTTACAGCTGGTGGGAAGCCTTAGCATTGAACGGAACCCTGCGCAGACGGTCAGTCAATGCGATTTAAGCAACGTGCAGTCATTGAATTCTTGACAGCAGAAGGTGTCACCCCAAAGGAGATTCATCATTAAATGAAAGCAGTTTATGGTGATTGTGTTGATGTGAGTACTCTGTGTCGTTGGGCGAATATGTTAAAGATGCTGAGGTGAGAACATCTGACTTGCTTGACAAAGAGTTGGATGTTCTGTGACAGCAACCACCGAGTTTCACAAGCAAAATTTTGAGAGATTGATTCAAGGCGATCGTCATATCACTCATAAAGAAATTGCGAGCACAATCAGCATTTCACAAAACGAATGGATCACATTATTGATTTGCTTGGCTATCGGAAGATCTGTGCACGATGGATACCCCGGATGCTGACTCATGAAATGAAAGGGCACAGACTTGAAATTTGCCAGGAACTCCTCTCGCGTTACGAGAATGAAGGTGACGTCTTTCTCCATTCAATTGTGACAGGAGACGAAACGTGGGTACACCATTATGACCCGGAGAAGAAACGTCATTCTATGAAATATGGACACAAAGACTCGTCCCAGAAAAAGAAATTCAAAACGCAGCCCTCAGCTTGAAAAATCATGGCTACAGTGTTTAATTTATTTAATATATATAAATTAATGTACGTCCGTCTATCTGATTGTCTTTTATGAATTACTACACCTTTCATCCGATCGTGATGAGGCTATTTGTAAAATGTTTAGAGGTTTCCCGGGAAGGTTTTAGGCTATAAAATACCTGTAATACTCAACCCCTTCACCCTTTGTAGTGAAGAAGCGAAACACGTAGCTCTTTGGACGCTTAAGTGGCTCACCCTGCCTAAAACCACAAGCACTAATTTAATTTACACATAATTAAATATCTCAAAAAAACAATCTTCAAAAAAGTCCTCTACAGCATATGCCTATCTTTTACGTATAACTCATAATAACCATTTTTATCTTACAGCTCATTGATTCCAAGAAGGTCGGTAAAACTAGATTCCTGGGCAAGCGTAGTGGCGCAAGGCGGATATTCTTTTACGGGTAAATCTCAATAGCCAGTTTTGACTTTTAGCTGATTTATGCCAAGATAAGTAGATTGCCGAGCAACACGTGTTAATCAGCACGGGGTATCTGAAATAATTACGATATACAATAAATTTATAATTATTTTTCTTCTTACTTATTCAACTAAAATAGAAACATATTTAATTTATTTAGGGATTGCAGAGCACGCCATGTATTAGCTAGATTTAAATAAAGCAGAAGAAAACGAACATAAATAAATCACTTAAATATGTGTATCTAATTAAACAATATACCTGATATATTGACTTAGGCTTACACGGGCCGGAGTTATTATGTGTGATCTGGTAGAAGATTTGAGGGCTGTAGGCCGTGGTCTTGAAGCTTGTAGTTCCGCGACATTTCGCCAGAGACTGCGTTTGACATCCTCAAGGGTTGTCTTGAGACTGGCAATTTTGTCGACTACCTGCCCTATTTATACATTAATCCACGACGTGTTCTCTGCGCGGTTCGTTACTTCGTAAATTGTATCTGCCTTTTGGTTGGTTAGCATTAGGGTCTTCCATTGCACCAACGAGGTTGCTGTCTGATGTTTTGGTAGATTGGTCTTGTAGGGGTATACATCCGGCTTTTTATTAAGACTGGTATCCATGCTTTGTTGACTTTTAATGAGTCTTCCTTTCTATTGTAACTATTTTGATGTTTGAATATTTCAATGGTATCTCGTTGCAGACAGGCAAAATAATGTGTGCAGTTAGATACTATATCTGTGTTGTTGTATTGTACTGTATGGCCTTCAACTAGAGAGTGTTCTGTTACTGCCGATATTTCCACTTCTTTAAGACGGCTGTATATTTCGTGTTCTTTAAGTCGGTTGTGATGCTGCGCTTTGTTGTGCTTATGTAAACTTGGCCGCAACTGCACGGGATACAGTATATCCCTACTGATTGATGAGGATGATGTTGATCCTTAATCGGTCTGAGAAGGTTTTTGATTTTATGTCTTCTTTCTTTAGGAGTTTTCCAATATGATCAGTTACATTCTTGATGAAAAGTAAGAATGCCCTGGTTGACATTTTTTCTTATGATTCCTTGTTGTTGTATCGTCTCGGATGGTTTGCCCTGTTGATTTCTTCGTTGGTGTATCCATTGGCTGTGAATACTGGTCGGAGAAGAAGATAGCAACATTTATCACACCATATGTAGAAAACCTACGCATACTGACAGATATCTTTATAAAACCTCCAATCGTACCTCAAACATTAACTTGGTATCATCAAAACATTGACAAATCGCACCAAGAAACTTTGCCATCCTGAATTATTAAAAACTGAACTTAAACATCTCCGTACAGTATTCACAGCCAATTGATACACGAACAATGAAATCAACATAGGAAACCATCCCAGACAATACAACAACAAAAATCACAAGAAAAACGTCAACCAGGACATTCTTACCTTTCATCAAGAATTCAACTGACCGTATTGGAAAACGTCTAAAGAAAAAAGAAACAGCATATAGGCCTAGCAGGAAAATCATTAACCTCCTTCAGAGCGATTAAGGATCAAATTCATCCTCATCATTCAGCAGGCATAAACAGGATCCCGTGCAGTTGCGGACAAGTGTATATAAGCACCTCTAAACGCAGCATCACAACCAGACTTAAAGAACACGAAAGATACAGCCGTCGTAAACAAGTGGAAAAGTCGGCAGTAGAAGAATACTCTCTAGTTGAAGGCCATACAGTACAATACAACAACACAGATATATTATCTAACTGCACACACTATTTTACCAGTCTGCAACGAGAAGCCATTGAAATATTCAAACATCAAAATAGTTACAATAGAAAGGAAAAATCGTTAAAAGTCAACAACCGGATGGAATCTCATGTGATGGGTTTGAAAGTTCCAGATTTTCGACGCTGCCTTTCTCCATATTTAATTCTATAGTTGAAAAATTATATATAGAGTGAGACAGAATTTCACGCCCATATAAAAAAGTTAAAATAAATAAAAATGTTGATCCTTGTGTTTTACGTTTTATTCAATTCTAAAATTAATTTTTTCTGAAATGTTTTTATTTTATTTATTTATTTTAATTATATTTTGTGTTGTTAAATATATTTATAGTAATAATTAATTACTAATAATATAATAAAATCTTCAATTAAAATTAAAAATTAATTTAATATTCCATTCATTGAAAAAACAGAAACTAAAAAAATTAAAAGTTATAATATATTCGCGAACCTAATACCATCATCAATTTTAAGTAGTTTTATATAATCAATAACATTTTGATGATACAGTTTTCCTTTAATTTCCAAATTAGTGACGTATCTGCGCGCCTGGGAGTTTTTTGTCAATATCCTATTTTGTTTGAATTTTAATTTTTGTAATAATGTTTTAACATCGCATCAGGAGCTAACCGCGTAAGTAGCAGAGCTCCTAATGACTTCCTTTGGGTTAAGTCCAAGTAACACCGGAACGCATTAGGGTAACTTGTTTGTGTAGAGCAGGCTATTGTTTAGCAATATCATCCCCAAGATGTTAAGTACTTTATTCTCAAATACTTGTAATCTCCTTTCCTCCCTTAAAGTAAGAGTCCATGTTTCGCATCCATATAATATAACTGGTAGAATAATAGTTTTATATATTTTCAGTTTAACGTTTTTTGAAAGGAGTTGGGACATCAAGAGTCTCTGCAATGCATAATAGCACGCATTTCCAGAATTGAGCCTATGTTTAATTTCTTTGTGCATTTACTGTTCCTAGGTATTTGAATTCAGCCACTTCCTCAAAATTTCCCTCATTTGTCATTAGCTGTCCATTTACCATTATATAATGAATTTCTACGTGTGACCATATATTTAGCTTTATTGATATTTACTTCCAATCCTAGTTTCTTAGTGTTACTCAACAGTGTGTGCGTATTGTCCTTTAGTATCTCCTCGCTATCGGCCAACAATACTACATCATCAGCATAAACTAACAGCTTATTAATATTATTCAGTTGTAAGCCTTCCTCATTCTCTAAAGATTTAATGGCATGTTCTAGTACAAAATTAAATAGTAGAGGAGATTTATTATTCAGGAAGAAAAATTAAGTTTTACATAATACAGTGGAAACGGATCATTAGTTTAACAAAATCGAAGGTACGATGACAACATTGCACTAAGAAAATAACAATAACAAAATTAGCAAGTTAAAAGACATGGAAAGTTTAAGAGAAGCAAAGAATACAATCAGGCTAAAGGAGCTCACACCCGCAGACCTGAACCCGAATGATATACCGAAGATGGAACATGTTCTGAAAGGCCTACATGGTTTTAACTAATTGACGAGTTTTTTAAATAAGAATCCATTTAAACTGAGGAAGACTGATATATCACGTACTTATATAGCATTTAAAAAATAGCCTAATTGGCAATAGCTTACGGTTTTTCATAATTTGTTTCACCGCAGTCCGAACTTATACATATATACTTTTATCAAAAACTGAGTTTTTTTTCAATTTAATATATATTCTGCAAACCTACATAATAGGGCCATGCATTCGATTTGCTGAGGAATTCGCTTAGTTTACGCAGTTCTTACGTGACTGACTTTTTTCTTAACGAGTACATCAAATGGTGGTAGCCATTATTTTGAAAGATGTTATTTTATCTTCAGACAGCTGTACTTGATAACATTTGCCACAGAATGTTATTCTTAACAGCAGCTTATGCAATGTAAAGAACCTTCAGAATGTTATTTGTGATAACAATAAATCGAATGTTATTTTCTATAACAGTGAAGAATGAATTGAGAATAAAGTTGTACTGCCTATCGTCATTTGAAAATCTCTTATAATTTCCATAACTCTATCAAGATAATGTAGTGTTTGTTCCCTAAGTCCACAAAGTGACACTGTTTCCACGTAATTACTGAGTACAACGACATAAATTAATATTCGGGTTGGTTTTTATACTTGGAATTTATGTACAATGTGCTGGAGCTCTGTAGACAGAATACATGTATTATGAAAATGTAACGAATTTAAATATTGGAGGTGGCAGTTGTTGCCGGAAAGATTTGTAAATTCAATCGTGATATATTGGCATCCTACGAGTAATTGGTAAACTCAGAAATTTGGATAAAGTTGGACAGACTTATGGAAAAGACGGGGAAAATAAGAACAAAAAGAATTCATGAGTGAATAAATATGTAATGAAATGTAATCTTTCACTCAGCCTCTCTCTAACGATAAATTAAAATAATTATTTTATCAGAATGTGTATTATTATCATACATACGTTAAAACAATAAAAGATGAAATAATCGTCGGAGATATACCAAATGTATATGCAATCGAATCGAGAGAACAGGAGGAATTTGATTTTAACATAATTAAGTGCAGAAATCATTTAGGAAGTACTACATACCGTTTTTGTCAAGTGACAAGCGCATGGAACGCAGACAATAGGGTTAAAATTTGAGGAAATGCATTGTACTAGCGTTTCTTTACAAGACGTTTCTTTACAGACCAGCAACCTACGATCTTAAACCCAGCTTCGTTGACAGGTTAGGAACAAAGAATTGATATAGGGTTAGGAAACTACAGCGTGGACGTAAACATCTCCTTATAAGGCAATCAGACAAGATGCTAGAACGCCTAGCTAGCAAACAAGCTGGAAACGACCGCTGACCTAATCTTAATTATATAACGGACTTAGATCGGAATTACCCAGAGTACAAAATTTGGTAAAACTGTATTTTAGAAAGGCGTATCTCGCTACCAAGCTTGGTGGAGTCATGCCAAATCAAAAGTCGGCGATCCTTTCCTTAAGACGTAAGGAATCGTCGACAGCCAATATAGTAAAGGGTTGTATTACGACAAGATAATGACCTCATAACGACATAATTACAGGGAGAGGGCAAAACGAGTTTTCTTTATATCTAATTAAATGATGTTAAATTAGTTCCGCATAACTCACCGAGGTGGGGGGGGAGTTCTCCGCAACTCATCGATACAAAATAGTTCTTCATAACTCACCAAGACGGGAGTTGAAATAGAACAATCGACATGATAAATTCGCGATTTTAATACTTAAAGAATACGGAAAATAGAGTCTATCAGGCATTCCATTCTGGATCCTAAATCTGCTCGTATGGTCAGTGCCTTGTCCAATAATAAGTTATTGTAAATGTACGTGTAACCAGTGTCAATTTCAATTAATAATTCAAATATCTTTACATTCTTCTAGCTTGGTCTTGCGCCGGCCAGCTCCTTGCTATCCCAGAAGATATGAACCTCAGCTCTACCTATTCCCAACCTGAGCAATCCAAGTTCACACACATGGAGAAATCCTTTGATACTCCTGGCACCCAAACATCCCTTTATTAACCTTTTATAAACCTTTAACAGAAGACTCCTACTAAAATCCTTCTTCATATATCGTCCAACATTGTGGCTGACTATAGTTCCTTCTTCAGTAAACAAAGTGTAATTATTAATACTAAACAATTTTACTCGCTTATTTTTCTAATTTATAATGTAGAATTCGAATGTTATATATTGTTTTGTTTGTATATCATTACCAGTTATTAAGTAATTTATAAGGAGTTTAAACGCCACATACATAATATTGTATACGCGTTTGGTCCAATAAAGTCATACGACTAATACGTACTCGTATATTGAAGATACTATCTGCTCAGAATCTCGATTAGCCCATGTTCGCTGCAATCGCATATCAAGAAGGCATAGTTCTCTATTCACAATATGTATGTGTACAAGACAGAAGTGAAATTGAATGGTTACGTTTGAGGATCGCCTCATAATTTAATAATCTTGCGAGAAATAAATTTATGAATGCTTCGCACAAAAATAGAAAATTGCCCACATAATATTACATTTATAAGCAGACAAATGAACTCAGATTTCAGTACCTACCGGATAAATTTTCAGATGAAATCGTGGTGGGAGATAAGTGTATTTTGGGAGAGATCATATGCGGATAGGGAACGCTTCGAGATATTTTGCTAACTTAGCGTAATTTACGTTGGCAATCCTGAGTTTTACAGAACCGCATATAATGGAGCACAATTACCAATAGGAAAAATTCATATTTAATTAGCACCTCCCAATAAAGGAATCAGGTAATATAATACCAACTTACTCGAAATAAAATTAGGCTATGACTTGCATTATTAAAATAAAAAACTATGACTCAGTGTTCATAGAAGTGTCTGGAACTTTCTGTGCGTGCAAAAGTGCATTACGTAAATATACATATTGCGCAACAAAATGAAAAATCAAATAAATTTAATCCCTATTAGGTTCGTCTTCCGGGCATATAGGCCGTGGTACAGTCGTTCTTCTACTCGACGTTTCGTCTACTGCTGCGGTAGACATCTCCTGAAGATGTCTACCGCAGCAGTAGACGAAACGTCGAGTAGAAGAACGACTGGACCACGGCCTATATGCCCGGAAGACGAATCTAATAGGGATCAAGACGCCGGCCGTGAAAGCCTACAGTTATAAATAAATTTAAATTAAATTATGGTGTTGAGAGTACGGGTGGAAATAAATAATCATCTACGTGAACTAACATAAAATCGGTAATTGTCCAATACCAATGCCGTCGTCATTAAATGAAGAATCGATGCATTCGTTTATTTAAATTTATAAAACATTGGTCGGAATTTATTCCGTGATTTAGTGTACGAAGAGGTTAATTATTTAAATATAAACTAGCACCTAGATCGCAGAATAGTTAATTCAGAGCAACCTGGAAACACAAATATATATATAAGTACATCGTCGTCTGTCCAAGAGAAGGTCTTTCACTGCAAACACAGCATTGTCCACTATTTCTTTAACTCGGTCTTTCTTTTTTGTATCCGCATACAACAATTTATTTCAATATTTTCTATCATCAGGTATTTTTTTCTGTCTGCAGCCTTCTTTTCGTTGGCCATTCCTTCCAGGGCATCCGTCAGCAAGCAGTTTCTTCTTAGCCAGTGGCCAATTCAATTTATTTTCCTCTTCTTTATGAGTTCCAGCATTGTTGTTCCTTCATCCACTCTCTCTAGCATATCGTTATTTTTTATTTTCTAATCAACAATATTACCAATGTACAAATAACAGAGAGATAGAGAATGATAGATAGGATTGACGTGTGAAAGGATATACTTTTCCTGTATTTATGCATTGTTTAGACACAATAACAGTAAATACCCTATTAGATGAACTGCATGTCTATTTTTTTACTGCATTGTCATGCACTGAAGGATTGCTTTGTTTTTCCTTTGTCCTATGCGCACTCGGCTATATATTTGAGCCACAATGAAGCATGAGAACGTATCTTATTGTGTTGATCTGCTATTATGTGTGACCTTATATATTTCTGGCAAGAAAAAAATGCTAGTTGCCAATAGTTCGATATAACAGGAGATCTCAATGAACTGGAACTCTGCGTATTTCATGAATGCTATATAAAATCTAATCAACTTACATTCGTGCATTCATTCATTCTAAAAATTTCAATATTATTATTATTATTATTATTATTATTATTATTATTATTATTATTATTATTAATTATTATTATTACTATTATTTTACATTGATCCGAAATCTGGATAGTAAGTAGAAAACAGGCCAACAAGCTGTTAGCAGTAGAAATGGATTTTTGGAGGCGATCGACAAGAAGTTGAAAACGGGATAAAGTCAGAAGCAGAAGAATAAGGGAATCGTGCAAGTTGAAAAAAAAAATGAAACAAAAATTGGAATCTCATACGAATTGAAGAAGATACAATACCAAAGAAGATCGTTGATTGGAAAGGTAATAGAAGGAGTGGAAGAGGCGGACCTAGAGAACGTTGGATAGATGTAGGGAAGATACGTATGGAAGCTGAGAATGGAGAGAAGAAGATGCTTTAGACTGAAACTTCTGGCGGCAAATCAATTCGGGTTGAAGGAGAACCACTCTAGTGTGGATTATTCCTGATAAAAATAGTGTTATTATTATTATTATTATTATTATTATTATTATTATTATTATTATTATTATTATTATTATTATTATTTGTAATGTATGGGCTGAAGTATTTATGCGTGTTTTTAATGGGCTAAAATTATTTATAATTTAAGTTTCGTTAGATATTATAAGATGTATGAATGGGTGTTCGATACATTGATTTTCATAATTATCGTTTAGTGTTTCAGAGTAGGGAGTTAAGCGGTGTTTGAATTTCAAGCGTAGGCCTATTTGTGATGGAAGCAATAAGTGGATGCGTTAAACCCGAGGAGAATAGCTTGGAATTTTCTAATATTTACGTCAACATTTTATCTGTTCATTATAATCTCATTTAATAAATGTGAAGAATATCCATGGGTTAGCTGTTTTCTGTTACTTTATTATTTGTCATTTACCGCGGGATAATAATAATAATAATAATAATAATAATAATAATAATAATAATAATAATAATAATAATAATAATAATAATAATAATAATAATAATAATAATAATAATAATAATAATAATAATAATAATAATAATAATAATAATAATAATAATAATAGCTTTATTTTACCTGGCAGAGTTAAGGCCTTAAGGCCTTGTCTACCACTCAACCAGGTTTAAAAAAAATACAAACAAAAAATAGTCTTAAATCTAAATTACAATATATATATATATATATATATATGTATATATAAAAACGATTACAAGTTATGAATACAATACAATTAATATTTATAATGTATTTTGATTTACTCTAAATTTAACGAATTAAATATATAATATGTACAAGATATATAAAAAAACGAGGAAAAGATTAATGACATAGTATAAAATTAAATAAATAGAGAAAAATTAATTATTAGACAACAGGTAACTGTATAAGCGTGACTTAAAGGTGCCAAGTGTGCGGCAACCCCTGAATATCTTGAGGAAGGAGATTCCAGGAGCGGGCGGAGGCTACTGTGAAGGAAGTAGAATAGGGAGGAAGTGCTATGAAGAGGAATTGTTAGCAGACTGCTATCTTGTGACCTAGTGTCAATATTGTGGTAGGAGGATAACTTCTCAAATCTGGACGCCAGGTAAGTAGGGATGTAGGAATTCAGAAGCTTGAAAAGTAGTGAAACAGAGTGCAATTTACGTCTGTCAGTAAGACGGAGCCAAGAGAGGCTATTAAAGTGTTCGGAAATATGGTCATAACGGCGGATATTGAAAATGAATCGAACGCAAGCATTATGAACACGCTGCAGTCTCTGCGACAAGTCATAGTTTAGATCATTATATATAATGTCACAATAATCGAAGTGTGGTAACACAAGATTCTGCACAAGGATTTGTTTTAACGAAACTGGGAGAAAATTCTTTAAACGTCTAAGATAATGTAAGATGGAGAAAGTCTTTTTACATATGTGTTTCACTTGTGTTTGCCAGGTTAAATTTGCGTCTAGATGTAGTCCAAGATCTATTACTGAAGAAGAATAAGGGATAATTATATTATTTATAGTAATGTTTGGTAGTGTAGATATGTCAAAGGTTGTAAGCAGTCTTTGTTGTCCCATTAGAATTACTTGTGACTTGTTAGGATTTAGATTTAGACCGATACTTGAAGACCAGTTAAAGATGGATATGAGATCGTCATTCTTTTTTGTCAAGCTGTTATAGAGAGAATGAGGAGGTGAATGTAGGTAAATTTGGAGATCATCAGCGTAGAGGTGATAACGGCAGTGCTTTAGTACAGTTGGCAAGTCATTTATATAGATATACACGTAGAAGAAGATATGATTCATTAGTTGCTATTTGCTGATGATCATCTATTTATGACGGAAGAATACGAAGATTTAGAATACATGAAAATAAAATTGAGTGAGGAACATGAAAAATGAGGATTAAAAATACATTTAGACAAAGCGAAGTATATGGTAATATGAGATCAATCAAAAGACTTGATTTTAGAAGACGGGCATAGAAAAATAAAAATATGTGACGAATTTGTATATTTGAGGATAAACATTAGTGCAGATGGAAGTCATGATGCTGAAATTAATGTGAGGATAAATAAGGGCAAATCTGAAATATCAAAATTAAATGGTGCTTTATGGAACCAGACTATAAATTCTTAAAGAAGTAACATTTTAATACAATAATAAGGAGACTCGAAGAGTAACTCAGCTCAGATTTTATAAGATTATGACTGTTCGTGTTCTTTTGCATGGAACTGAATCTTGGGTGTATACAAAAAAATATATATCCCACACATTCAGGCCACTGAAATGACATTTTTAAGATCCGTAAAAAGATGTACACGCATGGATAGATTACACAATGAATCAATAAGAAATGAATTTGAGATACTTTCAATACTCGATAAACTAGAAGAGCACAAATACCGATGGAAAGAACATTGAGACAGAATGAAAAATACAAGGTTACAAATAAAAGATCAACACCTACAAACCGCATGGAAAATGATCTTTGGGCGGCCAAGGAAACGATGGACTTGAGACCGGAACAGATCGCATTGACTTATTCCTGGAAAGAAGAAGAAGAAGAAGAAGAAGAATAAGGAGTACAATGACATACGGTACAGAATCATGGGAATTAAAATTCAGAACAATACGTAAATTGAATTCTCCAGAAATATATTTTTTAAAGGAGTTCAGATGGAATATCCAGAAGAGATCAAATAAGAAACAGTGTAATTAAACAAAACATGAATATTAATTAAATAAACATAAAACGTAGTTTTATTTGATTTTCATATTTATGAACATGAATATTCAGACTTAAATTTTGAATTTCATAAATAAAACAAAATGTTATGGCCATGTAAAAGAATAACAGAAGACAGATTCCCAAGAAGATTACTACAAATGACGCTATTTGGTAGAAGAAGAAGAAGAAGAAGAAGACAGCCAAAAATAACGTGTATGAATGGTGTTTAATACATCGTGAGGGAAAATGGATCGGACAATGGAAACTAGGAAGGCAGAGATGTGAATGAGAACGACCCGCAGACTAATCGGGTGCAGAAATATATTGTGAAACCTGCTGAATAATATATATATATATATATATATATACACAGTTAAGTCTCGTAGACTGCGATGGGCAGGACATGTTGCACGTATGGGGAATGGGAGACTTGCATGGAAGCTTCTTGTAGGAAAGCCAGAGGGAAAACGCCCAGTTGGTAGACCAAGAATGAGGTGGGAGAATAACATTAACTATGATTTGGGGGAGGTGGATTATACAGGGGATGATTGGAAAGCATTAGCTCAGGATAGGGATGTATGGAGAGCTTATGTCCGTGCGGCCATGAACCTACGGGTTCGATAGTGCCAGTGAGTAAGTATATATATATATATATATAGCGTCACTGCTATAAAGTAAAATAAATATTCTCTTTAATTTGCTTACTTGATATAGTCAGCTACTAGATGGCAGTGAAGACAGTGTTCTCGCGACATCTAGTAATAATGGAGAGTATAATACATATATAAGAAAAATAAGTGTGTGAAT
Source organism: Diploptera punctata (assembly GCA_030220185.1). Taxonomy (NCBI): domain Eukaryota; kingdom Metazoa; phylum Arthropoda; class Insecta; order Blattodea; family Blaberidae; genus Diploptera; species Diploptera punctata. The sequence goes on along the minus strand of JASPKZ010001577.1, from coordinate 72,109 downwards.
TGGATTCGCCTGGTAGTGTAATGGATATCACGCTGAGGTACAGACTCAGAGATCCGGGTTCGAATCCCGTCCAGGCATTTATTTTTCTTATCATACCATATATATATATATATATATATATATATATCCGTTACAATGTTAATATCACTATGTTAATTGGAACGCAACCCACAGTAAATTGCTATACATAGAATTGAAACATCGGAAGAGTGGACCGGAAAATTATTTATAAGTTATATTTAATGCAGGACACTTGAAATACAATTCGATCACCCAGGCGACAGGCCCATTGACAAATATAAAAGGGAAACACTAAATAAAAATATTGAGACTAATTAAATATTTCAGTTATGTACATTACAGTAGAGTCGGTGTAAAAACCGGTAGCGAATCACACCACGGGTTTTGATCAGCTGACCAGTTGCTTCACTAATGGTGGTTGTCGTCAAGGTTACAGACAAACAGAAACACGTCACATTTACAGATGTTACTGCATTGCCACGTCTACCCTTGTACTACTACTACCAGGGTTCTCACGCTCTTTCTCGAATTAATATCTAACGTTAAGAATTATTGTTCCTCTGGTTTGCGAATTGACAGTCTTCCGACTCCTTGAAGAAATAGTTGAATTCAAATACCTAGGAACAATAATTACAAATAGGAATGTGATGCACAAAGAAATTAAACACAGGCTCAATTATAATTATACAAAGAAATAGCAATAGGATCTTGACAAATGATACCGATTCCTGGACAATATTATAACAGTATTCAGGTGTCAAAAATGAGATTTTTATATATTTATTAAGATATACAAAATTTGATAACATCTAAAATCAATAAATTGGAGATGAATTAAATATATTTGCAATTAATGAAAAAAATGGTATGAATATAGATATTAAATGGAAGAAACATTTGAATATAATGGACGAAATGGGAATACCGAAAAACTTAGAGGAAGGCGAGAACATGGACTACAAAAACTGACATGCTATAAGGGTGGAACATGCCTTTCGGCCTACCATGATAGGGAGAAGAAGAATGTATAATTACGTAGGTCATGGTCATGTTAGGTGTCTACTAGATAGGATCGGTGAAGATATGTAAAATAAATTTTCTAAATATTTTTAGGAGAACAACCTCAATAGCTTCATACCTTCGGAAATCACTAAAAGACTGTACTCTTGTTGTTTTATAGTATTCGTGTCAACTTTTCTTGCTCATAGATATAAAATAGCTCTATCAGGTGTTAACATATATCTGTGTGAGCCTCTTTGAAGTATTAATTTAATTTCTACAACCTAGGTGTTACGAGTAACTGGACGCAGAATGATACAAATTTTAAAGGCGGAGATGGCTAGGCTATCTATATCGACTGGAAGAAACAGAAATTTCCCGTGGACTCACATTCTCTAAAATAGAAGGAAATGGAAAGGTTGGAAGACTTCCTACCAGATGGCTTGACAATGTGGAATAGGATGTGTAGGTTATGGGAGCCCAAGGATAGAGAAGGAAAGCGGAAGACAGAGATGGATGAATGCGCATGGTTGGGGCGGTCAAGGCCTGTGACAGGTTGTAGCCCCGAAAATAATGATGATGATGGTGAGGTATTAACAGGAACAAAATTCAGGGACATGTTAGTTAAAAATATTATCGTTAAATTATTGTATAAATTCCTCTGATAGATAATGAAACTCGTTAGCGCAATGCATGTTTCACAGTCTCAGTGGAGTAAACAGGAATTTTTCAATGTCATCGCGTGCAAGGACGTGTTCACCGATTTCCAGCCATGTGTTTCGAATAAGTAGAAATCAGTGACTCATTTTTCTAATTCATCAGCTGCTAATGAAACTAGCGATATGTAAACATCGTGTGTGTATATGGACATTGCTTATCTTCATCCGAATGGAAATGTTGAAAATGCCAGCGATTCCGGAACATTTACCTCTTACACCCTGTTATTCATCACATCTGAAGAAACATGCAATCACAGAAAACAGGTATCCATTATTATAATTAATCATGATATTCCGTACAAATATAAAAATGAGGCCTGATAGTCTGAAGTCGGTATTTTCAATACACCACTTCTTCGGACGGCCTAAAGTTTTCTTTCCAAATGGCGCTAGCTGTTGGTATTCTATTCTTGAACATACCTCATTATCATCAGCAGCATTTACAGTCCGATTTGAGCCTCAGCTTCCCTCAGAATGCTCTTCCAGGGATGTCTTTCCCTTGCAACCATCCTGCGATTTCCAGCTTCCTCAGATCCTCCAAAATTCCATCCATCCAACACAGTCTCCATCGTCCCATTTTCCTTTTTCCTTCAAATTTATATTCCATGATTCTTTTGGGTAACTAACGTTCAGTCATTCTTTGTACGTGCAGTGTACATCGCAATCTTCAAACTTTAATTAAAGTAATCACAACTGATAGAGCTCAGAGTTGTATCTTATGCGTCATTCTGCTTTGTCGCATATTGGACAATAATTTTTTCTCAATATATATATATATATATTTTCAGGTGAACTCAGTCTTGACATTTCGGTCTTGGACAATGTCCATGTTTCACTGTAATGCATTACTATTCATTCTCTTGAACATACGTCGTACATCAGTTTGCCAATTTTACTGGCATTTGTTTACAAAATGCATAACTGATCTTAAGTGAAGTTCTTGCAGTGCCTGTCGTTTCTTCTGTGATCCCACGTGCAATAACCTGCTGACGATCTCATCTCGCTTGCTGTGATACGATGGCTATCCTTTATTAGTTATTTCCCATGTCTTACTTCCATAACATAGCACTGGACTTGCTAATATTTTATATAGGCACATTCATGTGTACTATTGTACTAGTTTTATAACATTGTTTATTATACCCAATATGTGATTGTATTTATGGATTGTATCAGTGACATCATATATTTATTACAATTAAAGCAAGAAATCAAGACCTACACCGTAGGTTCAATAAAATCGAGTTACACAGATCTTCCATTCAGCTTTACGTACGTAGAAGATCTGCCTATTATTATTTGGAAAACATTTTCGTAAATATTTTGACAGTTATTGAATGTTGAATAAATTTATTATCGTAGGTTGAGAGAAAAATACACTTATGTTCTAGTATTGTTAAGCGATAGTGAAAAAATACTAAAAATCAGCACACACTTTCTATTAAACAACACTTAAAAACTGCATCTACGAATATAAGAAAATATTTTCTCGCGGTACCGGGGAACCGGGGTCGTTTTGGCGCAATAAAACAGCAGTTGATCGTGTAGAACTCCACAATGACTTTATTTAATTCTATAAAATCTCCTTGACATTCTACTCACAAATACTGACGAGACAAGATGTGTAGTTACATCAGTTGGAAGATGTACAGTTACAATGGTGAACCGAAAGTGCCTTTCTGCGGTTCAGTATGGTATCTTTGTTCTCCTCCCTACTACAGAACATTTATGAAATATGCCAATGTCCTCTTTTCCGTGTGGCTACCCCTTCACTTTTCATCCTTTCTGCCGCGCATCTCTACAGCGCATATCCCCTCTACTTGTGAACCTTTATATGCATTGTACTCTTACCGAACATCATCATTCGATCAGCCTAGCAAGTGGCGTTTAGTTACTTAAAAGCGGATTCAAAAGTGGAATCCAATTCTAACTCACCATGCAGTTGGGAAGTTAATATGGTGGTCTATGTATAGACAAGTTGATTAAGACCGAGAAGAGGTCGATTTTGAGTTAGTCCAGCTATGTATGGAAGAAGTGATTCCTAAAAGCTTGGACATCTGTGTGAGTGTGGCATTATGTCTGGTACGTTATTTGTTTAGTTATTTCTACAAGCTATGCTTGATTGATTGATCGAGAATCATCTTATGTTATTAATTTATTATTTATTTTAAAATTCAACTTGTTTATATTAAAAGCTTATCTTTTATACAACGCCCCTTTGTTATTATTCAAGTATAGTAGTTGCTCACTATCCTGTAACAAAATCACTCTCTGTATGCATTTAGTAATCAGAATCTATATTTTATGTATGTTCATCAGGGAAAGAAAGATGGATTAATAGCTGCCTTTCATGGGCCCGAGGCAGACTGCTTCCTTACCGATAACATCTTTGAATATCACGATCACATTAATAAATACAGCATTAACAAAACTCGATCCCGGACTAGTGTTACGCTGAGCGTGGTCTGCTTTTCTAACGTCGTAAATGGTAGCAGTAGTGTGGTTTACTTACCCACAAATGGTAGTAGATGCGTGGTTGTGTTCAAATAATAGCACAAATGGTTTTGGGTTTCGTAACCCCCACAAATGGTTAGCAGAGCGTGTTTTGGGTTTCGTAACCCCCACAAATGGTTAGCAGAGCGTGTTTTGGGTTTCGTAACCCCCACAAATGGTATTGCAGAGCGTGTGGTTTTGTATCTTTCACTTTGAAAGATATGCTGTATTTTATTAACTGTGGTTATAGTAGTATCGATTTAAAATTTTCTATTCAAGTTTCGGAGTTTTGGTTTCAAGTGCCAAGACAAGGGTATAAACTCTGTATGGTCGTAAATGAAGTTTGGAATTAGAAAATCGACATTTTTTCAGAGATATTACCCTGCGGACAACTATTTGTTTTCGATACTTGGTATTTATGTTAAAGTTAATGAAAAGCATTAATTTACGCGTTTGTATTATGTTACGTAAATGATATTGACTCATCTTTCTTTATACGTAAACAGAGAGTGATTTATGCATACTAGGCTACGTTCGCTTATAGTTGTTTACATCTTTTGTTCATTGTACTTTGTAAACATGCCTAGTTGGATAGATGTAATATCTAAAGATAATCTCGTCCGAGAGTTAAGCTTACTAGGTATTGAGGTTGAAGGCGATGTAAATATACTACGTCAGCGACTTAAAATTCATATGAATTCTCTTTCCCCGGCTGAACAAACATTAATTAAGCGTAAGTTTATTGTAGACAGCGCATTTGAGGAGGATTATTCTGCAGAACAGAACAAGAATATAAGTGATCGTAGACTTAGCTCTATCAAGGATTTTTCGAGTGGAACGGTCCCCAACCTTTCTTCCCATACGGAGGAAAATAATCAGCGAATTTTTCGAGAGTTAATTAGAAAAGTTGATCCCTGCGATGGTGATGATAAGGAATTGCTAGTTGTCTTCCTTATTAAACTTAACTCGATCTTCGAATTGAAATTGGTTCCCGATGAGTATTTTGTAAACTCGATTTTGAGTTGCATTGGAGGAATACTATTGAAGGTTTGGAGTGAAGTTGTTAAATTGAGATTTACTTGGATGGAGAGTTTAGAATATGTGAAATGTTCGTTGTTGCCTCCTAGATTATTAGAGGACTATTGGATTAAATTTGTGTCACGACGATTCCAACTTCCTAAAGAATCTTTGCTGGAGTTTATCTCCAATATTCAAGGAGCTTCACTTGTATTGAACCCTCTATTTTCGGAAGAAAAGTTAATTGACATTATTCTACAAAATATGTCCCCGGCCACCAGACAGCATTTGGTTTTTGCTACGAAACCTCAAAATGTAGCCGAAATGTGTGTCTTGGCTAGGAAAGTGGCTGATTTCGAGATTGCTGAAAGACAGAGGAACTTCAGTGAAAAAAGTAAGCCTGATAATTTAAGTAAACTTAATACTTCTGCGAATCGTTCTTCTTGGCAATCGAAAAGTAACTTACAATGTTGGAAATGTCAGCGTTATGGACATCTTGCTAGAGAGTGTCGATCTTAGTTTTTTACGTGGCTTGTTTGTATATATTTGTTTGGGATATTAGAGTAAGCTACTTATGTATATTGGTATATGAGCTGATTGTGCCACCTTTTGGTTGTAGGAGTTGCTAGAGTGAGTTTCTGTGTACGTGGTCCAGGTTTTGCTTATGAGACGCAAACTAAATTCTAAAACGAGGGTAACTAGAAGTTAGTAAGCGTCCATGGACACGTTTTAAATACAACATGTCAGTCAAGTTAAACTATGTAATGCTATGGAGTAAATCCAAGCATGTTTGTAGAGAAAATATCTGTGTGTTAAACTAGATATTGGTTACAAAAAGCATTTTGTATTATGGCACATATTGAACTAGTATGTTTGAGGTTCCGTTTTCCTGTCTTCGCCTGTTTTTTGTTTCAGTTTACCCTTCCTTAACATTGGCATTACGACGCAGCCTGGAATGTTCGGCAGTCGAGCGCTTGGAGGATCCGGCCGACCCCCGAGTGCCCAGCTGACCGACATAGTGGCTCTAGAACTACAGATTCCTGGAAAGCGGTGGAGCGGGATTGCGTTCCGGCAATCCAACTATGGTATCGTCACCCGGTTCTTCACCTGGAACACCGCAGAGTTGCACTATGGCGACTGAGTCCAGTTGGAGTTGATTTTCAGCGCCTGGATAGTCAACATGGAAGCGAGTGTGGTGATTGTGATTTAGTGGACGATGGAAGATTTGTATTGAAGTTTACCGCTGGAATCTGATAGTGTTGATGTGTCCCTCCCAACGTGGGATTCTTCTACCGGACATTATTTTGAAGTTTAAGGACTGTTTTCTTTTACCCGGAGGGCGCAGGGGGAGTTATTGAACCGAAAGTGCCTTTCTGCGGTTCAGTATGGTATCTTTGTTCTCCTCCCTACTACAGAACATTTCTGAAATATGCCAATGTCCTCTTTTCCGTGTGGCTACCCCTTCCCTTTTCATCCTTTCTGCCGCGCATCTCTACAGCGCATATCCCCTCTACTTGTGAACCTTTATATGCATTGTACTCTTACCGAACATCATCATTCGATCAGCCTAGCAAGTGGAGTTTAGTTACTTAAAAGCGGATTCAAAATTGGAATCCAATTCTAACTCACCATGCAGTTGGGAAGTTAATATGGTGGTCTATGTATAGACAAGTTGATTAAGACCGAGAAGAGGTCGATTTTGAGTTAGTCCAGCTATGTATGGAAGAAGTGATTCCTAAAAGCTTGGACATCTGTGTGAGTGTGGCATTATGTCTGGTACGTTATTTGTTTAGTTATTTCTACAAGCTATGCTTGATTGATTGATCGAGAATCATCTTATGTTATTAATTTATTATTTATTTTAAAATTCAACTTGTTTATATTAAAAGCTTATCTTTTATACAACGCCCCTTTGTTATTATTCAAGTATAGTAGTTGCTCACTATCCTGTAACAAAATCACTCACTGTATGCATTTAGTAATCAGAATCTATATTTGTATGTATGTTCATCAGGGAAAGAAAGATGAATTAATAGCTGCCTTTCATGGGCCCGAGGCAGACTGCTTCCTTACCGATAACATCTTTGAATATCACGATCACATTAATAAATACAGCATTAACAAAACTCGATCCCGGACTAGTGTTACGCTGAGCGTGGTCTGCTTTTCTAACGTCGTAAATGGTAGCAGTAGTGTGGTTTACTTACCCACAAATGGTAGTAGATGCGTGGTTGTGTTCAAATAATAGCACAAATGGTTTTGGGTTTCGTAACCCCCACAAATGGTTAGCAGAGCGTGTTTTGGGTTTCGTAACCCCCACAATGGTGATATATAAGAGGCGACAATTAAACCGTTAATGTGAAATGAAGTATTTCAATAAACCAGAGAGACATTTCTGAACTGTGAAGTGCCATGAACTTGTTGAATAATAAGTACAAAGAACAGTTATTTCAAATTCTATCAAGTAAGATCATAAAAATTAATTGCAACTAGTGATGTTTATTTAAGAGTTCTAGCAAGTAGAATGTCAACCACAAGTAACACTATGATATCATTAAAAAATATGTATTTTACTATGTAGATTAATCATTAAAAAAACTAGTGCTCGCCCACTGGTCGAAATTTGACCATAAATTACACGACACTGCACTTATTATCTCAGTATTATTATTATTATTATTATTATTATTATTATTATTATTATTATTATTATTAGATATTGTTATTTTTAAATTGTATTAGACATTGTTAATTTTAAATCGTACTTTATTATGTTTGACATCGTACTGGATATTTCATCGTAAGTAATGTCACGAGTTATTTCCAAATTATCGACAAATTCATGATGTCACGAAGTGACGAGCGAATTTATCTGAGAATTTTAAAATCAAGAGTGGCATTTTTTGGGACTATTTAACCAAGAAAATTAAGATGTTTACTCACAAATCATTTTTTAAATATAGTTATTTTAAAATATTTATATATTTGATGTAAACGGCGACGTTTGAAAGTAAATGAGAAACGTTTGTTATGCTTCATTTGTTCATCACTGCAACCAGATCATATTATTTATTGCCAATGGATCGTAATATTGTAAGAATGCACCCTAGGGAAGAACAAATGATTATCAAACTGTTTATAACCAACATTATAGGTCATTAATTAATGTATGATGTTCTATGGTGTAAATTATATTTTTCTGGAACGTAACTTCCTGGGAAATAATACGTTTAAGAAAGTGCGAGCAGTGGTTACTTGTTATTGTGGTATAATTAATTACTACGAATGATTTCTATTACATCCCGCAAGCAGTATCTGTTTACATTCATGCACTATATATACAATCTGGTAGCCGTATTCCTTAGAGAGTCAGTCGCTGCAAAATAATGCTCTGACCTATTCAGAATGTTAAAAAGGAGGAGCTAGATTTTAATTAAAATCGAGGTGAAAAAGACTGTGACTGGTTGTAAATGAAGATTCATTGAAATGTGATTGGTCATTGACTCCCATCTGGGGCATGAGTTAAATAGTCATCATAAAATCGGCGGTGGACTAGTGGTTGGCATGACATTTATAAGAAAACAAGTATGGTATGGTTCAATATTCTTCCATGTAGGAGGAGAGCGCCTAAATCGTTGAGGGAAAACAAGCGCTTACAAGACAAGATATTTTGGAAGTGAATTAACTGAAATAGATTTAAACTATCCTCAAGAATATAAAAAAATCCTGTGCATCATACACTAAAAACTTTATGCTTAGTATTATTTTGCTTTGACATTAATTTCATGGATTACATTTTTTCTTTTGTTTTGTTTCTGATATTTCTTCTTCTTTCTGTTTTTGTCGTTGTTTATATGATAAAAATAAAATAATATATAAAATGATATGTAACAGATCTATATAGAGTATTATACAAATATTGTATATTGTAGACGTAAGGATCGAGAAGTATAACGAATAGAGACTTCTAAATAAAGAGAAAATCGGTTGACAAACAGAGGAGAAAACGTTACTTAACTGTTCTGTGTTTACCTATTTATATGTATTAAGAAAAATATGGTCGACCGCGGTGGACTAGTGATTATGCTCCTTGCCTCTGGTCCCATGGGTCGCGGGTTCAAACCCGGCCGGGGTCGATGGATTTTTTTAGGACGGAAAAATCCAAGGAGCAGGTCCTCCGGGAGGGACTTTAAGCCGTGGGTCCCGAGTCTGAAGATTTTCAGGCTCGTAAAAAGTCCTTAAGCCTGAATGAAAAGGCCTCTAAGAAAAATTTACCGAAATTTCCCGTCCTAGTACTACCTTGATTTCCTAAATGTCAGTATGAGGCGGAACGCTGACCACGTACCACTCATAATGACATCTATACGAAAACAAGTGTAACTTAATTAGTATGGTTCAAATTCTTCCTAAATCTCTGTAAAGGGAAAACATAGGGTTACAATACAATACAATACAATACAAGAAAAATAAGAATGAAATAATAAATTTCAGATTTTATAGTATTTTAAGGTCACACCTATGTCAAGATTCAGAACATATAACTGGAAACATCTTGTAGAAACTGAACACATGGCATACCTTTCTTAGAAAGGTGAATTAGAAATTATGAAAAAAGTTTTGGTAGAAGAAAGTTAAGATGTACGATGACGTAGACGAATAAAAAGGAAGAAGAGGGTTAGAAAAAGTTGGAATTAAGAACTGGAGATCAAATAAAAGCAATTCAAGAGAATGAAAGGCAGTCAGAATGTAGGTCAAGATCATGCGTCTCTAAAAGGATGTGAGAATATGAAATTAAGGAGAAAGAAAATTAAAAAAAAACTTTGAACAAGATAACATCGCTGCACTGAATCGGTGGGAAGTAATAATGAATTTTTAAATGCATGTCATAGGCCCAATAAAATAAAATAGAATATTCATGACCTACAATTACTGAAGTTTATACAAACTTAGCTTTACTGTTAAAGAGATAAGTTACGTTAACGAACGGAACTAATAATAACTAAAAGTCTTTAATTCATTTCGGAAAACCTGACAATCTATTAGGTCACTACAAAACTACGTACGTTCCATCAAGTCCCGAATCGTTTCAGCAATTTTCTACTTGAATCAGTAAGTTAAAATGGTAAAGTGACAGTCGGCACTTGATGTCAGCTGGGTTGTCACTCCTACGTGACGCGTCTTTACCCCCAGAACAAGAATATGATACTCAATTCCGTTTGAGGCTGAGTCGACACCAGGGCCATAGTGCCGCAAGAAGGTTTGGGTCAGTTTAAAAACCCTGACCCCACCGGGACTCGAACCCTCGACCTTCCGGCTTGTAGTGTAGTGCCTTAACCACTACGCTATGGCGTACCCATTATTTGAATCAGTATTGTTTTTTATTCAACAACAATCTTTTACGGTTCACGTTATTGGCGTCTCAAATCGAAGCGGAGGGTGCAGAGGCAAGGGAGTTTTGCTGAATGCCAATTTTTTTTTTTTTCATCGCTATAAATCTGTAACTCGGGGTCATTCAGAAATAAGCAATGTTATTATTTTTACGCCGTTAAAAATCCATCGACACCGGCCGTGTTCAAACCTGCGAACTCAGAGCCAACGGTTGGCATAGTAAACATAAAAAATTCCATTGTGTGACAAGTCTAGAATGTCCTGGGTGGCCTACTATCCGGCTGCTGGCCTCATGTCCACATGTTAATCACAGAGATAGACGGTCATCCAGCCAGTGTAGGGATGACATCTGGTCAGCATGTAAGGTCCTCCAGCCGTTATAGCAGGTTTTCTCAAACTGAAGCCGCTACTTATAGTAGCTACCCAAATTCCTCACTATGCTGGGTGGGCACCGGTCCCATACTGGTCGAAATTCCATTAGAAAATGTATTCCCATATGGATACCCGAACAATCTCATGTCTCGTAGCTCTGCGCCAAGGCATCTTGCATTAACCACTCGGCTACGGGGCAGCACTATAATAAACATTAATCCATTAATTAAAAGAAAAAAAATTCAAGTTGAAAATATCTCCCAAAGATAGGACTGTAACAAGAAAGCAAATGTTATGCACCTGTTTGGACTCCGTTACTATTCCTCTTGTTCGATGGGCAAGCTCAAAAGAGTTTAAGCTTATAAAAATCTGATTATGTAAATCATGGTTTTGAGATACACACTGGTGTCCAAAATTAAAGCAACAAACTGAAATTTCTTCTTTATGGGTTTATTTTGCCAGAAAATAGTATAAACAGTGATACAAAAGCATAAACAACCAGAAGAATAAAGGAAGTAAACAACTGCAACAATCGTGCATACCAGTAAAACAAAATGTCCTTTTTTTTCAATATTAGTGAATATCAAACACATCCAGGAAAACAGGTTAGTGTGTTCACTATTGGGTATGACCACCTCTGGCAGTAATACAGGATTCACAAAGGCGTGGCATGCTGCGAACAATGTCATCAATCTCATTTTGAGGCAATAACGCCCATTCGTCTTGCAGAGCAACTCTCAAGGCCTGATGAGCGTTTGGTGGATGTTCACGTGAAGCAACTCGTCTCCCTAGTGCATCCCAGACATGATCTTTAGGATTCAGATCGGGAGAGCGAGCAGGCCAATCCATGCGTTCAATATCTTCAGTTTCCAGGAACTCATCAACCTCTGTGCTCTATGAGGACGAGTATTATCAGTAAGAAGTCTGGGACCACAGCACCGCGAAACAACCGCACATGAGGTCCCAAGATCTCGTCACGACACCTGACACAGTTAAACCTTGTCGATGTACCCGTACAGTTTCATGAAGCGGTGTTCGAGTAGTCAACAGGATTCCTGCCAACACCATTGTTGAGCCACTTCCAAATTGATCTCTTTCCACAATGTTTGAGTCTCGAAATCGTGTTCCAGGTTCTCTCCAGATGCGAATTCATCGAGAATCATTTTCAAGACTAAATCTTGACTCGTCTGTGAAGAGAACATTGGCCCACTATTCGATCGTCCAGTTGGCATGTTGATGACTCCACTCTAGACGGTCTCTTCTCTGAATACGCGTCAGGGGTACACAATACAGCAGGTCTCCGACAATAAAGGCCTCTCTGTCGAAGCCATCTGTACACTACTTGCCTCGATACAACTATTCAAGTGGATGCTGTGAGGTCATGCCCGTTGTCGTGCAGTACTACGGCGGTACCGTCTTGCCCTTGGAGCCAAATAACGTTCCTCTCTTTCCGATGTCACTCTTGGTCGTCCTTGCCCTGGTCTTCGGGATACATTTTCGGACTCTAAAAACTATTGCCACATCTGAGAAGCAACAGAACGATTCACATTAAGCCATCTGACCACATCAGCTTGACTCTATCCTACTTGCATTCTTCCTATGACCCTCCAACGAAGAGAATCTTATAGGCGGCTTCTCTGTGCCTTACTCTACCTGCAGTAAATGTTTACACAGCAAACACTGATCTTGGACTAAGCAATAAACACTACAACTGCAGTGCCCTGTTTGATAGGTGCACTGACATCTTCGTTTTCATGGTTGTAAGATGGCCGGAATGTCATCTTCAATTCAGAACAGGACTGTACTGACATATGTTTACGTTTTATATGAATATATAGTGAATTCGACATAGTAAGGAGAAATACCAGTTTGTTACTTTAATTTTGTACGCTAATGTATATATTCTACATTTAATAACTTAATTGAACTCATTTCTGATAAAATACTTTCAAAACATGAAAAAATCTACAAAGAAAGAAATGCCTACGTTATTCAACGATTTGATATTTTATATAATTTATGTTGGGATTCAAAGCTGAGTGTGAAAATTTAATATCCTATTTCACACTTAAGATTGCTTAACAGCTAAAAGTTCACAAACGGGGCCGTTGACTTTACATTCCTTCTGAAGGAAGCTGTACTAATGATTGTTCATTCATACATCATCATGAACATTTTAGTAGGATCTGTCACCTGTATTAACTCAAAGTGATCTTGATGAATCCATCTACGTCTTGGCCTTCCCAAATCTCTCTTTCCGTTTGGGCCTTCTTCCCCTTTCCATCATCAAGACATGTTGTTTCTAATTTTGTTGATATTTAATTACATCGTTTAATAATTTTGGACTTACAATTTTTTTTCTAATGCCAATATTTCTTTGATGATCTAACATTGTGAATCCAAGACGTGATCTCAAAATTATAAATTCTGCTGCTTCCAATTTATTTTTATCTCTCTGATTCAGGATCCAAACTTCACTTCCGTATTAAGGGCTGGTTTTGAAAAAATAGCCTATTATGTAATCTTAATTTGGCTTCTGTTGACATTGATTTTCCAACATTTCTTTTTATTATACGGTCCCATTTAATTTATTATATTTTCCTAATTGTATATCTATATCTCTTTTATTTTCTGAAATTATGTTTCCAAGATCGATAAAATTACATACTTGTTTTTATTATATGTCCATTTATGTCTATTTTAACCTTTGTATATCTTTACTCAAAATTCCCATTGTTCTAGTTTTTGAAATATACTCAGGATTGTTAAGTTCTGAATATAAAAACAATCGATCCCGGCCAACGAGCAACAATAAACAGGAAATAGTTGCAAAATTGAAGGGAATTGCAAAATAATCAGAAGAAGGGAGGAAATGACTTTAGGTAGTCCCAGTGGAGAACGAAAAAGAGGAAGAAAATGCTATCGGCCGGATTTGAATCCAAGAGTGTAACAGCCTCAAAGTAAAATATACAAAATACAACACAAAATAACAGAATAACGATTTCTAACTTATATTAATAAATATGAATTTCTTGGCGATAATAAACTTGTAATATATTTTATCAATAAAACCCAAATCACCAAACTAGAATACTTAAATATCAGTTACAGTTCACAACTGAACTGATATTCTGTTCATATATTTTAGCCTGTTTTTAGTCATGATAACGATAGCCTCGCTATCTATACGCGTTGATCATTCCATATTTTAGTTTGGTGATTTGGGTTTTATTGATAAAATGTAATACATACATTGACTTAGATGTAACAGTCGGATTTGTCACTGCTTATGCGCCTTAATACATCATGATGTTCAACAAATGTATTTTCCTGCTTTAATTCTTTCCTACATTGTACAGCAGCGTTTCCCAAACTTTCTTCAAATAGAGGCACACGAAACACGTAACTTGGATTCTCGCATCATATTCATTCATCTTACACATTATTCTCAATTAAAAGAAATAAATTTTATTTATTTTAAGTTTATAATGTAAATGTAATTGTAATTTATTGAGAAAATTATTGTAATGAAGTATAAGTGTAGTGATTCACAATTTTGTAAATTGTTGATGTGAGTAACATATGGTTATGATATAAGTTACAATTTAAACATCCCCGTACGGGCAAGGGTCTCCTGTTACAAGGTGGCTTACAATATTAAACATCCCCGTACGGGCATGGGTCTCCTGTTACAAGGTGGCTTACAATATTAAACATCCCCGTACGGGCATGGGTCTCCTGTTACAAGGTGGCTTACAATATTAAACATTCCCGTACGGGCATGGGTCTCCTGTTACAAGGTGGCTTACAATATTAAACATCCCCGTACGGGCATGGGCCTCATGTTACAAGGTGGCTTACAATATTAAACATCCCCGTACGGGCATGGGTCTCCTGTTACAAGGTGGCTTACAATATTAAACATCCCCGTACGGGCATGGGTCTCCTGTTACAAGGTGGCTTACAATATTAAACATCCCCGTACGGACAAGGGTCTCCTGTTACAAGGTGGCTTACAATATTAAACATCCCCGTACGGACAAGGGTCTCCTGTTACAAGGTGGCTTACAATATTAAACATCCCCGTACGGGCATGGGCCTCCTGTTACAAGGTGGCTTACAATATTAAACATCCCCGTACGGACAAGGGTCTCCTGTTACAAGGTGGCTTACAATATTAAACATCCCCGTACGGACAAGGGTCTCCTGTTACAAGGTGGCTTACAATATTAAACATTCCCGTACGGGCATGGGCCTCCTGTTACAAGGTGGCTTACAATATTAAACATCCCCGTACGGACAAGGGTCTCCTGTTACAAGGTGGCTTACAATATTAAACATCCCCGTACGGGCATGGGCCTCCTGTTACAAGGTGGCTTACAATATTAAACATCCCCGTACGGACAAGGGTCTCCTGTTACAAGGTGGCTTACAATATTAAACATCCCCGTACGGACAAGGGTCTCCTGTTACAAGGTGGCTTACAATATTAAACATCCCCGTACGGACAAGGGTCTCCTGTTACAAGGTGGCTTACAATATTAAACATTCCCGTACGGGCATGGGCCTCCTGTTACAAGGTGGCTTACAATATTAAACATCCCCGTACGGGCATGGGTCTCCTGTTACAAGGTGGCTTACAATATTAAACATCCCCGTACGGGCATGGGTCTCCTGTTACAAGGTGGCTTACAATATTAAACATCCCCGTACGGGCATGGGTCTCCTGTTACAAGGTGGCATACAATATTAAACATCCCCGTACGGACAAGGGTCTCCTGTTACAAGGTGGCTTACAATATTAAACATCCCCGTACGGACAAGGGTCTCCTGTTACAAGGTGGCTTACAATATTAAACATCCCCGTACGGGCATGGGTCTCCTGTTACAAGGTGGCTTACAATATTTGTCAATGATAATAATAATGTTGAAAGTTATTCGATTAATGTTATAAATGTTCAATAATTATTCACATAATTTGGCCTAAAAAGAAAGATTAACCTAAAACTAGAGCTAGGTGTGCTTTCGAAATATTTTTTGTGACTGACCAGCTGATAACCACTTCCTCATATAGTCTTCTAAAGTTAAGTCATGGCCTGGTCCTACACTTCACTGTGTTCATTACGGAAAATGCTCCTTCACTTAAATAAGGGATAGAAAAGGAAGGAGAAATTTGACGGGCTTTGTATAAATTTTTGGATATTATTTTGGAAGAAAATTACAAAATTATGTCATATCTCAACAGTTCATTTTGTTCATTACTATTTAATTCTGCTGACTGAAGAACAGTAGAGATCCTGACCCAATCGAATGTTACTACTATTAACTAACGTTTCTCCTACAGGGTATGATTTATTGATGATTTGTGTCATTAATTAAGAATTGGTACACTTCATTTTAATTATATCGTGGAATACCAGCAGCAGAATCACGGCATATCAATGTGCTGAGACACACCGGTTGAAAATGATATATATATATATATATATATATATATATATATATATATATATATATATATATGTTTTCACCCAATATCTGTACTGAATATTGATTTATCTAAGACGACACTCATGATGCCAGAAAAATACTCATTCAGAGAACATAGATAAATTAACTTGGATTTCAAGTGCTAAAGAAATAATACTCTTTACCTGTAAGGCTACGTTGTTTCTAAATACCTATTTTCACCAAAACTTTCATAAATCCATTAAGGGAAAACAATGTCAATTCTTGCATGGGAATCGAAGTTAAATAACTAATAAAGTCGAGGAGACGGATCTTTTAGGTAAATATTCCATAATTTTATACTTTAATTTTGAATAATACATTAACGGAACATATCATGAATCTTATAAAAGTATGATTCTACAAGAAATATATTAAATATATTAATAAGTAATCTTCCAGTGCCCATGAGTGTAGTTTATATTTCCGATCGGATCGCTGGAATTTTCATTTAAATCAATCCGTTCTACCGCACTATTTCCAATCAGCCCTATCATTCATCTTTCCTGGAAGAGGGATATGATGTCATTAATCTATCTAAATGTAAAAATACGTTTTATCGGGTAAAATTATAGCTCGTCACACTGAAAGGAAAGGTTACAGTGAATAAATGTACGATCTTTTCAAAATATTTAAAATTCAATTATTTTTTTATGTTCCTCCCACATATATCCATAAGAAAAAATTCAGAACAAGATATAATACTGGCCCACTATATTGTGTAACGGTTAGAGAGGCTGAATATAATTCCAAAGGATCCGAGCTCGATTATCGGTTGTATTGTTGGTTGGTGTTTAATTGTTCATCCAACACTTAAGTCATTAGCAGGTTGTACTGTTCTCATTTTAATTGACTACAGGGTTTATAATATGGTTCTCTCAGTCACATCGTATCTCACCAGATCCTCGGGGTTCCGAATTCGATCCCTGTCTGAAAAATAGCATTTTGATTTGAGTATGTAATTTGGATCAATGTTTATTAAGTCAAGTGAAAAGAAGTGAATATCTACTTTAAACGAGAATATGTTAATAAATATATAATTCAGGTTGATAGATTGCATCAAGATGACCACAAGAAAATTTTAATATTACCTGACAATCTTGTAAGTATATACATAAGAAATCAGCAGATCGTAGCTGAAAATATTTACTTTTTATTAAAACAAAGTATAAGTCTAGTACATTTTAAATTACATTGCACAGTAATGGGGAAGAATTATTAATGCAATTGAAAAACGACATCATAATTAATAACAATATTTAAATTTAATATGTTTTGCGGATCATTAAAGACATACTACAACTATAAATATCCATTAAAATGTTAACATTTTAAAATTCGCACCTGATATATCAGACGTTTTCAACTGAAACTTCTGTTTAGAAAACTTCATCAAATATTAAAAAATTAGGCCTTTCAAAAGTAAATGTTTCATCATCTGTATTTAAATGGTACCTGAGGTTTTCGTAGACTTTTTAAAGAAGGTTCAGGTCGTTGCGTGTGCTCTACTTCAACATGTTTGTGTTCTTTTCTTTCTTTGAAGATTCCAATGTCTTCAAGCATGTTAATATTTTCTTTGTACAAGATAGACGTATTATCGATCATGTTGAAATGTGACCTGTTTCTGTTATGTGCTTATCAAAGCTTGATTTTCCCTTCCTGTTAACAAATTCCGTAAAAGTTTCATTGAATCTGGTGTTAAATTTCCGATATAAAACTTGTCACAATTATCACACTTGAGTGTACAGACTCCTTTATTTTCATATTTATTGTTTTTGTATTTTGTTATAACTATTATTACTTAGTTAACTGTTGGTTTTAAATGTTATTTTTATATGTTTTATCGAGTTTTTGCTGATATAGCCAGTTATAACATTTAGTGTATTGTATAACTAAATGAAACAAATTAATCCTTTACATTATTTTCTCTTTACAGTTTTGTTAAATGTATTATTATTTTGTTTTCTAAGTAGTGTTGATTTTTTCGTGTTTAAGGGGACACGTAAGCAGAAATGCACATATATCATTAATGGCCTGGCACAGCTACACGTTTTGTCATAGAGGGATGATTAATATTAGATATTCGATAGTAGAATATTAAAGGTATAAGCAATTACATTAGTATGGGCACGTACAGCGAATGCAAGAACATAGGTTACCCAGGGAAGCATTGGAATGATGTACACCTGGAAGACGAAGGAAAGGAAGATCTCGAAACTCGTGGATGCAAGAAATAAGAACGGGAATAAGAACAAGAGAACTGGAGGACATTGAGCGGATGGATAGAGACAAGTGGAGAAGAAAAATAAAACTATAGGCAGAGAAGTATGTGTAAATATTAAAAATCTGTATATATATATATATATATATATATATATAGCCTATATATAAGTAAATTGTTATTATTATTATTATTATTATTATTATTATTAATAATAATACTAAGTAGCCTGCCTTAACTATGCGATCAAGAATTAAAAATCTTCTGACGACAGTAATGCCTCTATATGGTGTAGAAGGCGTTAACAGGTAAACTGTATACAAATGGAGAGTATAAATTAGGTTACATGTATTCCCGATTGAAATTCCACAGAATTATTGTATATTATTGGGCTTGTTAGAGACCGAGGGCCCATTCATTGAAAATATAATCATTAATGTGTAAAGGTCCACTATAAAAATTATGCCAAAAATCTTTTAGAACATATTTATAATTTGAGACTTCAAATGTTGTACTAATAATATTTTTTTGAAAAAATTGTAAATAAATTGTTTTTAGTTATGCCGTTGACTATGTTAAATTTTATATAATATGTGATGTTGCCATTTCTATTTCCCTGTGTAATATTTGTCTCTTACAAAATACGAGACAGTAGAAGTTAGCTATCAAGCGTCACATAGAAAATAATTTTCTATGAACTCGACGGACGTCCCCTGTTCTCCACGGCTGCATTGGATCAATAAAGAGGAACCCGTGTAGGCACCGCATCGTTCTGCCGCGGCATGAATTCCTGGGTTCGGTAAAACATCACTTGCTTTCTTTTGGAATTCTAAGAATTTCATCAACTTCGTTCAATAATCCAGTTGTTAACATAATTCTACAGAAAATGCCATTGAAATATTTGATTTAACCGCTCTTTCGTTAAGACATTTTAATGTATCCATTCTCATATATTTTAACGTATCAAAACTCTTTTCACATATCAAATATACTCTGAATTCAGTTAGGACCAGTTACAATTTGTTTTATCATTTGCGCTCTTGATGAGGGAGCTTTAGAAATTTGCTAATCTGCAGACAGTATCAAAGAGAACGCTTTCATTTGTTTTATATGCTTAATTACACTTCCAACGTTGTTGAAAACTTGAGATTTCAACTAGAATCTAATCTAAATCGGAAAACCTAAATAAAACAAACATCTAACAAGATCTTTTCTATAATTCATTACCTAAAGCGTCTTAGGAATATTCTTCCTACAGCTCTTAAAATAATTTTAGTCCAAATCTTAGTGATGCTGCATTTTGACTAATGAGACTTTCTTCTAACCGACATTAACGATGGAGAATCTGACAAATTCCAACGTGTTCATAATATTTGTATCAAAATATCCGAACATATGATCACATTTCTCAATTTTTCCACGAACTGTCATGGCTCCGTCTGAAAGACAGAAGAAAATTACACTGTCTAGTTTTTTAAATTTAAGATTGTACATACTTCGACTCCAAATTATTTAGCTTCTCGTCTCCAAAATCTTTCCTCAAACCATAATTGAAACACACGATCCCACCGTAAACTTAATATACCACAACATAGGATACATCATCACTCCACATCATGTACTGTCTCTATTCTCCTAACTAGAATTCACTATCACAGGAAACTAGGTATAATTATTATAACAAATCTAAATTTAAATTTTTTTAAATTTAGTTTTCAAATTGCCTTCATGTGCAATTTGCATAGAAATAAGGAACAGACTTCAAATAATGTTTTCTTCCAAACTACAAAAGTATATAGGAAAACAATTCCAACGTTCCTGGAAAGAGATGAGTTCAAATTTCACTATTTTATGCATTCCATATCAGTACCTGTGTTACACGAGAAATATCGAAACGGGGGCTCATTTATTGTCACACACGAATCAGCTGGTCACTGGTTATCGAATTCACAGCTTCAACATTTCGATGTCGCAGATTTTCAAGAGTGTCAAGCATAGGGAGCTACAAACACGGTCTTTTACGTATCCCTACAGATAAAAATCACATGGGGTTAGGTCTGGCGACCTGGGACGTCAACGGCGATGAAGTTGATCTTCTGCTCCTCCTCTTCCAATCCTACGTCCTGTTGTGTCGTAATTTTAATACAATTAATCAACATGGCAATCAACAGCGCCAACATGGCCGTGATCGGTACTTGGAACGTTTCACTTTCTAGGAAATTTGGAATTGTGTTTCTTTTTTTTTGTAGTTTGGAAGATATAAATGTTTAAAGTCTGTTCCTTATTTTTGAATGGTCCTGTACTGCTACTGCTATTGTAAATATCAATAAATGCCACAGTAAAATTCCATTGATGTATTAGTCACAATATAATATACAATTTAAAAATTAAGTTGCTTTTATGCAGTCTCCACAATTGGAAAAACATTAAAAACACTGTAAGGCCTTTCGAGATAGTCCCAATCACAGCAGAAGATGTTTTGCTACTGACCAACTACTGACTGATCTGTATTGATCTTGTAGATAAGATAGTGCGTACTGGATGCATTCTTGTTTAAAATCATGTTATCATACTAGTAAAATTGATGGTGATTTTCCGTTGAGGTATTAGTTCACAGTAATATAATGTACGGTTAAAAACTATAATATAGTTACCTTGTAGGTCCGTCTCCCCAGCTTAAGTTCTTTTAAAACTCTGTAGGCCTTTCGGGACTAGTCCCATCATCAGCAAAATGCATTAGGTCCGTTCTTGTTGACCCTTGTTGAAGCACTGACTTGGTTGTGAGAATTTTGTACAGAGGATTGTGTGACTGGATGTGTATTCATTGAGAATCAGTTTGATGTTGATTTCTCTTAGGACTGCGATTTCCTCCAGTATATTTATTCTGGTTGGAATGTTTTCTCTATGTACTATTGTGAGGGTGTTATCGATGTTATGCATATGGTATCCAGCTTGAATTACATGTTTTGCGTAACTTGATTTTCCTCCATTGTAAATGAAAACTCTGAAATGTTCCTTGAATCTAATGTTGAAGCTTCTGTTAGTCTTCCCAATGTAGAATTTATTGCAGTCTGTACATGATAATTTATAGATGCCTTTATTGTCGAATTCATCTATTTCTTCGATGTTGTTGTTTATTAAATTGTTTAATTTGTTGTCAGTTCTGTAGGATATATTAATATTCTTATCGAGCTTTTTTAGTGTGTTGGCCAATTTTAATGTTTCTTTACCAGTGTACGCGAGAGTTATCCATTTCTTGTTGTTGTAATTGGATTCTATTTCAAGTTTGGTTATGTTGGTAATGTTGTTTTTTCTTAATAATAAATAGAATTATAAACAAACAAAAAAGAAAAAACAACATTACCAACATAACCAAACTTGAAATATAATCCAATGACAACAACAAGAAATGGATAACCCTCACGTACACTGGTAAAGAAACATTAAAATTGGCCAACACACTAAAAAAGCTCGATAAGAATATTAATATATCCTACAGAACTGACAACAAACTAAACAATTTAATAAACAACAACATCGAAGAAATAGATGAATTCGACAATAAATGCATCTACAAATTATCATGTACAGACTGCAATAAATTCTACATTGAGAAGACTAACAGAAGCTTCAACATTAGATTCAAGGAACATTTCAGAGATTTCATTTACAATGGAGGAAGATCAAGTTACGCAAAACATGTAATTCAAGCTGGACACCATATGCATAACATCGATAACACCCTCACAATAGTACATAGAGAAAACATTCCAACGAGAATAAATATACTGGAGGAAATCGCAATCCTAAGAGAAATCAACAACAACCTGATTCTCAATGAATACACACCTAATCCACACAATCCTCTACACAAAATTCTCACAACCAAGTCAGTGCTTCAACAAGGGTCAACAAGAACGGACCTAATGCATTTTGCTGATGACGGGACTAGTCCCGAAAGGCCTACAGAGTTTTAAAAGAACTTAAGCTGAGGAGACGGACCTACAAGGTAACTATATTATAGTTTTTAACCGTACATTATATTATCATGTTATCATGTTGTTGTAGATTTTCTTTAAAATCTCCAACACCTCCAGTATGTTTATCTTTACTGAGCTCTAATGTAGTACTGAGAGAGTTTCGTCTCTATCTTGAGTATCAAGTTCTTCTTTGATTATGTGTTTGGCGTAACCTGATTTACTTTATTCGTATTCAAAATCTTTAAAAATATTATTTAAATCTAATTTTAAAACTTCGCCTAGTTATTCCTATTCAAATTTATTACAATCTTCCCACATGAGTTTATATACTCATTTGTTGTTAAAATTATTTTTGTTTTTATTGCTATTGTTAATTATGTTGTTCATGGTCTTGTTAAAATATTGAGCAGAATCTTGGTGTCTATTAATGTGTGATGAACTTAAAACTGTAACATAAGAAAGGAAGATATTACGAAGTATTTATGGACCTAAGTATGAAAATGGAGAGTGGAAATTAATACCAATTAAGAACTCTAAAAATTGTAAAGAAGTCCTCAAATTATGGAAATACTTAAAAGTACAAGACTTAGATGGACGGGACATGAGGAAATAAGTGAGGAGGCATCAATACTACAAAAAAATAAACAAAGGTGGAAGAAGATACGTGAGAAGACCGAGAAAGAAATGGTTGAAGAACATAGAGAATTATATGAGAGAGTTGTGAATAAGAGGATGGTGGAGAAAGTGAAAGACGCAAGATAGAAGAGATAGCACGACAAGCTTTTGGCTCTACGTGGACCGTAACGCCAAAGAGATAGTGGGACGCATCAGTTAATATTTTGTTTCTTATCACTTAGAAGGAAGTGTAAACCAGTTCTTGATTTTGTTAATATATTATTTTTGGAGTTCAGTTATTTTGCGTATATATTTGTATTGTGAACCTGTAATATGTAATTTATATTATTTGTAGTTGCATATTTGTCCTAGTGAGTGGAAGGCAAGGCCTTATGACCAGGGCGCGGGGTTTTAGTAAGTAATCAATGAAGTTAAGATTGCATGGAATATAAGGAGGGGTGTCGTACCTGTGACCTTGCAGTGTTCACTATAAACAAAATGATGTTCGGTGGAAGGCATTACACCCTGCTTCAAAAAACAGTTATACCAGGTTAAGACATTATAGAAGGAAGCCAACAATCGTATGTTTTGTTATATATAGTGTGCTATAAAACTACTTCATTTTGAATAAGGGTTTAAAGTTCAGAAATATTTTCTTATACATCATGATTGCAATTATTGCAATGAACAATAATAAAATTAATAAATTCCATGGCGCGACAAGCCTAGCATGCCCTTAGCCTAACAGCCGGCTGCTTGTCTCACATCCACATGTGTCAATCACAGAGGTAGACGATCATCTAGCCTATGTAGGAGTGACATGTGGTCAGCATGTCCAGTCCTCCAGCCATTATAGCTGGTTTCTCAACCTGGAACAGCTACTTATTGTAGCTACTCAAATGCCTCACTATACTCGGTGGGCACCGGTCCCACATTGGCCGAAATACCATAAGGAAATGTCTTCCCAAATGGAGACACAAACCAGCGCAAGTCCCGTAGGTGTGCGCCAAGGCTTCCTGCGTTAACCACTCGGTGCTGGACAAATGTACAATAATACACTTCCGAAATGCATGAAAGTAAATCTCACGCGATTAGCACGTAGATAATTTTTATATTTTGAAAAACTAAGTTCCACGTTACACGACGTAATAGGATCAAATAAAAAATTCGAAGTATCAGGGTTGCTTGAAATTTTCCTGACTGAGCAATACATCCCTCATTTTGCACATTTCTGCGTACCCAGTATTCTTCTTTAAAATACTTCTAAGTTTATTTGCTACTCTTTCTTCAACAGTTCCCACTTGTACTTCACTCAGTGTTTCTGAAACTTGTTCCATTGTCTCGAGAGCTTCCGGCATTGTTAGTTTAGATTATTGTAAATTTTGTATTGCAGTTGCAACCTTACTGAAATTATTTGGAATATAAGGAAGGTCTTCAAACAAAGCTGGTGAAATTATTTACTTCACTGCACGTACAGCGAGATTTTTTTGTATCATCAAATACATTAATTATGCTTCAATTTTGTCGTAATAGAATAGAATAGAATAGAATAGATTTATTTAGCCTGGTGTAGTAAAGGCCATGTGGCCTTCTCTTCCACTCATCAGAACAAACATATGTTACATATGAATCCAAAAAAAATCACAATAATAGTCATATTAAACAGGACCAACATATGTTACATATGAATACAAAAACAAATTACAGTAGTAGTCATATTGAACAATTAATTATCAGTCATATTGAATAATAATGAAAATAATGTCTAATAATACAATGAAACTAAATACAATTAAAATTAAATTAATGATACAATGAATAAAAAAGGAATAACAGCTCGAATCTACTATACATAAAAAGAAAAGAAAAAAATACAAAGAAAGTAATAAACTACAATGAATTAATCTACGCTTTTTATACAAGGCATTAGATAAATATATTAACAAATCCTAAGTCTATTTTCATTAAAAAATGCAAAAACGCATTATTAATTCTTAAAAAGTAATATTAGTGAGTTGTTTCTGTTAGTAACTTTATTTTCAATTTGTTTCTGGAAGATGGTAAAGTTTGGCAGTCTCTGACGTAGGGTGGGAGTGAAATCCATGTTCTAGCAAGAGAAACTGTAAAATATTTCGAATAATAGGTAGTATGATGAGGAGGGCTATAAAGGACACTGTGCTCAAGGGATCGGGTATCTAAGTTATGTGTATCAGAGAGTTTAGTGAAGCGGTGTGATAAATAATGAGGTAATGATGTGCGTAATATGTTATAGAGAAGGCATAGGGAATGGATGGTTCTACGATCTTGAAGGCGAAGCCATGGCAATTGTTCCAGGGATGGTGTAACGTGATCAAATCTACGTATACCACAAATAAAACGTATGCAAGAATTATGAACAGGTTGAAGTCTTTGGGTAAGAACAGTATTTAGATCAGTAAAAAGAGTATCACAATAATCAAAATGGGGCATTGCAAGTGTTTCTACTAACATTTTTCTTAGAGCAAACAGTAAACAATTTCTTATACGATTTAATGAGTGTATTATTGAGAAGATAGTTTTGCAAATGTTATTTATTTGTTTATTCCTAATTAAATGTTTATCCATAAACACTCCTAGATTTTTTACTGTCTCACTATAAGGGATCTGAACCCCATTAAGTGACACATGTAATACTGCATTTGTGTTAATTGAGGATAATATTCTCTGTTGGCCCATAATGATTGCTTGTGTCTTTCTAGGATTTAATTGAAGTCCATATTTCTCTGTCCACGCCGTTAGCGAGTCAAGGTCCTCATTAATTTTGGTTACCGCGTCATTTAAAGAATATTTGTCTGAGTGAAGGTAGATTTGCATGTCGTCCGCAAATAAATGATGTTTGCAATGTTTTAGGGAGTCAGATATGTCGTTTATATAGATTGAAAAAAGCAATGGGATGAGCACCGAGCCCTGTGGAACTCCAGCTTTACGGTAGGTCCAAGAAAGAGCGTAATGTAGAATTTCCTACAACATATTGCTGGCGCTCACGAAGGTAGGAGTTGAACCATTGCGTGACACTCTCAGAAAGTGAGACTGGGCATAATATAGTGCGGTCTATAGCTATGTTCCCTATCGAGTTACAATTGGTTGTGAAGGCAGGAGAATCCCAGGTGCCATTTATTTAAATATTTCAATTCTTGATGGTCCCTTGAGAAAACAAATATCAAGTTATTTATAAATGTATCAACATCCGGAAAACAGTCTATAATTCGTTTCTCAACTCGGTGGAAACCTTGTCCTAGACATGTTAACGTATTAATTTTGGATATGATTGCTGTATTGTTGTAGCAGCTGTTTTTATATATGCAGCCCCATCCCTAACAAATAACAAGATATTTTCTTTCTTAAAATGGCAGGCCACAGGCGAGACAATGAATCATTAAACAAGCGAGTAATTGGAGAGTGGTTGACCTCCTCCATCTCTTTGGATGTTAACAGAAATGTTTAAGCTGGATAATCAAGCCCTTAGGGTACCTACAATAACAGTAGCGATTGACCTATAGGCGGCACCTATTGTTTCGTCTATAAATACAAAAATCGATTTATTTTCATCTTTTTTGTAATTTAGGCATTTTTCATAGGTTGTTGATAGATATGTTTTTCGTAATTGTGTTTCGGAAGGCTATTTTCTGTTAGTATTTGCTTACGAAAGCTACGAAACAAGGATGCTGTATTTATTTTAAAGGAATATAGGCTCTTATTAATACATGACACAAATCATCAAAAAAATCTGATCTGTAGTCTGGGTCTGCGGAGGTTGAAGTTACAACTTCTCTTTTATTTTTTTTAATAATGCAACATTTTTCTTGTGTTTTCTTGAATTACAGTGTTGTTTAACATGATGTTTAAAACTTCCTTTGAGCTCTATGTGACATACCATACATTTGATGGTTTCGCCATTTGTGCCAAATTTCTCTACAAACGATGCTAATTGTGAAGATGATGATTTTGAGGTATTACTCTATTTTACTTTAGGCATATTTCCACAGTTCTTTACTAGTCTGTGTGAAGCGAATAAATGAAACAGTCGCTACGAAACACTCTGTTGTAGAGGAAGTGTTCTGCGCAGTACATAAAGCGTGTGGAAGGTAATACGAAGTATCTGTTTACTTACTCATGGAATTAAATATCAATAAAACTAAATATATGGTCACACGTAGAAATACATTATACGAGTATAATGGAACTGGACAGCTAATGACAAATGAGGGAAATTTTGAGGAAGTGGCTGATTTCAAATACCTAGGAACAATAATCACAAATAGGAATGAGATGCACAAAGAAATTAAACTTAAGTTCAATTCTGGAAATGCGTGCTATTATGCATTGCAGAGACTCTTGATGTCCCAATTCCTTTCTAAAAACGTTAAACTGAAAATATATAAAAATATTATTCTACCAATTATATTATATGGGTGCGAAACATGGACTATTACTTTAAGGGAGGAAAGGAGATTACAAGTATTTGAGAATAAAGTATTTAGGAAAACTTTGGACCAAAGGGAGATGAACAAACAGGTGAATGGAGAAGACTACTTAACAATGAACTACGTGGTCTTTATAGGAAGCCAGATATAATAAGACCAGTTAAGTCTCGTAGACTGCGATGGGCAGGACATGTTGCACGTATGGGGAATGGGAGACTTACATGAAGCTTCTTTTAGGAAAGCCAGAGGGATATGTTGGTAGACCAATAAATAGGTGGGAGAATAACATTAACTATGATTTGAGGGAAGTAGATTATACAGGGAATGATTGGAAAGCATTAGCTCAGGATAGGGATGTATGGAGAGCTTATGTCCGCGTCGCCATGAATCTACGTGTTCGATAGTGCCTGTGAGTAAGTAAGTAAGCAAGTGTATGGATTTCTATTTTAATATTTATCTGTTCCTAGTCTCCATTTCTCTATGTCGAGCATCGTCCTCTTGAAGTCCGTGTGCAAAAAAAAAGAAAAAAAAAGAAATTCCCTGATATAACCATACCACGATCTTCTTAGTCTGTCAAACTTCCTCTAGTACGGTGCTGTCTATTGAAATATTCTCTTTGACCAACTTTCTACCTAAATCCTCTCCAAGTGTCCAAACTGTTTAAATTTTGTTTCTATCCTATCTTTCACAGTCTCATCTACATGCATTTTCCTCCTTATTTCTTCATTTATACTCCTTTCTAGTCTATATACCCTTTAACTTCATAAATAACCCGTTTCTATTGCTACAATTCTTGTTTCACTACTCACTTACTTACTCACTGGCACTATCGAACCCGTAGGTTCATGGCCGCGCGGACATAAGCTCTCCATACATCCCTATCCTGAGCTAATGCTTTCCAATCATTCCCTGTATAATCTACTTCCCTCAAATCAAAGTAAATGTTGTTCTCCCACCTCATTCTTGGTCTACCAACTGGGCGTTTTCCCTCTGGCTTTCCTACAAGAAGCTTCCATGCACGTCTTTCATTCCCCATACGTGCAACATGTCCTGCCCATCGCAGTCTACGAGACTTAACTGTTCTTATTATATCTGGCTTCCTATAAAGACCATGTAGTTCATTGTTATGTAGTCTTCTCCATCCACTTTCTTGTTTCACTATCAGTGTTCAATGCCCATACTGCTCAACTATAGCATAGTATAGCCTCAACTAATGCTCTGCCTGTATGCTTCTTAGTCTCTGAAGATATTATTATCCCACCATATGAAATTTAACTATCCTATTGATTTCTAGCTGATTGATACGCAATTTCACAAATGCTGTTTAAATACCATTTCTAGAAACTGTAGCGCCTGAATATTTAAATGGATTGACCTGTTTAATAGGCTGACCGTCATGAATGAACATTTCATAATCGTTATTGGAATTAGGAACAAAATATTCTGTTTTAAGGATATTCACATGCATGCAACATATATTTGATATTGTTTATCAACCCCCAAACATAAATTCTACATCAAATGGATGTCGAGCAAAAACTACTTGTTCATCTGTAAAACTTAAAACAAATAAATAATCAATATGCATCGGCATACCCAATCCTCTACAACGTCTATTCCATCGAGATAATACCTGCCATTGCCGGTATCAATCCCTGATGAGAAGAGAGTAGAGGGAGGAGTAAAAACCTCATAAAATAAATTGGGGTTCAGCTGGCTCCGTCTGATAGTATCCTGTCATGGCTCCTTGCCGTGATGAAGGTGAAGACCTAAACGGTAGAATCGGCCAAGTTGAACTCAAACTATATGGCGAACTAGCGTAAGGGGCAACCCACTCTCGGGGATAAAGGAAAGACTCGCTGCCATGCCAGATGAGGTACGAGAGTCCACAAGGACAACGGATCCGGTCCTCCAGGTTGTGGTCACGGCTCTCCACTACCTGTCAAAAATGTATATTGGTAAAAATCCTAGCCAATATATACTTGAATAAATAAAAACATTCCTCAACTTAAGCGCGTATCAAATCGACATTGGAAGGGGAAAGGCTTGGATTTACACGTTTATGGTTCGTAAATGTGATTGTAGGCCTCGCAACAGAGTTGTTGCTAATTTAATGCAAGTTATTATTTAGTTAT
Organism: Diploptera punctata; assembly: GCA_030220185.1. Taxonomy (NCBI): domain Eukaryota; kingdom Metazoa; phylum Arthropoda; class Insecta; order Blattodea; family Blaberidae; genus Diploptera; species Diploptera punctata. The sequence continues at coordinate 42,178 of JASPKZ010001577.1, read as the reverse complement.
TTACGTTACAAGGTTTGATGATGAAAGGGTTATTTTATGGATGATTTGAGGTACGCTGAGGTCGGAGTGTCCAACTGAAATGTAAAGCATTTTCAATTATTGTAACGTATTTTGACGCGTTATAATAACGACGTATCAATTTCGCTGGCGAAGGCAGGAATAGTGGTCTCGTATTGGAAGAAAAAGATTTGCGAGTCTCTGACTCTCGAGTCGAAAGACCCTCGCGGACCATCGAATGTCTGGACCCTAATTCCAGAGATCCCTACGCACCTCTTCATTTGTTTTTGGGAAAGATCGTTGACTAGAAACTACCATGTTTCGAAGTGTCTCGACTGACCAAGTGCCTAGAAAGTTCCTCCCCGTTTATATACTTGTGTTGAAGACGGAAGAGAGTCAGTCAGTTGTAAATTGGCAGCGATATATATATATATATATATATATATATATAGAGAGAGAGAGAGAGAGAGAGAGAGAGAGAGAGAGAGAGAGAGAAGGAGGAAGGGAGAGCTGCAGCCAGTGGGCTCATTAGAGATAAACATTTTTAAAAAATGTTACTGTAAATTGTGAATGAACTTTACTGATAGTTTCTATAATTGAACAAAGGTATTGTGGAATTTTATGCGATAATCAGTGTAATTAAGATAATTATTTATGACGTAAACTACGTGAAGACGAACTCCCGCCCAGCCATATATTGACAGTATTTTTATGATAGAATTCAACGAATTTAAATTTAAACATATATAAACATAACAGCTACTTAATTATCCAATAGCCATAAAAAAGACACTCCTGATATAAAACACAATAACAATATTAAGTACAGTAAAATTATTTTAAGGTAAAATACGAATGAAACCAAGAGTTCCATATCCTAAACTGTGGTAGACAGGAAATACAGGACGACTGTGGAATGAAAGAGGAATGCGGAAACTTTTGAAGGAAAACGAGGAGGAAATTACGCAGGTGGTAGTTCAAGAAAGAGGTCCAAGTAGTGGTCTACCTAGTAGGTCCGCATGTGGGACATGGGTCCTCAGTAAAGGGAGTTTCGTAACAAAATTAATTTAGTTAGGTTACATCTCTAGAGATGTGAGTGACATTCAGTAGGCAACTAACATATTACCCGAATGGGGAAGGCCGGTTAAAATTTGCCCACAGCACTAATTAAGTCTTGAGTTATTTTATGAGCTCGAAAATCTTCAGAATCGAGCCCACTGCTTAAAGTCCCTCCCGGAAGACCTGTCCCTTTGATTTTGTTATCAAAAAATCCGTCAACGCCGGCCGGGTTCTAAAACGTGACCTTCGGCACTAGATGCAAAGAAAGAGACAAGGAAATAATATCAATCACGATTGAAGGGAGATGAATTATACAGACTATTTAACTCATAAACCGATAATTTTGCCTTTTCCTGTTGATAAAATTGCCTCTTTCTGTTCGTAATGAGAGATATGTCAGCAAATTAACTTCTTTGACAAGGATATCTGTTCAACAATGTACGATCGGTGTGGTACAGCAAGAAATGCCAAAAGAAAACAATTTCAAACAATCGCAAAAAAAGGAAGAAAAGTTCTCATGCTCTAAAAAATGTTAAATGTTGTTTAATGAATCTGCATTTTTTAATTGTTATTTCTCATAAAATTGTATGTTATTGATTTTTCACAAGCCCAAAGTGTAAAGATATGCTATTTATAACTATACAGCCGGCTTACAAATCGCCCGGAAGTAAGATCGGAATATACAGCCTCACATTTGTCAAATAATAAATATTATGATTATTTTTAGCTTCTGACGTTTCATTATTTGCTAAATAGTCACTCCAAATCCAACGTGAGATTGAGTTTTCATTAGACAAAATCATTCGCGACTTTGTCGCTCGTGATTTTTGCAGTAAATCACAACCTCTTGTTATATTCCTTTAATAATTAATGATTAATAATTAATCAATAGTGATGTATGGAGAGATTGCATCAGCACACCCACGAATCTATGGCTTGGAGATTGACAGTGGTGATTTCATGTACTAAATATGACCGTGTGCTAACATACTCTTTGCTGCAGAAAGTAAAGTTTTGAGTAAACAACCATTTGCCGAATTGCATATAATAAAACAAATTACAGCTGATTCAATAACTAGTGCCAATTGATAAATTAATTACTAATTATATCATATATACATATTTACCATAGTTTAATCTCTCCGTTTATAGGTAATTTTAGATGTTCCACATCACTCGAGCTTACAGTGACACGATGTCTGGAGAGGATTTCCACTCTAGCTCACACACGAATATTTTTACTACACAATGATATGGAAGGCCTCGCAGGGGAAGACTAATGATCAGTCCAATTCTAAGGCCGTCATCAGCGCAAAACGAAAATTGGAGATAAGACACGCTATTAAGTCATTCATTCATAGTAAACAAAGCGAATATCATAAGGACGATTGTGATGATCAGATGATGTTCGGAACTACTTGCACCTTAACGTTTCCCGATATTTGTTGTTACAGGTGAAGAAAATCTTACTCAGCTAACTATTTTCTATCGGGAATCGAACCAGAGCCCGCTGCGTACGAGCAACGACAAGCTGTGGACAGAAAATAAACCGTTATCAAATCTCTTAAAAATTAATTAAGTAACATGAAAATAGTTTAATATTGTAGCAGTTAGTCTTAGAAGGAAATTATACTTTCATGAAATAAACTTATTACTCGTATTCATGCCTTTTCAATTTTATTGATTACCTTCAACTTGTTTACTCCTAGAATTATTAATAACGTTTTCAGCAGTTTCGTCATTTCTCGATGACCGTTGCGTTAGTTTTAGTCAATATTACAATTCACGGTAATAAAATATTTCATTTTCCTGCGTTTATAAAACCGATATGAAATTAAATAATTCACATTGAATTTAACGTACTTTATTACCTCTATAAAAGGATATCATCTTACAAACTCAATTTAAATATCTTGGATATTATCTCTATCTGGGATAAAAAGGATATCCCTGAAAAATTACTAGTTATAATAAAAGTTTGCGAATTATTAATCTAGTTATGAAACCATCCCTTATACAAAAAAGACACCACATTACGTTTCGTTTATATAACACTTTGGCTAGACCAGTGTTGACCTATGATAGTGAAGCATGTACACTAAAAAGACAACATGAAAACAGAATAAAGGCTTGTGAAATGAGATTCATGAGCAGAACAGCGGGTTACACCAGATAGGATCGGAAAAGGAACACCGATATCTCAAAAGAATTGAAGACACAATAGTGAAACACAGAACAAACTAGAAATAACACTTGGCAAAGATGACTGAGAATAGAATACCAAGAGCAGCATACAGCTATTCACCACGAGGAAGAAGAAGTTCGGGAAGACTAAAGAAAAGATGGAAAGAGCAGCAATTTCTAGCCGGAACAGGCTAGTAAATAAACCTAAACCGTGAAGAAGAAGAAGAAGAAGAAGAAGAAGGAAGAATACGCCAATTTTGAATATATTGAACAGTACCAACTATATTTAAACACTATCTTGAAAGAATGAGTTCAAATCGGATCCCCAAAGCTGTTTATAATTATATAACAAGAGGGCGAAGATCTCTGGACCGTCCTATGAAACGCTGGAGGGAAAAGTTTCTATACGATCGTAACAGGCCTTGGCCTAATACTTGGAAGGAAGAAGAAGATCTTACAAACTGTAGACTAATTACTATAGCTCCGGTTTATGTATAGTGTCTTTTTTTTGTGATTGTCAGAAGATTCAAATATTCACACATAATAGTCATCTGTCAAATATTATGGGTAGATTTGCGCCAGCCTTTTTGTACTTAAATGCTTGTTTTCTACTAACGCACATATTTATAGGCTCTAATAATGTTTTTATGTTTTTGATATTTTAATTTAGGTTTTGTTTTGCAGGAATTAGAAGTAATTGTTTGTTCCACTGCAGATATTTTAAATTATATCCTTGCAGATTATATTTTGTGAAGGAAATTATCTTACAATATTTTAAAATTGAGACGATCGTTATCTGATCAGATATTTTCACTGTGAAGACAATTTATATCAAATACTTACTTACTTACTCACTGGCACTATCGAACCCGTAGGTTCATGGCCGCGCGGACATAAGCTCTCCATACATCCCTATCCTGAGCTAATGCTTTCCAATCATTCCCTGTATAATCTACTTCCCTCAAATCATACTTAATATTATTCTCCCACCTCATTCTTGGTCTACCAACTGGGCGTTTTCCCTCTGTCTATCCTACGAGAAGTTTCCATGCAAGTCTTTCATTTCCCATACGTGCAACATGTCGTGCCCATAATAGTCTACGAGACTTTACTGTTCTTATTATATCTGGCTTCCTATAGAGACCACGTAGTTCATTGTTAAGTAGTCTTCTCCATTCACCTGTTTGTTCATCTCCCTTTGGTCCAAAAATTTTCCTAAGTACTTTATTCTCAAATACTTGTAATCTCCTTTCCTCTCTTAAAGTAAGAGTCCATGTTTCGCACCCATATAATATAACTGGTAGAATAATAGTTTTATATATTTTCAGTTTAACGTTTTTTGAAAGGAGTTGGGACATCAAGAGTCTCTGCAATGCATAATAGCATGCATTTCCAGAATTAAGCCTACGTTTAATTTCTTTGTGCATCTCATTCCTATTTGTGATTACTGTTCCTAGGTATTTGAATTCAGCCACTTCCTCAAAATTTCCCTCATTTGTCATTAGCTGTCCATTTCCATTATATACTGAATTTCTACGTGTGACCATATATTTAGTTTTATTGATATTTACTTCCAATCCTAATTTCTTAGTGTTACTCAACAGTGTGTGCGCATTGTCCTTTAGTATCTCCTCGCTATCGGCCAATAATATAATATTTATATCAAATACGTAAGGAATTTACATTATCAAGTAAAGGAAAAAATATCAGTGTAGATAATCAGAAGAACACACTTTGTTATGTGCAACAATGATAACCAATATTAAAAGGGAAATTCTAGAATGCAGGCTTTCACGGACGGTAATCATGGTATTTGAAGATTCCGGGTTATACGGCCATTATCAATAATTCCCAGACATTTCTCCCTCAACTACGGAGGGGATCTTCAGTGGCGAATTCTTCTAGGTGGTGTTCTACTGACAGACAAAGTACAGTGTTTTTGTGATTTCTCTTTGTAAACAGAATTGCTTTAAAATATAAATGTATTTCAATTGCCTACAATAAACATTTAACTGCCTTTTCTCTATCTCTCTCTCTTTCTCTCTCTCTATCTCGCTCTCTCTCTCTCTCTCTCTCTCTCTCTCTCTCTCTATATATATATATATATATATATATATATATATATATATTTATTTATTGTCCGAACATCTTGTGTATGACAATTAGGAATACATTCATTATTTGTTTTAACGTAAAATGCAGATCATGATAAACGGTGAGCAGCGATTTATATTTTTTATTTAATAGGAATTTGGATTTTAACAAATAATTTAAGGAATATTAAAAATAATATTGTAATAAGTATGCCATTAAATCATTGTAGGAAAAAGAAAGCGTAGAACTCAATGGCCTGTTGATATATGCAATGATGTAGTTTTTATTAGTTGGTAGCGAGCGGTTAAGGTAGGAAGCCTTGGCGCAGAGCTACGGGACTTGCGCTGGTTCGAGTCTCCATGGGGGAAGAAATTTTCTCATGGTATTTCGGCCAGTATGGGACCGGTGCTCACCCAGCATCGTGAGGCAATTAGGTAGCTACAATAAGTAGCGGCTCCAGGTTGAGGAACCAGCTATAACGGCTGGGGGACTCTACATGCTAACCACATGTCACCCCTACACTGGCTGTTGATCATCTACCTCTGTGATTGACACATGTGGATGTGAAAGGCCAGCAGCCGGCTGGTAAAAGGGCAACCGCTGAAAAGTGGAAAGACCCTCAATCGGAATCGGAGGATATACTGAGGGCCAATGCACATATTTCATTGAATAACAGTAAGGAATTTTGGCTGCAAGTAAACATCAATGAAGCCAAATATGTTGCCACTTATAGAAATTCACTATAATATAATGGGAATGGGAAGTTGATGACAAATGAGGAATTTTGAAGAAATGGCTTAATTCAAATACCTACGAACAATAATTACAGAACCAAAGAAGGAGCGGATGGAGATGAAAATATGCTCAATTCTGAAAACGCGTGCTATTTTGCATTATAGGAACTCTTGCCATCACAAGTTATCTCATAAAATGTTAAATTGAAAATACATAAAACCTTTACTCACCCAGTTCTATTATATGGATACGAAACAGTGATTCTTACTTAGCGTACGAGTATTTGAGAATACATTTCTTAGAAAAACGTTTGAAGCAAAGAGTAGCCAACAGACAAGTGAGTGGAAAAGACTATATAACAATAATCTACATGATCTTCATATGAGGCCGGGTGAAATAAGAATAGTTACGTCTCACAGATTGGGAAGGAAAGGACATGTAGCACGAATGGGGAAAGAAAGAGGGACTTGGCAATTCGTGTGGGAAAACCACAGGGAAATCACCGAGTAGTTAGGCCAAGAATGACCTGTCAGGATAACATGAATTGAGGGAGGTAAATTATACAGGAGATGATAGGAAATATTACTCGGGATAAAGATGTATGGAGAACTAGGTCCGCGCTCCTTTAATCTGTGGGTTCGTTAGGACAATGATTTAGAGATACATAACTTTACGGAGTTACATCTTCTACAACTTACCTGATAACTGAAAACGTGTGGATTCATTTTAATTTTCCATAAGCACACACACACACATACACAAACTCATTCAGACATCTAAGTATATAGGGATATTCAAAAAGAAAGAACAGATTTCATATATTTATTACTTCCAAACTACAAAAATAGAAACCCAATTCCAACATTCCTGGAAAGAGAAATGTTCAATTTTCACTATTTTATGCATTCAATATGAGCACCATGTGTTACACGACAAATAAAAAAATGGTTGCTCATTTCTTGCCACACGCAATTCTGCTGGGCTCTAGTTACCAAATTCACAGCTTCGACAATAATTCGATTCGCAGTTTTTCAAACGTGTCAGCCATAGGGGGGAAACACGGTCTTGTACGTAAGGCTCGCATATAAAAATCACACGGGGTTAGGTCTGGTGACCCGGGAGGCCACCGGTGACGAAATTGATCTGCTTCTCCTCTTCCAATCCAACGTTCTGGAATGATGTTATTCAGGTAACGTCGGACGTGGTTAGAGAAATGCGGTCGTGATCTTAACTTCGAACTTTTCTCTTTCCAGGAACGTTGGACTTGTGTTTCAATGCGTTGTAGTTTGAAGAAATAAATGTCTGAAGTCTATTCCTTCTTTTTAAATAGCCCTGTACACACACACACACACACACACACACACACACACACACACATATATATATATAGTTCCATGTATACATTCTATATAGGATGGTTCAAAGACACCAACTACAAGAAGAAACGTGTTTCCCATTTGGCATTGTTTTACAATAAAATAAATATCCTAAACTCTTGTCTAACTCAGTGTCGGGTTGAGGGACGAGATACGATGAGCCATATATATATATATATATATATAGATAGATAGATAGATAGATAGATACATAGATAGATAAATAGATAGATATAGATAGATAGATAGAGAGATAGAGAGAGAGAGAGAGAGAGAGAGAGAGAGAGAGAGAGAGAGAGAGAGAGAGAGGTCTGTGAATGAAAGGGGTGCCGGCGGACCACGCCTGACGCACCATCGCAGGAGCAGATGAACACGATATTAAATTAAATGGATGAGTATGAAGAAATGGTGGAATGAAATTGTGGCAGGGGAAAACGGGAGAAACCCCGAGAGAAACCTGACAAATCTTCGTTTCGTTCACCACGAAACCAACATCGATCTCGAGACCTCAGCGGTGAGAAGCGAGCGTCTAACCGCTTGAGCCACGTAGCCGCCTGGTTTTCTGATCTATGGAGTAAATTTTGTTGCAGTGTTCGCTTTGGTCTAGGAGTTTCAGTCTACAACAGGAATATTTCATATGAACCTCATAAAAGTAATTGAAGCATTTAATTGTAGATAATTTAATAAGGCAAAATATAGGTATTAAATTTTAGCGTTGAAATTAAAAATATTTATAGATGATTAAAGTAATATATGTGCGCAGACGTATGTACAAATTTGTAGCAATTCGAATTGTCGACAGTTAATTACAGAGCAAGCGTCGCATCGGGTTTATATAGACATTTATATAGTACAGTTAGAGACTGATATAATTACACTGGGCAACAAATTTTCACTTTCAGAACATTGCACAAACTTTTAAATGTGCTCTAATGTATTTCAGGTGTGCTGAAACTAAATCTGCAAACGGTTTTCTTGTATCACAACAGAATGTTTTACAAAACAGAGATTAGTGTAACGCACAATGCACAAATGCAGTGGTTTCAAGACAAACTTCTTTTATGATGTTTTAAATAAAATAATAATGCAGTCACTGTTAAAAATGACTAAATGTAGCAATATTGTCAATTCAATTGTCAACTTAATATATAGTGATAAAGGGTACAGTTAATCTTCAGTATTCAATGTGGTAGTTTTGTTTTTGCATGTGAAGCTTTTTCTTGTTGGCTTGCTTTTATAAACATTTCTAGGAGTTTCTCTCTTCATCATCCATCATTAGACGGCGAGCATTGTGCCCCACCTGCTTTGGAGTCGTGTTTATAATTCTTTGAGATCTTGGTGTAATCTTTTCCCCTGTTCTTCGCTGTAGTCCTCAAGAATCTCGGCAAAGTAGTCCAAGTGAGAATGTAGCATATGAACCTTGAGACTCATGTTACAGCCAAGTTCCTTGAATGCAATCAATATTTTTTACCAACGTTTTGTAATCTGGGTTCTTTATATTACCTAGAAGCTTTGTAACAGCGTCTCGGAATGATTGTCATGCTATCAACTCTTTCAAATTAATTTTAGTTTCAAATGTATCATCACGAAACAGCTACCTGATATCCGAGCCTGTAAATATATCTTATTTCACTTTTGCCTTGTTTAAACCTTTTCACTAATGTACAAAAGCAATACCATTCCTTATCCCAGGCTTTGACAAATTGTTTCATGAGCCCTAACTTAATATGGAGAGGAGGTAAGAAAATATCAGATGCCTCAATAAGACTCTTCTTCTTCTTAATGTTTTTGAATCAACATTCCATTGTCTTCTGGGCATTCCTTCTTAATCCAATGTTGTGCCTTTGTCCGTCTGTCCCACTCGCAAATCAAACATGTATATTTTGCATAACATAACTGTTTACCCAACAAGAGTGAGATAACTTTGAAATATCCACACACTTGCCATTTATTTTCTTCATATTTTGTCTTAATCAACAGTAATTCCATATTTTCAAAAGACTCTTTGTAAATCACTGAGTAACCAACTGAAAATGAGGCATATAAATTCCCATAATGTAGTTCACCTTCAAATTGGGTTTTGACGCATCAATAAAAAGTCTATGATAAGATGGAAAATAATGAAACATATTCACCTATCACAACAAGAATCTATTAACGAACTGTATCAAAAGAGATTAGACCAGTATATTATAGAAATTCCTATAAGTAGAAATACAAATGAAGAATGTGATTCGATTAAAATAATAATAACTCAAGCTGCAAAAGAATCTTTAGGAATGAGAAAGAAATCATATTATAAAAAATAAAAAATGGAATGGCTTACAACATCTAATAAATGAAACGAAAACGGCGTATATAAATTATCGTAGTAGGAAAACAAATTAATCATTAATTGAATACAAAAGAAGAAGCGCAATAGAAGTTAGAAAATCTAAAAGAACAATGTGGAATAGATATATAAGTGATATCGAACACGATGTACATGGAAAACAAGAAAAGCATACAAAATTATGAAACATTTAAATAATGAAACAAGAAATACACTTAAATTAAATAACATTTTAGAGGAAAAAATGGATAGAATAGTATCAATAATAATGGACAAAAAAATTCAGAAGAAAATGAAGAAGAAATAATACAAACAGATGAACACGTAGATTTTATAACCATAGAGGAGTTAACAACTTCTCTTGATCATTTACATAACAAATAGACACCGGGTACTGATAATATGAACATAGAATTAATTAGATATGCATCTTTTCTCTAAAAGTTCGTCTACTAGATTTTATAAATATATGTTGGAAATTTGGTTATATACCCGAAGAATGGAAAATCGCCAAAATGTATCCTATATATATAAAAAAGGAAGCAGACAAGATTGTTCTAATTGTAGATGAAGAAGTATATTGAATACGTGCTATATAATTTATGCTAATATTCTAAAAAACCGCTTAAACATAATTATAGAAAATATATTGGATGTTCAAAATGTATTCAGAAAGAGAAGATCCTGTTCCGACTGTATATTCACAAAGACTCAATTATTTGAAAAGCATATAGAATTTAACATCCCAACATATATAGGATTTACTGACTATGAAAACGCTTTTGATATGGTAAATAGAAATATATTATGGGATATAATGACAAATAAAGGTATTCCACAACATTTGATTGTGGCTATACAAAATGTATATGTAAATAATAAAATTGTAATAGACAGGGGTTTTAAATCTAAACATCAAAAAATGGTAACAAAAATGGTGGTGTCAGACAAGGGTGTTCTTTATCACCTTCTCTTTTTAACTTATATATAGAAGAATTTATGTTAAAGTGGCAGCATAATTTAAATAAACATTTTAAGATAAATAATAAACTGTTGGATACAATATTATTTTCTGATGATCAAGTAGTGATTAACAGTTCAGAAGATCATCTACAAAGAGCTATTTTTAATTTGGAAAAAATAAGTGCCAATTAAAATTTAAAAGTTTCAAAGAATAAAATTAAAATTTTAGCATTTAAAGGACAAGAGCAAAAACAGTAATTGATAATAAAATTTTAGAGCAGGTGAACAGTTTTAAATATCTAGGTTTCAATTTATCATATGTTAAAATTGAAGATATTAATGACAAAATAAATACATTTAATCTAATGTGTGGCACTATTAAACAAACCCTTAAAAACACATGAAAATAAACTAAAATTAAATTTTACAAAGTAATGGCTGTTCCTGTATTGATGTATGGATCAGAAAGTAGGACGATCACTAAAAGACAAGAACAAAGATTGGAAGCAGCTGAGATACGAATTTTCAGAAATATAGCAGGATATACTCTGCTGGATAAGAAAATAAATGAAGATATTAGAAAGGAACTAAACATTTTCAAACTTACAGACCGAATAATTAAATATAGGAACGACTGGAAAGAATATACTGATAGAATGCCAGAAGGAAGATTTCCAAAATTATTGCTAACTTATAAACCGCACGGAAGGAGAAATGTTGGACACCCACACAGAAGATGGTCTGAACAATGTTAACAATTCTAGCTTTCATGAAACCGGAACGAGCCAACAGGCTTAATCCCTGGATGATGAGGATGAACTTCAGGCACTGATTACTGACAGGAAATGAACAGAGGTCCTATAAACATTTGTCCGGAAATGAACGATGTGCATGCAACGACAAGAAATCGTCCTGGCACACAGCACATAGCATAATCCCAATCAGATCACAACATATGTTCAACGTGGCCTCCATGGGATGCAATGCACGCGTTCACATGTATCATGGATTGCCTCACTCTTTCGCATTTTGCGGGCTCTCTCCGAATAGCGTCATAGGCGACGTGGACACGCTGTTAAAGGGTATTGCACATCAGGAATTGGTTCAGTGTACACAACACATTTCAGATGCCCCCAGAGGTAAATATCCAGGGTGTTTACGTCCGATGATCTAGCAGACCATGCAACAGGGCCGAGAGAATAATGTCATTTGTCAGTGCCATCTACCGTGGCAACAATGCATTAATGGACACTTATTCATAGTACATTTGTTCCTCCTTTTACAGTCAGGTATCAGTCCTTGCAGTTTGTCGGTGTAAATAAAACTCATCCAGTATAATTTCTGTGGAGATGTGACGTGACAGGATTTTTCTGAGTTCAAATCTGGATTCTGCAGGTACGTTTCATCTAGGGACTTATTTAGACTTAAAAATGAACATAAATTTGCAGATGTTGTGAAACAAAGTTTTTAAGGACATTACACATAAAGGAAAATCGTAAACTATAATTTCTAAGGAAATTTGATATGATTGTATATTTTTGAGTTCAAATCTTGATCCTCCTGAAATTCCATGCAATGAAATCATTGTTGCCTAGTGTTATTCGAAACTAGGATTTCTCTATAATTGCATGTTATTTTTTTGTTTTATAACGTTTGTACTTGACTTTTAACTACAGAATTTTAGCTCTTTTGTACAGTAAGGTGAGTCAAACTATTTCAAGAGAAATGGAACGTTATAGTGCGTGGTTCTCATGTGTAATCGAATTTTCATTCAAACACATTACATGAATTTAGTTATTATTATAATATATTAAATTTTAATATTATATAACTGTATTATTATTACTATTATTAAGCACATTATTATTAATCGTATTATTACTATTATTATTAATATTATTATTATTATTATCGTTATTATCATCATCATCATCATCATCATCGTAATTCCAAGAATAATGCTTGATTGGAATTCTGAAGGCAGGAGGAGGAGGTGGAAACCCTGGAAACAGTGTGTACCGAAATCACCTTTTCGGTATATAAAACTGCGTAATTCTACGCAACTACTACGTCAACGTGTGTTCTCTTTTTCAGTGATCTTATAGAACAGTGCCAAATTCCTATCTTCGTTGCCCTCTCTCCTACGTATCTCCCCCTTCCTTCTTTATGCGCTGCGTGTTACTGTGAATCTTCCCCTTGCTAGCGAAGTCCTCAAATAAGCTGTGCAAGGGAATATCAGTGGCATCATCAACTTTGGAATCGTCTAGGTCAGATCGACGGTAGCTCGAAGGAGCTGTTTGGTTTTCTTCAGTCCCATAAGCCAGGGTAGGGCAACCAGGACTGTGTACCCTAGCCCTTAGCTGGACTGGATTGTGTGTGTGCATGTATGTATGTTTATTATTATTGTTATTGCCTTTTCTTTTGAATTACCGAATTTATATTATTTAATTCATGTATTTTCTTTCAAAGGTCAAGAAGATAAACTTTTGTTATATTATTTGTATTTCAGTTATCAGACTCATGATGTTTATTAAAAGTTATCATTTTTTAGTTAACTTATGTTTACTATTTGCGTAGCTAGTCATGTTTGGTATTGATTTATATTCTAAAGCTTTCTCAAGCTAAATTAATCCCCTTTTTCCTTCTAGCTTCCACAATTATAATACTGTTTAGCATTCAGTACTATATGTTAAATAATTTTCAAAGGAAAGGTGGATTAATCTTTGCCTTCTATGGGCCCGGGCAAAGGAATGTGGATATATTTACTGAAAACTTCCAAACTCAATATAATAAAAAGGTAGAATCGCGCGGTGCAAATGGATGGAAGAAATGAGAAGATACATCATCAGCAGACTCCTCAGAGAAGAAGATCCTGAAGATAGAAATCTGTGGCGGAGCAAAATACATATGGGTTGAAGGATAACTACTGCTGTGCGGGTTAGGAAACCACGCTGACTGCGACCATTATTGGTGCCGGATCGTGTTTTGTTCCTGTTGCTTCTATTAGAGTAGATCTGATTACCTCCAAGGTTATTAATTACAAAATTACTTGCCTCGGGCCCATAGAAGGCAAGGGTTGATTCATCTTTCTTTCCAAGGCGTATTAACATAAATCAATAATGATTCTCAAATCCACAGAGTGACTGAAAATGATTGTTTTCACTATGATTATCAATCAGGAAAGCTAGACAGCAAAAATAAGGGAGCTGGAAATGATTTCATAAGTGAGTGAGTTTCCGTATAGGATTATACCAAACAGCTACGTGCACGTAAATCAGATAGCACATGAATTATATAAAAGATGATATTTAATGCAAACAAGTTGTCTGAAGTAAAAACAAAATCAAGATAAATATTTGATCATTCAACAACATAATATAAATAAATAAATGATAATACTTTTACAAGATAAAGACCACACCATACCTCATACTACACTCATGCTAGCGTCCAAGCCAGGGTGGCTTCTTCCCTGGTCTACAGGACCAACTAAAACTGCGCCGCTTCTCGGCTTCAGACGACCATGTCCATTTTAGAATTCCAATCCCATCTCGGACTGGATCGATGATTCAAAGATTGAATGCTGAATCAATGATCTGCTTGAATGATAACGTTCTGCCTGTGCACCACGTATATGAAGGTTCCGAGGTAGAGGGGAGATGCGCCGTAGACACAGCGCAGCAGGAGAGGTAAAGAGGGAGAGTGGGGGTAGATGCAAGGAGAAAGGAATATTGGCATAGTTCATGAATATCCCAGTCTAGGGAGGAGAACGACACTGCTGTAATGAGCCGAAAAACGCACTTTCGGTTCACTGTAATGTAAAGAAAATTATTATTATTATTATTGTTATTATTATTACTATTATTATTTCACTCTTTAGAGATCCGATTGTGTTGCAATACGTCAAAATGCATTACATCCGTATTTATAATTTAGTGTGCATCATATGATGAGGGGTAAGACCTCTACCCGCAGGAATGGAAGCTCAAGTTTACTCTATAGGCGAGGCAGTCCTAAAGAGTGTTTAAGCTCATATTCTTGTTCGTAATCACTTATCTTGATTGTTGGTGCACTTATTATGGTTACTCTTCACTGTGTCACTCGCACTTGAAGCGGGTTTTTATTTTCTATTTCCTTTGTATTATTTTTTCATGATGCCCTACTTCCTACATTCCTCCTCCACTACCCCCTATAATCTGCAACAATTCGTCTGACCATCTGGTTCCTTAGCTTACACTCCGCTTGCCAATTCTGGGATCTCGCATGTTGGCTCTGTATGTCAACCGAGTTCCACTCTTCGTCGCTATGTAGCATCCCAATTTCAACTGCGGCCTTATGATAGCTGAGATTATGTTTTTAATTTCTGTTCTGTTCCTGAGATCCACATTAAATATTGCAAAATTTTGATTATGCGATATTAGTGAACCAGGAATTTGATAAGCTTGCGCAATTTTGTGTTTCTGAACTTTAGAATTTCTCGCTGTATTATTCGTTCTAACATTATTACAATGTTATTGTAGACAAGCTTGTAGGCCTATAATCAGAAATATAAGTGCGATCACTGGAACTGATGCTATATAATCTGGCGCTTGTTGAGATCACTCGAGTATACAGTAGTTAATGCCATGTGATATACTCACTTATTCAAATATGTTAGTTTCTGCGATGTTTACATTATTACCTAGACGATCTTGAATCTATATTCATTGAAACAATTCAGTTGTTTATACTATAGATCTCTCACAGGCTATTCTACGCCACCATTGAATATTCGATTAGAGAACGATGTGATAACATGTTTTCGCTTGAGACAATTGCTAACATGTTTGCTCAAGTATAAGATAATTATATCCCACGAGTCCACCTACATTAGTAGGCAAATTAGGGTGAGAAAATGGGCAAGTTAGAGTTATATGGGCAAGTTATAGTGAGAAAGTGGGCGAGTTGGTCATCATTATCCATGCAAGTATTAGGCCGTGTGGCCTGTTACGGTCTCAAAGAGGAGTTAGTATATAAGTTAGGTTAGCGTTCAGTTACTTATTAGCGAGTTTTTGTGATAAGTTGGCTATACTCTCTAATACACATTTTACATATAAGATATGAAATCAATTACCCCGCAAACTGAAACCAACTATAAATGTATAAAAAAAAAACTTTTAACCGAGAAGAAATGGGAACAATGGTTTCTAAAGATGGGTCCGTCGCTGTGGTATCGAGGTAGCGTGCTGCCTTGTCACGCATCGGGTTCAGTCCCCAGTCGGGACAGTTTCCTGGGTGAGGTTTTTATCGGGGTTTTTCCTCAACTGTAAAGACACATTTCAGGAAACATTCAGGCCCTAACAGTCCACGAACATCATATGGCCATCGCAGCCATCATGATTCATATTCATTTTATATTAAGCTTAGGATTAAGGACTCTCATGGCGCACCACTATCAGCATCATCACCCATCATATCATCGGGGCAACGTGACTCCGACTTCCAGGTGCCCTAGCCTGAGACGTGGGTTACAATTACGCCAATTCTAGAATAGAACACCAAAAATGTCCAAAAGGATAACCTGGGGCATTAAAAGAAATCTAAAAATGGATGGAACAAGAATCGCTCAAAAATGGATGATTTACCATCTCACTGGAAGGAGAAATGTTGAACAACCAAGAACAAGATGGCCGGAAGATTTAGATTGTTTAGTGAGTGGAATGAATCTGAGGTTCCAAACCTTGAAGATGAAGATCATGATGATGCTAATGTAGTAGTAATATGACTTTATTAGTAAAATATACACAATGTTATTTACAAATATGGGTCGCACGGGTAGTAAGCCGTACGTGCTGTGGACAGTCCGTTACTATAAAGTAATATTTGGTAATAGTATAAAGAAAAAACAAAAAGAAAAAATAATATTATAATTACATAAAGAAAACACAATGATATTACAATTACATAATAATACAATAACATTATACACTAATTATGTAGAATGATTGAGAATTAATGGTATTGCATTTTGATAACATGTATTTATTCATAAATGAGTGTTTTTGTACTTATTTTCCGCTTTTTGTCCAGAAATTTAACGAAGTTTATGCAATTTTCTGGATTTATCAGTAACTCGTAGTATGCCAATCTTTCACGATTTGAATTTAGAAATCCTTCCGGAATAACTGACGCCTCCAATATCCTAAGTCGTTACATTTTCCTAATATATGTATCTCGTCTTCAAAGCTCCCGCAAATTGGACAATTCGCATTTCATGATCGTCGCTAATTTTTAGAAATTTCCATGTTCCTAGCCTAAACCAAGCAAGCCCGAATCTCTCTTTAAATCCTAGGTTGAGTATAATAGTTGCCTTGGGATTCTTGAATATCGTTCCTTATATTTTTAGTTGAACCGTTGTAATTGTATTATTTGTCAATAAAACATACTGTATGTTGTTTTTGTTTCATAAAACATTGAATTCGAAGTGCTTTAAAGAGTATACAGGGTGTGTCTAAATTCCCCTTACATAGTTTGAGACTTATAGAGGGGACCAAGACAATTAAATTTAACGTAAGAACCCATGTCCGGAAATGTACAATTTTTCCGTTACACACAAAATACCACAACAACACATGTTGCTCCCTCCGACTCCTGATGCATTTGAATCACATACAAGAAGGGCTCGATGTGATGACCATTTTTTATTTTTATTTAGAGCCCCACCACCACCCCCCGGGTTACCACGGGCATAATGCCCTTATCCCCGGGTCTGCTCTATGTCCCTATATATATCTTATCTTTATTGAAATACATAATAAATATACAATTCGGGTATTTGATGTGGGTTGTTGTTACATAAAATTAAAATAAAGTGTTGTTTGTTTGTGTATATATGTATGTGTGTGTGTGTGTGTATTTGTGTGTAGTAGTAGTAGTACTAGTAGACTGGTGACGTTTTTAACACCTTTCTCGTCTCCGCTGATCTTCGTCTCTTCTTAATCCCAAGACTCTTCCTGTGTACTTGTTGAGGGATTTGAAGGCTTCCTTCCCGGTTCAGAATTCTAAGGCGGGCGGCCATTGTGTTACACCGATCATGGATGCTTCCTCCAGCTCCTGCCTGAAGACATTGTACTTGGTATATTGATAGAGCACGTGGACTACGTCGTCCTCTCCGGGGTTGAAACAATCACAGAGAGGTGAGTCGGCACGTCCTCTTTCATGCAGTTTGGAGCGGAAGGGTCCATGACCTGAAAGGATCTGTGTGGTGTAGTGGTGGGGAGTTATCCATGTAGTCTGCATTCTTTTCTGGACTCTCGGGAAGAACTGGGATGTCTGGCGTCCATGGGGCTCCTGTTCCCATTCCAGTTGCCACTTGTCGAGGAGGTGAGAGTCGATTATTCTGCGGACGGCGTCCCTTTCACCTGGTTCGGCGTATAGGTCCGGAGTAATGATCGTTTCCTCGATGTTGACGGAAAGCCCTCTTCGCAGACGATGTCGTTGAATCCGTGATGACCACCGACTTCAATACAGATGCGGTACCTCCGTACCACGTTCTTGTACACACGATCACCAATGCATTGTCCTCCAAAATCCGTCGCAGCCATAACTCATGCTAGTAGCTCTTCCTTTGATTCTACAAGGGTACCGTAAATTAAGGTTTTCTTGTGACCTCACATGCAGTGGTCTAGCGGAGTCAAGTCGGGAGAACATGCAGGCCAAGCAATCGGACCTGCCATTGCACGAGATTTGCCGTGATGTTTGCGTATTCTGCAAACGTATATGCCATGGACAACAGCCACACACTACCAATGAATTACGTACTCTTTGAATCCTGATGTACTGTCATTAATGATTACTACTGTACTGTACAAGTGGAAACGTCTCTGGGTGGATGAAAAGCTCAACTGAATAGCACGTAAAGAAACTCGCAGAGGACATGGAACATCAGGTGAGCGGGAAATGTTGTATCGGATACCCTAGTCAAGACTATCCTAGTGAGTGGCGCCGAAAAAGCGTGTGAGATGATTTTGCGTGTAGTGGAATATCGGTACGTTTCCGGACAACGAGTTCCTAAGCTAAACCTAATTGTCTTGGTCCCTACTACAAGTATTCAAACTCTGTAAGGGGAATTTAGGCTCACCCTGTATATAATAATGATTAATGTTCAACATCTTTTTTAATCACTTCAGTGTACTTAATTAAACTAAGCTTATATCATCTTCTTCTTAATTGTTTGGATCTTCAGGAACTTTCGTTCACATAGGAACCTAAATTGACTAATCGTCTTCATCTTGGTCGTCAAACATATCTCTTTCCGGTGGGGTAACAAATTATTGATTGTCTGGTGATTCTTACTCCATCCATCCTAAGAAAATGTTCTTGAAAATGATTTTTCATCTCGGTTAAATGTTAGTTTAATTTATAAATTTGTAATCGTAATTTGTTTAGGATTGTAGAGGGCTATTGATTTATTTACGTATCAAGCAACATATCTGAAACATCTCATTTCTGTATTATCTATGTTTTTTTTTCAAATCTAAAGTTTAACAGTCATATATCAATATTGATATGGCCATCGCTTTATATAATTTAATTTGGGTACGTAACTACGTTTCAGCGAAATCTTAATTAATTTAGCTATTGTGGTGATCCTCATGAAAATAATTTTGCGTAAGTTCACAGATTTTCACCGATCCTATCTATTAGATAGCGAAAATGATCATGACCCATATATATATATATTAATATATATATATATATATATATATATATATATACAGTAAAACTTGTTTAAATCGGAATCGCATGGGACCAATGTTTTTCCACATTGGACAAAATTCCGCATTATAAGAAACTAAAACTTAGTAGTAATCTTAGATTATAGAGCACCGTACATGCCTTTTTATATACCTTGGATTAATTGTAGTTCTGTTGCCGTTGGAAAATAGTATGTATGAGCGACTGCAACGGTAACCCGCGTAAAAAAACAGTCCCATTTTGTCAACGTTAAAAATGTTTCTTAGGCGCTTACCTTGAAATTCAAGTAGGCCTGTGCAGTTTCGATTTTCGCTCAGTAACTACACTTTCCCCGCACATTTCATTCCTCACTACATTGTTATTTTGTTAAAAAAACTAGAAATGAAGTAAGTAAAAATAAAATTCATACTAATCAAGGAGTTAAACAAGGATGCAGTATCTCTCCAGTTTTATTTAACCTATACATCAATGATATAATAAAAAAATGGAACGAAGAAACAAATAAAGGAATAAAATTAGATAAAACACACTACTTGAAAACATTATTATACGCTGATGACCAGGTAATAATAGCAAATACGGAAGACGAGCTTCAAAAGAATATTTTTAAATTACATAATATATGTGAACAATATAATCTCAAAACATCCATAGAAAAACTAAGGCAATGGCATTCCAGGGGAAAAATCAAATCAGATCCAAAATATTAATAGGAAACAAAATCATAGAACAGGTGAACCATCTCAATTATCTAGGATGTGACATTTCATTTAATTATGATAATGATATAACTAATAGAATATCAGAATTCCAGGGAATATGTTGTACGATAAAACGATCACTAAATATAAAACAACAAGAGAGACCCAATTGAAATTTTATAAAACATTGGCAGTACCGGTACTGCTCTATAGATCAGAAGCCTGGATACATAAAATACAAGATCTAAGTAGAATAACGGCGGCAGAAATGAATTTTTTTAGATCTGTTAAAGGGAAGACAGAATCAAGAACACAGAAATAAGACAGGAACTTGAAATATTTGCAATAACTGATAAAATAGATACATATAGACAAAAATGGAAGCAACACATAGACAGAATGATTGAAGATAGATATCCAAAACAAATAACAAAATACAAACCTAAAGGCACCCGAGATGTGGGCAGACCTAGAAAGAGATGGGCTGAAGTCGGAACGGGTCAACAGACCTAATCCATGAATGCAGATGATGTTGATGATGACTACATTGTCTCGTCTTTTAAAATTGTCCGGCCAACCTGAAGATTGCTTGAAATCGTTATTCCCTTAGGTATTTAACAAGAGCTAGAGCTTGACTTTGAAGCATCGGTCCGGAAATAGTTGGAGATTTATCTTCAATCGCTTTCACTTTTTCGCTTAATGAGAATGATACATAAGATACAGCTATCTTTATTCCATAAATGTAGAACGCTATCTGTTAAAGATTGGTCTCTGAACGTAACTAATTTAAGATTTTACAGGGCAATTGTTATTTACAAGACAGTTATCTGTGTTTCTCATAACGGGTGTGCAATGAGGTTGAATCTATACAGTAAAACCTCGTTATTCGCGGGGGATGTGTTCCGCAAATACGCCGCGAATACAGAAACCGGGAATATGAAGCGGCAATTTATATGGGTATATAGGGGATACGTTCCAAGGTTACCGAATAAAAATAAAAATTATCAAAGTAAAATAAATTAATGAGAGATTTTGAATAATTTCTATTAATTATTACTGTCAGGTTTAGGCAAGGACTTAAATAACTTAGCAAGTTTTTCCTGTCTTGCCGCTTTTAACAGGTCTTTCTGTTAAGATTGATATTCAGCTGTGAATTTTACGACATAATTCCTTATTTTGTCTTCGGATTTATTGATCCATTAGCATTGAAACAGCGTGATATAGACGCAAACGACTAGCCAACGCGTATAAACGGTAGAGCT
This sequence comes from Diploptera punctata, assembly GCA_030220185.1. Taxonomy (NCBI): domain Eukaryota; kingdom Metazoa; phylum Arthropoda; class Insecta; order Blattodea; family Blaberidae; genus Diploptera; species Diploptera punctata. The sequence goes on along the minus strand of JASPKZ010001577.1, from coordinate 20,739 downwards.
TTTTTATTTTTACTTTAAGCGGCAACCCTTATTTTTTATTCTCTTCGGCACTAATTATTTTTCTTCCCTTATACTCGACATTATAAACTGGGAACAAAGCACAAGAGACACGTGTTATTCAATAAAAATTATTGCAACGAATAAGTTGAAACAATAACATACCGATCGTGGCGATGGAGGTATTTATCAAAGTACATATCGGCACGTGAAATACAACAGCTTTTAACAATGAACGTTAGGGTCACTGTAATTAGGTTCGTTTCGTTTTGATATTTATTTGTGAACTTGGTTTGAATAACTATTATTGTAAAAGCCGTCTTGGCACCTGCCTTCAGTAAAAAAAAACTGCGAATGGTTAATAAATAATATATATGTCTTTGAAATAAAATAAAGTTAAAATATACCTTTTTAGGTAAGAGCCGTCATCCTCAAAATATTTTAATTTTAAACAATGCATTTTTTAGTATTTCCGCTTTATAATTTTTTTCATGAATTGTGTGGAAATACCCTCCCGTTTCCGCGTTGGACAGATTCCGTAAAATTACTATTATTTCGGCGGGAACAATACTTTTTGTCCGCATTGGACAAATTTTCGCATTATTCACGTTCCGGATTAAGTACGTTTTATTGTATATGTATATATGTAATCACTATACCTGTGTGTATGTGTGTGTGTGTATGAGAGAGAGAGAGAGAGAGAGGGGGAGGGAGAGAGCGTGTGTGTGTTTGTGTGTCCGTTAACGATTTAGTGACCAATTTCTTATCAGAACCAAACTTGTACATAAGAATAAATTAAAAAGTAAGGCTGAGTTCGCTTACCAGCAAGGTGGATTATTAGACGTAGCGGTTGACCTGAGATGAAATTTTAAAACGCATCTAGTGATCTCATTTTTTTATGTTTCTCGACGAAACACGGTATTTGCTATTAAATTCAACGTGTAAGGATTCCGCCAAAAGTCACGGACATCCTATTATTAGGACTACAATAATAATAATAATGATAATAATAATAATAATAATAATAATAATAGTAATAATAATAACAATAACAATAACAATATTAATAATAATAATGATAATAATAATAATAATAATAATGCTCTATTTTACCTGACAGAGCTAAGGACATAAGGCCTTCTCTTCCACTCAACCAGCGAATGGTCAAATTATATAAAAAATACATACTTGTTACAATATTAAAATATTATTAAAATATAGACTAATCAAAAGACAATGGGGATGTGGTATAATATTAGCTAATACTAACAAAACATGGAATATAATAATATTAAAATAATATAATATAAAATTAAAAAGCATTATACAAAGGATCTATTTCGAAAATAGAAATCGGAAAACATATAACACAGGGATTTACTATTACAAACGGTTTAAGGCAGGGTTGTAGTTTATCTCCAATTCTATTCAAAATTTATCTCGAAAGAGACTGGAGGAAAGCATGTCAAAAAATGGGCATACCAATCCAAAATACGCATGTATATCACTAAATTTTGCCGAAGACCAGGTATTAATAGCACAAGACCACGATGACATAGAATATATGGCTATAAAACTAAAAGAAGAATATGAAAAATGGGGACTTTATATAAACATTGAGAAAACTAAATATCTGTGTATAGGAGAAGAAATAGAAAATATAGATTTCAACAATGCTGAAGAACTAAAACCAAGTATTGAATACACTTATTTAGGAACAATATTAGACCATTCAGGCGATAACGTAGTGGAATTTAAAAATAGAATCGCTCAAACAAAACAATAAATACATGCTTTAAACTCTGTTTGGTGGAGCAAAAATATTTTTAAAAAATTGAAAATTACAAATACATTAAACCATAATTCAGAGCATTTTAACATATGGAGCTGAAGTCTGGCAAATTCTTGCCAGGGAATCTAAAAGAATTTTAAATACAGAAATATGTGTTTTAAAAATATCAACTGGAAAATCTAGAATGGATAGAATACGAAATAAAGAAATAAGGGAATTTATTGGTGTACAAGAGGAGCCGGACATCATAGACATTATAGAAAAGAAGAGAATACAGTGGTATGGCCATGTCAAAAGAATGCCAGAGCTAAGTTTGCCTAAAATTGTTGGACTGGATTCCAACAGAAAGGAGGATGACAGGAAGAACGAAGAAAACTTGGATAGAAGGGGTATAAGCAGCTATGAATATCAGAGGATTGGAGGAAGATCAATGGATGGACAGAGAGGAATGGCGTTTGGTTTCCAGAAGACGGCGGCTGCTGCCATGATACCTGATGATGATGATGATGATAATATAAAATTAAGTATGTAAAGCTTCGTACATTAATATTTACAGATATATACAAAATGCTGAATATAGTTGTTACGCAGTTAATGTTTTCATTGTGTTGGGCTTAAGATATCATTTAATTTGAATCTAAATAATGATAGCTATTGACATTCCCTGACATGAGTGGGAAGCGAGTTCCAAGCACCATTCATAATTATTGTGTAAGATTGAGAGTATAGACATGTCCTGGGCTCTGGTATCAAAAGTAAAGAAGAGACTGGTGATCTTGTTCCTAAATTGTGATGAGTCGACACATTTTGAAAACTTGTTGATAAATGACTTGGTAAAGATGTGTGGAGAATTCGGAATGGTAAAACATGTGAATGTAAATTTCTTCTGTCAATTAGACGTAGCCATGGTAAGGCCTGAAATGAAGGAGACACGTGGTCATAACGATGGAGATTGAATACAAATCGAATGCACGCATTATGAGTAGTCTATCAGATAGATCAATTGTTAGATTCGTCAATAATATTTCGAGGTAATGAAGTGTGGCATTACAAGAGTCTGTAAAAGTATTTGTTTTAATTTCGTGGTAAGGATGTTTTTAAACCTATTTAGGGAGTGAAGAATTGAGAACACTTTCTTTCAAGTACTAGGGGTTTACCTGAACCCCGAAATTTAAAAAAATCACTCTAGCAACCGCCATGTTTGCTTCATCGCAATGTATGAGTATATAATACAATTTAATTGACCCTTAAATTGGTAATGCATCATATTAGATATATTAGATTATTTTAATATTGAAAAAATAGGCCAAATAGATGAATCAGTCAGTAGAAATCAATTAAATTTCTGTAAAATTGTAGAACAGTACTCGCAAGTTAATAACTTAGGTTAGTTTTATCTTTAGATCGACATGTTTGAATAAGTTATCATAAGAAATTGAGTTTCTCCAATTTAACAGAATACATATTTCTTAAACCATAGGAGTTGGACAGTAACTTTGATTTACTGAGGAATTCAGTTAGTTTACGCAGTTTCTGCAGGCCGGACGTTTATTTTCCAAGGTTCGCTACTTTTTCACAGATATATAGGCATTTGTTTAATTTGTTTCGTAGGTCACATTCTATACAATATTAAATACTATATACTAAATCTACATGGTGAAATTAATTGCCAGAAATATATTAACAGAATTCTCTCGACAAGGCAACAGATCTCTCAGTTGTACGAGAAAGAGATAGTTCGAGGACACCAGTGTTTCATTCTCAATGTTACAGTTCTTCAAGGATGGAAGGATAATGTACTATATACTAAATGGGACAGCAAATATAATGTATTAACTCTATTGTTATGTTTAGAGCCTCGAGTTTATGAAATTAAATATTACATTTCTGTATATGTATATAAATGATAACAAAGAATTTTAATATATTAAGAACATGGCAAGAAGCAACGGTTTCAACAAAGAAATCATCGATAAACTTGTAAAAAAACGAAAAAGAAAAAATGATATATATATATATATATATATATATATATATATATATATATATATGTGTGTGTGTTGTGTGTATAATATAACAAAAGTTGAAAGAGAATCCGTTAATAATAAAACATGGGTAACTTTAACAATCACAGGAAATTAAACCAAAAACTAGGTAGAATCTTGAAAAAATAAATAAAAATAACAACATAGACTATAAAACCGAAAACAAATTAAACAACATAATATACAGTGGCATAGAAGAACACAACAAATTTAATAATACGGGAGTCTATAAACTAACATGTAAAGATTGTAATACATTTTATATAGGAAGGACGTGTAGAAACTTCAATATAAGATATAAGGAACACCTGAAAGATTTCATGTACGCGGGTGGTAAATCAAGTTATGCGAAACACATAATTAATGCAGGTCACAGAATGGACACAATAGAAAACACTAACGATATATATAATTGTAGGCTTTCACGGCCGGCGTCTTGATCCATATTTGGTTCGTCTTCCGGGCTTATAGGCCGTGGTCTGGTTGTCTTCTTACTCGACGTTTCGTCTACTGCTGCGGTAGACATCATCAGGAGATACTGCGTGCTTTCTGTGAACTCCTCAACAGTCGGCTGCAGACTGGCTGGTCGTTGGAAACTGTCTCTCTGTTTATAGCTAAACCCCGGGTGGAGGGGAGGTTTTCTGCGCGCACCGAGTTTTGCGCTGCATTGCCGTTTGCAGAAGTCATAGGCTTCGTTGTCGTGTTATGCAGTGCTGGGATCCAAATTGTGTTTATCTTCATGGTTTCTTCTTTTTTGTTGAAGGAATTTTTATGTTTATATATTTCTATGGCTTCTCTATATAGTCTGGTGTAGTATTGCTGATACTGCGCCCAGCCAAAGACACTAGAGATCCTTTAAGTCATGCCGGTATATATCGTATCCCGTGCAGTTGTGGAGAGGTGTACATCGGTACAACAAAAAGAATGATCAACACACGATTACAAGAACACATGAGACACTGCAGGTTAAAACAAAATGAAAAATCGGCCGTAGCGGAACACTTGATGAACAACCAACAACATATTATAAGATTTGAAGATACTCAGGTATTATCACAAACATCACATTACTACACCAGACTATATAGAGAAGCCATAGAAATATATAAACATAAAAATTCCTTCAACAAAAAAGAAGAAACAATGAAGATAAACAAAATTTGGATCCCAGCACTGCATAACACGACAACGAAGCCTATGACTTCTGCAAACGGCAATACAGCGCAAAACTCGGTGCGCGCAGAAAACCTCCCCTTCACCCGGGGTTTAGCTATAAACAGAGAGACAGTTTCCAACGACCAGCCAGTCTGCAGCCGACTGTTGAGGAGTTCACAGAAAGCACGCAGTATCTCCTGATGATGTCCACCGCAGCAGTAGACGAAACGTCGAGTAAGAAGACAACCAGACCACGGCCTATAAGCCCGGAAGACGAACCAAATATGGACTCTAACGATAGTCCACAAAGAAAACATTCCAGCAAAGATCAATATATTTGAAGAACTCGAAATTGTAAAACAAATAAACAACACCCTACTTCTTAATGAGAACGCACCCCAGTCGTACAACCCGTTATAAGAGATCGTCAAAAACAAGTCAGTTGCTACTAAAGGCAAAACATCGAGTCTACAACGTCATAACCGACAACAACTAGTAGCAGATACGCACCGTGCTGATGATGGAAGTTAATTTCCGAAATTCCTCCAGATAATTTTAAATACAATATATTAACACAGTTGAGGATGACGAATGGCACCTGCCAAAAATATAAATATTTTAAGTTTTTATCTCAACAAATTTTATATTGTCCAATTTTGGGCGCTAGTTTCATAGGCCCCTATGTGAATTGAAAGTTAAAATTAACGTAGAATGTGATTTTCACAGTTCATCAGGAACATTTTAAAAGCAACTATTAAATACACTTCCAGAAAATTCAATGAAAATTTATTTATGTAGTTGTACGAAATAATATTATTAAAGTTGACCTGTATTTTAGGTTTTTGTAGAGTACTTTGTGTTTTGTTAGAATATAAAGTATAGGTTTTGTTGCCTAGTAACTACGAACTAAATCGTCACTGATTGTATAACAGTAAATAAATTTAATTTTGAGGATAGGCCAGTAATTAAACGTAGAGTTACTGAGTTCCTTTAGATTTTTATGTTGATATAGGATGAGTTTAACATGAAAGGGGATGTTGGCAGATGAGATAACTTCAAGGTACTGAAGTGTCACAGGAGGACGTGACCCTGCATTTAATGCAGTGTAAACCATATTAAGAAAAATGAGCGCGTAATCCACCATGTCAGGACGAATACATGCTCAGCATCTAAAAAAATGTCCTTTCACAGGTCTCCTATTTTTATCAAATTATTTATGTTAATCTCAAATAATAATCAATAAAGAAGAGCCTGAAATTGTCTCAAATATGCTTAACTCGACTGTAAAGCAAATACTTCATGGTCTACAGTTTTAAGAAATAATATTTTATTTAACGACGCCCTCTAAAAATTCAAGTTATTAACGTAGAAATTCATATCTTGTATAGAAAAGACCAACAAAGTCTTCTGATTTCAGGCCTAAAATTGTTTTATTAGCCGTGAATCTACGTCACCAGACATATGGTTTTACTTCTCTTCTGAAAAAAACATCCATACCCAGGGTTTTTATCTATACTTCTAAAATTCACTGTGAATCACCGGTGAGGTTATGAACTAAATTTCAAAATATTAAAAAGTAGGCCTACCTGATACATCAGTCGTCTTCAACCAAAAATTTCTGTTTAAAACTTTCTTTGATTTTAACAACTTGATCTTTTTAAAACAGACATTTAATTTGGTTGATATATCGCATTTGTAACTAAGTAACTCACTGGCTCAATCGAACCCATAGGTTCATGGCCGCGCAGATATAAGCTCGCCATACATCCCTATCCTGACCTAGTGTTTGTCAATCCTTATTATTCTTCTTCTTCCTCTACGCAAGAAAGCTGGCAGCTTGTTGCGTTTTCATTCACTGCAGGTCCGGGGTATGGTGACACCCTTCCATCGTAGTTGTGGTCTTCTTAATGGCCTTTCTGCTGAGGTGTCCAGTCACGTACTTTCTTCAGTAATCTACTGTTCTCCATTCTATCTATGTGATCGTTCCAATTTAATCTTCTATCATTTATCCAAAGGTTTATAGGTTGATTCTGTCCCTGTATAATCTATTCCCCTCGAATCATGGTTAATGTTATTCAATGACCTCATTCTTGGTCTACCAACGGACGTTTTTCTCTAATTTTCCTACAAGTAGCTTCCATTCCCCATTGAAGCCACATGTCCTGCCGATCGCAATCTACCAGACGTAACTGTTCTTATCATATCTGGCTTATATAAAGATCATGTAGCGCATTGTTATGCAGTCTTCTCCATTCTTCGTTCACCCTTCTTTGGTAAAAAAAAATTGCTAAGAATTTTATTTTCAAATACTGGTATTTTTTTTCCTCCCTTAAAGTAAGAGTCCGTATTAAGCATTCATAACATATATCTGGGAGAATAACTGTTTTATATAGCTATTTTCACTTTTTTTAAGGGAGTTGAGACAAGAGACTCTGTAATGCATAAATAGCTTACATTTCCAGAATCCCGCCTATGTTTAATTTTCTTTGTGCATCTCACTCCCATTACGACTGATACATCACGTACGTATGTTAATATTTTAACATTTTACAGGATTTTACGTCCTGAAAAATCGATCAACGTCAGCCGAATTTGAACTCAAGAACCTGAGAACCTGTGGCGGATATTGTCACCATTATTCCACCAAGACCGACAATCTAAAATTATGAAAATATCACAAAATAATGAGACTAAAAAACTCTGCTGTTTTAACGAAAATATTTGACCTATATTCATATTTCATACTGCTGATCTATAAATTATCAAATATGTTGAACAGTCTCAAGTTACTGAATTTAAATCATCATCATCATCATGAACAAATTCGTTTTAGGCCATGTGGCCTGTACGATAAACCTAGCGAAGATGGTCTTGATCTTTCCACCGATGTTTTGGTCTTCCTTGGTCCCTATGTCCAGTTGGGGTATATTGGAATGCCAATTTTGGAAGTCTATTTCTTGCCATTCTTCTCAGATGATTTTTCCATTCTTGTTGGTATCTTTGGATATCTTCATTTAAACTTGCTACTCCAAGTTTTCCTCTGATAGTAGTGTTGAATTTAAATATAGCTCTCTAACACCAGCATTTTTGTTTTCTAGCAACTAAACTTAGGCTTACATATGATTTTTCTTTTAAAAAATACATTCCCTAAAACAGCAAATATTAAGAGTTGAGGTTTACCTGTATCTCAAAAGTTTTAAAACAGGACTGGTAGCCGCAATTTCTATTTCCTCAGAACAAAAATGTATTCTTCTTCTTATTCTTCCTCTGGCTCTACGGTCCTCTGAGAACCCTGGTCTCCTTCATAACATCTGCCTATTATTCTTTATTCCTAGCTTTCTGTCACTATCTTCTTCTCTTAAGTCAACCTTATCCAATCAACTTAGTTTATATCTTCCAACCTTTCTCATTCTCTCTGGTTTCCCTTCTAAAATCCTTCTTGCTCGCTTCATCCGTAACACATATCCTACACATTCCAATATATTTCTTCTAATATCACCTATCAGATCTAAATCATTATATAGTTATTTCAATTCCTGGTTCGTTCTAATTCTCCTTGTACTTGTTCCTGTACTGCTCAATCAGAACATAAAACTAATTACTCCACAAATCGAATTTAATTGTCCTATTTTGCTGGTTTATACAATACATATATACTTTATTTTAAATTAAATTATTGTATGGAACTAAAATGTATCTAAGAATTTGTCTACAATTTACAACCTGTGACGCGACTTTCTATATTCTTTCATAATCTACTGTCAAATTTTATTCTTAGGGTTTCATTTTTCAAAATATTTCTCTCTATTTACAATGATTTTTACATTTTTTCTAACGATTATTTCAATATTTTTACTATTATATTTACATATAACGTAGCATGAAGAACGTGGCAGCTACATTAATTTTAACGAATATTCTATGCAACAACAAAGACGTATTCCAGTGCAACAACATGGAGTATGCACTAATTAACTATACACATATACTTCAGAATTTCAGAACTTACTATTTATTTTTGGGCGTTCCATTCTTTAACAGGTTAGAGTAGGCCTACTTAAATTGTGTTAGGCAACTTTTAGGTTCGTTACATATCGTGTATATGTTGGCTGCAACTCGCAATTCCATAGCGTAGACAGCTACGCGTTTGTTGGCCCATACGCATGATGTATGATTGGAACTTAGAAAAAATTGTCCCGTCACATATTTGAAAGTAGAACTATTTCCAAGAATTTAAAATAAAAAATACATATATATATATATATATATATATTGCAAAAACCAGCAATATGGGTCCATAAATTTGACTTGTTGAGCAATTCGCTTAGTGTTATTCTCCTATCTCCTTTTTCACACTACCTACAGGGAGTTTTCCGTTTGGTTTTATTACAAGGGACGTGAATTTTCTTTCATTCCTCATTCCTGTTACTTGTCCTACCCTTCGCAGTCATTGAGACTTATTGTTCTTATTATATCTGGTTTCCTGTAAATAACATGTAGCTTACTGCATTTTCAGATACATAAAAGCATTCTAAAAACTATTAATCGCTGAGAAAATGATGAAATCTATGTTCCGCAATTATAAATTAATTACTAAATTAAAATGTTTAACGTCTCTCTGAACATTTATATGGCCTATTACATAATTATTACCTATTTTGCGATTTGTTGTTACATATTATAATATATTTATATATATCATATTTCATGAGATAATTACACTACATAAATCCGGCCTCTATGGTGGCTGTAGAAGCTGAATGTATGTTTTTAATATTCCACCAATGTAATGTTATCTATAATATCCTAATTTAAAAAAATGCAAATATGTTCATTGCAAAGGTAATAAAGTTACAAATGTAGGTTCTAAATCGAGTGGGCGACAATAAATAGTAAATTTCGTTGAGAGGTTGGGAAGTGGTTTTTACAGAAGGGAGCAAAATGTTTAAAAATCGAGCGACAGCGAGGTTTTTAATTTCCGAGATTCTGTAAAACTCTTCAGAAACGTGCGTAGTACATTAATTTTTGCGCGATGGTGTTTTCAAAATAATAAATAATAGTAAAATAATAACATCTTTGTTGGAACTGTTTGCGTTCATTATAAACAACTGAATAACGTTAACAGTGCGGGCAATGTATATTAGTTGAAAGTACAGGAGGCCGGGGCATAAATTCAGCGATAAAATGGCAAAAGTACGTATTTATTGTTTTATATTGTTTCAAATAAAGTTCAGATCATATAAAATGCAGTGATATGTTTCTTATAATGCATATTAACAATACAATTTGAATATTTTTTGTATATATATTGTATGTAGTATACATAGAGGGCAGTGGTTTTACTTCCCACATGCGTTTTGTGATATGTAATATTAGAGTATAGTTATTTTATTACAGTAGAGTTATTTAGATTATGAACTACATGGTCTTTATAGGAAGTCAGATATAATAAGAAAAGTTAAGTCTCGTAGACTGCGATGGTCAGGACATGTTGCACGTATGGGGAATGAAAGACGTGCATGGAAGCTTCTTGTAGGAAAACCAGAGGGAAAACGTCCAGTTGGTAGACCAAGAATGAGGTGGGAGAATAACATTAACTATGATTTGAGGGAGGTAGATTATACAGGGAATGATTGGAAAGCATTAGCTCAGGATAGGGATGTATGGAGAGCTTATGTCCGCGCGGCCATGAACCTACGGGTCCGATAGTGCCAGTGAGTAAGTAAGTATAGTTATTTAGATTGGCAACCCCGAAATGTAGGGAGTTGAACTTTCAATCATGGTCACCATTACTTAACTAGGCCTACAACAAAACGTACCATCGTGTAAAAACAAAATTTAATTGGAAGGAAATTGATCTTCATTTGTTATATACGATAAAGAGGAATTGTTACCTCGAATAAAATTTCCCTTTCTCCACAAGCAGCAGGGTGTTTAAATGCCGAAAATGCTATTTTAGAAAGAGAGTTAAACTCACATTTATAAAGAACCGATAATAGCCACACCCAAGTTTTACAACTGTTATACGTAAACCGATGAGATTTCTTCAATTTTGTTATCTGTTTTAAGATAAAAACATCGTAAATGAATCCAGGATCTTCTATTGATAAATTTAATTGTCGTTGCTTTATTTCATTTATAACTGCCACTCGAATTCTACAAATTTCATGTCACCTGTCTGATTGTAAACATAGGTAAGATTACATGGATTTTACTACATTCTGCCAGATCTATTTTATGTTAGTGCTTCGTTTTATGAAACGTATACTATTCTGCAGGTCAGTTGGGCCTAATGTCTCTTATTAGCAGTAATGTTTAAAATAAAACACAGTTTCTGAATTAATATTATGGTGATTCTGTGCTATAGTGCCACATACATAAATTCGAATAAAAAACGAAAAAAACACACAATTTATTGTTGCAGTATGTGAATTGCCTGATATATATTATTCTTCGTCTTTATTAGAAATTTCTCTACAATACAGTAGTTTTCCTACAACGCATTGTACATTTTACTCCTCTATAAATCTCTATTTTCTGCACCATCCTTCCTTGTTTCTTCTACACAACTCTGTAATTACTCCCCCTCTTATATCATTGATTGCCCGTTTCAAAATCAGTTTAAAAAAAGGCTTGAATATTTCCGTACACAGTATAGTATATAACCATATTCTAAATATAATATATATCTATTAATCTCTTCATTTTCACTTTCAATACCAAGTCAATTTAATCAAGTTATATGTAATTATTATTATTATTATTATCATTATTATTATTATTATTATTATTATTATTATTATTATCATCATTAATATAAGATTTGTTATTGTTATAATTAAACCGTTTGAAATGGTATGGACACCTCATAAGAATGGAAGTAGAAAGAATACCAAAGAAGATCCTTGATTGGAAAACTAATGGAAAAAGTGGAAGAGATAGACCAACAGAACGTTGAATAGATGCAGCAAGGATAAGTATGGAAGCTAGAGATTTAAGGGAAGGAGATGCTTTAGACAAGAACCTCTGGCAACAAATCACTCTGGATTAAAGGAGAAACACTGTATTGTGGAACATTCTTAATAAAAAATAAATAATAATAATAATAATAATATTATTATTATTATTATTATTATTATTATTATTATATTAGACAAAATAAAAAAATAATACAATAAGAGAAATTATGAATGTAGAAAAGGATTTTGTACAAGAGATTGAAGAAATCCAACTAAGATAGTATGGACATATAATGAGAAGAAAGAACACAAAAACAAACGAAGTATTGAAATGGATTCCTCCTGGAAAAGGGAAACGTGGTAGACAAAGCCAACGTGGATAAAGGGAATTCAAGACATCATGAAAAAAGTAAATATGACAGAAGCAGACACGCAAGAACCGGAAGTGTGGAAGAAAAATAATTGTATATTATGGTTGAGGATCCTGTGTATATAACAGAATCAATCCTGAAATAACAATAATGATAATAAAGATAATAATAATAATAATAATAATAATGATAATAATAATAATGATAATAATAATAATAATAATAATAATGACAATAATAATGATAATAATGATAATAATAATAATAATGACAATAATAATAATAATAATGACAAAAATAATAATAATAATGAGAATAATAATAATGACATTATTTGAGTATCTATATATTCTGTACGCCTATTAAGTTATGTATTATTAACCGAATTGTATAAGGCACGACGCCTTGGTGCAGAGCTACGGAATTTACGCTGGTTCGAGTCCGCATGGGAAAAAAATCCACACGTGAAAATTCGGCAAGTATGGGATCGGTTCCACCCCAGTATCGTGAGGAATTTGGATAACTATAATGGGTAGGTTTACCAGGTTGTGAAAATTAGCTATAACGCATGGGGGACTCGACAACCTGATCATATGTCACCACTATGGGCTGTGATTAGCACACGTGAAAGTGAGGCCAGCAGACGGCTTCTAGACCCATGGCCTTCTAGGCTTATCGCACCATGAAGTGTGTAGATAATTCAAAGTTGTTATTATTTGTGCAATCTAACACTGGACACGTTGAGAGAACTTTACGGTTTATCATCATCAGGTAACGTAAACTATTACAATTATTATTACTATTATTATTATTATTATTATTATTACTATCATTATTATTATTACTATCATTATTATTATTAGTGTCATTATTATTATTATTATTATTATTATTATTATTATTATTATTATTATTATTATTATTATTATTATTATTATTATTATTATTATTATCATTATTATTATTATCATTATTATTATTATTACTATCATTATTATTATTATTACTATCATTATTATTATTATTACTGTCATTATTATTATTACTGTCATTATTATCATTATTATTATTACTATCATTATTATTATTACTATCATTATTATTATTACTATCATTATTATTATTACTATCATTACTATTATTACTATCATTATTATTATTACTATCATTATTAATATTACTATCATTATTATTATCATTATTATTATTATTATCATTATTATTATTATTATCATTACTATTATTATTATTACTATCATTATTATTATTATTACTATCATTATTATTATTACTATTACTATTATTATTATTATTATTATTATTACTATCATTATTATTACTACTGTCATTATTATTATTACTATCAATATTATTATTATTATTATTATTATTATTATTATTATCATTATTATTATTATTATTACTACTATCATTATTATTACTATTATTATTATTATTATTATCATTATTATTAATTATTAATATTATTACTATCGTTATTATTATTACTATTATTATTATTATTACTATTATTATTATTATTATTACTATCATTATTATTATTACTATCATTATTATTATTACTATCATTATTATTATTACTATCATTATTATTATTACTATCATTATTATTATTATTATCATTATTATTATTATTATTATTACTATCATTAATGCGTCCTCGCTCCTCTTCTCTTCTCGATTTATATTAATGACGTGACCAAGAAACTACAAAACTGCAAGCATCATCTTTACGCCGACGACCTACAGATTTACACACACTTTAGGCCTGACGAAATTAATGATATATTGACAAGTAAGCACTGACCTCAGGCATATATCTTTATGGTCCAGACAATATGGGCTGAACCTAAATGTAAACAAAACGCAAGCAATAATTATCGGACATCCAAGGCTATTACACCTCATAAACAACGGCAATATGCCGGCTGTCATATTAGATAATGAACAAATTCCTTATACCGACGTCGTTAAAAACTTGGGATTTTACTTAGATTCTAATTTAAAATGGCATGAGCAAGTAAAACAAACATCTAAAAGGATCTTCTCCATAATGCATTCCCTAAAGCGACTTAAACATTTTCTTCCTACAACTCTTAAAAGAATTTTAATCCAAACTTTAGTGATGCCGCATTTTGACTACTGTGACGTTCTACTAACTGACATAAGTGACGGATTGTCGGACAAACTGCAGCGTGTCCATAATATGTGTATCAGATTCATATTTAATGTTCGAAAATACGATCACATTTCTCCATTATTCCACGAATTGTCATGGCTACATCTAAAAGAGAGAAGAAAATCGCACTGTCTAATTCTCCTATTTAAGATCCTACATACCTCGATTCCCAATTATTTATCATCCCGTTTCCAGTATCTATCCTCAAACCATAACTTAAACACAAGATCACAACATAGTGTCTTACTTAATATACCGCAACATAGGACATCACATCACTCCATGTCATATACCATCTCCACTTCTCGCAACTGGAATTCCCTACCACAAGAAATAAGGGGCTGCCGGACATTGGCATCTTTTAAAAGAAATCTAAATTTATATTTGCTCTAAACTCGACTTCATTATTATCCAGTGTAAGATATATATATTAATTGGTGTTTCCCGTATAATGTATCATATTTATATTATTATTATTATTATTATTATTATTATTACTATTATTATTATTATCATCGTATCATTATTGTTATTACCCTATGAAATGTTGTTTGTACATGACATTTACATTGCTACATTTATTGTATCTTTAACTGTTTATAATTAGTACAGTGTATATCTATAATTGTCGAATATTTATTTGTATTTGTGCTGGTTGAGTGGAAGAGAGGGCCTTATGGCCTTAACTCTGCCAGAATAAATAAAGTATTATTATTATTATTATTATTATTACTATCATTATTATTATGATTACTATCATTATTATTATTATTACTATCATTATTATTATTATTACTATCATTATTATTATTACTATCATTATTATTATTATTACTATCATTTTTATTATTATTACTATCAATATTATTATTATTATTATTATTATTATTATTACTACTATCATTATTATTATTATTATTATTACTTTCATTATTATTATTGTTACTATCATTATTAATTATTATTATTATTATTATTATTACTACTATCATCATTATTATTATTATTATTATTATTACTATCATTATTATTATTACTATAATTATTATTATTATTACAATTTTATTATTATTATTACTATCATTATTATTATTATTATTATTACTATCATTATTATAATTATTACTATCATTATTATAATTATTACTATCATTATTATTACTATCATTATTATTATTACTATCATTATTATTATTACTATCATTATTATTATTACTATCATTATTATTATTACTGTCATTATTATTATTATTATTATTATTATTATTACTGTCATTATTATTATTATTACTGTCATTATTATTAATTATTACTGTCATTATTATTATTATTATTATTACTCTCATTATTATTATTATTATTATTATTATTATTATTATTATTACTGTCATTAATACTATTATTAGTACTGTCATTATTATCACTATTATTACTGTCATTATTATTATTATTACTGTCATTATTATAATTATTACAATACATATAATTATTATTACAATCAATATATTATTATTAACTATCAATATTATTATATTACTATCATTATTAATATTATTACTATCATTATAATTATTAATACTATTATTATTATTATTATTATTATTACTATCATTATTATCATTAATACTATCATATTATCATGTATTACTATCATTATTATCATTATTATCATTATTACTATCATTAATACTATCATTATTATCATTATTACTATCATTATTATCATTATTACTATCATTATTGCTATCATTATTATCATTATTACTGTCATTATTATTATTATTACTATGATAATTATTACTACTATCATTATTATTATTATTACTATCATTATTTTTATTGATATCATTATTATTATTACTATCATTATTATTATTACTATCATTATTATTATTATTACTATCATTATTAATTATTGTTACTATCATTATTATTATTACTATAATTATTATTATTATTATAAATCACATCATTATTATTATTATTACTATCATTATTATTATTAATCATTATTATTATTACTATAATTATTATTATTACTGTCATTATTATTATTATCATTACTGTTATTATTATCATTACTGTCATTATTATCATTACTGTCATTATTATTATTATTACTGTCATTATTATTATTATTATTATTATTATTATTATTATTTTTATTATTATTATTATTATTATTATTATTACTGTCATTATTATTAATATTATTATTAAATGGTTACACGAGCCAAATGAGGTAAATTTAGAGCAATTGGGTAGTATTAGACGGGAAACCACTAAGTTACTAAAGAGTAAAAAGAGGGAATATTTGAGAGAGAAGATTAATGATCTTGAAATGAATGCAAAAATAGGAACATTATGAAAATTATATCAGGGATTAGTATAGAGAAGAAAGGGTTTCAGGCTAGAACAACATAATTCGAAATGAAAATGGGGATATGATTGCAGATTCTAGGAGTATATTAAATAGATGGAAAAGTTATTTTAATCAGCTATTAAATGTACATACAGAACAGACACTGAGGAGGATAAGTTACAGCACAGCAGAAATGCTAGTCGCAGAGCCAAGTGCATTAGAGGTTGAAATGGCGATTGAAAAATTGAAGATGTATAAGCATCAGGTTCAGATGAGATCCCAGCAGAACTCATAAAATCAGGAGGAAAAATTGATAGACAAAATACGCTCGGTTGCTTAGTATGATTTGGGAAAAGAAGCTCTCCCAGATGATGGAAGGAATCAATTATCGTACCAATTTTATAAGAAGGAGATAAAACTGATTGCAACAACTACAGGGGCATCTCATTACTTTCAACTTCATACAAAATTCTTACAAATATATTAGTAAGCAGACTTACTCCCTACATTGATGACATTCTAGGAGATCATCAATGTGCATTTAGAGAAACACGTCTTACAACAGATCAGATTTTTAGTATAAACAGATTTTAGAAAAGAATGGGAATATAATGGCACTGTACATCAACTATATGTAGAACTCAAAAAAGCATATGATTCAATTAAGAGGAGAAGTTATATAGTATCCTGCTGGAGTTCGGAAATTCCTAAAAAGTTAGTTAGACTTATACGAATGTGTCTAATGGCTCAAATAGTAGGGTGCGTGTTGGCAAACAGTTTTTCAGACACTTTTGAAATCCAGAATGGGTTGAAGCAAGGAGATCACTATCTCCTCTACTATTAATTTTGTACTAGAGCATGCATTAAATCTTTAGAGAATGAGGAAGGCTTACAACTGAATGGTACTTATAAGCTGTTTAGTTTATGCTGATGATGTATACTATTGCCGATAGTCGAGGAGATACTAAAGGCCAACACGCACACACTATTGAGTACCACTAAGAAATTAGGACTGGAAGTAAATATCAGTAAAACTAAATATATGGTCACAGGTAGAAATTCAGTATATAATGGAAATGGACAGCTAATGACAAATGAGGGAAATTTTGAGGAAGTGGCTGAATTCAAATACCTAGGAACATAATCACAATAGGAATGAGACGCACAAGAAATTAAACATAGGCTCAATTCTGGAAATGCATGCTATTATGCATTGCAGAGACTTTGATGTCCCAACTCCTTTCAAAAACGTTAAGAGCTGAAAATATACAAATTATTATTCTACCAGTTTATATTATATGGGTGCGAAACATGGACTCTTACTTAAGGGAGGAAAGGAGATTAACGAGTATTTGAGAATAAAGTTTCTTAGGAAAATTTTTGGACCAAAGAGAGATGAACAGACAGGTGAATGGAGAAGACAACATAACAATGAACTACATGGTCTTTATAAGGAAGCCAGATATATAAGAATAGTTAAGTCCCGTAGACTGCGATGGGCAGGACATGTTGCGCGTATGGGGAATGAAAGACATGCATGGAAACTTCTTGTAGGAAAGCCAGAAGAAAACGCCCAGTTGGTAGACCAAGAATGAGGTGGGAGAACAACATTATCTGTGATTTGAGGGAAGTAGATTATACAGGGAATGATTGGAAAGCATTAGCTCAGGATAGGG
The DNA here is from genome assembly GCA_030220185.1 of Diploptera punctata. Taxonomy (NCBI): domain Eukaryota; kingdom Metazoa; phylum Arthropoda; class Insecta; order Blattodea; family Blaberidae; genus Diploptera; species Diploptera punctata. The sequence goes on along the minus strand of JASPKZ010001577.1, from coordinate 2,182 downwards.
ATGTATGGAGAGCTTATGTCCGTGCGGCCATGAACCTACGGGTTCGATAGTGCCAGTGAGTAAGTAAGTAAGTAAGTATTGTCATTATTATTATTATTAATATTATTATTACCGTCATTATTATTATTACTGTGATTACTATTATTACTACTGTCATTATTATTATTATTACTGTCTTTATTATTATTATTATTACTATTATTACTGTCATTATTATTATTATTACTATCTTTATTATTATTACTATCAATATTATTATTACCATCATTATTATTATTATTATTATTATTACTATCTTAATTATTATCATTACTATCATTATTATTATTATTAACTATCATTAATATCATTATTACTATCATTATTATCATTATTACGATCATTATTATCATTATTACTAATCATAATTATCATTATTACTATCACTATTATCATTATTACTATCATTAATATCATAATGACTATCATTATTATCATTATTACTATCATTATTATTATTATACAGCATTATTATTAATTATTATTATTATTATTATCATTATTATTTTACTATTATTATTACTATCATTATTATTATTATTACTGTCACTATTATTATTACTGTCATTAATTATTATTATTACTATCATTATTATTTATATTTATACTATTACTATCATTATGATTATTATTACTATTACTATCATTATTATTATAATTAACGTCATTATTATTCTTATTATTACTAGCATTATTATTATTATTTATGATTATTACTATCATTATTATATATATCATTATTTGCATTAATTATATCATTATTATTATTATTATTATTATTATTATTATTATTATTATTACTATCATTATTATTATTACTGTCATTATTATTATTAATATGTTATTAATTATTACTAACATTATCATTATTATTAATACTATCATCATTACTATTATTACTATCATTATTATTATTATTACTATCATTATTATTATTATCATTATTATTATTATTACTATCATTATTATTATTACTATTATTATTATTATTATTTTTATTATTATTACTGTCATTATTATTAGTACTATCATTATTATTATTACTATCATTATTATTATTATTACTATCGTTGTTATTATTATTATTACTATCATTGTTATTATTATTACTATCATTATTGTTATATTACTGTCATTATTTTTAATTGTTTCTATTATTATTATATTACTATCATGATTTTTATTATACTATCTTTTTATTATTACTACATTATTATTATTATTACGTCATTGTATTATTACTGTCATTATTATTCTATCCATAATTATTTTACTACATTATTAATAAATAACTATAATTATTAGTATTATCATATTATTTATTACTATCATTACTATTATTTTATTGCTACATTATATATTATATTGCGTCATTATTATTATTATTATACTTCTTTATTATAGTATTAGTATGACTAACATTATATTTTACGATCATTATATTATTATTACTAATCGTATTTTATTACTACTCGTTGTTATTGTATTATTACTCTCGTTATTAATGATTATTACTATCGTTATTATTATTTACTATCATTATTATTATTATTCCTAATATATTATTCTATATTATTATACTATTATTATTATTACTACTATTATTATTACTATTATTATTCTTACTATTTATACTACTAGCATTATTATTACTATTATTATTATTACAATTATTATTATATTACTAACTATTTTATTATTATTATATTACTATTATATATTACTTTTTATTTTAATTATTATTATTATTACTAGTATTATACTATTAATCCATTATTACTATTATTATTATTATTTACTATTCTTATTATTATTACTATTATTATTATTATTATTCCTATTATTATTATTATTATTAACATTATTATTATTACTATTATTATTGTTATTACTATAATATCATATTTCTTTATTATTATTTTAATTATTAATATTATTATTATTAAATTATCGTATCATTATTGTTATTACCCTATAAAATGTTGTTTGTCATGACATTTATATTGCTCAATTATTGTATCTTTTAACTGTTTATAATTAGTATCGTGTAGATCTATATTTGTCGAATATTTATTGTATTTGTGCTGGTTGAGGTGGAAGAGAGAGCCTATGGACTTAAACTCTGCTCAGAATAATTAAGTAT